>CM060364.1:187282367-187912849 GCA_030545235.1 Helianthus tuberosus
TTGATCTGATCACTGTATAATGTATGCCAGGCTGCTGCGCGCTCTGTTCTGTTCGCTGTCCAGAGTAGGTTTGGGGGAGGCATTGGATAACATCCTCCAAGCTCTACATGTATGAAATGCCCATCGTCGACGAACACAACCGCAACCACCAGGTGAGGTTGCTCAGCTTCGTTTGGCCCGCCCAGCAGAGGGAAAATTGTATCGTTCCCACGAATGTCGAAGGTATGAACAATCACACCTTATCGTTGGGCAATAAGAAACCCCGTCTCAGGCATCGTCATGTAATTTTCGATACCTGCTCGTCCCACCCCCTTGAAATCGATCCGTCTAACCAGCGCATCATAATGTCCTATGTTTTCCAGATCGAAAAACTGCCTCCAAAGCGATTCGTTCTTACGTAACTCCATTTTAAGTTGTTTTTGGATCATCAAATACGTATTTTATTTCACTCCTAACCCAACAGCCACCGATCGAAACCCAAAATGACCATCTGGTTTCACGTCCTTTATTCTCACGATGTATGGATGAATCACTTTGGGAATCTGAGATGCGTAGTTGCGGATCGCTATATCCGTCTTAGGACCGAGCTTGATCATCGGGAAATCAGGGTGTAGGTTGAGCGGTTTGGTATTCTTTTGTCTTCTAGAATCTTGGGATGATACGTACGAGCTGTGACGGGGAAGATCGTCTGAGGCCTCGACCCAAGTTTCTTCCGACGGAATGTACGAGCTTTTTCTATCGGCTTCAACCTTCCTTTGTTCCTGCGTTTTCAATGTTGGGCGACCACGAGTTTTCTTCAGAACAACAGGAGGTTTTTTGTTATTGTTCCCTGGATTGAGGATTTGCTGAAACTTTTCAAAGAAGCTCCTTTTCACTTGAGGGGGTGTTGGATCGATCTGTCGTATCAATTTTTCAAATTCCGCGTCTACATCGATATCCTCTATCTTAGTCCTTGCAGGCTTGAAGTCAAGCTTCTTCCAGAACACGTCTATCAAATTGATACGGATTTGCTGACCTGTGGACGAAAACAAATTAGGTGGCAAAATCATAACGACAAAGGTCAAAAATATTAATTACCGTTATTTTCCAACTTTTCCAAACGACAGGCACATGGCAAACCACAGCTGGTAAAAAGTTGGCAACCACAGCTTGCACCGTAGGCTCTCAACCCGTCTTCCTTACGTTTTAGTTCCATATTCAAAAGCTCAATCGCAAATATTGAAACATTTCTGAGAATATTTGCAAGCATGGGATGATCCTTGTGGTGCTTCATCACTTTTCGGAAGCTTGTTTCAAAGCTACTACTAATCTCGGCGTATTGTCTATCAACAACATGATCAACATACAGTACAAGTTTATCCAGTGTGTTGCGATGACTTGGAAAGTGACTTTTTAGTGTTGCATGCATGCCCTCAACCCTGTTGGTCGTAGTTTGGTGAAAGTTAATAGTTTTGTTAATCCAGCAAGATACAAACTTTTCACGGTACGGATCCAACCAGGATTTCATCAAATAATCAAAAACCTCGGAAATTAAAAAACGTAAATAGTCAGTTTTTGTTATTATATAAAATTTGAACATAATTATGTAAGAAATACTCACGTTCACGGCCATCTTCTTTCAGCTGTGCTTCAAGGTTTTCCAAGTTATACCTGTATATTTCTTCGGTCGTAGACTCGCACAATGTCCAAAATGTACGTACGAATTCTTTCCACTGCTTGTCAGAGAATTTCCTCTTGCTGTTCTTATTAATATTTTGTTGAATATGGAACCGACAAAGATACTTATGCGCTTTTGGAAAAACTTGTTCACACGCGTTAATTAGCGCAAATTCCCTGTCTGTTAAAATCACGCGCGGTTCCATACATCCTACCAGCATAGACTTGATCCTCTGCAACACCCATAGGTAGTTCTCTAACTTCTCAGCGGAAATTACCGCACAAGCAGCCGTAAACGATTTGTTTGTCGACGTCATGCCTACGACCTGAACAAATGGCAGGTTGTACATGTTCGTTTTGTAGGTGGCGTCAATCATTAGCACATGCGGGAAGGCACACCACATAGTGAATGATTTTTTGTGAACAAAGAAGACATCTTCAACTGCGTTCGATATCTCATTCGTGCGCATGTAATAAGTGTAATCTTTTTCAAGAAGAATGTTTTCAAGCTTTGGCATCGGAGACTTACCGACATTTTTTCCGGCGTTGATCTTCTGAACAACGTTGTGTATATCTTTCGGAATAAGCTTTCTAGCCGGATTGTTTTTCGTCAGCGTTCGCCAGATACTTTGGTTGGGAATATCTTGCTCTGCCAGCTCCTTAACCAGTTTTGTATCCTCCGAAGAAAGCCTTCTCGCATACGCGTGACCCTCTAAGTTTTCAATAGGAGTGTGGTTATGCTTCGCCTTCGTCACCTCGATCCTCCAAACACTTCCGGATGATTCCGAAAACCCGAACATCTCGAACGGGCAGCCTATTTTCTTGCTACCCGTTTTCCTCTGTGTAGCTATACTCTTATGCTCCCCACCAAAAGTACATTGAAACCAAATCTTGTAATTCTCTCCTCTTTTATTCGACCTCTTAATCACAATGAGGTAACCATTGTCTTTTGCCGTGTCTTGTACCCAACGCACCAACTCTTTACGTGACGAAAAGGTCTGCGTTGTATCAAACGAAAATGTAACCGGGTAACAGCCTTCCTCGTCAACAGACACATTCTCCGGCTCACCATCGTCACCAAGGTCCGAATAGACTTGATGTTCAAAGCTCTGTTGACAACCGTAACTGTGATTTGGATAACACTACTGCTGTACAAAGCTGTGCTCGCCACCGTAACCGAAATTCGAATAACCTTGTTGTGCGTAAGGGTCCTCCACATGGGTATTCAAATCCAGCGTCACCGTGTTATCACGATAACGAATGCCAGATACAACCTCTGCCACCTTCAAGTTGGACGAGACCGGTTTCTCATACGAGTCAGAAATAGCGGTCCCCTCGTAAGAATCAGGAACAACTGACTCGTCTGAATATGGACCGAAAAGATAGTTGCTTAACCACGACATCCTTTTTTCAAGACACGTAACTAATACAGCAAAACCGCGCGTTATTTTGAAGAAACACAAGTAATTTGAAAATCGACAAACAACAAAACCCCCGTATATTTGTAAACAACATATTGAGTGCAATATATATCGAACATTAAAGGTACTGTCTCAGCAGCTTGCTTTTATAAGGGAAAATTTGGGGTCGAAGCGCCGTGCTATGGCCAAAGCGCGGCGCTTAGGGTTAACGACAAACCTCGTAATCAGCTTTATGTCTCTCAAACAGTAACTCATGTCTCAAACGTCAATCAAGTCACCTTTTGTCGAGCTAAGCGCCGCGCTATGGCCAAAGTGCGGCGCTTTGAGGTGTGAAAATAATTTTGGAAGTGTTTGGAGGATCGAGGTGACGAAGGCGAAGCATAACCACACTCCTATTGAAAACTTAGAGGGTCACGCGTATGCGAGAAGGCTTTCTTCGGAGGATACAAAACTGGTTAAGGAGCTGGCAGAGCAAGATATTCCCAACCAAAGTATCTGGCGAACGCTGACGAAAAACAATCCGGCTAGAAAGCTTATTCCGAAAGATATACACAACGTTGTTCAGAAGATCAACGCCGGAAAAAATGTCGGTAAGTCTCCGATGCAAAAACTTGAAAACATTCTTCTCGAAAAAGATTACACTTATTACATGCGCACGAATGAGATATCGAACGCAGTTGAAGATGTCTTCTTTGTTCACAAAAAATCATTCACTATGTGGTGTGCCTTCCCGCATGTGCTAATGATTGACGCCACCTACAAAACGAACATGTACAACCTGCCATTTGTTCAGGTCGTAGGCATGACGTCGACAAACAAATCGTTTACGGCTGCTTGTGCGGTAATTTCCGCTGAGAAGTTAGAGAACTACCTATGGGTGTTGCAGAGGATCAAGTCTATGCTGGTAGGATGTATGGAATCGCGCGTGATTTTAACAGACAGGGAATTTGCGCTAATTAACGCGTGTGAACAAGTTTTTCCAAAAGCGCATAAGTATCTTTGTCGGTTCTATATTCAACAAAATATTAATAAGAACAGCAAGAGGAAATTCTCTGACAAGCAGTGGAAAGAATTCGTACGTACATTTTGGACATTGTGCGAGTCTACGACCGAGGAAATATACAGGTATAACTTGGAAAACCTTGAAGCATAGCTGAAAGAAGATGGCCGTGAACGTGAGTATTTCTTACATAATTATGTTCAAATTTTATATAATAACAAAAACTGACTATTTACGTTTTTTAATTTCCGAGGTTTTTGATTATTTGATGAAATCCTTGTTGGATCCGTACCGTGAAAAGTTTGTATCTTGCTGGATTAACAAAACTATTAACTTTCACCAAACTACGACCAACAGGGTTGAGGGCATGCATGCAACACTAAAAAGTCACTTTCCAAGTCATCGCAACACACTGGATAAACTTGTACTGTATGTTGATCATGTTGTTGATAGACAATACGCCGAGATTAGTAGTAGCTTTGAAACAAGCCTCCAAAAAGTGATGAATCACCACAAGGATCATCCCATGCTTGCAAATATTCTCAGAAAGGTTTCAATATTTGCGATTGAGCTTTTGAATATGGATCTAAAACGTAAGGAAGACGGGTTGAGAGCCTACGGTGCAAGCTGTGGTTGCCAACTTTTTACCAGCTGTGGTTTGCCATGTGCCTGTCGTTTGGAAAAGTTGGAAAATAACGGTAATTAATATTTTTGACCTTTGTCGTTATGATTTTGCCACCTAATTTGTTTTCGTCCACAGGTCAGCAAATCCGTATCAATTTGATAGACGTGTTCTGGAAGAAGCTTGACTTCAAGCCTGCAAGGACTAAGATAGAGGATATCGATGTAGACGCGGAATTTGAAAAATTGAAACGACAGATCGATCCAACACCCCCTCAAGTGAAAAGGAGCTTCTTTGAAAAGTTTCAGCAAATCCTCAATCCAGGGAACAATAACAAAAAACCTCCTGTTGTTCTGAAGAAAACTCGTGGTCGCCCAACATTGAAAACGCAGGAACAAAGGAAGGTTGAAGCCGATAGAAAAAGCTCGTACATTCCATCGGAAGAAACTTGGGTCGAGGCCTCAGACGATCTTCCCCGTCACAGCTCGTACATATCATCCCAAGATTCTAGAAGATAAAAGAATACCAAACAGCTCAACCTACACCCTGATTTCCCGATGATCAAGCTCGGTCCTAAGACGGATATAGCGATCCGCAACTACGCATCTCAGATTCCCAAAGTGATCCATCCATACATCGTGAGAATGAAGGACGGGAAACCAGATGGTCATTGTGGGTTTCGATCGGTGGCTGTTGGGTTAGGAGTGAAACAAAATACGTATTTGATGATCCGAAAACAACTTAAAATGGAGTTACGTAAGAACGAATCGCTTTGGAGGCAGTTTTTCGATCCGGAAAACATAGGACATTATGATGCGCTGGTTAGACGGATCGATTTCAAGGGGGTGGGACGAGCAGGTATCGAAAATTACATGACGATGCCTGAGACGGGGTTTCTTATTGCCCAACGATACGGTGTGATTGTTCATACCTTCGACATTCGTGGGAACGATACAATTTTCCCTCTGCTGGGCGGGCCAAACGAAGCTGAGCAACCTCACCTGGTGGTTGCGGTTGTGTTCGTCGACGATGTGCATTTCATACATGTAGAGCTTGGAGGATGTTATCAAATGCCTCCCCCAAACCTACTCTGGACAGCGAACAGAACAGAGCGCGCAGCAGCCTGGTATACATTATACAGGGATCAGATCAACGCGTACGAAATGCTTACGTATCGTCCCCCTGACCTTAATGTAACCCCATATGTTCAATATGTATGTTAAATGTGTTTAATAATAATCACGTTTGTGTTTGTTCAATATATGCGTTACATCACGTTAAAAACCGAATGTCACCGACACGACCCAATCAGATTCAATACGCACTTGTACGACCCAAAATGACAATATACATCATAATACTACAATTAATGAAAAAATACGTCATGTACATGTACGGTAGGCGGCTGATACACATAACAGTACTCATAGGAGTACTTGTGCTTTCAAACCAAAATGATACGATATAATGGAATAAGACATCAGACGTAACCGATTTGATCCGGAACTTGCAGTATAGTCCATATATATTAAAAAATGATATATAATGGAAAAAGCGTAAAATTTAGACTATTATCGACGCGTTTGTGAATTAAAAACAATTTTTAAAAATTTAAAAAAGGCCCAAAGCACCCCGCTTTGACCTAAAAGTCGCGCTTTGCCCTTAAACATGAACCGAAGCGCCCCGCTATGGCCAAAGCGGGGCGCTTTGGTCCCTCGTTTAACCTGAAGCGGGGTGGCTTCTCCCCCATTTCAACACAAAACACAAACACACACACAAAAGGTGCGATTACAAACACTCAACTCGCGATCGTGTTTTTCCAGATTTCAAACGCTATTAGGTACGATCGAACTTCATTTATTGTTTTGGTTCAATTTTTATGTTTGATTTTGTTTTGATTTTGGGGGTTTTGATCAGCTGGCTGGGTTCTGTTTTTGAGAACGAAGAACCAAAGCGCCGCGCGGAGGCCAAAGCGGGGCGCTTTGGTTCATGATTAATTTTTTTTTCTATTATTTATTTATTATTTGTTTAATATTATTTGTTTATTATTTATTTAAATTGTTTAATAACAGTATTTGTTTATTATTTTTTATTTAATATTATTTGTTTATTATCTTTAATTTAATATTATTTGTTTATTATCTTTTTTAAATTGTTTAATAATATTATTTGTTTATTATCTTTTATTTAAATTGTTTAATAATATTATTTGTTTATTATCTTTTAAACGTGCAGGGATGGATTCCGATGACGAGATTGAGCATATGGACGCTGAGGGAGAGGTGAGAGAGGTGGGAGAGGAGGCATGTCCGTACCTGCAGTTTCCGCAGGGGTCACGGGCGAGGAGGAGATGCGCTAGGTTGCGCACCATAGAGATTGGGGGCATGTAGGGATAGACTGGGACCTGCTGGAGACCGTGGGAGAGGCCGCGCGGACGCGTGATATAGTTGGACTAGATACTCCTTGGTCGCGCCTATTTCAGATAGCGATGGAGGACTCGTACCGTGAGCTTACGATCGAGTTTCTTTCTACGTTTACATACGCGCCGCATCCGGCGGATTACGTGGAGGACCCGGATTTTCCAGTCCACGAGGTTACATTCCGTCTCGCCGGTCAGCAGTTTGAGATGAGTGTGCGGGAGTTTGCTGTCCATACAGGTTTGTACACAGAGCCCGAGCTTGATACTGATTTATATACGCAGGGGGTTAGGGCGATGGACAGGCAGACGCTTATTAGTTTCTGGAGGGCCATTTCCAGGGTTCCCTTTGGGAAATCCTGGCAAAAGGCCACCACCATGAGAGACCCCTTGTACCGATACCTGCACCATGTTATCGCGTCATCTATCGTGCCGCGGGGTACCATCAGGGAGAAGGTCAACCTCAGTGACATTTTCTTTGTATACTGCCTACTTCGCGGCCAGACCTGCGATCTAGCAGGCTGCCTGGCAGATTACTTTGCCACAGCATACCACCGGCAGCTCCGCGGGAAGCTGCACGGTGGCTCATACATCACCGCCATTGCACGCTCGCTAGGGATCGTGCCCGAGAGTGATCCGAAGCTGTCCGCGCCGATCCCGTCGACTACGTTGGGTCGCGCGTCAGGATCTAGCATGCAGATCACTCGTACCTTTGATGTTGGTCTGAGGTTTAAGGGCCGTGACGGGCTGATTTGGCATCCGGAGGTGTTGCCGGAGGTCATCCCGGTTGTTATTGAGGTGAGGCGTGGAGTGTTAGCCCCTCCTCATGTTCAGGAGGTCGCTCGGCAGGCTCAGCTACAGGCTCTGGGCCTCGATCAGCCTCAGGCTCAGCCTCAGCCTGTATTCGAGGATCCGGCTCAGGAGGAGCATGTCAAGGAGATCCCGGTACCACCAGTTCAGCCAGCTCCTGAGCCGCCACAGTACCCGCAGCACGTTTACGCTGACATGCCTCCGGCAGCGCGTGAGTTGGCTCGGGACTTCGACCGGCGCCTCAGACGCCAGGGCGCACGCATTGACTGGATCGTCGAGACGCTCGTTGCTATACGAGAGCTCGCTGGGTTGCCTCCACTTCCCCTCCCAGCGTCCCCACCGCACGAGGATTAGTACCTTAGTTTGTTTGTTTAGTGTTTTGTTATGTATTATGTACTCAGTTGTATCTTTTTGTTTTGTATGTACAAACTGATATATATATATATATATAGGGAGCCGCTAGAATGAGAACCACCACGAGTTATGAGAACCACGAGAACCAAGTGCCACGGAGGGGCGTTGACCACGAAATTTTTTTTACACCTAGATCCGTATATTTTAAGACCGGGTGTAAATTTTGGGTTCAAACGGCGCGCCCGAGGGGGTAGTTTTTTACGCCCAAAGTTTGGGTTTTTTTAATTTTTCTTTTTTTTTTTACCAAACTTTGGGCGTAAAAAACTACCCCCTCGGGCGCGCCGTTTGAAAATTTTTTTTTACACCCGGTCTTAAAATATACGGATCTAGGTGTAAAAAAAATTTCGTGGTCAACGCCCCTCCGTGGCACTTGGTTCTCGTGGTTCTCATAACTCGTGTGGTTCTCATTCTAGCGATCCCCTATATATATATATATATTGCAGTTAATCTTCTATTTACATCACGTTGGTTTTGGATTGTTTACGTTTAATTCTTATGGCTTTCTGTACATTTTATTTAACGTGTTCGTTTAATTTAACAAAATAAACTAGGTTAACAGTTTATAAAGACGCACTTATATTTTATACGTTCTATAAAAATAATGACGTAAAAAAACGTAATTATAAAACAACTATGAATTATATGTAATACTAATATTTTATAATAATAATAAAACTCAAATACAATTTTTTTCCTCCAAAAAACACTACCAAACTATCCCACATCCCACCTATTTAAAAAAAACAACACAAACTCATCTCCACTGAGCGCGGCGCTTTGGGTGTGCAAAAAGACAAATGGCGTGTGCGAATAGACCAGGCCTAATTTTGGCCGTGTGTAAATAGTATGACCCTTATCATTATCATTATCAATTATCATTATCATTATCAATCTATTAATTGATAAAGGTTAGGAATAGTGTTTTGACCAGTGACCACATGTCAGAACACTACTGGCTGCTATATTTTATTCCCATACATATCATTATGGTATTGCATATATAGGTTTTGGCTTGAAGCCCTAACATGATTGTTGCTTTGGTGTAGTGGTAAATCTGCTTTGTTTTCTCCTATCTGGCTCCGGTTCGAATCTGGTATGACTCTTTTTTCACAGCGCGACCCCACCCCCTCATTTTACCCCAAACATATACACACATATAGACAGATAGAGAGCGGCGGCTGAGATATAAAACAGGTGACCATGACGGCGGCACGTCGTAGTCAAGACCTTGGCCAGTGCTTCCTTTCCCCTTTTTGTTTTTGCCACACTGCATATTGGCGTCGGAGTTTAACGCAAATCGACGAAATCATGGTGACCTCTGGTAGTGTTAATGCGATGTGTTGAAGTACAATTCGTATCGAGACTAGGGTTTCGGTAAGAGGAGCAACTACTGTGTTTGGCGGTGGGTTTGAATGATATGCCACTGCCACGATGACACCACCATACCCAGTGGCGCCACCACCTACCGGCGTAACAACCACAATGCTTTCGACGACTCCAAAGGACATCGAAAAGTTGTACGACCACGACGACCGGTTCATTTAATTGCATAGGATACGAACCAAGAGACAAAATATCGGTCCTTGACCGATATCCGATATTTTACCATATTAACTGCATAGGATACGAACCAAGAGACAAAACGCACTCGCTACAGTGGCTAAACACGGGCCACAAGACACATCTATTGTTAAGAGAGCTAGACATCCTTCGGTTTTGCGCGCCCAACGCGCGCGGGGAAAACCTAGTTTAGATAAATTAAAATATTAAGTAAGTTATCATGTGTTATTTCATTTGGTATTTTTTACGTCAAATTCTATATATTAGTCTATCACAAATGTTGCTATCAATTTTATTTATTTGAGGATTTAAATTAATTGTTTTTTACATAATTTACCTATATATTAAAAAACGAATTCAATGAATAGTAATAGTAATAAAAATAGAATTGAATGAATAGTAACATTATTAAGGAATGAGTAAATGGTATCGGGTACCGGTATCAAATTTACCAAACCGGGTGTATTTTCGGTGCAATGATAGTAATAAAAATTAAATTGAATTACCTATTACCTATATATATATATAGCAGTGTTGTAGAAGGCGCTAGGCGCTAGTCGGGCGGTGAGGTACCGCCTAGGGATTAATCGGGATTAATCGGATTGGGATTTTTATATGTATTTTTTCAAAATTATATATATATACCCAATAATATAAAAATAATACTTTAAAATTCACATAAATACTTCAAGTTTCAGATAGTATGGTTCGATTTTGACCGATTTTGACTGATTCTGACCAATTTTGACCGCCTAGGACCGCCTGGGACCGCCTGGGTCCGATTTTGACCGATTTTAACCGATTAATATAGGCCGATTAATCCGATTTTTGACCGCCTAGGACCGCCTAGGACCGATTTTGACCGATTTTGACCGACTCCGATTAATTGGCCGACTAGCTCAAAATTAGTCAGTAAGTAGCCGCCTAGCGCCTAGGCGCCGATTAATCGGCCGCCTAGCGCCTAGGCGCCGATTAATCGGCCGCCTAGGCCGATTTTTGCAACACTGATATATAGGGAGCCGCTAGAATGAGAACCACCACGAGTTATGAGAACCACGAGAACCAAGTGCCACGGAGGGGCGTTGACCACGAAATTTTTTTTACACCTAGATCCGTATATTTTAAGACCGGGTGTAAATTTTGGGTTCAAACGGCGCGCCCGAGGGGGTAGTTTTTTACGCCCAAAGTTTGGGTTTTTTTAATTTTTTTAATTTTTCTTTTTTTTTATCAAACTTTGGGCGTAAAAAACTACCCCTCGGGCGCGCCGTTTGAAAATTTTTTTTTACACCCGGTCTTAAAATATACGGATCTAGGTGTAAAAAAAATTTCGTGGTCAACGCCCCTCCGTGGCACTTGGTTCTCGTGGTTCTCATAACTCGTGGTGGTTCTCATTATATATATATATATATATATATATATATATATATATATATATATATATAAATATATATATATATATAGGGTAGGGTTCCAGCGTGAACAACCTCTCAAGAGTGAACTGCGTGAACAGATCTGGACCCTTGATTTCCTTTTTAGTTGTTAAGGGTAGGATTGTAATCCTATAAAAAAATTAGATTTACATCATTATTTTAATAATTGAATTAAGTTACATCTTTCCTAATTTAAATTCATTATCCACATTATGTTTTATTTATTAATAAGATAATTATCAAATAAACAACAAATCACCAGATTTCAATTTTAATTTTTATTTCAGATTTCATCACCAGAATTCAAATTTTTATTTTTATTTTTAAGATCCACGTAACCTTCATATTTCAACGGTATACACATGTGTACTTGGAAATAAATAGAATAGTACACATGTGTACTGAGCATCATACATATGTGTATAGTAATTCACAGGTGTACATCAATATTCAATACAAAAAATATTCTGAGATATCACAAAAACAGACTATAGACACATGTGTACATCGCATTAAAAAGAGGGCAAAATCAGAATACACATGTGTACACCACATTTAAACATAGCAAAATTAGAATACACATGTGTACATTGCATTAAAAAACAGAGCAACATCAAAAAAATTGAACAAAAAAACTCAGCCCTCCTAAGAACTTGGTGAAGACGATCCGAAAGATTAATGGGAACAGAACCCTTGATGCAGCCCTCTTCCGGAACACAATAAACTGATCACCGACCGTGGCAATGTATCTTGAAGCCTGTAAGGATATCCTCTGTAACTGAACCATAAATCCAACCAACCTATTTTGCAAAAAAATAAATTAATTATATTAATTTGATGAGAATGACTCAAAAGTAAACACAACCTAATTAAAAAAAATGCAATTACAAATCACACCAAATCACTGTGTTTATCTACCAACTTAAAAACAAACTTTCTTGCAATTACACTCAACACTCGTTTCCAACATCATCACAGCCCCAAAATTCTCATAATTTTTAACTAAACAGAGCCTAATTAAAAAAAAATGCATTCACTAAACTCTTAAAGCCCCTGACCATCTCTGAACTCAAACATACTTTTTCAATAACCAGCTTAAAATACCAAATAACAATCTTCAAAATTCCCAATCACATACGAATAATCATCTCTATAAAACAATAAAAACATATAAACTTTCATACCTAATTCACTTGATGCTGAAAACTAAAAAAAAAACTTTGAAACTTGATGTTAATCGGGGATGGTGAATGGTCGCTCGGAAGTCGACGGAGGTTAATCGGAGGTGTCGGCGGTAGTTGGTTGTGGGTTCACGGTGAGTAGTGGGTGAGGTATTACCGGAGATAGTGGGTGATGAAGGGAACAGTGGTAATGGTGATTGGTGTTCACCGGTTACGGAGTCCGTTACTATACACATATGTACGATAAACGAGTTATCTCCTCTGTTGCTGAAACACGAGTTATCTCCTCTGTTGTTGAAACACGACCCAATGTTAACTCCTCCACCACCTGTTGCGGCTGCCGCCGTTGGTCCGATGTACTGCCGCCAGTAGTTGCGGTTGCCGCCGTTGTTTCGTCGGATCTGAGATGAGGGTTTATCGATGAGATCTGAGATGAGGGTTGTTTTGATGCCATTCAATTTAATAAAAATCAGATCTCGCTGTTCCTCTTTATCGCTGGCGATAAACATCTGTTCCTGTTCAACGATTGCAATCTGAGATGAATGGTTGTTTTGATGTCGGCGAGATCTGAGATAGGGTTTGTTTTGAGAGAGAAAGTTGGATGTTGAATAAGGTTTGAATATGTTGATTTGTGAGAGAGAACGAGATTAATGCAATCAATCTAAAATGGAAATTACACATATACCCTTATTCATTTAATTAAAGAGTAACAATTAATCAAATAATTACCATCATGCCATTAAATTTAATAATCAAGATCATAATAATCAATGGTCCAGATCAGTTCACGCAGTTCACTCTTGGGATTTTGTTCACGTTTGAACCTAATCCTATATATATATATATATATATAGGAATAAGTTAAAATGAGAACCACCTCGAGTTGTAAGAACCAGCGAGAACCACCCCCGCGGGGGGCCGTTGACCACGAAATTTTTTTTACACCTAGATCCGTATATTTTAACACGGGGGGTAAATTTTGGGTTCAAACGGCGCGCCTGAGGGGGTAGTTTTTTACGCCCAAAGTTTGGTAAAAAAAAAAGAAAAATTAAAAAATTAAAAAAACCCAAACTTTGGGCGTAAAAAACTACCCCCTCGGGCGCGCCGTTTGAACCCAAAATTTACCCCCCGTGTTAAAATATACGGATCTAGGTGTAAAAAAAATTTCGTGGTCAACGGCCCCCCGCGGGGGTGGTTCTCACTGGTTCTTACAACTCGAGGTGGTTCTCATTTTAACCTTCCCCTATATATATATATATATATATATATATATATATATATATATTATATATATATTATATATTAAAAAACGAATTCAATGAATAGTATAGTAATAAAAATAGAATTGAATGAATAGTAACATTACTAAGGAATGAGTAAATGGTATCGGATACGGGTACCGGGATCAAATTTACCAAACCGGGTGTATTTTCGGTGCAATGATAGTAGTAAAAATAGAATTGAATGAATAGTAACATCACTAACGAATGAGCAAATAGTATCAGGTACCGGTACCGGTATCAAATTTACCAAATCGGGTGTATTTTCGATGCTTGTTCGGGACCGGTATTCATCGGTTTTTACCCTCAAATACCGGTGTCGTACCAGTACCGACCGGTACCGAGCCCTACCGTACCAGATATATTCGGTACCGGTACCCACTTTTGGGGATTTCGGTAACAGTATTTTCGGTACCGGCTGGTACCGAGCTCATCAAATCTTGTAGCTACGTAGCAATGCAAGTAATTGCACCGTTTAGATTACTTTTCATACAATAGAATTGAATCGTTTTTTTTAGGACGGAGTGACTATCCTTTTCACGACATTTTTATTTATGTTTTGATATTCGGTATCTGCTTGCCGTTACTGACACGCGTTTTGCAGTCATTGGGTCCCCGCCGCAACGCGCGGACGGAAAATCAACTAGTTAATATAATAATTAAATAATAATTACCTAATCACCAACCAAGCCCCTAATGTTACACCCTTTTCTTAGCCAAACCCCACAACACATAGCCTAAGTTGGTTTAGAATTAGTATTTTAGAATCGAGGAACTAGAAACACAACAAAAAAAAAACAATTCTAGAACAAAAGCTTAATCTCCTTAAACTAAAAGTAGGTTGGATATCCATGAAAACTGAAAAGGTACTTACCGGATTTTCTTGTTTCCATTGAATAGCATGAGCTCTGTCAAGTTCCTTCGAAATGCTATCAAGTTGAAAGCAACCAAGTAGCCCCTTCAAGCAATCAGAGACTACTTGTGAGAAAACGTATAGTGACTTTGTGTTAAAGGAGGCATAGTCTATTCCTGAGAATATGGATAGTTCTTCCTTCTCATAACAGTTTTTCACCAATTTAGCTTGAAATTGATTGGCATCTTCCATCGTTGCTTTCCTACCATAAAGCACTTCTAACAATAACATGCCAAAAGCATTTTTTGTATAAGACGAGTCGATATAAAATAATACCTTGGCCCTCATATCTTTATCTAACAATATTTTAAAGCTCTTGGGAGAAAAGCATTTGATATAGTTATATTCCCTGCAGGAATTCAAACAGCTTGCAGCATCACAACATATAAGCAATTTTTGGGACCATGTGACGGTTGGGTCACTTAAATATTTGTCCAGACTTCCATTAACCACATGCTCCATCACTAGCATCCTTTCATCTTCCCCATCACAGAAGCCAATCAAGCTTACGACATTGCTATGCTTCACATGAGAAATTCTATTGATCTCTGCATAGAGGTCAAACGTAAGAGTACTACACCTATACTTCCGTATAACAACATCGATCTCTACTTCAGATTGCAAGAGCAATCCTTTATAAACATCTGCCTTTCCACCTCGTTTTAACAGATTTTCTTCAGCAAAATTGTTGGTGGCGCTTGCTATATCTTTAAGTGGAATGCGTAAGTGAGCAATGTCTTCGTCTGAAAAAGACATATGGTAACCAGACCGGAGTTTGGTAAGGTGATCGATCCGGTTATATTTGTCTCAAAATACTCAGTCCCGGAACTGAAGAAAGCTAGATCGAAGAGACTGAAACTAAAATGAAATGAAGATGGGAAGAAGAACAAGCACAGACTGAGATCCGTTAAGGTGCGGCAACGGCAACGATAAATGTCAACGGGAACAAGATCTGCAAGCCAACACTTTGTAACTGTAAAGCCGCCGACGATATGAACAGAGAGGCAAAAGATCTGGAAATACGATGGCTGCTATGTAAATCTTGCAAAAAGCAGAAAAAGTGACGAGGGAGGCTAGGGTTCTAACACAAAGTAGATTTCGGTTGTGGGCTGTGTTCTTAGACAAGGAGTAAGCCCATTTTTTAAGCGCCAAACTATCCGCACACCAATTTTGCCTATCTACACGCCTAAAAGGTGATTTTTGTCTTTACATGCACACCCTGCAGTGTCGAATTGTGGCCAAAACGGGGCGTTTTGGTCCGATTAACCAGACAAAGACTGACGGGTGTCTGACGGGTCTGTTGTCCAGACCAAAACGCCGAGCTTTGGCCGCGTTTTGGTCCTGTCAACCAGACCGGGTATCAGTCTTTTGTCTGGTTGACAGGACCAAATCGCGGCCAAAGCTCAGCGTTTTGGTCCGGTCAACAGACCCGTCAGTCTTTGTTTGGTTAATCGGACCAAAACGTCTCGTTTTGGCCACAGTTCGACACTGCAGGGTGTACATGTAAAGACAAAAATCACCTTTTTGAGTGTGTAGATAGTGAGATAAGAGTGTGGATAGGTACACTCTTTTTTAAGCTGGTACTGAACATATATTTTTATTTAAAAAGTTGAGAAGGGTGTACCTATTTGCACACCCATTTGTTTGGCACACCAAAAAGGTGTTTTTTTTTCTTATATGCACACTCTGCAGTGTCGAGTTGTGGTCAAAGCGCGGCGTTTTGGTTCGGTCAACCAGAGAAAGACTGACGGGTGTCCGACGGGTCTGTTGACCGGACCAAAACGCCTAGCTTTGGCCGCGTTTTGGTCCTGTCAACCAGACCGGGTGTTTTGGTTGATAGGACCAAAACGCGGCCAAAGCTCGGCGTTTTGGTCCGGTCAACAGACACCCGTCAGTCTTTGTCTGGTTGACCGGACCAAAACGCCGCGCTTTGACCACAGCTCGACACTGCAGGGTATGCACATAGGACAAAAAACACTTTTTTAGGTTGGCTATCTACACACTTGGTGTGTAGATACTAGATAGTTTGAGCCTTGTATTATACCTTATAAAAAGAAGGGATTTTTACATATATAAGAGCCCTTATTACATATTTACCCAACCTTTAAAATCAATTACATATTTTCTCATTTCTTTATGAAATTACCCTTTTCTTCATTTCTTATTTCTTAACTTCAAAATCAATCTGGTCTATGTTATGATAAAATCTTTAAAAAATTTCTCTAAGAAAAAAAAAACGGTCATACTCATACCCATTTTATAAAACAGGTGACCATTTTACATATCTAGTTACTGATTAAGTTTTAGTTTACTTTTCTTTTACAACCGACCCATTATACATTTACATTTTAGTTAACAACACTAACAAATTACGTTAAAATATTGATTATCTAAAATATCTTATATATAAAAAAAACATATTGTTATACAATATACGTTTGTTTTTTCAATTCGTAATCAATTTTTGTTTAGCCTAAATCTTAGTTCGATCACCAACATTTTAATTGTTTTGAAACTAGAATTAAGCATCCCCGCGTTGCGGCGGGGGTGTAAAACCATGTTAAATAGCATAAATGCCATACAACCGTCAGTGACAACCAACACTAATGTTGTAGCGTTTTAAAGTAAAGAAATGGACCGAAACGTAGAACATATAAAAAATAACTAAGTTGATCTAGGACCCACGTGTTGTGACGAACCTGTCAAATGAGAAAAAAATAGACGTAAAAACTTTGAACCACACATAGACATTGTGTCGTGTTAACTCACAAAACTATGAACGAAACGTAAAAACGTTGAACCACACACGCACGGTGCGTCGTGTTAACTCGCAAATTTAGTACGAAACGTAAAACGGAAATTGCGAAAGATGAAAAGTATAGGAGATCAAAGTTGAAAGTAAAAAAAGTAGTGTGGTTAAATTGCAAAAGATGAAAAGTTTTGGGTTAAAATTAAAAATTCGATTTTGTTAGGTTAAAATTGCAAGAAACCAAAACATAGAACATAAAAAAAATAACTAAGTTGATCAATGACCCACGGGTTGTGACGAACCTGTAAGATGAAAAACAATAGACGTAAAAACCTTGAACTACACATGGACGTTGTGTCGTGTTAACTTGTAAAATTATGAACGAAACGTAAAAACGTTTAACAACACAAGCACGTTGCTCCGTGGTAACTCGTAAAATTTAGTACGGAACGTAAACCAAAAATTTTTGAAAATTGAAAAGTATAAAAGTTGTGATGTTAAATTGTAAAAGAAGAAAAGTTTTGGCTTTAAGGTGAACAAAATCAATTTTGTAAGTTAAATTTGTAACAAACAGAAAAACTTGGGAAAATTCTAATTTTTTTTGAAACCCACCCAAAGCCAAGGGTACAACTACCCTAAGCTTAAAATTGTTGCTTATTTATAGTGTATATAACTAGGATTGCGACCCGCCGCAATGCGGCGCGGTTTCTTTAGTTATAACTAAGTCGATCTAGGACCCGCACGTTATTTTAAACCTGTCAAACGTGGAAAAAATAGATGATGTAAAAACGTTCACCCACACACGCATGTTGCATCGTGTTAACTTGCAAAATTTAGAATGAAATGTAAAAACGTTAAGCCAAAGACGTACGTTACGATGTGTTAAGTCACAAAATTAGAACCAAGCATAAAGCGAAAAATTTGCGAAAAATGAAAACTATAAAGGACCAAAGTTGAAAGTAAAAAAAGTTATGAGGATAGATTGCAAAAGATAAAAAGTTTTGGGTTAAAAGTAAAAAAACAAATAGGTTTGGGTTAAAAATAATTTATGAAATACTTTTGGGTGAAAAGTAAAAAAATCATTTTTTTGGAAAACCCCCAAAGACAACGTTACGACAACCATATGCATAACCATTTTTCTTTGAAAACCCCCCAAAGCACACCTCGCGTTGCGGCGGGGCGTAAAACGGTGTCAAATAGTACTAATGACACACAATCGTCATCGATCACCAACACTGACTCGACTTAGGATATGCGTGTTGCGACGAACCTATCAAATATGGAAAAATAGAGATAAAAACGTTGAACCACACATGCACGTTGCGTTGTATTAACTTAAAAAATGTAGAACTATACGTAAAACGAAAATTTGCGAAAGATGAAAAGTATAAGTGACAAAAGTTGTGAAGTTAAATTGCAAATAATGAAAAGTTTTGGGTTAAAGTTAAAAAAAATATGTAGAGTTAAAATTGCAAAAGGTAAAAACCTTTAGGTTACAAGTAAAAAAATCAAGTTTTTTTTTTTTTTTTTTTTGAAAAATGTCTAAAGCATAATGTACAACTTGTTATGCAAAAAAAACTTGCTAATTTATAATATATAATTGATAGTGTATAATGTATAATAGGAGTTAAATTTCCATTTTTTTTTGTGTAATGCTATTTAAGAAATCTAATTGTCATTTTTAAACATTCAAAATAATATTGAAAAAAAAAACGGTTTTACAGCAAAAGTAAATTTTTAAACCATGGTCGCATGATTGTTTTCTTAAAAATGAATGCTTAAAAGTTAAGACGTATTACGTATAAGCAAACCTTTCAATTTTCATACAATACAGGCAGAGGCTTATAAAAAAAATAGGCAGGGCTAATAAAAAAATTAATTCATTTCATTCGGTTAATATCTAATTTGTAAACAATTATATTACACATTAAATCATAAAATATGTAAGTAATGGTATTAGATCGGGGAAAAATACAATAGTAATTCAATATGTAAATATGTAATTCAACGGTATTAAATCATTAAGGGTAAAATAGTAATTCAATATGTAAATATGTAATTCAATGGTATTAAATCATTAAGGGTAAAATAGTAATTCAATAGAAGTGATTTTAATAAAATGGGTAAATATGTAATAGAGTTAATTGCCATTTTAGTCCCTGTGGTTTGGGTCATTTTGCCAGTTTAGTCCAAAGGTTTCATTTTTAACATCTGGATCCAAAAAGGTTTCATCGTTGCCATTTTGGTCCAACTGACTTAAGTCCATCCATATCTGTTAAGTCTTCCAAGGGCATTTTTGTCATTTCATTTTTCTTTTTATTAACCCTTTTGTAATTTTAGTGGTGTGACATGACAAAAATGCCTTTGGAAGACTTAACAGATATGGATGGAGTTAAGTCAGTTGGACTAAAATGGCAACGATGAAACCTTTTTGGATCCAGATGTTAAAAATGAAACCTTTGGACTAAACTGGCAAAATGACACAAACCACAGGGACTAAAATGGCAATTAACTCTATGTAATATGTATGGTTTAATAAGAGGAAATATGTAATTGATTTTGAGGGTTGGGTATATATGTAATAAATGATCTTATGAGGGGGATATATGTAAATGACCCTAAAAAGAAAAGGGTGTACATATTGGCACACCAAGCTTCCTATTTGCACACTAAACACTAGATTTATATACGCCGCATATAGGTCTATACGTGGCGTATAGCCGCCCTTTTCAATTTCCAAGAGAATTTCTGATTCACATCGTGTGGTCACTTTATATACGCCGCGTATAGGTCTATACACGGCGCATAGCCGTCTTCTTAAATTTACAAGAAAATCTCTGATTCACATCATTTGGTCACTTTATATACGTGGCGTATATAAAGGGTGGTTCTTTTTTTTACAAACATTTTTATTCAATATTTATTGTTTTAGCAAACTTTTATAATAAGTAATGTTAAAAAAATAAAAATAAAAAACATTGTTAAGTGTTCTATCGTATAGTATAATATAAGTCTCGTATAGCACTATAGGTGTAGTTTAGGTCCCTTATAGGCCTATATGTCTACACAAGACCTATAGGGAACCTATACGAGACTTATATAAAACTAATATACCAAACCATATGATACTATACAATACAATACGATACTATAGGATACGATACAACACCCGTATAGGTGTAGTATAGGTCTCATATAGGACTATTGGTGTAGTTTAGGCTTCATATGGACATATAGGCCTATACGAGACTTATACGACAATATATGATACGATACAATACGATACGTTACTATAGGATACGATACAACACCTATATAACACTATAGGTGTAGTTTAGGTTACGTATAGTCCTACACCTATACTTCCGTATAACAACATCGATCTCTACTTCAGATTGCAAGAGCAATCCTTTGTAAACATCTGCTTTTTCACCTCGTTTTAATAGATTTTCTTCAGCAAAATTGTTGGTGGCGCTTGTGATGCGTGTGAAGTGTTATATATATTAGGTGTATATTTTAAGCCCTTTTAACACTTTTTTTAGCCAACTTTTAAATTTATAAAACATGATATTTCACTAATACTAAACACACATATGGGCAAGTGCACCCATCGTGAGCGTAGTATAGTGTTGGTAAGATACCGAGGTCGTCCAAGGACACAAGAGCTTTTAGTACCGGTTTATCCTCAACGTCTAATCAAAATAAAAAGTTTAGAAAAATGATTTAAAAAAAAATAAAAACTAACTAAAATGCTGAAAATGAAAATAAAAAGAAAAACAGATAGACAAGATGAATCACTTGGTTCCGACTCGTATCTAGTATAACCTTTGATTATTTCCGCACTTTTGCACATATTTAAGAGATTATCTTAGTTATTGTAGTAGGCCCCTCTTTTGAAGGTGACGTTACCCTCACCCCAGTAGTTTGAGTCAGCAAGGATACAATCCTAAAAGGGTGGATTATTGGAAGATAATTAATTAAGTTATTAATGCAAATTTTGGTAGGCCCCGCTTTTGGCGGTGACGTTACCCTCGGCTAAGTAGTCTGAGTCAGCAGGGATACAGTCCTAAATAGCCGGGTTATAGTATTAATAGTAGTTAACTTATGAGGGGATCAAAGAGTTTGGACCCCCGCCATCCAATACCGTGAAGCATTGAAGGAGGTCCTACTAAATTTGACCCAGGTCCATTGCAGGACCTCTAAACGCTGAAGAATGGCAAGACCTTTACCAAACCGTTCCCTTAACCCCCGACCAGGTAGCCAACATACCTCCATATAGACCGTGGAGATATGAATGGTGAAAATCTTTTATTTTATATAGACAGTAAAATAATGCCAAGACACCACGGACAAACGATAAGGAAAGATCACCTTCAACATAAGTAACTAGTTATTAAAGTCATTAATACAAAACCAAATAAAAAGTGCAAAAGATTAGAAATAAAAAGTATTATACTAGACACTTTGTCTTCACCAAGTGATGTAAGAGACTTAGGCAAACATGGCCTTGATTGTCAAGATCTCTTACGATCAATCTTGGATCCCGAGACGACTCACACACTCTACGATGGACAATGGATGATGGTGGTGGATGATGGTGTTGTGATGGTGGTGGGTGGTGGATGAAGTGTGAGAGAGGTGGTGTGCCAAGGGATCAGTTGAAATGAAACCAAGCACTCCTATTTATAGGCTGAACAGAAGGCTGGGCACGGCCCCGTGTCCGCTGGACACGCCCCCGTGCCTGTCTGACACTCTCTCTCTTCATTAATTGTAATTCGCAATTACAATTAATGCGCCTGCTGTACTTTTGCCACGCCCCCGTGTTCACTGGACACGGCCCCGTGGTGGGCAATAGAAGCTTCTATAGGTTTGTCTTTTCTGCTGCTTCTTGGGCACGGCCCCGTGCTGGATGAGCACGGGGCGTGTTCAGTCTTCTGCCTTCTCTATTTTGCTTGGGAAGATGCCGTTGAGGGGTCGGGCAGTCCACTTATGTTCCTTTTCTTGTATTTATGTTGGATTTAGCTGTCTTTTTGCTTCTTTTGTGATTTTGAGCTCATTTAATCCTGAAAATACAAAAGGAAGACAAAAACACTCTTTTTCCAACATTAGTACTTAAAAAGGGTTAGTTTTATGCTTCATTTGATGTAATTTATATGTTGCATTTTACACACATCAAATACCCCCACACTTGAACTTTTGCTTGTCCTCAAGCAAAACTCTTTAATATGTGGCTTACACTCCCAAATGGAATGGGTAGAAGAGAAGGTTTTGGCTTGTCATAGAGTGTTGGGAATCCAAGATCTTTTTTGGGTTTTATTTTTATCTATTTACAATCCTATTCGTTATGATTTGTTTAGAACGTTTCATAGGAGAAATTACTTATTTGGGCATAACATGCCTTTTTTAAAATTCCATTTATATACAAGTTCACATACCTCACGGGAGAAATCACTCACACTCGGCCGAAGGTGTATTTTTAGTGAATCACTCAAGAGCGGCATGGAACTTATTCCTACCATAAGCTTGCCAAGCAATCAATCCTCTTCATTTTTAACTTTTATACCTTTGTAAATATCAAGAGGACTTTGTGGGTGAAGGGTTAGGCTTGGGTTAAAGGTAGGTGGTTGGGTTAGTGGTTAGTAGAAAAAGGGTGAAAAAGCGTAACAAGTGTCGGTTTTCGTAGGACTTTCTATTTTTGTAACTTTTATTTTGATAAAGCTATTATTCAAACAAAGTTATTTTTTATGAACTTGTTTGTTTATTTTCTTTTGCTTCATCATCAACACAAAATTTTATTTTATTTTATTTTTTTATTTTTTTGAACGATCATACGAAAAACCGAACTTGTTACTAAAACAAATGGTTAAAAATGAAAAAGGTTTTGGTGGGTAAAAATGGTGTTTGGTTTGGGTTATGAAATGAAAAGGTTTTGGCTCAAAGGGGCTAACTAGGGGGATTTTTGGGTAGGTGGTAAAAGAAAAAGAAAAATAATGGTGTAGAAGAAAAAAAAAAGGGTTAGTCCTAATGCCTCTATCATTTACTTACTCGGGTTTAAGTTGATAAGGACCGGGAATGTATCGTCATGGCAAGTTCTAGAGTCGTAAGATCCAAACGGCTATTCACACAAGAAACGAAAAATGAGCATTTAGTTTAATGATATGTAATTGTATGCTCAATAAAGGCTTAAAACTCACTTTTGTGGGAATGGGTTTTTTATGTGATCAAGTATATATAATCAAATTTTAACTAAGTTTGCCATGCCTTTTCATAATTTTCTTATGTTGGTTCTTTTTATCACTACGCTATCGGTTGTAAATTCGTAAAAATATAACCTTTTTTGAGAACTTGAATTTCCCGAGTTAAACCTAGACAAGTAAAAAAAATGAAAATTTTGAGAAAATTTTTTTTGGGTGATTAGCGGTTCCAATAGAGTTTTGTGTAAGGCTTGTATTTAGGACTTGCAAAATTTCAAGGTTTTAGCATCCCCCCATACTTAAATCACACATTGTCCTCAATGTGTCCCAGAAATAAATTTTTAGGTTGATTAGATGTGTAAAATGGTGTTTAAAGCAAAGATTTATGTTACTGGCAGTCTGGACACGGCCCCGTGGGGACCGGACACGGCCCCGTGTTCAGGTGCCACTAACAAAAATTAAAGAAAAGAAACAGAAGCCTGGACACGGGGGCGTGTCTGGTGAATACGGCCCGTGTCCAGTTACCTGAACTGGGCATTTTTCTGCAGGGGGTTCAGCACGGGGCCGTGTTGGTTGGACACGGCCCGTGTTGAACCTTCTGTAATGGTGAGATTGATGCCGGGTTGCCTTGTTCTTGTGCATGGGGTCATTTTTCTCGTTCCCCTTTTCATCCCTTACCACCATATGTTTGTTTTATTTATTAAGAACCATCCAAACTTTAAAAACCATTATTTCATTGCACTCATAGAGAGACCTTACATAATCCTAATTTTATATTAAACTAGATATGAAAACAAAGAAATATTAAACCATGGAGTTCTAGCCTCTACTTTATTTTAATTAGCAAAATTTCCAAGAAGCTACTAATCTTGGTTAGACAAGGCCTTTTAGAACTCCTTCTTCCGGGTGCGGCTTTCCTCACATGTCGGCGAGCCACTCTTCCACCTCCCTTGGAAGGAGAAAAGAAGGCTCATTGGCATTAGTTTGAGGAGTTTCGATTTCCACCGGGATCTCTTGTTGGTGTTCCACGGGAGGTTCCGCCGGAAAGTCTTCCCACCCGGTAGGGTTGTTAATTCCGAGTGCCAGGTTCCAATCCTGTTGAGGGAGGACTGGTTCCATCGGGGGTGCTACAAGAATATTTAACCTTTGGTGCAAGAGGTTAATTTCTTGGAAGCTGCTTTCGAGTCCCACCGTAAGATCGTTAATACGGCCGATTAGGACCTCCTCTACTGATGTCATTTCGTCGAGAGCCTCCCTTAATGCTATCACATAGTGCACAAGTGTAGCTTCAACGGAGGGCCTCCTTCCTCTTCGGCTGTTTGATGAATGCACGGAAGATGTTTCGCTGTTTCCACTCGACATTCTACAAAAATAAACTGAAAAATAGTTTATTTGATGAAACAGTGATCGGACACGGCCCCGTGCTCATTGAGCACGGCCCCGTGTTCATCTTTCTGCAGAATTTTGGAGCAAGGAAACTTGAAATTTTTAAGTTATTTTCTGAACTTGTGGGGTCTTTTTATTAATAATTTAAAACAATGTTTCACAACATATTTTTACCAAGATTCCTTGAACAAAACTCATTAATCCCTACCACAAAGTTGGAAGAATTCAAACTTGTTTAATGGTAGTTCTTGGAGAAAGATGGAGAAGAAGGAAATGGCTAAAAGAGGAAAGGACAAGATGGGTTGTTGGAACCTTCTTTTAGACTTACCTATGATAGTTGAGAGAAGATTCCTTCAAATCTCTGTCCCAAGTTGGTCCAAATGTGCAGAATTCTTGGCTGCATTTATAGAAAACGACAGCATCCTGGACACGGCCCCGTGTCCATTGGACACGGCCTCGTGTGCAGGTGGAGTTCTGACACAGTTTGTCCGTATTCTGACGTACTGATCAGAAGGGAATCTTTTGGTGAACACGGGGGCGTGTTGGTTGGACACGGCCCCGTGTCGAGGGACTGTTTTATGAAGTTGTCTAGTTTTTTAAGGAACTCACTAGTATCGGGTGGCTCCTGATCGGTTGGAACAACCCCAAAGTGCCTAAGATACCTTAATTGTCCTAGACTAAGGCGAGAACGCAAGAGGTTGTCGGTGAGGGTAATTCCTATTTTCCTTCTAGGTGGACAAGTCCAACCCTTTCCCGGGCTCTCGTTAAAGAAGGTGTATGCCGAATCGCTCAGGTCTATGTATGCACCGAACGAAGTCGATGGAGAGTCCTTCACGGCAAAATCGGCACAGGGACGACTATCGTCCAAGTCTTTGCTAGGTATGAAGGTATTTTTGGGAGCAACGAGGTTGTCGGAATGCGGTTCCAACATTTCTTCATGGTCATCGTCTTGGGGCGGATCAATAAAGTCCTTCCTAAGCTCTTTTAACCAATTCAGAATTAGCTTTTCTAGTTGAAATAACTCGTCAAAGAGCATTTCCCTTAGAATATCTGGCTGGGCGCATTCGAGGGAGAGATAGTGCTTATTTTTACTTTCGCCCCTCTTAAGGTTATAAGGAATTGGTGGGTCTATGTAGTGGGGCCTTTAATTTAGAAAGTAACATTCTAATTCTTTATGTTCGCCTCCACATAATTGACACCACGTACCATAAGAGTGCCGAAAGTAAAAACAATTACTATCACTCATGTTTATGTCAGAAATTAGCAACCGCCGGGATCTAACGGTTCTGTTTTCAGTAAGTGAATCTTGGGCACGGGGGCGTGTTGAGTGAGCACGGCCCCGTGTTCAGCTTACTGTCTGACTTAAAACAGGATTGCCAGTTCCAATGATTTAGCACGGGGTCGTGTTCAGCGGGCACGGCCCGTGCTGAGCTCTGCAGAAGCTGAAAAACTAAGAAAATCCTAAAAAATTAAAAAGAAAAATAAAAATATGATTAGGCCGTTGATTCATAACTTTCTTAAAATCCTTGTGTCCCCGGCAACGGCGCCAAAAACTTGATGCGTGTGAAGTGTTATATATATTAGGTGTATATTTTAAGCCCTTTTAACACTTTTTTTAGCCAAGTTTTAAATTTATAAAACACGATATTTCACTAACACTAAACACACATATGGGCAAGTGCACCCATCGTGAGCGTAGTATAGTGTTGGTAAGATACCGAGGTCGTCCAAGGACACAAGAGCTTTTAGTACCGGTTTATCCTCAACGTCTAATCAAAATAAAAAGTTTAGAAAAATGATTTAAAAAATAAAAAATAAAAACTAACTAAAATGCTGAAAATGAAAATAAAAAGAAAAACAGATAGACAAGATGAATCACTTGGTTCCGACTCGTATCTAGTATAACCTTTGATTATTTCCGCACTTTTGCACATATTTAAGAGATTATCTTAGTTATTGTAGTAGGCCCCTCTTTTGAAGGTGACGTTACCCTCACCCCAGTAGTTTGAGTCAGCAAGGATACAATCCTAAAAGGGTGGATTATTGGAAGATAATTAATTAAGTTATTAATGCAAATTATGGTAGGCCCCGCTTTTGGCGGTGACGTTACCCTCGGCTAAGTAGTCTGAGTCAGTAGGGATACAGTCCTAAATAGCCGGGTTATAGTATTAATAGTAGTTAACTTATGAGGGGATCAAAGAGTTTGGACCCCCGCCATCCAATACCGTGAAGCATTGAAGGAGGTCCTACTAAATTTGACCCAGGTCCATTGCAGGACCTCAAAACGCTGAAGAATGGCAAGACCTTTACCAGACCGTTCCCTTAACCCCCGACCAGGTAGCCAACATACCTCCATATAGACCGTGGAGATATGAATGGTGAAAATCTTTTATTTTATATAGACAGTAAAATAATGCCAAGACACCACGGACAAACGATAAGGAAAGATCACCTTCAACATAAGTAACTAGTTATTAAAGTCATTAATACAAAACCAAATAAAAATTGCAAAAGATTAGAAATAAAAAGTATTATACTAGACACTTTGTCTTCACCAAGTGATGTAAGAGACTTAGGCAAACATAGCCTTGATTGTCAAGATCTCTTACGATCAATCTTGGATCCCGAGACGACTCACACACTCTACGATGGACAATGGATGATGGTGGTGGATGATGGTGTTGTGATGGTGGTGGGTGGTGGATGAAGTGTGAGAGAGGTGGTGTGCCAAGGGATCAGTTGAAATGAAACCAAGCACTCCTATTTATAGGCTGAACAGAAGGCTGGGCACGGCCCCGTGTCCGCTGGACACGCCCCCGTGCCTGTCTGACACTCTCTCTCTTCATTAATTGTAATTCGCAATTACAATTAATGCGCCTGCTGTACTTTCGCCACGCCCCCGTGTTCACTGGACACGGCCCCGTGGTGGGCAATAGAAGCTTCTATAGGTTTGTCTTTTCTGCTGCTTCTTGGGCACGGCCCCGTGCTGGATGAGCACGGGGCGTGTTCAGTCTTCTGCTTTCTCTATTTTGCTTGGGAAGATGCCGTTGAGGGGTCGGGCAGTCCACTTATGTTCCTTTTCTTGTATTTATGTTGGATTTAGCTGTCTTTTTGCTTCTTTTGTGATTTTGAGCTCATTTAATCCTGAAAATACAAAAGGAAGACAAAAACACTCTTTTTCCAACATTAGTACTTAAAAAGGGTTAGTTTTATGCCTCATTTGATGTAATTTATATGTTGCATTTTACACACATCACTTGCTATATCTTTAAGTGGAATGCGTAAGTGAGCAATGTCTTCATCTGAAAAAGACATATGGTAACCAGACCGGAGTTCGGTAAGGTGATCGATCCGGTTATATTTGTCTCAAAATACTCAGCCCCGGAAAACTGGGAACCACGATCAGGCCGAAATGAAGAAACTAAAATGAAATGAAGATGGGAAGAAGAACAAGCACAGACCAAGATCCGTTAAGGTGCGGCAACGAGAACAAGATTTGCAAAGGAGTGACGCCAACACTTTGTAACTGTAAAGCCGCCGACGAGGGTTTGTTTAAGGTATGAACAGAGAGGCAAAATATCTGGAAATATGATGGCTGTTGTGTAAGTGGGTGTTTGGATAGAGGGTGAGAAGACTTATTGACTCATAAAAAGTTAATAATTCTTTTTATATTTGGGGAAATTACCAAATTGTCACTTGACCAATCAACATTACCAAATTGTCACCCTCAAGCCCTCTTGGACAGACTCCCGCACCATGGGAGGAGTCCATGTGTCACTTGAAGAGTCTATGTATGAGGAGCTGACACGTGTCCGACATAAAGGTTGGCTGACTTCTCCCATTTTAGCTGACTCTTCCGAAGCGTCAGTGGACTCTTCCGAAGCGTCATGTACTATTTCGAAACGCCAGTTGACTCCTCCCTAAATTAAGCAATACTCATAATTTTATTATTTTATTTATCCCAGAAAATCATAAACCTGATTTTGTATAATATCTATTTATATATACTCTAATTTATAACATTTCTTGGCTATGCATGTTGTACCTTCTGCTTAATTGATGTTTTAGGCTATGCATGTTGTACCTTATGCTTAATTGGTGTTTTTTTGTAATTGGTGGACACATTACTTTTCTTTTATAGCCGATACACCACCCATCTCCTATTGTTTTCCATACAGAACACCGGAGATGGAGAGAGAGAGAACCATGTTTGAGATATAGAGATAGAGCGTTGCGATAGTAGACATAGAAAGAGGGAGCCAATGATCGATGATTAAGAATGCGACGACGGTGGTTCTATTTCTGGCGATGGCGGTGACTTCAAGTAACGAAGACCCAACTAGGGTTCAAGCGACATTCTGGCTACCCCTTTTTACACTGTAAGTTTGATGTTTTTGAAAGTTAAGGACATTCTTCGGAATACATCTCCGTTCAGATCCTTAACTATGCACATTCGTCTCCACACATTTGCATTAGGGCTTTTTTTTTATCGATAACCCTAACTACGTTCTTCTTTTACTATCATACTTTTCGTGATCTGCAGTTTCACTCTCCTCTTTCCATCCAATATCAAGTGAGTTGATTATATGTTAGATATTTTTCTGATTTGGTTGTTAATTTTGCTAATACACTACCGTCATATGTGGTTCACCAAGAGTGGGGTTCATGCCGCATATCCTTGATGTTGTTGGAGAGGTTCAACCTTGACCCTTTAATGTTTCTTTGGTATAGCTTGTTTATGTTTTTTTTACTACTACATTTGTATGGTAATAATTGGTTCAGACCAAGACTCTAACACTGGGCCTCTCTCTGTATTGATGATGAGTGTCAAGAATAATACACAGGTAACATATGCCTCTATATGATTGATCTTTTGTTTAAAGGTTATTGTAGTTGGTATGCGTTTTCTAAGTAGTTAAAGGTTCAAGGTGCAGCCAACAATATACTCAATGTGGATGCAACTCGAAGTGTGGAAAGGATTGCCCCTGCTTAAACAATTCCCCTGCTGTGAAAAGTATTGTGGGTATGTATTATGAGTTTAAGAAGTGATGTCAGCATCGTTCTTTTAAGCGACATACATGCGCGCCTGGTTGAACATGTCATATGTTACTAAAATCGATGATATAATACAAAGTAACCGGTGGAGCAGGGTTGCTGCACGTACAACTTTGTTTTAAACGTATTATGTATCAGTTAACTTCGCTCCATGATTGATAAAAATTGTATATCAGGGCTACTGCACACGTACAACTTTGTTTTAACTACAATTTCTCTTGCAAAATGTTTAACAAAGCCTAGCATTTACATTCCTATCAAGATACAAAAGGTACATATCACAATCTTCTTATTGATTCACATATCTTGCTTTTATGTGTTACAATTGAACTACAAAAAAGATCTACAAAACCAACCATATGCTTAAAAATGTGGATAATTAATTTATAATTTTGTTTAAATTGGCAAGAACTACTATCCAACTATTATTTTCCTAAGCTTAATGAGATCTGGGTTGGTGGGTTACTATGGGACTTGATCTAAACACTAGCTTATAGAATACAATAACTTACCCAACTATGTTGCCTAAGCTCCAAGTTCTTATAATATAACAATGTTTCTTATGGTAAAGTTAATGTTTGAGATCAATTCTTTTTCAAATAAATATGAATTTGATTGAGAATTGGAACGGTCTCGATCTGGTGCTAATGAAAGCTTTGAAACAAAATTGTTTTGAGAATGGTTCAGGTACCTTGGCTGCTACTGTTGAAGAAACGTAGGCGATGTCTTATTTGCGGGTTAGAAACCGTTCCAGGGACTGGCGCAATATGGGTCAAGTTGGGTAGTGCAACTTGCTGGGTATTGTTGTTTTCCTTTTTGCTTCTCTTGGTGTACTGGCTTGTAGTTTTTTTTTGTTAATAAAAATGGTGTTTTGTTTGCCAAACATGATGGGTAATATATGTGGCCCCGACCGCAACGTGGCGGGTGCTATTTCTAGTTATAGTGTATAATAATGAAAACCTGCTAAAAAAATCTAATGTAGTATATAATAATGAAAAAAAACATATATTATTAAGAAAATACCAAACTACGACAAAAATAAAAATAAACATACCTACGTATTCAACTTTTTTTAAAAGTTAACGAACTTAGATTATTAGAAAAAAAATTAAGTTACATGAAAATTAAACGGGTTAAAGGCTTATACTATTTAAAGTTCCTAAAATTAGTCTACTTTAAATACAACCATATTTTCAGCAAAATTATATCGATACATCAAGCAAAATACTAAACGCACCTGCGTACTTTAAAGAAAAAACAAACTAAATAAAAATAAAATAGAGTAAAAATGTATATTAGTAAAAGTATATTATTTAAAGTAGAAGAGTAAAATTTAAACATTAAAAAACGTTACAAAAATATTAAAAAAACATTATAAAAATATTTTAACAATCGTTTATAGTCCATCCATGGGAGGAGTCCCCCGAGCAACGGAAGGAGTCCGCCAAGCAATGGGAAGAGTCCGTCGAGCAATGGGAGGAGTCAGTCAAAATGGGAGGAGTCTGCTGAGCAATGGGAGGAGTCAGCCAAAATGGGAGAAGTCAGCCAACCTTTATGTCGGACACATGTCAGCTCCTCATACATGGACTTTTCAAGTGACAAACGGACTCCTCCCATGATGCAAGAGTTCGTCCAAGAGGGCTTGAGGGTGACAATTTAGTGTTTGTTTGGATAGAGAGTGAAAAAAGACTTTTATGCCTAGAAAAAGGAGAAAATGAGAATATATTTGACTTATTAGCATTAGCATAAATGTATATCTTGCAAATCTTGCAAAGATCTCGAAATCTACGAGTGAGCCTAGGGTTCTAAGAGGGTGTTTTGGATTCCAACAAATTAAAAGTTCTTTTTTAACTTTTTTTTACATTCTCTTAAAAGTTAATAAGTTAGAAATTGTGAATTATTAACTTCTTCTCTCACAACACAAGCAATCCCATCAGATTATAAGTTTTTTTTAAGTAGGTAACGTTGTTAAGATATTTTTGTTGATTTCGTTTGATTAAGTGGCTCTCGTTTCAAAGATATTGTATATTATATCAATTGAATAAAGTACGTAAGGTTTTAAAGTTGTTTTCGTTTATATAATTCATTTATGCAAGTAATAATGGCAATGCTATATATAACACCCAAAAAAACTGGCTCGTCAAGTTCTAAGTAGCAACAATATTAGTATTTGGTGGGTACATCTAGGAAGAAAACTGTACAAAAGAAAAGAAAAGAAAACGAAAACAAAGTTAGTATGTTACAGAGAACATCTATTATATATAATAAATGAAAGTGATTTGGGCCACGTGTTAGTAAATGAGGGCATCGTTTTTCCTCTTTTCCCGCCCAACAGTACCACTGCCCTCTTTTATTTATCTCATCCCTCATTTACTCATTTAGGGTGTTTGGTTTCATTTGTTTTATTTTTGGGCTTCTATATGATTTTGAGGTTGATTGTTTGATGACTTGCTATTGTTGTTTGCTGTTGTTTGTTAATTAGGCCGCTGACATCACCGACCGACTCCAGCGACTTCGAAAGGTTGTAGGACTATGAGGACCAACTAAAAGATTTGGACGACAAATATCAGGTGTTTGGTTTCATTTTTTTTGTGTTTTACTTATTTTCATATTATGAAATTTGTGAAATAAGGTAAAAATGGCCATTCTAATAGTTCATGATTTCATCCCTGTTGAAATAAGGTAAAAATGGTCATTCTAATACGGCAAGTATCTTATGGTTCGATGGTTGAATTAGTTTTATTTTGGGTATTTTTGGATGATTTCAACCATTTCTTTAAATAGTTCCTGATTGAAGATGCAGTTGAACGTATCTTTTGAGTGAAATGAATGTTTTGTTAGTCATGTATTTGATTTTTGCCCTTTTCTTTACCATTGAAGTTGTGGAGACACGAATTAAGATGGTGGAGCGGAAGACAATCTCAGATGAGTATAGGAATTTTAGTGCATGATTGAGATCATTTGGACCCATGTACTGTAAGTCATTGAATGTTTTAATCTTACAATCAGTTTTACTTTGTTGAAGACCAAACCACTGATGAAGACCAAAGTCCTGTTGAAGACAAGCACTGATGAACCAAAGGCCTGATCAACCAAAGGTGAACCACTGTCCAACAACAACAGTGGTTCAGCATCAACATTAGTTATTCTACCTTTGTTTATGTTAACAGTGTTTATATGTAACAGTGTTTTTCACATCAGTGTTTTATAGTCTGTTAGGTTGTTAGATGTCATCACCTCAGTGTTTTATATGTAACAATTTTTATGACATCAGTGTTTATATGTAACAGTGTTTATCACAACAGTGTTTATATGTAACAATATTTATCGCATCACTTCAGTGGTTTGATCTGTACTATAAATTGAATAGTTGTTTCATCTTTATACTAATAAATAAAAATCAAGTACACTTGGATGATTAATAAGCTCCTCATTTTGATTGTTTGGGTATAGTATTCTTGAAATTGGTCTTTTTTTGCAAACAATTGTTTAAGCTCAAACATTTGTTTAAGGCTAAACATCTGTTTATGGCCAAACTTCTATTTATGGGCAAACATCTGTTTAAGGTCAAACTTCTGTTTAAGTCCAGACAACTGATATATAAGGTAAAACATCTGTTTAAGCCCCAACATCTGTTTAAAAGCTTGTTACAACCACTGTGTTGGTTCAAACATTTGATTGTTAAAAGTTATCCACTGCTGAAATACAACCTCTGTTTCTTCAATCTTCGTGTTGACCACTGACTGACCAAACATCAGTGTTTCAAAAACTGTTGGGTATCCACTGATAGGAAGAAATAGCCACTGCTCACTTTTTTATTGTTGACATCCACTGATATTGACCATCAGCGGTTTTCCTAAAAAACAGCCACTGCTCACATTTTTATTATTGATGGTGTTAATTAGTGATAGATTGAAATTATCAAATAAAAACTAGAATTACAATGAAATGACCATTTTACCTAATCGTTACATTCCAATGAGATAAGAGTTCCTCCAACATTGTTTTCATGATAAAACTTAAAGTTAAATTAAAAAATAAAAAAAATTCTTGATGACTATTTGTTGCAAATCAAATCAGTAATTAATGCTAATTTCTTGAGCTTTGGACATTTAAAATACGCAAAATGTGAATTTCAAACTGACGGTTATTATCTCTTAATTAAAGTTAAAATAAAAATTAGAAAAGTCATCGTGACAATTGCTTTCAAATCAGATCAATAATTACTGATAATATCAGTAATTTTGAAATTCAAAATATGCAAAATGGTAATTTAAAATTGACGTTCTCTTTTTTTTTTTTTTCCTACTTTGCATATCATTTCTAATATTTAATTACTTTAATAAAGCATGATATAAGGATATACACTACTTACCTTTCAAATTACATTTGCCACTGCATTCAATTAAAATTTTGAATGGAGAATCGGTAAGCTTGAATTCCAACCTTGATATTTTTTAAGAACATCAATGCTTATTGTATTATCATATTACGTTTAGCAATATATATATTTTGCTTATTCTTTTGTTTTATGTACAGTCTTCAAAAGGAGGTTGCAAAGGTTAGCATGCTTAATGATCTTAATACATTCTCAAACAACTATTCGATTAGAGTGAAGATTGTTAGCGTGTCGAAGAAGATGATGAATGAAAACAAAAATGAAATATATCGTCTTGATATGATCTTCATGGATGAGATGGTACCGTATATATTTGTCTTATAATTATTTTGGACATATGAATACCCAAATCTATACTTTCTATAAAAGGAGAAATCCCAATGACATAAGAAAAGCTGATGTGTCAGCAAGAGAAGCTGTCCAACAAGGCTTTTCTTATGTCATTATTACATCATAAAGCCTAATTTAAAATCACTTTAAAATCCAAACCACTGCTCTACATTAAAATTTCAAAGGCCTGGCCCACTTTAAAATCCAATCTACTGTCGATTCCCAATAAACATCAGTTCCCAATAAACATCTTCCCTCAACATTTTATAATCAAACATCAATTCCCAATATATTTCAAAATTCAAACCATATATTCTAAAATTCAAAATTCAAACCATATTCTAATCCTATAAATAGGATATAATTATCTGGTTTCACATTCAAATCTCGCTCGCTCATATATGTGAGCGTATCTCTCTCTCGCAAATGCATCTTTCTCGTGATTCAGCCGCTAATCTCCGATTACACTTCTTTGTTCGAATGTTTGTTGATTATGTTTACATGTTATCATTCCAGTATCATTGTTCCAACATCGTCGTTTCAATGAAGCTTTCCATCACATATCAACCTTTCAATATCGATGTTGCAGTATCATTGTTGCAACATCGTGAAAAGTTGCATGTGCTACCTTCTTTGATGGGAGAGTTGCAACTTGAACGGACGATATGTATCTTCTATCGTGAAAAGTCAGATGTGCTACAACAGTTGAGAAAAGACTTTTGCATTTTAGGTTTATTTCTTATTTTGATTAACTGTTGATGATATTGAGAGTTTTTATTTACACTGACATTTTAGAAAATGTTAAGATGCATGTTTATATTATTAAAATGAACTACTACATAGAAAAATAGAAATTTAATGAAATATTTATAAAGTATTACACGCTAGAGTTAACACTTGATTGGATTTCGTAGACTCTGGCCTTTCTCCATGTGATTTCATGCTCTCTTTGGAATTTCAGGTCAGTTAGCATGTGGCAGATTTTCTGATCCTGTTTTAGAAGTTGTGTCAGAAACTCTTCGGCATTCTTCTGGCACTCTGATGGAGGAGAGTGGAGGACTTCATCGAGCAATGCTACGATGTTCCATGTTTTTTTGTAATTAGTGTCATTGATGTTGTCGACTTTCCTATTTAGTTCTTCGTCTGTTCTTTGTTCTTTGAGTGACCACATCGAGAATTGTGTTTTAACATCGCTGGTGTCTGACCAGTGGTAGAAGCTGAAGTTTGCAATGTAGATTTTTTGTTGGTTTTGTGATTTGGAACAATTTTTGACAGAAAGTGATTTGTAGGACAATTTGTTGATGTTTTGAATCAAAAGTAATCATCGGTCTTTTATAGAGTTTAAAAACGCGTCTACTTGGTAAATGAAGAGGTTAATTGTAATTGTGATAATCTGCTTTTGTTCTTTGAACTTCGAAATTTTGTCCCTTGGGTTTCTTGGTATTTAATTTTACAGTTTTCCCATAAAAGTTGGGGTTTGAAAAGGTTTGTGCATTAAAGGACTGCTGTTTTGAAATATAAATTAATATGTTTATATTAAATATACACGTTTTCACAATTACAAATTTCAGTATATAAACTCATAGTCACTTCGCCTGTTTTTCATCAAGTTTTCCTACTAGATATCATACTTCCAGGAAAGTCGAGTAATATAGTTTATTCAAATGACATCATTCACAAATGCAAAATCAGATGATTTAAAGCAGCGTTTTGTCAGGAAAATCGAGGAACAGGTGTATGAAGATAGGGCTACTCTTCAAGAGCTGAAGAGATGTTTTGATGGATTGCAAGTTGGTCTGTTCACTAGAGAGCAGGTTTCCAGAGATCTTATGCGGATGCCTTCAACTTCCGTTCGTGAGCTTTGTGTTGTCAGTAATATAGAGTGCGGTGATAGAGACAAGCAGTTCATGGTGATGCTGAAGGACATACATCGAGAGGTTCAGCAATCGATGGAGTTGAAACTAAAGTTTCTTAATTGTTGCTGTTATTCTTAGTTTTGAACTTTAATGTTGTTCAGTATGTGATGTAATTATTGGACTTTTAGTTTTAAGGTCATGAATAAATGAATAAATTTTAATGTTATGAATCTATGTTGTGTTTTATTTTTACTTATTATTTAGTGTTTGAGTAAGATTTAGTTTATGTTGATGTTGAATTGTGTCTGAACATCTGTTTGGTAAGTCAACAGAGGTTTAATAGTGTCAAGGATTGGTTTGATGGTGAACAGATTATGTTGATGTTGAATTGTGTCTGAACATCTGTTTGGTAAGTCAACATAGGTTTAATAGTATCAAAGGTTCGTTTGATGGTCAGCATAAGAGTTCAAAGATAAAATAAATGTTTAGAATTTGATCATTGAGAGCAGTTTTTTGAAGAATCTGTGCTCCTGCAAATTACAGAGAGCCAACCTCTGTTTCTTCATTCTTCATGTTGACCACTGACTGACCAAACATCTGGGTTTCAATCACTGTTGGCTATCCACTGATAGTTAAAAAATAGTCACGGCTTGTCACACCCCGACCACGTAAAACATCAAATCGTGGCGGAAACGTCGGGGAGTGTTGTAACAGAATTAATTGTTTCACAACCATGGAAATTAAAGTTACGTTTTATTTATCAAACAAGAGTGTTACATTGTCTCAAAACAGGAAATAAAGAGTTCAGAACATAATTAAACTAAGTCTATCTTTATTTTATGTCTCTAAGGCATAGGTCCGCCCTAGTGTCACGATCATCATCCTAAGCAAAAGCTCCTGAAAACACATGTGAAAATAGGTACGTCAGCATAAAAATGCCTGTGCGATACATAGGTTTTGTGAAAATAGGATTCATGACTTATAAGTTTAGAAAAAGTTGTTTAGCAAAAGTCAGTCGTGAACCTTGTAAATTGTTTTGTTTTGTAAATCATTTAAAAAGCGATAAGATCAAATGATATGTATAAATAAAAGAATAATGTATGGTTAAATATAAACCAAAGTCTTGTGAGAATCGTGTTACTTGTGTAAAATGTATAAGTCCAAATTGAATGATGCTTGTATCATATTACTCACATCTCGTTACTTAAGTCACTTAAACAAACCACCAATGTATAAAGTCTATGTTTAAACCAATTGTCAAAAGTCCTTGTATAAATCATATCAAATGTTAATAGTCCAAATGTGGTCAAGTAATGTGTAGCAAATGTTATGTCTGGTAAGTAATGTGTTGTTACATAAACCAATTGTAAAAATGTACAAAACAAAGTATTTTGAATATATCAAAAAGTTATGTTTTGCAAAGTAATGCATGTTACATTGATACAAACACTTATGTGGTAAGTTAACGCATACATTCAAGCCTTGAGACAGTCGGATAACCCTAAGTCAAGGTTATCAAAAGAAATGTTTTCGGATTCAGTCATTCCTTACATCCAAACAAACCCGGGATGTCAGGAATGGGATTTGTCAAGTCCTATGGTACCAGTACTTACTACCGAGCGGCGTAGCTAATGTTAATGAACGTATATAAGTCCCGTTTGTGCAAACCAAATGTCATAGCAAATGTGAACATGTTATATGAAAACAATGTACTAAGTATCCTAAGTTAACATACGAAGCAGAAAAGTCATGTAAATCAATGTACTAGCATGCTATCAGTCAACATACATAGCAGAAATGTAAAGTAAATCATGTACTATAAGTGTACTAATGAACATAGCAAGCATATGATGTGAAAACAGGAAAGCATGAAAGTAATAAGTAGGCACATGTGTTTCACCCCAAAATGGTTTGAAAACAGTAAAAGAGGGGTCTATGTACTCACTTGAGATTGCTTAGTAGTCCTTGAGTAACAACCAAACAATGCTAGAGATCACGGAAATCAAACGGCACCTAATATAGGTAACTATGTTAAATAACCGGACCTATATCGGAGGATCGGATAGAATGAGGGCTCGTAAACCAAATGAGTATGGGAACTCATGTAGTATGGTTTAACAAAGCCTACATACTAAATGAAACCTAACCTAAGTGCTTACGACCCATTACGACCCGTTTAGGTAGCTTATGCTACTTTAACGCGTCGTTCGCGTAAAACGCGTTCGGACCGCCTAACTAGTCCTATGACAAGTAAAATATGCCTTAACATGTCTAATATTGTTGCCAAATCAGTTTAGATGTCAAAAGTTATGTTACATATGCTTAAAATGAATTTTGGCGTAAAAAGGGCATTTTGGTAATTTACCTAAGGCATATAAACCACCTATCATACAACTAACTAAACGTCGTGGCCATAAGGTATAACCTCGAAAGGTTATTCCCTATATACTATGGTCACCTAATGTGTTTGGTCGGATCCTAATGATCGACCAAACGGGTCGGGTTCGAAAGTATAAGCGATTGTTTAGATCGCTTACCTTACGACCCTATATAAGAACTAAACTAAAAGTGACGAGCTAAGCATGTTAAAACATGCTTAACTAAGTTTAGAAAACAGGTTTGGTATCAAAACAAACGGTTTTGATACCTAAGAGTAGTTTGGTTACAAAATACGCAAGAATGCGCATTTTGGCCGAAACTACGACTCGTCACTGAGCCTAGATAACGTGGTAATCAGTAGGTATAGTCACTAAGGACTATAACCATCGTGATTACGCTCACGTTATGAAGTTCAAACGAACTTCGCATTGACCATAAACTGGTCAACGCAGAAAGTCAAACAAAGTTTGACTTTTAACGCTAAAAGAATAAATAGAACGAAGAAACACTTACAAAGGGTCCCCGAAAGCTAAACTTGATCCAAGTAGCTCAGGTATGAAGCAATGACTTCAACTTAGAGCTTTTAGATCAGATTTTGTGGGTTTTGCAAGGAAGGGGGGTTGGGTATTTATAGGATTTCTCGAACCGTTAAGATCGTTTCTTGAAAACCGTGATGTAATCTCAACCTTACACTTGTTGGAATGTTATGGAACATCAAATTGGCCCCTCATGAGCAGGAAAGGGCAAGTGTGGGTGAGTTTTGAGTGGTTAACAGCTGTAAACAGCTGTTAAAACTGATTAATCTTATCTGGGAAGCTGACATGGGCCGCGTAAGGGGGCACACAAGAATCACGCGGGCCGCCTGGCCCTTCTGGTCAGAAACAAACTTTCAGAAATGACAGTTTTGGTCCCTGTTGTGTTTTAAAGCCATTCCCGACACGTTTAAGGCCCGTTAAGCCAACGTTAAGGCCCTAAAATGATGCCTAAACATTGTGGATATGAAACATGCTCAAAAATATGCCGGATGTTGGTTCGTTTGGTCGTACGATCGCGGTGTTCGCTTAATTACGACGGAATGCGCATAAGCGCGAAAAACGATCCATATTGCGCGACGAGTGGATTTTTCTTATGCCAAACACTAAAATAAAATATTTTAGTGCTTAAATAAATTTTTGGATGTCCGGATGTATTCAGAACGTAAGTTATGCGCGAAAATGCAAACTTATGCACTTTTTGTCGCTTTTAGTCCCTGAATGACCCAAAAGTTTATTTTAGCACACCGAACCCCTCAAAGCCTATTTCTAAGCTATGTAAAGGATATTTATGGTATGTTTAACTTATGGTCATGTTCCGGAATGTCTGTTCTAGTACGAATCGTCATACTTTTGCAGTTTGTCAAATTCAGTCCCTGCAGGCGAATTAACTTGTTTTTGCCATACCAAGGCCTTCAAAACTTATTTCTAAGTTATGTAAAGGTTATTTAAGGTATGTTAAGTATATATTGATGTTTCGGAGCATTTTTCGCGTTAAACTGATTACGTTTACGCACCAGTTTGCGTATAACTCTCCAGAAAGCGATATAGAGTTTGAAATTGAACAAAAGTCAAAACATGAAAAATGTAAAACATAACCAAACAAACATTGGGATCAAATAACATTGTTTTATTGATAAACGAACTGTTCACAATGATTTCAAGCACATATGTTACACGGCTCACATTTTTATTGTTGACATCCACTGATATTGACAATCATTGGTTTTCCTAAAAAGCATCCACTGCTCACATTTTTATTGTTGATGTGGTTAATTAATTATAGAATGAAATTATCAAATGAAAACTAGAATTACAATGAAATTACAATTTTACCTAATCGTTACATTCCAATGAGATAAGAGTTCCTCGAATTTTGTTTTGGTGATAAAAATTAAAGTTAAAATAAAAAATAAAAAAAAACTGTTGTTCAAAATTAGTGTTTTAACCCACTGATCGCTATCCACTGCTAGCTTAAAGTCTGTCACACCCTCAAAATCCACACGCGGAGTATTACCGCGAGGCATGTGACGACCAGGATCTTAGCCACTAATTATTTTGAACGGATTAGTTATTGTTATAAACATTAGCATACTTAGTGACCTAATTTAAAATTTCATAAAACATGGTTCTAGTTTGCAGCGGAAGGGAAAGTAGAACATATCGTAATTTAAAACCACAAGCTTGTTATCATGAAACTTACAAACCACGCACTCCATCCGATTGCAACGTCCGTCCTAAACTGTATCGAGCAACCTGCAAAGCATGCAGTAGAGTGTCAACATAACGTTGGCGAGTTCACGTGTTTGTAGTTTTTCAGTTTTTATTTCAAAAACTTATTTTAACCAGTTAATTTATCCGTTTATACATGCCATAGGGAGCTACCCCAAAAGTGAGCGACTAAACTGTTTTTCCAATACCGAATACCTACTTGACCGTACGTTTCTGCAGTGCCCCGTTTGTCAATGTTCTATCATCATTGACGGTTTGCCTGAGTCTATTAGTTCACGCCCGTTCCCAGTAACAAGGGTCGGTGTGAGGCTGGTCGAACCTAAATAGCGCTATCAACTAATAACCCGTTCGCCTGGCCCCGGCGACTAATCGGTATTAAGTAGTAGGGACTTGAGTGATAGAGTTTCGTTTAGTGTTGCTCGTTGCATTTCCGTACAAACAGTAATTAACTAAGAGTCCCGCATAAGGGGAGAAAAGTAGTTTGTATCCCTCACAAGGGGATAGCGTTGTTACCCGTATCCCACACAAGGAGATAGAAATACCGTATTCCGCACAAGGAGATAGTAAGCAATCCCAAACCAGGAAAAGTGTTTCGTTCCGTTTCCCAACCACCGGGAACGCATGATTTAAGTAAAAAGTAGTGAACTCACCTTTGCTTTGCTTGGTAGTCAATTTACTTGTGTTACGTTGGGCAACCATACCCGAAGGGTTGTGGGTGTGACCCGAGACTGAACTCGGTGAGACTCGAAGCTTCCAACCCGCGGCTGACCCGAACAAACAAAATCAGATCTGACCCTCTCGTACTACCACGAGACCTGAAGTGGTTGGGTCTGAACCGAGAACCCGAACTTGCACCGAACTCCACCATTACCTCTTCTGTTGCAACCAGAGCCACCTCAGTCGCTAGCCGGAGCCACCATCATTAACACCACTGTCGCCGCCGCAGTTCGTCAGAAAACACAGAGGTCACCAAAGATGGCTGACCCATCATCTCTGTCGCCTCTTCCTCTTACTTGTTGTCGCCGCTGTAGTAGTGGTGGTCGGCTGTCTAGTTTTGGAAGAGAAGATGCGGCTGTGAGGTGAGGACGATGAATTATAAGGAGGAGGAGAATGGAGTGTACGTGTGTGGATGTTCTCATCGGAGGAGTTGTCACCGGAGACGGCCGGAATAACTCCGGTCATCGGAATTGCAGGGGAGAAGGGGCAGAGATTAGGGGGGAAGGTGTCGGCTGGGTTAATTAAGGGTGTAGGGTTTTATTTTGAATATTAGGAGTATGTGGTGTTTTATAGGCTAGGGTTTTTTATGGTGAGAGGGAGTGGGATTGGGCTTGGCCCGAGTGCGTGAACTCGTTAAATGTTTATGTGTCTCGCTAAGCCCAAATCATTCGTTTTAAATTTTACAAATAATTATAATGGTTAATATATTATAAAGTCGTGCGTGTCAAATTGTGTAGTTTCGATCTATCAGTTGAATGGTACGTGTTTCTCACTGTGGGTATTAAGTGATAACAATATTAATAATAATAATATCAATATTAATATTAATATTAATAATAGTAGAATCAAATACCATTCTCTCGATGATCGGGATCGAGAGTACGGATTGTCATATTCTCCCCATGTTACAGGAATTTTGTCCTCGAAATTTAAGGAAAATCGTACGATTCGCTCTATTTGTATTCCTAGACTCCATTACCATACGTAAACACAAGTAGTTTCACGAAAGTCCACAAAACGAACATGCAAGCGACATAGCACATACAGTCACATAGTACGTAAAATCACATAGCATTAGATTCACAGAGTTTGTACGTATCTCACATAGTATAGATTTTTACCAAATTGATCATAACATAAAGATGAAATCACGCGGGAAAACCCGATGTGTCACATTATCCCCAAGTTCAAGAAATTTCATCCTGAAATTTAGAGCGCAACCACTGACAAGCTGGTGTGTTTAAACGTTTTCGTAGGGCGTCACATCACCCCCTGTTGGTTTGAAATTTCTTCCCGAAATTTAGCGGTAGCCTCAGTGCTGGAAGTAATGTTTGTAAACAACTGGGGATACATGCGCATCATCTGGTTTTCCTGTTCCCAGGTAAGTTCTGTGCCACAGCGCGGGGACCAAACGAACTCGGTCTGTTGGCATATTATACCACGCTTGAGGGTTTTGATTTCTTGATCCTTAATCTTAACCGGTTTCTCAATGAAGCGTAGTTTGTTGCCGATCACGAGTTCCTAAAAGGGAACAACGAATATTCCATCTGACAGACACTTCTTCAGATTTGGCACAAGAAAGACGTTGTGTACCGCACTCAGCTCTTCAGGCAGGTTTAGTCTGCAAAGCTACCTTACCAATCCTTTCGGTAATTTCGAACGGTCCAATATATCGCGGATTAAGTTCATCCCGTTAGCCAAAACGTACCACACCCATACAGGGTGAAACTTTAAGTAGAACCCAGTCTCCGACTAGGAATTCTAGAGGTTTCCTACGCTTATCCGCGTAGTCTTTCTGACGGTCTGGAGCTGCCGCCATGCGTTGTCTATTCTGGGCAATCCTACCCGTTGTCTCCAGTGCAAGTTCTGGGCCGATAATTTGCCTTCCACCAAACATAGAGGTGACTGACATTTGCGTTCGTGCAATGCCTCAAATGGTGCTGCCTAAATGCTAGTGTGGTAATTGTTGTTGGAAGAGAATTCTATAAAAGGAAGTGTCACTTGTTTTCCGACGTCGATAACACATGCTCTCAGCATGCCTTCTAGGGTTTCGGAGAGTGCGTTCGGTTGGCCACCTATCCACGGGTAGTAAACAGTGCTCATGTCTAACAGTGAGCCAAAGGATCTGGCCGCAGCTTGCGACGAATCGGATGCAAAACGTTGATTACGATCATAGACAACAGAAGTTGACACTCCGTGCCTGACATCTACTTCTTTCAAGTAGATGGTTGCCAGTTCGAAAACTTGTCGGTTTCTTTGGTCGCTTGCCATTACTAGCAGGCTTTTCATCAATGCCTTGAACATGATAGAATAAGATAGAAGCACCTCGTAGATTATCTTTTAATTACTGGAGTTGTGGATTTTGAGCATCTCTCCAATGCTAGGTGATGCTCCTTCGAGTTTAAATCGTGACGGGTTGCGTATACGGTCGAGAGATGCGGGCTTCGCGATGTTAAAAGTCGCGCGTTGAAAACTTATCGCAGGCGGTTTGGGTCGCAGAAGTACCAGGGTAAGGCGGAGGAGTCGCTCGGACTACCTCGGGTTTTCGGAGTAGGTTCAGATGTTGCCGAAAGAAACAAGCGTTGAATTTTGATAGGATGGAATAAATTCGCGTGTCATAACTAGGTGTTGATCGAATCGAGTTCGAAGAACAGTACTTGCGGTACCCTTTACCCCCGGGGTATCTTTGGCTCGTTGCTCCAACGAGTAACATTTGTAGAAAGTAATTCGTCCAAACGGAGATTTGTGCAGAATAGAATAGGATAAGAATCAGGGAATTCATAACACGAGTGGCGAGATAATGCAAGAAGGGTAGTCAAAATTGATGCGTTCAACCTGAGACAAGACATAAATGGCTTTGAGGTCGGCAACAAGGTTTCATCTGATGTTGACGAGGTAGCTGGTCTTACACAAGTTGTATGCAGTTAGAATTAAGGAACGTCGCATGTCGATAAGGAGTGTTGCGTCGATGTGGTTAGTATAATATGAAGCAGCTAGAGAGGGATGGTCGTCGTGCGGGTCTGTAGGTTTTAGGGTCTACTGAGACATCTGGCAGGATGTGATTTCTCAAACCACTAGGAAATCAAGCTCGAGTGTGTTGTTCTAAGTCGTGCGAATGAGTTCAAAGTAGCGCTTGCGTCGTCGAGGGGTTTCGAGGCGAAACTTGCGAAAACAGGTTTTTGAGGAAGTATGATTGAAGTAACACGTTGAATTTCAAGGGCTAAATGTTTGTTGACTAAAGGTCGAGTTTGTTGAATTCACCCAACCGAAGAGAGATCAAATCAAGGCTTCTATATGAAGAGACACGGATGTCATGATAAGGAAACAATAAAAGGGAGGATACCGTCTTAAGCAATAAATGCTGATTCGCACGAAAGCTAGCAAAATGATTCACAAAATCAGGAGAGTCGTCAAGGAATAACGGCTCTGGAAAAATAAAGGATAAGTTAAGCATCTTGGTCACCGTGCTCGTCGGTGGGTTGACTTGTTCGTGTCTTTGTCATGCCACGCCTTACAAATGCGTCAGTTCGTAAGAAAGGTATCAATTCGCTGGGTTGGGGCGTGCTAAGGTATAAGGTTGAACTTGAATAAGGATTAACCATGTAACGAGGAATTAAGGGAAATAACTTCGTGGTCGATGGAAATGTGATACGATTACTAGCACTGCAATAAGAAGTATACACCACGCATGCTTTTCGTGTTGGAGATGTGCAAAAAGGAACCCGAAAAGTGTAGACTTACTAGAATGCTTCAAGAATCCAGGTGATCAGTCGTGTGAGGGAACAAGTCTCACTACTTAAGTCGGGAAAAGGAATACACAAGTAAAAAGGATGCGAATGACGTCGTCGTTCCTTCTAATATTCCATGACATAGGGGTGGCTCCCCTTCGTCGGTTCGTTCTCGTAACTTCTCTATGTGCTTCGTAGCAGGCCTTTCCTGGGCAGGTCTATCAAGTGGGCGTCCCTCGCATTGATTTGCAGTCCAGGGATGATATCAGGAAATACATGGACGATGGCTTGGAATAACTGGTTCCTTGCCCTTAGTGTATTGTGGTTTCGAACCAGGTTTAGGAGGACTCGCTCCTGTTTAACACGTAACACTAGCTCTAGCCTTCGTATGATCAACTGTGTTAAATACTAAATCTACGCATACATACTAACACATATATGCTAATTATATACATACACATATGCCTATTCACACACATAAGTTATGCACAAGTAAATGCCGTTAGTCTACCATTACCAGGTGAGCATCTGGGGTTGACGGACCTTGCAATTCGGAGTGTGGTGTCGTTGTGGTTTCCACTAAAGAACGGTTATAGTCTGGTTTTCATATAAAAATATTTTATTTCCCAAACCGAAAATATTTTATACTTAAAACCTAGTTCGCTATAACCAATGGCTCTGATACCAATCTGTCACACCCTCAAAATCCACACGCGGAGTATTACCGCGAGGCATGTGACGACCAGGATCTTAGCCACTAATTATTTTGAACGGATTAGTTATTGTTATAAACCTTAGCATACTTAGTGACCTAATTTAAAATTTCATAAAACATGGTTCTAGTTTGCAGCGGAAGGGAAAGTAGAACATATCGTAATTTAAAACCACAAGTTTGTTATCATGAAACTTACAAACCACGCACTCCATCCGATTGCAACGTCCGTCCTAAACTGTATCGAGCAACCTGCAAAGCATGCAGTAGAGTGTCAACATAACGTTGGCGAGTTCACGTGTTTGTAGTTTTTCAGTTTTTATTTCAAAAACTTATTTTAACCAGTTAATTTATCCGTTTATACATGCCATGGGGAGCTACCCCATAAGTGAGCGACTAAACTGTTTTTCCAATACCGAATACTTACTTGACCGTACGTTTCCGCAGTGCCCCGTTTGTCAATGTTCTATCATCATTGACGGTTTGCCTGAGTCTATTAGTTCACGCCCGTTCCCAGTAACAAGGGTCGGTGTGAGGCTGGTCGAACCTAAATAGCGCTATCAACTAATAACCCGTTCGCCTGGCCCCGGCGACTAATCGGTATTAAGTAGTAGGGACTTGAGTGATAGAGATTCGTTTAGTGTTGCTCGTTGCATTTCCGTACAATTAGTAATTAACTAAGAGTCCCGCATAAGGGGAGAAAAGTAGTTTGTATCCCTCACAAGGGGATAGCGTTGTTACCCGTATCCCACACAAGGAGATAGAAATACCGTATCCCGCACAAGGAGATAGTAAGCAATCCCAAACCAGGAAAAGTGTTTCGTTCCGTTTCCCAACCACCGGGAACGCATGCTTTAAGTAAAAAGTAGTGAACTCACCTTTGCTTTGCTCGGTAGTCAATTTACTTGTGTTACGTTGGGCAACCATACCCGAAGGGTTGTGGGTGTGACCCGAGACTGAACTCGGTGAGACTCGAAGTTTCCAACCCGCGGCTGACCCGAACAAACAAAATCAGATCTGACCCTCTCGTACTACCACGAGACCTGAAGTGGTTGGGTCTGAACCGAGAACCCGAACTTGCACCGAACTCCACCATTACCTCTTCTGTTGCAACCAGAGCCACCTCAGTCGCTAGCCGGAGCCATCATCATTAACACCACTGTCGCCGCCGCAGTTCGTCAGAAAACACAGAGGTCACCAAAGATGGCTGACACATCATCTCTGTCGCCTCTTCCTCTTACTTATTGTCGCCGCTGGAGTAGTGGTGGTCGGCTGTCCAGTTTTGGAAGAGAAGATGCGGCTGTGAGGTGAGGACGATGAATTGTAAGGAGGAGGAGAATGGAGTGTACGTGTGTGGATGTTCTCATCGGAGGAGTTGTCACCGGAGATGGCCGGAATAACTCCGGTCATCGGAATTGCAGGGGAGAAGGGGCAGAGATTAGGGGGGGAGGTGTCGGCTGGGTTAATTAAGGGTGTAGGGTTTTATTTTGAATATTAGGAGTATGTGGTGTTTTATAGGCTAGGGTTTTTTTTGGTGAGAGGGAGTGGGATTGGGCTTGGCCCGAGTGCGTGAACTCGTTAAATGTTTATGTGTCTCGCTAAGCCCAAATCGTTCGTTTTAAATTTTACAAATAATTATAATGGTTAATATATTATAAAGTCGTGAACTCATTAAAATGTTTTCAGAAAATAAAAAATCCATCCTTAAAAATAGCTAAAAATGAAAAATTTTCATTAATCCTTAAAAGTCTGCCATAACCACTGTTTTTGGTTCAAACACCTGTTTCTACTAAATGTTGTCCACTGCTGAAAGTCAACCTATGTTCTCTCATTTCCTTGTTAAGCACTGTTGATCAAACATCAATGTTTTAATCCATTGATAGGCTGATATTCGTTAATTTACACATATTTTAGTCCCCCGTTTTACCCCTATTTTATGCGTTTTTAGCCGTAAAACCGTCATTCGGATACTTAATTATCTACACTTTTGTTTACAGGCCTAAAACAGCATACCAGACAAGATGATAGCAAAAACGAGGACTTTCCGGACAAAACGACGAAGCTGCGGACATTCTGTTAAGGAAACTGATCTGGGCCTCTGGAACGGTCGTGCCACATGATGCACGACCGTGCATCTCCGACAAGTATTGATCAGCTCGATGATGAACGAGAGGTGCGACTGGGCGTTCTAGGAAAACAAGGCGGCTCGGTGAAGAACGGACGTTCCATCTGAGGAACGACCGTGCGTATCCGATGAACCAACAGAGTCTCGGTGATGAACGACCAGTGCAACTCGGCGTGCAACAAGACCTTGGTGAGGAACGACCGTGCCAAATGAAGAACGGTCGTGCCATTTCGTATCTGGTCAAAGATCTGATGACGTATGCAGTATGGTGACCCATCCCCAATAATTGCTTAAAGTGCACGGTCGTGCCATATGGAGAACGACCGTGCGACAGCGAAAAATATAAAAACAGAACAGAAACATTCTGTTCGACATTCTGGATTTTTGGAGAGCTTCACAGGCGATTTTCAGGCTCCGGAGGCGTTAGCTTTCACCCGGATTCAAGCCACATTGTCCCGTTTAGCTCGATTACTACCCGGATCCTTAGTCTAGTACTTGTTTATGGTTTGATTTTCTAATCTTTCCATGTTTTTGTTAATCTTTCAAGTACTTAGATTATTGTTTATGTATTATTGTAGCCTTTGGGCAAAAACACAAACAATCCCTTGCTAGATTATTGCCATTAGTATGTTAAGCTTTGTTTGTAATGACACTTGAAGTATTTTCTATGTTAATCTTTGATGATTAGTTTGCAACCTTGTTATTGATATTGAATTCTTGATTATAAGTAATTATGTTGGATGATTGATGCTTGGTTAGTTAAGATAGTTGAAAAATGAAGCTTAATTAATCTTGTATTAGTAAACTTTGAATTTGGTTAACTAGTTTAACTTGGTTTAAATGTATGCATCATGATACTAGAAATGGTTAGTGATTTAATAAAATGTAATTATTGTTAATCAAGAGAGCTTGCCGTCACGTAAGGACCTTAACGGGTTAGATGGTGTCGTTATAAATTCTTGCCATGATTTGTTAGCTTAGTTAGTAGTTTAGGCCAAAATTGCTATCTTAGTGAATTATTGTGCAAGATTTGTAAAATGAACTCGGTTGTGATTTAATCTAGTTTATGCTTGTCTCGGTGGTTGCATTGTGTTTATCGGTGTCTCTTTCCTTGATTAAGTGCGGTTAGAAAACTCCTAACGGATGACTAACTTATTTTTAAGAGATTTTCATAGACATTTATCAATTGCACATTAAAGAACAATTTTAGGTGGTTAGAGTGTGTTTATCGTTTTAGCTCTCCGAATGATTGTCATGTTAGGATTCCCGAAAGGGATACTAATTGTCTTAAATTGGAAAATTGACCGAATGCTTCTAGTGCCAAAACCGACTTAGTTGACATGCTGTGGTTGTGTATTTAGCAAGGCTTTTTATCTATATTCTATTATGTTTTTATTATGTATTTATTTATGCTTACTTTAGTTTAGTTAAAATCAACCAAACTTATGTTCTTACCGGTAGTTTAGTGACAAAGGTCTAGTATTAATTCTCCGCCCATTTCCTTGGATCGATACTTGGTTCTTACCGATACTTTATTACATATATGACGGGGTACACTTGCCTCTTTCGTGTGTGTTTTGATGTAAAAGTAATAATCACTTTTATAAATTTAAAACCAAATCGTGTGTAATTTCATTGCATAATTATGTATATATACGCACACGTCAAGTTTTTGGCGCCGTTGCCGGGGAAATGGCGAGTTTTAGGAACGACCCGAGTCATTATGTTATCGGCGTATATACTTGTTAATATTTGTGTATAATTTCTTGATTATTTATTTGATTCATTTATTTATTAATATTTCTTGTTTTTATTTCATTTATTCGTTTTCCAAGTCATTTTTGGTACGCTTGTAAATTTTTGTTCCATTTATTTATTCGATCCAGTTTTATTTATTTGTTTATTCTTTGATTTTTCGGCTTCGGGTATCATTTTTACTTTTAGCCGATTCGATTATTTTTATTGTGTTGATTTTTATAAAATTTCGGGCCCATTTTCGGATTTTTATAAAATTTTCAGCCCATTTTTAATAAGTTTCTGCTTCTTTTCAGCTGGAAAAAAAAAACAGCATTATTATTTTATTAATAAAATATTCACCGTGTCAAATTTTCGTTTGCAGGTTAATGCCCTCAACTCCCGCGCCTAATATTGCTGAGCCGGTTGACGAACCAACGCATAATCTTAGGAGAAGTAGGAGGCTGCGAGAAAGGGCACGTGTCATTGCACAACGGATTGCAAACGCGATTGACGACCCGGTGATACTTTCTGAAAGCGAAAACTCAGGGGACGAAATCATGGCAGATGATAATCAACCTTTGAATGAGACGAATCAGCCCGGACGAGAGGGCTTGGAGCCCAGTTTTATTAGACCTACTATTGATGCACCTTCATTTGAAATAAAATCTAGTATTATTAACATGGTGCAGAATTCAGTGCAGTTCGACGGGCGTGAGCACGAGGATCCCGGGAGACACATTGCGGCTTTCCTCCATGTTTGCTCCACATTCAAGATTAGGGATGTTTCGGAGGACGCAATTCGGTTGAGGTTGTTTCCGTTTTCATTGCGTGACATAAGCCAACGGAAGCATACGATATCATAGAGAAAGCTGCGTTAAAATCCAGCTCGCGTCGGGAAGGCGATAGAGGTCGGGCTACATCATCATCATCTCGCCCAGGAGCTCACGCTGTGGACGATTACACAGCCATTACTGCGCAAATCTCGGCTCTGGCGACGAAATTCGATAAATCCCAAACAGCCGCGCAAGTTGGCCCTGGATGTGACCAGTGTGGAGTGTCACATGTGCCAGGTACGTGTGAGCAGGGTGTTATGTTTACCGGTCACGAAGAGGTGAACTACATGGGCAATCAAATCAGGCCCCAAAATAACCCCTACAGCAACACGTACAATCCAGGGTGGAGGAATCACCCAAACTTTGGGTGGAAATCTGGTTCTGGGAACCAGAACGCTCACGGATATGCTCAACATGCTCCCGCGCCACAACAATCTCACGGTCAATCCTTTCAGCCTCAATATCATAATCAAGGCTCAGGAAGCAGTTCACAGCCGCACGCCTCTCAAAGCAACGCAAAGCTAGAGGAAATGATGGCACAACTGCTGACCAACTCCAATAGTGCTAATCAAATGGCTGAAAAGCGATATCAACAGCATGAGGAGCGATTCTTGGTCAACGAAGGAGAAATGCGGAGTCAAAAGGCTTCCATTCAGAATGTCGAGAATCAAGTGGGCCAGTTAGCAAAAATGTTGTCGAAGAGACCCCCAGGTGGACTTCCAGGCAACACGGAGCAGAATCCGAAGGGGCGTGGTAATGGCCCGCACACGTAAAGTGTGGGGACATGAGTCTTGCTATCGACTCGCCGACAAAAATTTAGCATGAGTCTTGCTATCGACTCGCCGACAAAAATTTAGCATGAGTCCTGCTATCGACTCGCCGTAAAAAATTTAGCATGAGTCTACGCTGCTATCGACTCGCCGAGAAAAATTTAGCATGAGTCCTGCTATCGACTCGCCGACAAAAATTTAGCATGAGTCTACGCTGCTGACTCGCCGACAAAAATGCAGCAGGAGCGTCTTTGGCGCTATAAGGGTAAAATAGTCCTTTTTTGTATTTTTGTAGTTTTAGCGTAATTTAGGTTAGTTAGGTAGTTTGCGTTAGTTTGTTTAGTTTTCGTACGTGCCGAGCGAAGGTTCTGTATTGCAATATTGTTAGAACAGTTGGTGTGTCGAAAAAATGGCGAAAAACGGCCGAAACAGTTGCTGGAAATGGCTTCTGCGGAAAAATTCTGATCTGCACCTGATGCACGACCGTTCCTCGGGTCGCACGACCGTGCGTCACCGAGGGCGGGCACGGCAGATCGCAACCCCGGTGCATTTCCGAGAAAAGTGGTCTGGGTTTGAGCGACGTCGGTGACGCACGACCGTGCCATAGGTCGAACGACCGTGCGTCAGGCTGAGGGCAATTTTGTCATTTTGCACATTATATATACCCTCATCTGCTGCAAAATCCCTCATTCGCGAACCCTAGTCGCTGCAGGCCGTTCCAGAGCGATTCTTCATCATATCGCACGGTTTTTCGCACGATCTAACACCCTTCTTCGCACGGTACGTTCCTAGTTGTAGTTTTCTTGTTATCTTGCTTTCTAGGTTAGATTTCTTCCGATTCTTCAAGGAATTTTTAGGGTTCTCTTCATAAACAAATCGAAACCCTAACCCTTGTTGAATCGAAGTATTGTGAACACCCGGTTGACTTTCAGACCCCTGTTGGCCCAATACTTGTTGAAATTTTGCAAAAATCAGGTTGTTCTAAGTACAGGGGTCGAAATCTGCAGACACGAAGTCACACGGACGTTCCTCGTATGGAACGGTCGTACCTCGCCGGCTTGTTCATGATATCTGCTGTTTGTTCGGTGTTGCACGGTGGTGCCACAGATCGCACGCCGTGCAGTTCCGGCATATGTGGGCTTGGTCTGTTAGTTCTCGGAGACGCACGACCATGCGTTTCGAAGAACGACCGTGCCATTTGCCCAGTTCAGTTTGACAGTTTCTTCATAATTTGCTGCTCGGCTGTTTTCAATTCATTTCTCTCCTGTTTCTGTCTTTCTAACAATGTTCCCCATTACAGATGGATCACCCTTTCCTTCAGTTTGACCCCGACATTGAGAAAGAAGCTTTGTGCATCCCGAGGCGCGACGCCTTGTGGGAAAGGCGGGGACAGTTCGGAGTCCCACGATGGTTGGACTAGGAAGTCATGCGTGAACTCAATCAGTATGATGGACTGGACGACATGATGAGTCGCCCGCTTGCAAATCTGGTCGCTTGCAACCGACCCGTTTACCGGGAGCTGACTATAGAGTTCTTTGCATCCTATTCCTATGAAAAGCCGGCTGCTTATAGAAGACCTGATTTTCGCTACAAGAAGCGGGTAAATTTCAGGTTATGTGGGCAATGGCATAGTTGGTCGGTTGGTCGTTTGGGACGGAGGCTAGGGATTTATACTCGGGACGACATGGATGATGAAGATGTCTTCACTGATCAGTTCACCTTCCCCTCTGATGCAGCCCGGGATGAATTTTGGGCAGAAAACGCTATTGGAGAGCCCTGCAACCCGAGGATGTCAAAAGCCTCGCGACTCCGAGACCCTCTGGTGCGAGTGATGCACCATGTATTCAGCCATTCGATATACGGTCGCATGGACAGTCTCGGCAACTGTCCCACACCTGACTTGATCTTTTTATATGCGTTGGTTGACAAAGCACCAATCAACCTGGGCGCACGCATGGCTGAGTATTTCGTCAAGAGCTCGGGGCGGACCCCGAATAGTGAGATTCATGGCGGTCAGTACGTGACCGAAATAGCCTACAACGAAAGCTATATGACTGAGGAGGTTCTTCAGGGTCTCACTTTGATTACTGAGGGGGTTCATGTCGATATCCGGTCACTGAAGTTCATGGGGGTGATTGCAGAGCTTGATAGGGGAGATAGGTTGAGGGGATTGAATAACGAGGTCTGGGACCCGTTGCCTCCAGATGAGGAGGAAGATGAGGATGTTGAGATGGGAGAGCAGGGTCCGCAGCAGCAGCACCAGCCACTGACACCACCACACTCGCCGCAGCACCACGCCTTTCATCAGCATGAGGACTGGCCCACGTTCTACCAGCAGTTCCAGGATATGCGTGTGACGCAGGAGCAGCATGGTACCTACTTTGACGAGATTAGATCTAGCCAGGACCAGATCCGGGCTAACCAGGACGAGATTTGAGCCAGTCAGGCTCAGATTCGGGCCACACATGACCAGCTTCGGTAGAGCCAGGATACTTTATATCAGGGGTCAGTGCAGGATTCTCATATCTTTTCGGGGAGATGCATCACGCATACCCCGACTACTTTCAGCACCCTCCGGAGTTCCCACCGTGGACCCCCTGGTTTTGGCGATGCCGGCCCGTCCTATACGAGACATGATGATGATGATGGAGATGAGTAGTTGGCAGTGGTGACAGCAGTTGGTGGTGTTTTATCTTTCAGTACTTTATTTATATTTGGGTGTTTATTTTGACTATTATTTAAAACACCCCGGTTATGTATTTCAGACAATTTCCTTTGTGTTTTGTTTGGATTTTAGTATTTATGTATATTATGGTTGTTTTGTGATTTTTCTATTTCTGTTATGTTTTGGGTGCACATGTGACATACTCGCAGGTTTTATCTATCGGATCTTGGACCGGAGCACGTACCAGATACAGTTTCGGAAGTCTCGTGGCATCAACATCATCTTGAGGGGAGTATTTTTTATCCCTTTCTCTATATTTCGGGTCTCGCATTGGGGACAATGCGAAGTTCAAGTGTGGGGAGGGGGTTAACTTTGTTAACTTAACTTTGTTTGTCCTCATATATATATAAAAAAAAATCAGAAAATCAGAAAAATCATTCAAAAATACTTGTATTTTGTATATATTTTTGTAAATAAACCGGTTGGTTGTGTTTTAGAAAGCATCGGACTTGATAAAAACTCGACAAGCAAAATATTTTTGAAAAAGGAAACCGGAAAGCGTGACAAACAAAGAAAGACTTGCATGATAGTTTTCACACTTTTATCCATTCCTTCCGTTACGCGAGCATATTTGAGCCTTGATTGTTATATATTTGTTCATTTCGGATATAGGAGTGAGCCGGATGTTATGTGCAATTTAGAACTTGTCACTAGTATGCTTGTTAAGACCATGAACTTGTGAATTTGTGTAAAAATGATAGAGGCACTTAGATTACCCCTTTGTTGTGTACTTGTTCTTTGTGTTGTGCTTCCCGTTCACCTTATATTACCCTTTAGGATTAACCATGTCGAGCCTTCCCGTTTACCTTTGTTTACCCACATTATCGCCCACTTAACCAAATTTAGCCTTTTTATGTTTTAAACCTTTTTAGTGTTGAAACTCGGTTAAAATAATAGTTTAACTAGCTTGTTATTGTTTATATTTCATTGTATAGTTTTGTATGTTAAAAAAAAATAAATAAAAAAAAACAGAAAATAAAACACCCTAAAATAGGGTGAAGTTGATAGAAATCGAGCAATTTTGAATGCTTAAATGTTAAAATTTCGTTGATAAGCTCGATTGCGCTTTAGTCGCCTTTTTAAGGCGTTTGTATGTATAGTTGTATTATTTTCTTGCTAGTTAAACGCTACTACCGAGTTTTAGACATTTTCGCCACTTTAAATGTCCACTTCCATACCCTTCGCCCAAGCCTAACGTTATAACCCGTAAAGACCTCTTGATTTACACTTGTTTGCATGTTAGTTGGTGGAGACGAGATCTTATGACAAGCTTATGATATTGCACATTTCATTGACTAGGCATTGAGTGTTTACACATACACATTTTATGTATGTTTCATAAATAAAACCGAGTGTGTGAACATTGTGAGTCGTGTGAAGATTAACATGTGAGTCAATTAAATGTGAAGTCACGGCTTTTTGGTTGTCGCTTTATAATTGCATATGCTTGTTGGGTTTGAGTCTTTTGATGTTGTCTTTCGACAAACCGGCTAACCGTTTATATTAGTTTTCAATAAAATAGTGTGTAAATTTTCGTTCTTGTTTGTTTATGTCTTTTATTGCTTTTTAGTTTAGCTTGCTTGAGGACAAGCAAGGTTCAAGTGTGGGGAGATTTGATATTCGTTAATTTACACATATTTTAGTCCCCCGTTTACCCCTATTTTATGCGTTTTTGGCCGTAAAACCGTCATTCGGATACTTAATTATCTACACTTTTGTTTACAGGCCTAAAACAGCATACCAGACAAGATGATAGCAAAAACGAGGACTTTCCGGACAAAACGACGAAGCTCCGGACATTCTGTTAAGGAAACTGATCTGGGCCTCTGGAACGGTCGTGCCACATGATGCACAACCGTGCATCTCCGACAAGTATTGATCAGCTCGGTGATGAACGAGAGGTGCGACTGGGCGTTCTAGGAAAACAAGGCGGCTCGGTGAAGAACGGACGTTCCATCTGAGGAACGACCGTGCGTATCCGATGAACCAACAGAGTCTCGGTGATGAACGACCAGTGCGACTCGGCGTGCAACAAGACCTTGGTGAGGAACGACCGTGCCAAATGAAGAACGGTCGTGCCATTTCGTATCTGGTCAAAGATCTGATGACGTATGCAGTATGGTGACCCATCCCCAATAATTGCTTAAAGTGCACGGTCGTGCCATATGGAGAACGACCGTGCGACAGCGAAAAATATAAAAACAGAACAGAAACATTCTGTTCGACATTCTGGATTTTTGGAGAGCTTCACAGGCGATTTTCAGGCTCCGGAGGCGTTAGCTTTCACCCGGATTCAAGCCACATTGTCCCGTTTAGCTCGATTACTACCCGGATCCTTAGTCTAGTACTTGTTTATGGTTTGATTTTCTAATCTTTCCATGTTTTTGTTAATCTTTCAAGTACTTAGATTATTGTTTATGTATTATTGTAGCCTTTGGGCAAAAACACAAACAATCCCTTGCTAGATTATTGCCATTAGTATGTTAAGCTTTGTTTGTAATGACACTTGAAGTATTTTCTATGTTAATCTTTGATGATTAGTTTGCAACCTTGTTATTGATATTGAATTCTTGATTATAAGTAATTATGTTGGATGATTGATGCTTGGTTAGTTAAGATAGTTGAAAAATGAAGCTTAATTAATCTTGTATTAGTAAACTTTGAATTTGGTTAACTAGTTTAACTTGGTTTAAATGTATGCATCATGATACTAGAAATGGTTAGTGATTTAATAAAATGTAATTATTGTTAATCAAGAGAGCTTGCCGTCACGTAAGGACCTTAACGGGTTAGATGGTGTCGTTATAAATTCTTGCCATGATTTGTTAGCTTAGTTAGTAGTTTAGGCCAAAATTGCTATCTTAGTGAATTATTGTGCAAGATTTGTAAAATGAACTCGGTTGTGATTTAATCTAGTTTATGCTTGTCTCGGTGGTTGCATTGTGTTTATCGGTGTCTCTTTCCTTGATTAAGTGCGGTTAGAAAACTCCTAACGGATGACTAACTTATTTTTAAGAGATTTTCATAGACATTTATCAATTGCACATTAAAGAACAATTTTAGGTGGTTAGAGTGTGTTTATCGTTTTAGCTCTCCGAATGATTGTCATGTTAGGATTCCCGAAAGGGATACTAATTGTCTTAAATTGGAAAATTGACCGAATGCTTCTAGTGCCAAAACCGACTTAGTTGACATGCTGTGGTTGTGTATTTAGCAAGGCTTTTTATCTATATTCTATTATGTTTTTATTATGTATTTATTTATGCTTACTTTAGTTTAGTTAAAATCAACCAAACTTATGTTTTTACCGGTAGTTTAGTGACAAAGGTCTAGTATTAATTCTCCGCCCATTTCCTTGGATCGATACTTGGTTCTTACCGATACTTTATTACATATATGACGGGGTACACTTGCCTCTTTCGTGTGTGTTTTGATGTAAAAGTAATAATCACTTTTATAAATTTAAAACCAAATCGTGTATAATTTCATTGCATAATTATGTATATATACGCACACGTCATAGGCTATCCACTGATAGTTAAAAATCACCCACTGTTTTCATTGTTACCGTTGGAAACCACTGATATTGTTCCATCAGTGGTTTCCTAACAACTGTCATCCATTATTCATCAGCGGTTGGCACGTGGACAGTACTTAGCGGTCAGATCTTTTGTAACCGCTGCCACGTCAGCATACACTTTTTCCACCTATAAAACCCTGATCAAAACCCCAAACAGGGTTTTCACTGTCGAATCAAATTCAAAATTCCTTTCTAAAAGCAGTTACCACCAATTTCTCTCAAATCATTTCTCAATTTCATTTCTCAATCGCTCATCTTCTTCATTCACTCATAAAAATCCATGATTCATCATGGCTCTTCCATACAAAGCTCCTCATAACTACTTGGGTTTACTCGAAAAACCAAGTCATACCACCACCTTCGATTCTGTCATAGACACTCTTTCGTCCTCAAAGTACAAAACTTTATTGACCTATGATGCTCTGATCTACCTGGAAACCCAAAGAGAGTTTTGGAAAAATGCGAAACTTGAAACTAAGGATAAAACGCCCTTAGCCATTACTTCTACAATAAAGGGTATTTCAGTCAGCATTACTCCACAAACCATCTCGGAGGTATTTGAACTCGATGATCTTCAAGGTAAAACTTCTTTTCTAAAAATTGAGTATCAAACTGATTTCATTGAAAGAGGGTATGCTGAAGAAATGAAAAAATAAACTTTACAAAAGGGGAGTTTTCCATCCGCCCCAAGGTTTTTATTTCATACCCTTCTAATGTGTGTGTCAAACAAAACCACTGCTTTTAATGAAATCCCATTGAAGATCCAATACCTGGGTTATGCTATAATGAATGAAGAAAACTTTAACTATTCCCAGGAGATTATCAATGATCTTGTTAAAAATGTTAATAAAAAATCATTTTTATTATTTCCAAGGTTTTTAAGTTACTATTTTAGAAAGAAATTTTCAAAAGATAATGCTCATGTCCTTATTCAAGGAGAGCCTTTTCGAATAAACAGCCTAACATCTGAATCATTTAAAAGGCTGTCAAAACCTTCCAAAACATAAGCAGAGGTACCTGAGCAGACTTTTGCAGCAACCACTACTCCTCAGGCACCTGATGTTGAGCCCGCTGCTCAAGGTGATCACAGCAGCACAACCACTGCTGTGAAACCCACACCTAAAACTACTAAAAAGCCCAAAAAGAAAAAGATACAGAAGCCCCCCAAACCCACAAAAAAGGTAACTCTGGAAGATGAGATCCCAGAGCAACTACCTGTGACATCACAAAAGTCACCAGAAACCACTGCTGCTAGTTCCTCACAGCAGATGGAACAAAGATCTCCACCTTTGCCTAAAACTCCTCCTGCATGCTCACAAAAGGATCAGGTTGTAAGCACAGGGACACCACAATATGAAGCTCTGGATCCACTTGGTTCCATCTTCCACAGTCCAAATCCCATGGACATATCTCTTTCTACCCCACATCCTTCATCAATAACATTACCACAATCCATGTTACCTCTATTGGATGCAGTTGATTTTGCCCAGACACAAATCAGTTCTTCTCAATCACCTATCACTGAGAATATGCCACAACAAGTGACTGAGTCTGGTGTCTCAATCTCTGTTAACCCACCAATAGTTGAGGAGCCTACACTGCAGGATTTACAAGTAATTCCTGTCAGTAGTTCAAGTGGAGCAGCAACTACAGGAGTTGGATCCACTTGTCTACACCTGGCCAGTTGTTTCATCAATCAGACTCCCTTGAAGGCAATTTCCTCTCCAGCAACCCTGATATCCACTGGTGTGTTTGTTTCAACCACTGGTGATCATAAAAAGATATCAATTGCTGAGGAAAGAAGTCCCCAGTACCAAGAAAAAGGGGCATCATTGGATGACTTTTGCGAAACTTTCCCTAAGTCAACTGCTAATACAACCACTGCTGGTGGGAAAGCAGATGATCCCATTAAGTTGGATGATGCTTTAAAATACAAAGAATTGATGGCAAGAGTGGATACAATTGAAACATCTGTTGCAGATATCAAAACTATGCTGCAACAGTTGTTACAAGCACAAAAAGCAACACCCACTGCTACACCAGCTCAAACATCTGTTCCATCATCTGCTCCTACTCCAAATGAGCTTTGGGAATCATTTCAACCTCTGCTTCATAAACAAAGAGAACATGCTGATCAGCAACATGAAATTCGAATTCAAAAGATCAGAAATTTAATGGAAGCTAGGTTCATGATACACAAGCAGACATCAAGGCAATCAAGGCCCATCTATTGCAAACCACTAGCACTGCTCCTCCTACAATAATCTTTGTTGATAACCCTCCACCAAATGATGCCAAAAAGGGGGAGAAAATGAAGCAGTTAAAGAAAAGGGGATATGAAGATGGTCTGTACATTGCACCAGATAAATCTAGTACGCTTGCAGACCTCCCTAGGCCAGATGGTTCCAAAAAGGTTGATGAATCCTTAAATGCCTTGGCTAATGAAAAGGAAAGGCTGAAAAAGGATATGGAGGCAAAAGGAAAATTAAGGTTTCAAAAGGAGAAGAAAGTCTTTATGGAGAAGGAAGAGCAGGGTACTTTTGAGCCCAAGGATGAAGAAAAACCTAATCCTAAAAGAAGACAGCCCACTAGACAAGTGAGGCAACCCAAATCCATACCTTCCAGATCCACAAAACATACTCCCAAACTTCCTAAAAGCTCATCTCATCAATCTTCCAAACCAATAGATGTTAACCCAACAACCACCACCAATACATCAACACACACTTCAATCACTGCCATCACTCAATCAACCACTGCCACAACAAAACCACCATCAAAATCACCACCTGCCAAAAAGCAGAAGACATTAGATGACAGATCATCCGTTGTAATGACAACAGTGGTTGAAACACCAGTTGTTTCAACAGCTGTTAGTCAATCACCTATCTCTTCACAAGCCATTGTTCCTTTTGATCCAAAAAACTCAAATAGAAACACCTTCTCCCAAAAAGTTGTATAAAAGAAAAAGAAAATTTCAAGTGCATGATGATGATATACCAACACATGTTCCCATTTCATCTGCCCCTTGCAATATCACCAAACCTCAATCCTTTATTCCTTCAAAATTGTTAAACCCAATCAAAGATCCTATAGAACTCCAAGGATATGACTCTGCTGATGTTGTACCAGTAGCTGCCAGTTATCCACTGGAACTGCATGCTGTAAAGAATGAAATGAGGCAGTTTTACTTAGTGGATGATCTTTCAAAAAGGAAATTCCCTTCCCAGATTGGTTATAGAGATCCAGCCAACATAAATGAGTATTTAAAACTCAAGTCCAGGCAAGCTGATACCCGAGCTAGACTTGAATGCCAAGGGAAAAGTGACAATGAAGTCTCAACTTATACGCAGTTCTTGCTCACTAAAGTTAAACAGTTGGAAGATTATGCAAGAGACCTAAGCAAAGAAATGTCCAACCTGCCTCCAGAAGCTAACTTGCAGGAAGATCTGAAAGAAGACATCATCAAGCTGATCTTAAGTGAAAGATTCTACCCTGCCATAGCTGAACAATTCCAAGACTGGCCGCTTGTTGCTCTCAAAACAGAACTGAATAGAATTGGAAGAATAAAGAGAGATCCAGGCATGAAAAGGTCAGCACCAAATTGGAGCAAATACAAAAAGAAAATTGATGATCTTACATTGGAGTATAAAAGAAAGAAGCAGGAATTGGTTGATGCAAAAGTGGGAACTGCCAAAGCCATATCAAAATGGACAAGGCAGTACATTGATGAGGCTTATGAAAGGTTAAGAAAAAGGAGAGAAACAGATCCTAAACTTCCAAAGAATCCTGATTACAAAACCACTGCTAAACCAAAGCAGCAGGCTCACACTTCTTAACCACTTTTCACATCATCAGATACCTCTACCATTGTGATAAATCAAAGAAAGAGGCAAAAACTGACTGATGAAGAAGAGAAACAACAAGAAGCTGTGTATTTCAAAGAAGCTATCAAAACAATGGCACTAGAGGATGACAACTCAGCATAGCTTCAAAACATAGCCAAACAAGTTCTGAACATTGACTGACCAAACATCAGTTTTTCAATCACTGTTGGGGCTGAGTTTTTGCATGCATGCATTACTTTTGAGTATTGTAACCAAATACAATCATTCTACTCTATGTTAAACATGTTTGCTTAAAATTGTTCTCTCTTTGATTGTGTTGAAAGTTTATTAATCTATTTTTGCTGCAATTATTTCTGATTCATCTTCATTTTAGTTAAACAAACACACTCATATCAAACTCAGATCCTATCAGTTGTTGAATCCAATGAGATGCTTGAAGTAATGATGTTGTATTAATAACAAATAATAATTAATATAACTAAGTTTCCCGAGCCCGGGAAGCAATCCCGGGTAATAACCTAGTTGTAATATAACTTGTATTCAATAACTTTAAAAAAAATAGCTTGATATAATAGGCTAGAAATTAAACAAATCCTAATAACTAAATAACTGTGTTACCCCTTAAGCTAAACGTCAGTATTGACATTTAGCTTGAAACAATATGAATTAATAATGGCTGAAACTATTGACACACCTTGGTGGACTATCTGCACACTTGGGTTTACCGCTGCGTAAAGACCTATACGCATCGTAGGTAAGGGATAGGTACACGACCAGACAGTCAACCTAGTACCATGTCAAATCTCTCTGACATACGATGCATAAAGATCTATATGAAACGTATGTACAAAAATGTATACGCTGCGTATAGACCTATACGCAGCGTATGTCAAACAGATTTGACATTGATACAATGTTGTCTAGGCACGTGAATAAAGCTATATGCATAGTATAGAACTATACGAGGCTGATAATTGTGAATTCAAAAGTGTATTTAGACATCCATCTCTACCTACAAAATCAAACACACGCTTTCTTTGTCACACCCCGACCACGTAGAACATCAAATCGTGGCGGAAACGTCGGGGAGTGTTGTAACAGAATTATTGTTTCACAACCATGGCATACAAAGTTATATTTTATTTATCAAACAAGAGTGTTACATTGTCTCAAAACAGGAAATAAAGAGTTCAGAACATAATTAAACTAGTTCTATCTTTATTTTATGTCTCTAAGGCACAGGTCCGCCCTAGTGTCACGATCATCATCCTAAGCAAAAGCTCCTGAAAACACATGTGAAAATAGGTACGTCAGCATAAAAATGCCTGTGAGATACATAGGTTTTGCGAAAATAAGATTCATGACTTATAAGTTTAGAAAAAGTTGATTAGCAAAAGTCAGTCATGAACCTTGTAAATTGTTTTTGTTTTGTAAATCATTTAAAAAAACGATAAGATCAAATGATATGTATGAATAAAAGAATAATGTAAGGTTAAATGTATAACCAAGTAAAATGAGTCGTATAAAGTAAATTGTTTGTAAACCAAAGTCTTGTGAAAATCGTGTTACTTGTGTAAAATGTATAAGTCCAAATTGAATGATTTAAATAACGCTATGATAGGCAATATAATACAAACACTTATATATAGGAAGTACCAGCGACGTATCCACCATGCTTGTATCATATTACTCACTTCTCGTTACTTAAGTCACTTAAACAAACCACCAATGTATAAAGTCTATGTTTAAACCAATTGTCAAAAGTCCTTGTATAAATCGTATCAAATGTTAATAGTCCAAATGTAGTCAAGTAATGTGTAGCAAATATATGTCTGGTAAGTAATGTGTTGTTACATAAACCAAATGTAAGAATGTACAAAACAAAGTATTTTGAATATATCAAAAAGTTATGTTTTGCAAAGTAATGCATGTTACATTGATACAAACACTTATGTGGTAAGTTAACGCATACATTCAAGCCTTGAGACAGTCGGATAACCCTAAGTCAAGGTTATCAAAAGAAATGTTTTCGGATTCAGTCATTCCTTACATCCAAACAAACCCGGGATGTCAGGAACGGGATTTGTTAAGTCCTATGGTACCAATACTTACTACCGAGTGGCGTAGCTAATGTTAATGAACGTATATAAGTCCCGTTTGTGCAAACCAAATGTCATAGCAAATGTGAACATGTTATATGAAAAAAATGTACTAAGTATGCTAAGTTAACATACGAAGCAGAAAAGTCATGTAAATCAATGTGCTAGCATGCTATCAGTCAACATACATAGCAGAAATGTAAAGTAAATCATGTACTATAAGTGTACTAATGAACATAGCAAGCATATGATGTGAAAACAGGAAAGCATGAAAGTAACAAGTAGGCACATGTGTTTCACCCCAAAACAGTTTGAAAACAGTAAAAGAGGGGTCTATGTACTCACTTGAGATTGCTTAGTAGTCCTTGAGTAACAACCAAACAATGCTAGAGATCACGGATATCAAACGGCACCTAATTGTTATGGGTCATTTTCTAAGCATACATATCTTGAACAATATCCTGCTTTTTATTGTTTATTTGTGACCAGGATGCTGGACGAGGATATTGCTAACATCTTGGGCGATATCCTAAGGTTGATCGAATTAATCACGTGCAGGTTAAAGACTTGGACTTGCCAACGGTCAAATGGACTTCATCTCCTCAAGACTCGGGCGTATTTGTTATGGGAGAGACGTTGAACCCGAAAGACTTGGTCTACAACGTTCGACTGAGGAATATTCGCTGGATCCCGGTTATTTAGGATAGTTTGTTACAGTTGTTTTACTATAAATAGATGGGGGCGGATCAGATTAAGGCACAACGAAACTTTCACACACTCTCGTACACTTTTGCTCTCTAGCTTTCAGCAGTCACTACACATAAACACTTGTATTCAAATCACTTTGTAACACCTAGTTGATCCGCACCACATCCTGCACTGTATCCTGATATTTGAAGCAATAGAAGAACAAGGCAGCTGCGATTGTCAGCTCCCGAGGTTTTGTGCCGGCGATCTAGATTGATCAAGGGCTTTCCTCGTACATCACGCGTCAACCTTTACTTTTCTGCTCATTGTTTGATCACAGATACAACTCAATATCCTGAGCCGTATCCTGAAACTGTTTTTATAACTAACTTGGTTAACATATTTTTCACACATAATATTAGCACACTACCTCACTTAACTAATTTGATCACTAAATTGCTTCGGTAATTTTTGACCAAAACAATTTGGCGCCCACCGTGGGGCAAGTGGTGCTACTTTTAGTAAAAATCTTTGTGATATCGTTAATCGGTTTTCTATTTTCAAAACTTTTTGCCACATTGTTTACAATGGCCTCAAGATCAAACATGAGCTCCTCCACTATGTCTGCTGCAACTTCTGCTACTACCGGTTCGGTGCTTCCACCACCTCCTCCAAGGATGCCAGTTTCTTCACAACATCAAGATGTTATCCCTACTCGGAGTGTTCAGGGATCTGCTCCCGTTTTAGCCTCTAATGATGAAATTCTAACTTTATTTGGAAGTGTGCAGGAACAAATGAGGCAGCAACAGGAAACTAACCAAATGCTGTTAAGAGAAATACAACTCTTAAAAGCTAGCTCGAGTAGACCTGCTGAAGAAACTGTTATTCCTATACAGCCCAGGGCTTTGAACTTCAGTTCCGCAGTTTACACTGAGGATAACAGGGGGAATATCGTCCCAAGCCATTCTCAGAATCATACCCCTGAGATACCCTCCTCGGTCAGGATGTCGACTGTGAGGAGTTCAGGATATGCTTCAGGATATGGCCAAAATCCTCAGACCGGTAATGTGTCAAATAATAATACTCTTGCTACTAACAACAATGGGTCTTTGCAGGATGCAGGTATGACGTCAACATTTACTAGGGAGCTTCAGAAATTGAAGGACATGATATCCAGTGTACCTGGAGTAGTCCAGCCAATTCCGGAAGTATCCCAAGATAGCCACAGGATATCCCGCTTTGCATATCCTATCTGTGATGCTGAAATCCCAAAAAGATTTCAGACTCCCAACATGAAGCTGTATGATGGGACTACGGATCCTGAAGAGCATATTGCCCAGTATAGGGAAAGAATGGAGATTAACCCTATCCCTCCAGAGCTCAAGGAAGCATGCTTGTGCAAGGGTTTTGGATCTACCCTGACAGGATCAGCCTTAAAATGGCTATTAAATGTTCTTCCTCACTCAATTACTTCGTTTGCTCATTTGGTTAATTTATTTAATAGTCAGTTTTCTTGCAGCTGGAGTTTTGAGAAACTAACCAGTGATCTTTACAGGATAACTCAAGGGCCTCAGGAATCCTTGAGGGATTATGTGAACAAATTCAGTCGAGAATCCTTGGATATCCCACATCTTGATGTTGCAACAGCTGTGCAAGCTTTTAAGATGGGGTTACAAAAGGATTCTCAGTTTTATCAGGATCTTGTAATGAATCCCTGCAGGAATCTCGACGAAGCTCGTAACAGGGCTTTGAGATATATCCGTTTGGAAGATGACAAGAAGATGCAAGAGAGGATGAATTCTACCTCAACCTATGAATCAACCAACAGGAAATCAGAATCCTCATATAAGCCATATCGCTCCAAGCCGTATGGCAGAAATGATAACAAGAAAGTGAATGCTGTTGAAGACGAGGATCCTGAAGAATATCCTGACTTATCTGAATATTGCTTTTCTATTAATATACTGAGTTAATGTACGCTATGCAGGGTTTAGGGGACAAAGCTAGGTGGCCTCGAAAGAACCAGCAGAAAGCTGATTGGAAGGATAAATCCAAATGGTGTGCCTTCCATGAAGACTTCGGACATATGACCGAAGATTGCATTGCTTTAAGGAAAGAAATAAGTTACCTGTTAAGCAAAGGGTATCTGAAGGACTTGCTGGGAAGAAAGAAGAATAAAGGGCAGGATCCCGAGAAGGATCCTAAACGAGCAGCTTCACCCCCAGCAGATGCCAAGATAATTAACTTTATTTCAGGAGGATCCGACATTTGTGGGACTTCGTATTCGGCGGCTAAGAGACATGCAAAGGAAGCTAAGAGTGAAAGGGGAGACAAACCAGTCAGAATGACCACCCTCACAACTGATAAAGTGATCACTTTCGATAGTGATGACAAGGATACCGTTCAGGATCCTCACCATGATGCTTTGGTAATAACATTATATGTGGCTAACCATTTTGTACGCAGGATATTGGTGGACAATGGTAGTTCTGTCAATATAATTCAGCTGGAAACATTGAAAAGGATGAATGTATCTCCGATGGACATTACTTTAAAGTCCACTGTGCTCGTTGGTTTCAGTGGAGAAGCTAGAAATACTGTAGGAGAGATAAAGTTACCAGTATACGTCGAAGGGGTCAACTCGATACAACGCTTCTGTGTGATGGACTCCTTATCCTGCTATAACATCATACTAGGCAGGCCATGGATCCATGACATGAAGGCTGTGCCTTCGACTTATCACCAATGCATCAAGATTCCAACCCCTTGGGGGGTCGTCAAAGTTGATAGTGATCAGCAGGAGGCGAAGGAATGCTACACATCCTCGATGAAATCCTCGACCAAGCCTAATCCAACATAGCAATTAAAGATGCGGGCCTGGGATACCTTGGAAGCTTCGGAGCAGGATGTGAAGAAAGTTATCCTGGATCAGGATAATCCTGATATCTCGGTGCTCGTAGGAACCAATATCCCTCGGGATATTGAAAAACAATTAACTGACTTTTTGAAGTGCAGGATGTCAACATTTGCATGGAAGCACGAGGATATGACAGGTATATCCAAAGACATTATTACTCACAAGCTTGGTATTGACAGGTCGTTCAAGCCTGTTCAGCAAAAAAGAAGGAAGTTTGCTACTGAGCGAAATATAATCATCCAAGAGGAAGTTGAAAGATTGTTAAAGTCCAAAATGATCAGAGAAGTCAAGTTCCCAAGATGGTTGGCGAATGTGGTCGTAGTGCAGAAGAAAAATGGGAAATGGAGAGTCTGTGTAGATTACACAGACTTGAATAAGGCTTGTCCTAAAGACCCATTCCCCCTTCCTCATATCGATGCAATGGTGGATGCTACTGCTGGGCATGAGATGTTAACGTTCATGGACGCATCCTCAGGATTTCAGCAGATTCAAATGGAGCCTTCGGACCAGGAGGATACTGCTTTCATGACACCAACATGTATTTATTGCTATACTGCTATGCCTTTCGGTTTGAAAAATGCAGGTGCAACATACCAGAGATTGGTGAGCATGATGTTCAAAGACAAGCTGGGGGACACCATGGAGGTATATATTGACGATATGGTGGTGAAATCTAAAAAGGCTGAGGATCACCTCCAGGATATCAAGGGAGCATTTGATATCCTGGATCAGTATAACATGAAGCTGAATCCTGCTAAGTGCCATTTCGGAGTGGGGGCAGGAAAGTTTCTAGGATATATGGTGACGAAAAGGGGGATAGAGGCAAGCCCGGAGCAGATTAAAGCTATCCTGGATATAAAATCACCCTCGAATATGAAGGATGTTCAACGGTTAACAGGCCGAGTAGCAGCATTGAACAGATTTATTTCAAGATCCTCGGAAAAATGCAAAGAATTTTATGATATCCTCAAGAAGAATAAGAAATTTGAATGGGGAGCAAAGCATGAAGCAGCCTTGCAGGATTTGAAGCGATATCTCTCAACTGCACCTCTATTGATGAAGCCTGAAAATGGTGAACCACTATCCCTATACCTCGCTGTATCAGGGAATGCTGTAAGTGCCGTTCTTATAAAGGACCATGAAGGTCAGCAATATCCTGTTTATTATGTTAGTAAAAGTTTGTTAGATGCTGAAACTAGGTATTCTCATTTAGAAAAATTGATACTAGCATTAGTTATGGCATCAACGAAGCTTAGACATTACTTTGAGACACATAGGATTCATGTTAAAACAAATTATCCTGTCAAAAATGTGCTTAGGAAACCAGAGATGTCAGGCAGGATGGCCAAGTGGTCAGTGAAGTTGAGTGCTTATGATTTAGTATATGAACCTAGAAATGCCATAAAGTCTCAGGCTTTAGCTGACTTTGTGGCTGATTTCAGTAGTGACATCCAGGATGAGGTAGACCTAGAAGTCCAACAGTTAGGAGAATCCTCAGGATGCTGGACATTATATACTGATGGTGCATCCAATGTAAGAGGTGTAGGTTTAGGTATACTACTAAAATCGCCACAGGGAGACATACTACCCCAGGCTATTAGATGTGAATTTCCTGCTACTAATAATGAGGCAGAATATGAAGTTTTAATTGCAGGATTAGAGTTGGCTAAGAATATGAGTATCAAGAATTTGCAAGTATATGTTGACTCCTTGTTAATTACTAACCATTTTAATGGATCCTATGCAGTTAAGGGTGAGAAATTAATCGAATATCTCGATATTCTCAAAAAATTAGCAGGATATTTCGATGTTTTTACACTTGAACAGGTACCAAGGGAGGATAATGCTGAAGCAGATGCCTTAGCAAATTTGGGATCATCGATCAGGATCCCAGAAGGGACCCAAATACCAATATTACATGTCTTATATCCTGCAATGAATCCTCAAGATAAAGAAGTAGCGGCTATTCAGGATCCTGGAGCAGAGTATCCTGAAAAGGATCCTGAATCCTGGACGGCTCCAATCATGAGATATCTCAAGGAAGGACACGTCCCCGGAAATGAAAATCCGAAGGCATTTAGGATGAAGGTATCACGATTCACTATTATAAATAATGTTTTATACAAGAAATCTCTTGCAGGACCGTATTTGAGGTGTTTGGAGGATCCTGAAGCCAAAGAAGTACTTCAGGATATACATGAAGGGGATTGTGGTAACCATACTGGGGGCAGGTCATTATTCTCAAAAGTATTAAGGACAGGATATTATTGGCCACAATGAGAAAAGATGCCGCAGAATATGCTCGAAGATGTGATGCATGTCAAAGACATAGTAACATATTACATCAGCCTGCTGAACCGCTGTATCCTATTGTTTCCCCTTGGCCATTTATGAAGTGGGGTATGGATATAGTGGGAAAGATTCCAAAGGCTCCAGGAGGGAAGGTTTTTATGTTGGCAATGACAGATTATTTCTCCAAATGGGTTGAAGCCGAGGCATTTGTCCAAGTCAGGGATCAAGAAGTAGTATCCTTCATAAAGAGAAATATCCTGACTAGATTCGGAGTACCAGCCGAGATAATCTGTGACAATGGTTCTCAGTTTATAAGCAAGAGAACTACTAACTTTTGCAAGAGTTGGGGAATCAAAATGATAACATCTACTCCGGTACATCCTCAAGCGAATGGACAAGCAGAATCCTCAAACAAGATAATTGTCAATAACTTAAAGAAGAGACTTGGAGCCAAAAAAGGAAGATGGGCGGAAGAATTACCCTTTGTTTTTTGGGCTGATAGGACAACGGTAAAAAATGTAACAGGCCAAACCCCATTTTCCTTGGTATTTGGAGCAGAAGCAATGATTCCAACGGAAATGGCGATACCTACTGCAAGATCTATCCTACGGGATCCTGAACAGAATCCTGAAGCCTTATGTCAGGATTTGGATACTATAGATGAAAAAAGGGATGCAGCAAGGCTAAGGATGGCAGCATATCAACAAAGAATATCCAGAGCATATAACAAGAATATAAGGACTAGGAGATTTCGAGTTGGTGATTGGGTGCTAAGAAAGGCTTTTCAAAATACCACTAATCCTGCCGATGGCAAGCTAGCTCCAAAATGGGAAGGACCATATGAAGTTGAGTCAGAAGCAGGGAAAGGAGCATATAGACTCAAGAATATGGAAGGGGATATGCTACCGAGATCCTGGAATGCAATACACTTAAAGCTCTATTTCAAGTAAGAATAGAATGAAATTTCTATCTCAAGATGGTATGAATTCTATCTCTTTTAAATATGTTTGATTTGATTTGTTCTTTGAAACCCAATACTAAATTAAGCATCGGAGGGGTGTTAGCCAAGCTAACACCCACCTTAGTTTAAGGATGTTTTGCAGTATATGCTCCAGGATATAGCTCCAGGATGCTCACTCAGGATACTTCGGAAGATTAGAGGATTGGCCCCCTCTCTCACGTATAAGGGATCCCGATCCCTTCACAGGTTTAAAGGTATTCACCTTTCTTCCGAATTGGGTTTAAACACCCCGCCTGGAGCGCAAGTTATTCCGGAATAGTTCAAGGTGGCGGGACCAGTCCATGTAAAAGTGGCTGACAATTTCGTTACTATTGGCTATATCCTGAATCCTAAAGGTATATGAGGATTGATCACCCTCTCTCACGAAAGGGTATTTTCATACTCTCTAAGGTTTAAAGGTTTTCACCTTTCTAAGTCTTGGAGTTTATACACTCCCGCCTGTAGCGCACGAAAATTTGGGATTTCCCCCAGAATTCAAGGGATTTATCTCCAGTACATTCTTGGGTTTTACCCCTGTAACATGAAAAATTGTCTATACAACGGGAACTGATATCCAGAAGATTTCTAAGTATTTGAAGACATTGTACACAGGGGACATTCCTACTAAGGCAATGATGTAAAGCTCAAAGGATAAAGCTCGGAACTAATGCACTAAGTGTCTCAGACAGGGGACATCTTCATTGGAAAAGTTGCAAAGGGATTGAGGTTTGATAATAGGGTTATACCCTATTCCTGGTATGATCTTTCCTTTATAAACATCGTTTAAGTTTTTGACAATACTAGGTTTGGTAAAAGGTTAAACATCCTGGTTAGGATAAATTGTCGGAATATATTCTCAAAATATATTTTCAAAATACTTTTCAGGATATTTGACTAAGATATATGAAACTGGTACTAGTTTGAAACTTTAATTAAGCAAGTATCGTCATAATAGGTTTTAAAATGGACTATCTTTTAACTTTCTCTAAAGGTGATTGAATTTTTAGAAATTCTGTTTAAAAAAAGTTTTGGTAATATATCACTGAGTATATTGATCGGAATATTTTCAAAAGATAGTTGTACAAAATTTTGCAAAACTAAAATCTACGTTAAGGAATGCATGACAGAAATTAAAAGGCAACAACAAATAAGTCAAGAGATAGTTATATTATTAACAAGTCAAAAGTTGTGCTTTTGGTTTCACCTCAAACCAAGGCCCATCCGCCAAAAGCACGTTTAGTTTTTACCATGCCTACATAACGGTTGAAGGTTTTATCTCAAAACGAAACCTGTCCACCTTCAACCGTTACGATATTCAAAACAGATTATACTAACCGATGACCAAAGGCTTCATCCTAAAACCTAGGACCCATCCACCTTTGGTCATCATATTGTTCTAATGCAGGAAATATAAATTGTTCAAAGACAGGAAATGTAAATTGTTCTATGGACCATAACCATGAAATTTTAAAAAAAGTGGGCTCTGGCCTCAGCACATATATCCATCATCGCCCACATCGCTGCATTTAAGGGTCAGCTCCCTCCTTCATCGTGACATCTCCACCAATATCCTTTCCAGCATTCTTCTCAGCATCATCAGCGACATCCTCTCCATCAGCCTTTTCTCCAGAGTCACCACCAGCATCCTTTGAAGCACCAGCATCATCCACCTTCTCAGTTACCTTGGTGGGCTCCTCTATGACAGGTTTTGAAGGGGGCTGTTGATGCACTTTGTGTGGACGCGACTCGGCTCGGTTCGACTCGGCCTTGAAGACTTGAAGACACGAAGATCGAGACAAAGCTACAGCCAAGGGGGAGTTTGTTGGTGCACTTGTGTCTGTACTTTGTCTGTATTTCGTCATGATACAAAACGATGTCTTTAATGTAAGGTTGATGTAAGTTTGACCAAGTCAACCATCCTCCTGGTTTGACTTGACCAAACAGTTAGAAAAATGTTGTAAGCTGGTTGTGTCGAAGGATGTGTCATCGAAGGTTTGTTTTATATCCTTCGATGAGCTCGAAAGATGAATATTCGATAGATGAGTTCGAAACATAAACCTTCGATGGATGAACTCGAATGATATCTCGAAGGATATCATCCTTCGAGGTGTTTGTGAATCTTTCGATGGCTTTCTGGTCGACAGATGATCTTTCGATCAATCTGTCTGATCCTTCGACCAGACCTGCTGTGTCGGGTATATATACCCATGTAGTGTGTTGTGTGAAAGTGAGACAAGTTAGACATAGAGGAAGATAAGGGAGAGCACATACACACACGAGATAACTTTGAGAGTTTATAGAACATATCTGTAAACATTGAGCTTGTAACTGGACCTTTCATACGTATTAATACATGTGGTGTTAATCGGTGAATCTTGTGTGTTGTGTTTGTGTTTGTTCTCCTATAAAGTCTCGGTTGCATGCTAGCTTGGATTCCGCACTCGCTAGTGTGTTTGATATAACAAGGAAAAGGTTTTATCTCATCCTCGAGAGGGACCTACAAGTGGTATCAGAGCTTTGGCTCTTCTCCTTGTTAAAACCGAGGTGTTCTTGCTGTTTTTCGGGTTTTGAAAAGTTACATTTTTCTGAAAAACATTGTTAATCGGGTTTCGGAAGTTTGTAGTTTTACCGGAAAACCCATTGTGTTCATAATATCTTCAAGTGTTCTTCAAAGTTTACATCTTTTGATCTTGTTTAGTTATTTTCGAAAGTTGTTGGTGTATTGGAAAGGGTGAACTGATTAAAATAATCAAACAAAATCTGTTTTTGCAGAAAATGATGGTCTGAACCATACTTTCTGCCGAAAGATCTCACCAACCCATCACCTTTTCACCAACCTGTCACTCTTTGTCAACTGTGTCAGAGCAGTTCGAAAGATATCCTTCGAAGTCGAAAGACCATCTTTCGATCAGTGGAGGTTCGATAGATCATCATCCTTCGAACCAAGGATTCATTTCGAAGCATACATCTTTCGGTCTACAGTTCTTTTTCGAAAGATAAGGATCCTTCGTCTTGGTGAATCTTTCGAAGTCATTGTTCGAAATTCAACAGTGATCTTTCGAACACTGTTGATCCTTCGAACAAGTGTCTATCTTTCGAACAGGTGTTGATCTTTCGATCCTTGTCTGTTTAAGTTTAACAGGTTGTGCTTTTCAGGTCTTTCGATTCTTGATCCTTCGGCTGGTTGTTATCCTTCGAGATTTTAACATAGTTTGTGAAAATTAAATTTTTAAAAGGAGAATTTTTTTTTCAAATTTTAAATCAATTTTCACTTAATATATTAATTTTCATAAAATGGGAACAAACGGTCAGTGGGATCCAACCGCGTGGACTCAAATAACTTCGACTCCACAATCATCAGCTATGCAATCTACGCAATCTACGTCAGATTTCGACAAAACTGCATGGATGCGAGCTATTGCCCCACCTCAAGCTGCAATGATAACTGCAAATCAATGGGCTTTGGTCACAAATCAAAGCAACAGCATTCAATCTATGATGCAGAACGACAGTGAAACTGGTACAAGCACAAAACCGCCAAAGTTAAATCACATCAATGATTGGGGATGGTGGAAAGAAAGGCTGAGAACTTATGTTCAGGGACAAGGTCAAGATCTATGGATGTGCTTCTTCACAGCTTTTGAAAATGAGTTGGAAGTTGCAGGATCTAATCCACAAACTTACAGCACTTTGTCTGAAGAAGATAAGAAGAAGTTTGAGTTAGAAAAGAAAGCATTCATGATTCTCACACAAGCTCTTCACAAAGACATTTACCACCAGTTTGTTTACTGCACGACTACTAAAAGCTTGTGGGATATGCTCACGTTACGTTGTGAAGGAAATGCTCAATCTAGAAAGATCAAGCAAGAATTACTGAAGAAAGAGTTTGAAGGATTCACGTGTTTGGAGAATGAGACTTTGGCAGAGTTATCTACAAGGTTCCATCACTTGTTGAGCGAGATGTTTGCTTTTAAAGTCACTGCCACTCCACAAGAATTGGTGAAGAGATTCGCTGATAGCTTACCAGCAAAGTGGAGCAGTTATCTTGAAATTCTCAAAGAAAATGGTGTTCTAGACACAATCACCGTTTATGAATTAATTCAAAGATTGGAGAATAAGGATGTAGAAGAAAAGCTTAAAGCAAAAAGAACACAAACTCCTCAAAATCCAGAAATGTACTTTGGGATTGCAGGAGGTATCAGTGGAGAAAAACCAGCTTCTCAACACGTGAAGCTTCAAACAGCTTTCATCTCAAGCACCGGACCTTCCACAACAGATCAGTTTGATTCTTCAGCATACACGATGATGTATTCAAGACCAGATGTGCAACCGAAAGCTCAGCAGCAACAACCGCAACAGCAAGGGTTTTATGGAAGCTCGTCAAACTTTCAAGCCACTTCCAATCCTAACACAGTCAGATTAGACACTTCCAACTTTTCCAAAGTCAGTGTCGAAGTAGCCAAGGAGCATATGGAGATGTTGAATACCTTGGTTAGTGCTTATAGTGGATTGATCGCAGGTCAGATTGGGAATATCAATCTAACCAATGAAGATTATCAGCAAGTGGATAAAGAAGAGTTTGAAATGATGGATATCAAATGGGCTCTTGCTAGTGCAATTCGAAGAGCAAAGGAGTTTATGGAAAGGACGGGGAGAACCAACTTGGAAAACAAGAAAGACACCAAGTATGGGTTCGACAAGCAAGCTGTCAAGTGCTTTAACTGTGGCGAACGGGGTCATTTCAAAAGGGAATGCACAAGACCAGCTCAGCATGGAAATCAAAATCCGTTCAGAAATCAAGGCAACCAGCAGAACCAGAACGGGAACAATGTTCGTACGTTGATACCTGTCAACAACCAAGGCCAAGCAGGGTCATCAAATGCCAACCGGGGGCTGGTGGTTCAAATAGATGAGGGTTGTGATTGGTCGCTTCAGCTTGGAGAAGGAGGAAATGGTGGAACAGCATGTTTTGCTGAAGTCGTAAAGGATTTAAAGCACGCCAGTGGTGGAGAATCTTCCACCAATGGTGTTGCATCTTCTGAAGATGAAGACAGTTCTGGTTATAGTGAAAGCTCAGATGAAGAATCCTCCACTTCAGGAAATGATCATGTGGATGAGACATCAAGTGCGGCAGTTGATGCAAATATTGATGAGCTTTTGGAATAAGCTACAGCAGGAACTGAAAGAAGATCTAATTTGATGGATCAAGCTGCTTACTCTTCGTCTTCTCTCCATTCAGTCTTTATGGCTAATGTCGACAGTTCATCAGGTCAGGTATGTGTCGATGAACCCACTGTAGTTAGCTGTGAAAAGTGTGATAGTTTAAATGTTAAATATGCAGAAAAGGAAAGTCAGTTTGAAATCACACACAAACACAATCAACAATTGATTGTAGATCTTGCTAAAGCAACTGAAGCTAACGTGTTTTTAACCAGAAATGAAAAGGAATTTAAAACAACAATTGCGTCATTAAGACATGATGTTTCAGAATTACAAAAAGCTGTTTTGCGAAAACAACATGCTAACAATGATCTTATAGACACAATTGAAAAGCAGATGGTACAGTTGGCAACCGCTCGATGTGAATGTGAAACAATCAAGCAGAAATTGGAAAGTTATTCCAATTCCCGCTATGTATTGGATCACATTATTGATGTTCAAAAGAAAAAGGGGGATAAGAAGTGTATGGGATTCAAATCATGTCCTCCCCCAATGAATCACAATTACTCCAAATTGCCTGATGACGAGGATATGCCCCGTTTTGAACCTACTGTGTCACTCGGTCTAGATGACTTTGCAGCAGGCCTCGGGTTCACAACTGGTACATCATCCTCGGGTCAATCAGAATCTGAGAAAAGTGTGACAGATTCATCGTGTGTTAAGAAACAGAGTCCTCCCGTTATTGAGGATACTGATTCTTCGGATGATGAATCTGATGAAATTGTGAACCAACAGTCTAACTCGGTTACAACAGATATTCCAATCGAGAATCACATCCTGTGTGATCCACCAGTGAAACCGAGTAAGACTGAAATGTCAAAAGAAATGGAGTCGATTGTATCAAGTTTTGAAGGGAGTAACTTGTTGTACACGCTCAAAGGAGATAGCAAAATCTACTCTAACAAAGATTTTCCAATTAAAAATGTAAATCAAGATTTAATTGAGCAAATTTTTGAAGGATGCACTGATAAGTTTTTGGGGAACAAAAGTGGCAAAGTTACCGTCACTCAATGTGATCCAATTCCGTGTGAACAAATTAGAAAACAATACGGAAACCAAAAACTACAAGTTGAGCGAAAACAACAAGTCAATTCCGGAAAAGGTAAGATACAGGGAAAGAAGGCTCAGAACAAGAATGTTCAAGCACCTAAGGTTCAACAACAATGGGTGCAAAACAAAAGAGCTCCTGTTAAGAAAAGAGAACCGAAAGTGAACTTTGTTGGATCCACGGGTTCAGATAAACTTGAAACATTTCAGGATAAATCTAACATTGATTTTGTAAAACAAGTTAGAATTTTAAAACGAAATGATCAGAATAACTACACCCAACACACCAACGGAGGTGATTTAGGTCCAAGCACGTCTAGATCACAAAGTTCATTGTCTGGTTCTCCGTCTGATCATCAACATGTTTCTCCGAGGTTTGTAGAGCGGAGAATGTGCTTTGAGTGTGGCACAATTGGGCATATTGTAAGATACTGCCCATACTTGCAAAAGTTGAAGGCAAAAACAAGTGCTCCCCAAGAAACCAATTACCAAAAACGATCATTTTCCCCGAAACAAGACCCACGTGTCTTGAAAGAAAGGGAAAAGAAGTTAAAACAAAAGAATCAAAAGGTAATTGAAAAGGCCTTAAAAGCAGAGGTCAAAGAAGAAAAACCTGTTCAAGCAAAACCGAAAACTGTAAAACCAGTAAATGCTAAAACAATTAATACAAATACTGGTAAAGGACAAACAGCTTGGAAACAAAAACAGGTAATTCAGTCAGGGGGAGCACCACAGGTTCTTTTTCCTAATCATCAAGTGATTGAAATCACTTTTCTTGATGATCAAGGACGACCCAAGTCCACAAAGGCTTGGGTCCCTCTCTCCAACTAATTTTTGAGTGAGTATGTAGGATATTCCAGGAGGAACTTTCGATAGTCGTAAGATTGTTGATAGTGGAGCATCCTTGCACAAAATAGGCAACAGAAGAAATTGCTGCCTTTGATGGAGAGAAAAAGAAAAGGGAAACAGAAATGTCTGTTGAAAGAGATTGAAAAGCTTCGACAAAATGAAAACCATTTCAAAATGTGAATGTTCAAGGCTTTGATCGGGTCCCCGGGATAGATTCAAATCAAAATGTACGCACCTGCAGCACGTCTGAAGTTCAACAATCTACAAGATGAACGTGCAGTGTACATTTCTTCGTGGTGTGAAAAGCTTTGATCGGGTCCCCGGGATAGATTCAAATCAAAATGTACGCACCTGCAGCACGTCTGAAGTTCAACAATCTACAAGATGAACGTGCAGTGTACATTTCTTCGTGGTGTGATTGAAGAAAATGTGTTTATTGAACAAACCAACCGGGTGTGCGGATGCCTTGGAGTGGATTGAACAACCGCACACTACTTCTGAAAGAGAAAGACTAAAACCTTCGCTGGTGAAATGTGGAAGACCAGCCGGACCCAAAGGTTTATGATCTTGTTGCTGTGAAGGGATTTCAGTTGCTACAAAATCGACTTTGAAATCCACACCGGGTGGATATTCAGTTTGGGAGAGCACTCAGATTTCTTGCAATGCACGATGCAGTTGCAGGATACGGTTTTAAATTTCTAATCTCTCCTATACTTGTCGATATTTAAGCTGCTTTGTCAATTATTATCTCGTTCAGCACTCTTTGGCCAGACAATGCTGTCATGGTCCGCACCGCTTACCGACATGCCAACTGATTTTTCCAAAATTCGCTAAATCATTTCTGATTAAAACTTAATTTTGGTAAACGGCATTGAGGTAAAACATGAGTTAACCAACATCGGAAAATCATTTTTGTAAATACCTTTGTGTTTTAAATTTGTCTTAGTTTTATTGATTTTAGGGGGAGTAAATCCAACTTTGAAAAATCCAAAAACATCGAAATATTTCAAAAACACAAAAACAATAGAAAAGCAAAAATGAGTTTCCTGGCGAGCAAAAGAGAAAATGATAGTACATCAGTGGTCTGTCCAAACCTCTTTAAAACCTTAAATGAAAAACGATAAGCAGCTCTATAACAGATGTATCGGTAGGCTCACAATCATTTTAAAGTGTGCAGGGTGATATAAACTTAAATCTGACTGAAGATCAGGTGGGAACCACTCATTGGCATATGGTCTTAGTACCGAAATTTCGTTTGAGAGATTGCCGAGGTTCTGAGATATTCGGTCTTTATGCTGCTTATCATCTGGGTATCATGGTTGTATCTTTTTCCGAAAAATAACGGGGACGCAAGTCTAGATCTTCCATGATACTATACGTGTACATATTGCATACGACCTCAATAAGTGATCAACAATCACATGTCCAAACAAATAAGTGATAATATATCACATTCATCCGGGAGTCAAGTTCGTCTCTCTGCTGTACGAAAGTACTGACCTGTTCACGGACTTGCTCCTGTGCCCTCATGCATCTGAAAATCAAGTTCCTCATAAATAAGTGATTCTATCACATAGGGCTTGTTTTCAATCAAAATAAGTGAGAATCTCACATCATATACGGTCAAACAGATGATAATCGGTATACTCACCGGTAAGATGAATCCTCGTGCATACCTTGATACGGGAATGTGTCGTGATGTGGATGAACACCGGTCGGTAAGTATAAATTATACCTTAACGTATCCCCTCGCCATGAGTACAAATGATAAGTTGAGCTTATGTGGACAACAATACCGATAATTGTTATAGGATGCTTATCTTAATGTTAACTAATTGAAAAACAAGAGTGTTTTGGCATGACCGTACACTGATATGATTCTCTTACCCTCGAAACTCGCAAAAAGAATGGTCTGTAAATATTTATTTAGTGTTTCCTGTTTATGCATCTTTGTACATATTTATTTATTGTTTTCCGTTTTTACTTTGAAAAATGAAAATTTCAAAAAAAGATTTTAGGTGTGTTTTAATTTAAACTTTATAAAATCTAAAAAGATTTTTCTTCTAGTTTATTTTTGATCGACCGATGTTGGAACTCGAGTCTATCCTACCCAAAATCCTGATCGTAAGCTGGAAAACAATTGCATCTTCATAAACAGTCGAAATTAACGAGTTTTGAAAGTTAAAGGATTAAAATGAATATCTTTCTAAACTTTCAAACTGCTGTCGGTTGGTGTTTGATTGAGATTTGATCTCATATGTGTCGTTAGTTTAAATGTTAACTATATTCCAAGCGGTTGTTCTCATTATGCGTTTAGCTTTCTTGCATGTGCAGATGATAAAGGCGAGGAGAACATGTTCGATGAAAAGCTTTGGAATGAAGACACGAAGTGGAGGCACTCAAAGGATAAAATGATCGAGTTGCCGCTGTCCCTTCATCAACACCACAAGGATCTGAAGAATTGACAAGTCAAAAGATTCACGAGCATGACTCAATGGAGAGTTCAATCTAAGGGGGAGTTTGTCAACACACTTTCTACATGAAACGGGGAGTTTGTTGATATACTTTCTGCTTACGACGCGTGAAAACTTTGAAGATCCTCCGACATGAAAGACATAGAAGACGAACCATCACGAGTAGCGTCCAAGGGGGAGTTTGTTGATGCACTTTGTGTGGACGCGACTCGGCTCGGTTCGACTCGGCCTTGAAGACTTGAAGACACGAAGATCGAGACAAAGCTACAGCCAAGGGGGAGTTTGTTGGTGCACTTGTGTCTGTACTTTGTCTGTATTTCGTCATGATACAAAACGATGTCTTTAATGTAAGGTTGATGTAAGTTTGACCAAGTCAACCATCCTCCTGGTTTGACTTGACCAAACAGTTAGAAAAATGTTGTAAGCTGGTTGTGTCGAAGGATGTGTCATCGAAGGTTTGTTTTATATCCTTCGATGAGCTCGAAAGATGAATATTCGATAGATGAGTTCGAAACATAAACCTTCGATGGATGAACTCGAAGGATATCTCGAAGGATATCATCCTTCGAGGTGTTTGTGAATCTTTCGATGGCTTTCTGGTCGACAGATGATCTTTCGATCAATCTGTCTGATCCTTCGACCAGACCTGCTGTGTCGGGTATATATACCCATGTAGTGTGTTGTGTGAAAGTGAAACAAGTTAGACATAGAGGAAGATAAGGGAGAGCACATACACACACGAGATAACTTTGAGAGTTTATAGAACATATCTGTAAACATTGAGCTTGTAACTGGACCTTTCATACGTATTAATACATGTGGTGTTAATCGGTGAATCTTGTGTGTTGTGTTTGTGTTTGTTCTCCTATAAAGTCTCGGTTGCATGCTAGCTTGGATTCCGCACTCGCTAGTGTGTTTGATATAACAAGGAAAAGGTTTTATCTCATCCTCGAGAGGGACCTACAGGGGCTCCACAGGATTGCCGCCAAGATCTTTCAATTTCATCTCCCAGGCTTTGATGTTCCATGAGGGGCATTCGACGCCCAAAGCCCTAGCCTCGTAAGCCATTTTCAGTCTGGCCCGGAGGAGGGAGATGATGACTGAATTCTTAAGGCTCTACCGGTATGAGGCCATATCTTGTTCATGCTGAACCTGGACTGCGTCAGACTTAGCTTGAGCCTCTTGGGTGATCTTTTGGATGGCAGCTTGGTGATCTTGGGTCATGGCCTTATACTTAGCTTCGTAGTGTTCAGATTTGGCGGTGGCGATTGCTGCTTGATCCGTGATGGTAGCTTCAGCCTTCTTTAGTTTGCTTTCCAGCATGACGTTTAAACCACATGCGTCCTCATAAAGGAATACCAGGCGTTCAAGGCCCTGCAAGGTAAAGAAACAAGCATTATTCTAAATGAACATTTCTACTTAGCATATGGTGCAGGATACAGGTCAGGATACTAACCTGGTTGAGGAAGCCGGTCATAAATTTGCTAGATTCCGTAAACCCGTGGTTCTCAAATGGGAACACGTGAGATGTAGCGGGAGGTTCAACTTCTTTTCTCTTTCGGGAACTAGAGGCCCGGGTACGGGATGCCGGAGGATCTTTGGGAGCAGTAGTGGTCTTCGAGCTGGTAGGCTTCGGTGTGACGGATGTCTTTGGATTGGATTCTTGCTTGGCAGGTGCGAGGCTGGAGTAGCTGTCCAACTCATCGAGTTGGAAGCCTTCGAGGTTAATAACTGGCACTACACAAGGGAAGATGTTTTAGGCTTATTATACCTCTAAAAACAATAATCGATTTAATATAAAGATAATTCCTGAAAATATGCTTACCAGACATGTTGGAACTTGATCTTTGACTTGAGCTTGTGAGTAGCAGGTTAAAGGTTCTTTCACTCTCTGGAAGCTTGAAGATTTCTTTTATTCTTCCTTTTGATTCAGCACTAGGGGGAGCTAGTTCCTTGAAGTTTGCTGCAAGAAAGGAAATAAACACATTAGGATATTGGTTCAGGATGGAGGTTCAGGATATGATTGGGGATATTCCTAAAACCCTAAGTCCTACCAGAAGTCAACCATCTTTTAGGAAGGTCAAAACCCTTATCAATGGAGTCTCTTTTCACAAAGAAGAATTTTCTTGTCCACTTATCCTCATTCTTGGTAGCTTTGAGGATGAGAGGATCTTTGGAAATAGAGAATAGAAGGAATCGGCTGGAACCATGAGATCTTAAACGATAAGCCATCGGCAAATCCTCAATGCACAGGTCGGGTATGTGGCGAGCCTTAATTCCTTCCAAGGTGACTAATATGCGCCAAACCATGGGCATGATTTGGGCAAAGCTAAGGCCAGTAAGTTCGAAGAAACGCGAAATAAAAGGTGAAAACGGGTATTGAAGTCCTATGGAGAAAGGGTAGGCAAAAAAGCAGACCCATTCGTCGGAACAAAAATCCGATCGAACCTCTCGGTCGAATGGACGGAAGATTGTTCCTGCGGGAAAGGCACCGGAAGCTCGTAGGGCTGCGATGTCGGAATTATCGAAAGAACACACCTCTTTTGAAGGATTCTGAAGCAAATTTTGTTTGTGGAAGGGGGAAACAGAGTCCGCCATTTGCGATCTGGTGCGGGTCGCCATGAAGGATCACAATCGGAGAAAAGGAGATGTAAACAAAGAAAATAGAAAAGAGAGAGAGAGAGAGAGAGAGAAAAGTACCTGATATACGGTTGAAGATAAAGATAATCATAATGAGAAGTCCCTCGGTTAATATAGGCTGAATGTAGGGGGTAAAGAGTAAGTAACGCTTTGGAAGTTGCACCACTGTCCTTTCAAGGGTCTCGTCGTATTGATTGCCTTAAGTTATGAGATAAAACTTTTAAAATATATCCGTTGGATTGGTATACCAACCGATATATTTTGGGGACAATTGTTATGGGTCATTTTCTAAGCATACATATCTTGAACAATATCCTGCTTTTTATTGTTTATTTGCGACCAGGATGCTGGACGAGGATATTGCTAACATCTTGGGCGATATCCTGAGGTTGATCGAATTAATCACGTGCAGGTTAAAGACTTGGACTTGCCAACGGTCAAATGGACTTCATCTCCTCAAGACTCGGGCGTATTTGTTATGGGAGAGACGTTGAACCCGAAAGACTTGGTCTACAACGTTCGACTGAGGAATATTCGTTGGATCCCGGTTATTTAGGATAGTTTGTTACATTTGTTTTACTATAAATAGATGGGGGCGGATCAGATTAAGGCACAACGAAACTTTCACACACTCTCGTACACTTTTGCTCTCTAGCTTTCAGCAGTCACTACACAAACACTTGTATTCAAATCACTTTGTAACACGTAGTTGATCCGCACCACATCCTGCACTGTATCCTGATATTTGAAGCAATAGAAGAACAAGGCAACTGCGATTGTCAGCTCCCGAGGTTTTGTGCCGGCGATCTAGATTGATCAAGGGCTTTCCTCGTACATCACGCGTCAACCTTTACTTTTCTGCTCATTGTTTGATCATAGATACAGCTCAATATCCTGAGCCGTATCCTGAAACTGTTTTTATAACTAACTTGGTTAACATATTTTTCACACATAATATTAGCACACTACCTCACTTAACTAATTTGATCACTAAATTGCTTCGGTAATTTTTGACCAAAACACTAATATAGGTAACTATGTTAATATACCGGACCTAAATCGGAGGATTGGATAGAATGAGGGTTCGTAAACCAAACGAGTATGGATACTCGTGTAATATGGTTTAACAAAGCCTACATACTACAATGAAACCTAACCTAAGTGCTTACGACCCATTACGACCCGTTTAGGTAGCTTATGCTACTTTAACGCGCCGTTCGCGTGAAACGCGTTCGGAATGCCTAACTAGCCCTATGATAAGTAAAATATGCCTTAACATGTCTAATATTGTTGCCAAATCAGTTTAGATATCAAAAGTTATGTTACATATGCTTTATATGAATTTTGGCGTAAAAAGGGCATTTTGGTAATTTACCTAAGGCATATATACTACCTATCATACAACTACTCAAACGATGTGACCATAAGGTATAACCTCGGAAGGTTATTCCCTATACAACTATGGTCACCTAATATATTTGGTCGGATCCTAATGATCGACCAAACGGGTCGGGTTCGAAAGTATAAGCGATTGTTTAGATCGCTTACCTTACGACCCTATATAAGCACTAAACTAAAAGTGACGAGCTAAGCATGTTAAGACATGCTTAACTAAGTTTAGAAAACAGGTTTGGTATCAAAACAAACGGTTTTGATACCTAAGAGTAGTTTGGTTACAAAATACGCAATAACACGCATTTTGGCCGAAACTACGACTCGTCACTGAGCCTAGATAACGTGGTAATCAGTAGGTATAGTCACTAGGGACTATAACCATCGTGATTACACTCACGTTATGAAGTTCAAACGAACTTTGCATTGACCATAAACTGGTCAATGCATAAAGTCAAACAAAGTTTGACTTTTAACGCTAAAATAATAAAAGAACGAAGGAACACTTACAAAGGGTCCCCGAAAGCTTTGATTTCCAAATATTTCTCAGGTATGAAGCGCTTTTACACCTCAACTTAGAGAAGTTTTTAGAAATTAAGTGGGTTTTGAGTTGTGAATCAAAGGGGTATTTATAGGATTTGGACCACCGTTAGGATCTTTCCTCGAATACTGTGCCTTGATCTCCACCCTACACCTCAAGACCCTGGTTTTACAAAACCATTTGAGCCCATGGTATTGCCCAAAACCATGTGCACAAGTGGGTAACTGATGCGTGTGAAGTGTTATATATATTAGGTGTATATTTTAAGCCCCTTTAACACTTTTTAGTCAAGTTTTAAATTTATAAAACACGATATTTACTAACACTAGACACACATATGGGCAAGTGCACCCATCGTGAGCGTAGTATAGTGTTGGCAAGATACTGAGGTCGTCCAAGGACACAAGAGCTTTTAGTACCGGTTTATCCTCAACGTCTAATCAAAATAAAAAGTTTAGAAAAATGTTTTAAACTAAGAAAAATAAAAACTAACTAAAAAGCTGAAAATAAAAATAAAAAGAAAAAACAGATAGACAAGATGAATCACTTGGTTCCGACTCGTATCTAGTGTAACCTTTGATTATTTCCGCACTTTTGCACTTTTTTAAGAGATTATCTTAGTTATTGTAGTAGGCCCCTCTTTTGGAGGTGACGTTACCCTCACCCCAGTAGTTTGAGTCAGCAAGGATACAATCCTAAAAGGGTGGATTATTGGAAGATAATTAATTAAGTTATTAATGAAAATTGTGGTAGGCCCCTCTTTTGGAGGTGACGTTACCCTCGACTAAGTAGTCTGAGTCAGCAGGGATACAGTCCTAAATAGCCGGGTTATAGTATTAATAGTAGTTAACTTATGAGGGGATCAAAGAGTTTGGACCCCCGCCATCCAATACCGTTAAGTATTGAAGGAGGTCCTACTAAATTTGACCCAGGTCCATTGCAGGACCTCTAAACGCTGAACAATGGCAAGACCTTTACCAAACCGTTCCCTTAATCCCCGACCAGGTAGCCAACATACCTCCATATAGACCGTGGAGATATGAATGGTGAAAATCTTTTATTTTATATAGACAGTAAAATAATTTCAAGATACCACGGACAAACGATAAAGAAAGATCACCTTCAACATAAGCAACTAGTTATTAAAGTCATTAATACGAAACCAAATAAAAAGTGCGAAAAGATTAGAAATAAAAAAAGTATTACACTAGACACTTTGTCTTCACCAAGTGCTGTAAGAGACTTAGGCAAACATGGCCTTGGTTGTCAAGAACTCTTACGATCAATCTTGGATCCCGAGACGACTCACACACTCTACGATGGACAATGGATGATGGTGGTGGATGATGGTGTTATGGTGGTGGTGGGTGGTAGGTGAAGTGTGAGAGAGGTGGTGTGCCAAGGGATGGTTTGAGCTTGAGCCAAGCACTTCTATTTATAGGCTGAACAGAAGCTCGGGCACGGCCCCGTGTCCACATACTTCTCTTTCTTCATTTAATGCAGTTTTGTGTTTTTAGTTGACCACGCCCCCGTGTCCGCTGAGCACGACCCCGTGGTGCAGAGGAATCTTTGTACTATGAAGATTTGCTAGATTGTGCGAATCTTATAATTGACCACGGCCCCGTGTCCGCTGAGCACGGCCCCGTGGTGGGTAATAGAAGCTTCTACCACTTTGTCTTTTCTGCTGACACTTGGGCACGCCCCCGTGCTGGCTGAGCACGGGGCGTGTTCAGTCTTCTGTTGTCTTGTTTTGCTTGGGAAGATGCTGTCGTGGGGTCGGGCATGTCACGTCTTGTTCCTTTTCTTGTATTTATGTTAGATTTTGATGTCTTTTTGCTTCTTTTGTTAATTTGAGCTCATTTAATCCTGAAAATACAAAAGGAAGACAAAAGCACACTTTTTCCAACATTAGTACTAAAAAAGGGTTAGTTTTATGCCTCATTTGATGAAATTTTTATGTTGCATTTTTAACACATCAAATACCCCCACACTTGAATCTTTGCTTGTCCTCAAGCAAAACTCTTTAATATGTGGCTATTACACTCCCAAATGGAATGGGTAGAGAAGAAGGTTTTTGGGCTTGTCGTAGAGTGTCGGGATTTCCAAGATTCTTTATTTAATTTTATTTTTATTTATTTACAATCCTATTCGTCATGATTTATTTAAAACTTTTCATAAGATAAATTACTTATTAGGGCATAACATGCCTCTTTAAAATTTTATTTATATACAAGTTCACATACCTCACGGGGATCACTCAACACTCGGCCGAAAATGTATTTTTGTGGATCACTCGAGAGCGGCATGGAACTTACTCCTAACATAGGCTTGCCAAGCAATCAAGCCTCCTCCTTTTTAACTTATATTCCTTTGTAAATATCAAGAGGACTTTGTGGGTGAAGGGTTAGGCTTGGGTTAAAGGTAGGTGGTTGGGTTAGTGGTTAGTAGTTAGTAGAAAAAGGGCGAAAAGCGTAACAAGTGTCCGTTTTCGTAAGACTTTCTATTTTTGTAACTTTTATTTTGATGAAGCTATTATTCAAACAAAGTTATTTTTGATGAACTTGTTTGTTTATTTTCTTTTGCTTCATCATCAACAAGATTTTTTTTTTTTTGAAAGTCATACGAAAAATCGAACTTGTTACTAAAACAAAGGGGTAAAAATGAAAAAGGTTTTGGTGGGTAAAAAGGGTGTTTGGTTGGGTTATGAAATGAAAAGGTTTAGGCTCAAAGGGGTTAACTAGGGGGATTTTTGGTAGGTGGTAAAAAAAAAGAAAAATAATGGTGTAGAAATAAAAAGGGTTAGTCCTAATGCCTCCGTCATTTACTTACTCGGGTTTAAGTTGATAAGGACTGGGAATGTATCGTCATGGCAAGTTCTAGAGTCGTAAGAACCAAGCGGCTATTCACACAAGAAACGAAAAATGAGCATTTAGTCTAATGATATGTAATTGTATGCTCAATAAAGGCTCAAAACTCACTTTTGTGGGAATGGGTTTTTTTATGTGATCAAGTATATATAATCAAATTTTAAGTAAGCTTGTCATGCCTTTTCATAATTTTCTTATGTTGGTTCTTTTTATCACGACGCTATCGGTTGAAAATTCGTAAAAATATAACCTTTTTAGAACTTGAAATTCCCGAGTTAAACCTAGACAAGTAAAAAAAAATGAAAATTTTTGAAAAAAATTTGGGGTGATTAGCAATTCCAATAGAGTTTTGTGTAAGGCTTGTATTTAGGACTTGCAAGATTCAAGGTTTTAGCATCCCCCCGACACTTAAATTACACATTGTCCTCAATGTGTCCCAAAATAAGTTTTTAGGTTGATTGAATGTGTAAAAGGTGTGAAAAAGCAAAAATTGTGTGTTACTGGGCACCTGGGCACGACCCCGTGTTGAGTGGACACGACCCCGTGCTCAGATGCCAGTAACGAAAACTTACAGAAGGTGAACACGGGGGCGTGTTGGTTGAGCACGACCCCGTGTCTGTCAAGTTCTGCAGAATAAATACAAACAGCAGGTTCAGGGGGTTGGGCACGGGGGCGTGTCGGCTAGACACGACTCCGTGTGGACAATCTGCAAAGTTGAAAAACAGGTTTCTTTCTTCGGTTTTCCTGTCCCGGCTTTAATAGTACTAATTCTTAGTACTTTAAGCCTCGTTTGTACCTGTTTAATCAATAAACGCTCCACCAAAACATAGCAAACATCCTACTTTTACCAAATTCAACATCCATGTTAAAGTTAAAAGAAAAATAAGTGCAGAAAATAAAAGAAGTTAAGGAAAGTAAATTGTTTAACACTTGGCACGCATGCCATCAATTGTTCAAGATTAAAAGGGGTTAACCTGGGAAGTCATCAACCAACCGTTTTCTCCTCCGTTCCTTCCGCCTACTCCATGTCCTCGTCATCATCATCATCATCCCCTCCATGGCCTGCAATGTGGTCCCGGATATATCCAATATCATCTTGGATATGGGATATGTTTCTCTCGATAGCTCCCACCCGGTGGTACGTGTTGCTTGCCATGTTATAGGTGTTCCTGGTGCACATAAGGTTTTCCTGCAACAAATCATGCAAACTTTGAAAGTTAGGAAAACCGTCTCCCGAGGAGGATGATTGGCCAGGATCACCATGGGGTTGGTATTGGTAGTGATGATGTTGCGGAGCGTGGAGGACGAGTGCTTCTTGCGGGTTCCATGCATGGCCTTGCATCCTTTGAAAGCTCACCGTCCCGTCTTCCGCCTCATAAATTAGGTTCATTGAGCGGCATATGTGTATATCCACCATGCCCGACCATAGGCTCCTCTCAAATGACCTAGGTATGTGGGCGAAGTGCTTGAATAGACGGTACACCCATCCCCCAAAGAAGATAGGAATCGGTGCACTAGCAAGGCGGTTATGATGCATGTTTCGGAGCATGAGGAACGGAACATCAAGCGGCCTGCGGGTGTGGATACAGTGGAGGACAACAAAATCTCTTAACCCAACGACGCCACTACTATCATGCCTTTGGCTAAGAGAGTAGCCGAGGAGCCTATGAATGTATCTGTAGAGCGGATCCCTCAGCTTTGTACTCTTAGTGCTGCTTGGATTGTAGTACCCTTCAGCAATCTGAGCCCAAATGGCTTGGCGTTCGTTCTCACCTATCTCTCGCATTCCCCCAGTATTTTCTTCGTTTCCCGCATCCTCTTCCGCATACAACCCGATAATCGATCCAAACTGAGCCATAGAGATCGAATACCTCGTTCCGACACATCGAAATGCTACCCGATCATTGTCAAATGGGTCGCACCTCGAGTTGAATGTGAAGGTGCTATAGAATTCCAAAGTACATTCGTGGACGGAACGGAGCCGAGTTGTTAAAGCTACTCTGAGTGGTCCCGTGACAATGTTGTTGAAACGGTCGATTTGATTCACCACAGTTAACAGTTCCGTGCATGCTTGCCTCGGGTATTCCTCCGGCCTTGTTTGAAGTATCTCGTATCGAGCCCTAGCATCGAGCTCATTGGCATTAAATCTTGTGAACTTCCTCGCCATCTGAAAGAATACAACAGAAGTTAGCACGAAACAGAAGTATTTTCGGACAAAACTGCAAACAGTGAGCTGGACACGACCCCGTGTTCAGCGGACACGGCCCCGTGTCCAGGCGTCTGTTACTAAAAAATTACATTTTTCGACCCGGTTTCGAAAACTTGAAAATTTTTGGTCCAATAGGTGCGTTTTCCCCCGAAAATGAAACCCTAAGTGCCGTTTTTCCCAAAATAACCCGTTTACCCTATCAATTTTATCTTTTTCGGTTCAAGAACAAGGGTTTGGGGTTTTTGTGAGAAATCGGGTGAATCTATGAACAATACAAGTGTATTTACTTCCCATAACACTAATCTAACTAAATGCAAACAGATCTAAACAAAAATTTGGGGTTCAATCCGGATGAACTTCAAGAACCCTAGATTTTCCCCAACTTTTTGGTGTTTTAACTACATGCAAGTAACTAATCTAACTACTAGAAGTGATAGAATCATACCTTGATGTTGTTAGAGCGATAGGAGACGTCGAAATTTTGCGAAAAATCGCCTGGAACCAGAGCGTTTTCGGGGAAACGGGGCGTGTGGAATGAAGTAACTGTTTTGAAAAAGGGGATTTATCCCGTCTGCAGCGGGGACACGGCCCCGTGTCCAGCGGACACGGCCTCGTGCCGAGCAAAATTAAATTTTTTTTCAGTGCTCGTGTGAGTGCCCTTTGTTTCCCATAAGCTTTGGTTAGAAAACTTACCGCTTTAGAGGTCGTCCCTATCGTTCGTAACTTACCAGGTATAATGTTGATGTTTTCATTCTTCCACCGTTTGAAACGAGATCTCTTCTTCTTCATCCTCAATGAATCCTTGATAGAGTTTCAGCCGTTGGCCATTGACTTTAAATGGAGGCCCATTTCGAGATTTAATTTCTACTGCACCGTGTGGGAAAATATGGGTGATGGAAAAAGGTCCTGACCACCTAGACTTTAATTTACCAGGAAATGATCGAAGTCGTGAATTAAACAAAAGAACTAGATCTCCTACCCGAAATTCATTAGGTTTAATGTGTTTGTCATGCAAATTTTTCATTCTTTCCTTATAAATTTCAGAGTTTGAGTATGCATAATTCCTAAGCTCGTCTAATTCATTTAATTGACAAAAACGATTTTTACCAGCAAATTCTAAATCTAAGTTTACATTTTTAATTGCCCAGTAGGCTTTGTGTGCAATTTCTACTAGCAAGTGACAACTTTTTCCATAGACTAGCTTATATGGGGTTGTACCTATTGTTGTTTTATAAGCAGTTTGAAAAGCCCATAAAGCATCATCTAATTTATCTGCCCATTCCTTTTTATTTAACCTTACAGTTTTTTCGAGTATTCGTTTTAAACCTCTATTAGTCACTTCAGCTTGTCCGTTTGTTTGAGGGTGATATGCTGTTGAGACCCGGTGATAGACCCCATATCTTGTTAAAATTTTTTCAAGTTGATGGTTGCAAAAATGGGTACCTCTATCACTTATTAATGCTTTAGGTGTGCCAAAACGAGAGAATAATTTTTTCAGAAATCTTACCACAACTCTTCCATCATTTGTTGGAAGTGCCTCGGCCTCCGCCCATTTAGACAAGTAGTCTACTGCCACAAGTATATATTCGTTTCCTTTCGATGGTGGGAAAGGTCCCATAAAGTCGAGTCCCCACACATAAAAAATTTCGCAAACAAGAATGCCATTTTGTGGCATCTCGTTTTTGGAAGAAATATTACCTGTTCTTTGGCAAGCATCACATGTCTTGACAAGATTTTGGGCGTCTTTGTAAATGGTTGGCCAATAAAATCCTGAATCAAATACCTTTCGTGCGGTACTAGCGGCACCATGATGCCCTCCGTATGGACCTTCATGACAATGGCGGAGAATTCTTCGTGCTTCGTTACCATGTACGCATCGTCGGACGAGTTGGTCGGCACACATTTTGAAAAGATATGGATCTTCCCAAAAATAGTGTTTCACATTGGCAAAGAATTTTTTTCTTTGATGATGTGGCCACCCTTTTACGACTATACCGCTAGCTAGGTAGTTAGCATAGTCGGCGTACCATGGTTCCTCCTTATATTCCACCATTTCCAGGGACTCAGTTGGGAATTTTTCGTTGATTTGCTCGTCCCTGGTCGCTTCCAAAGCTGGGTCTTCTAAGCGCGAAAGATGATCTGCAGCGGTGTTTTCTGCTCCTCTTTTGTCCTTGATTTCAATGTCAAATTCTTGGAGGAGTAGAATCCACCGAATCAAACGTGGTTTTGCATCCTGCTTTTTGAAGAGATATCGAATGGCTGCATGATCTGTATAGACTATAGTTTTAGAAAGAACAAGATAAGAACGAAATTTATCGAAAGCAAATACCACAGCTAGTAACTCTTTTTCAGTTGTTGTGTAATTTTCCTGTGCATCATTAAGTGTTTTACTAGCATAATAAATTGGGTGGAAATGCTTTTCTTTTCTTTGTCCCAAGACAGCTCCAACTGCAAAGTCACTAGCATCACACATGATTTCGAAAGGAAAATTCCAATCAGGTGCTATCATGATAGGTGCATTGACTAACATTTCCTTTAAGGTTAGAAATGCTTGATTGCAATCCTTGTCAAAGATGAAAGGGGCATCTTTTTCAAGTAATTTTGTTAGAGGCCTCGAGATTTTAGAAAAGTCTTTGATAAACCGTCTATAAAATCCGGCATGCCCTAGGAAACTTCTGATAGCTCTTACGGAGGATGGAGGTGGTAATCTAGAAATGGTATCTATTTTGGCTCGATCCACCTCCATTCCTTCGCTTGAGATTTTGTGACCGAGTACTATTCCCTCTGTTACCATGAAATGGCATTTTTCCCAATTAAGGGCGATGTTAGTTTCCTCACATCGGGATAGCATTCGTTCAAGGTTATCGAGGCATTGGTCGTATAAATCCCCAAAGATAGAAAAGTCGTCCATGAAGACTTCCATTGTCTTTTCTATCATATCATGGAAGATGGCTACCATGCAACGTTGGAACGTTGCGGGGGCATTGCATAGACCAAACGGCATGCGTCGATAAGCAAAAGTTCCATAGGGACATGTGAAAGTTGTCTTTTCTTGGTCTTCGGGTGCTATCGGGATTTGAAAGTAACCTGAAAAACCATCCAAGAAACAGTAAAATTTATGACCGGATAATCTTTCTAACATTTGATCAATGAAGGGCAAAGGAAAGTGATCTTTCCTTGTTGCTTCATTTAATCGTCTATAATCTATACATACTCTCCATCCTGTGACGGTTCTCGTTGGTATTAATTCATTCTTTTCGTTAGTTATTACCGTCATACCTCCTTTCTTTGGAACTACTTGGACGGGACTCACCCAAGGACTATCGGAGATAGGATAGATAAGTCCGGCGTCAAGTAATTTGATGACCTCGTTTTTAACCACTTCTTGAACATTTGGATTCACTCGACGTTGTGGTTGTATGACCGATTTGTAGTCATCATTCATCAAAATTTTGTGTGTGCACATGGAAGGACTAATTCCTTTTATGTCTACAAGTTTCCAAGCTATTGCGTTTTTATGTTTTTTCAAAAGACTAATTAATTTTTCTTTTTCTAAACTATCTAATTTAGACGAAATAATTACAGGTAAATTACCATCTTTGTCTAGAAAAGCATATTCCAAACCTTTTGGAAGTTCTTTGAGCTCAAGTGGTGGGTCTTTAGGAGACTCCTTATTTGGTTGCTCACTTCGATCAAGAACTTTAAAAGTTTGTTCTATGGCGACCTCTTCTTCAACAAAGTGGTCAATCTCTTCACTTGTATCGGGTGGTTCATCTTCATCTTCAATTAGGGGGTCATTATTGCCGAATGGATATTTCTTTGATCGCTCAAGATCGACACTTCTTTTAAATGCCCCTAATTGAAGAGGTAGATTGTTGAACTTCCGGTTTTTCAAAGCTTCGTGAGTTTTTACAAATGGTCGTCCCAACACTAGAGGAGCGTCATCGAGGATGACAAAGTCGGTTGGTACTACCATTTGATTTGTTTGAACCAATACATCTTCAATTATACCGATTGATTTTATTACTTTCCGATTGGATAGAAAAATGGGTATTTGAAGTGGAGAAAAATCACTAATACTTAATTTTTCGAAAATGTAGTTAGGCATTATGTTAACACAAAGATCTTTATCGATTGTGACATACTAATAAACGAATTTTGAAAGAAACATGGAACCGGTGTAATGTTGATTTCAAATGGGTGTTCTTTTATTAGTGACGTTTGATCATTAGTTAGCTTAACACTTACCGTTTCGTCAATTTTAGTGTTAGTGTTTAACTCTTTTAAAAACTTAGCATGAGTGGGTACTAAACAATGATTTTTAAAAGAAGGTGTCAAGAGATTAATTTTTTCGAAATTAGACTCTTCTTGTATTTTAACGTTAACGAACTCACCTTTTTCGTTGTTTAACTCATGTGTCGGTTTTTCACTTATTTGTTCTTCCATTTTTACACTTTCAGTTATCTCTTCTTTATTTAATTCTTCTCTTGCGCGGGACTCCTCTTCCCTTGCGCGAGATTCTTTTATACAGCGATCGATAACTCTAATGTGTTCTAATATCCTATCGGTCACTTCGGTTATAGAAAAAGAATCGGGATTTTCAAAGATTGAATCCGGTTGTTCGATCCTTTGTTCCTCATAATACCCATATGAAGGAGATGGTTCACACCATTGTTCTTCATTGTAAGTATATGATGGATAAGGGTCGTAATTTTGTTCTTCATAATACTCATACGAGGTGGGTTGTTCACGCCATGGTTTCTCATAGTAAGCATACGAAGGTGGTGGCTCATATCTTGGTTCATCAAAGTATGAGTATGAAGGCTCATACCTTGGTTCATCAAAATATGAGTATGAGGGAGGAGGTTCATACCTTTGGTCTTCATAGGATGTGTATGAAGTTGATGGCTCGTACCTGGGCTCCTCATAGTAGGTGTATGAATTGGATGGTTGATATGAGTGACTATTTTGAACCGAGCGTGTGTTACGACAATTAATGCAATAGCTACCCCTATAATCATCCTCCTCATAGGTGTAGTTGTAACCTCCTGATTATTGATCCATAAGAATCACTCAGCAGACCACAACCAAGTCTCGAGATCAGAAAACAAAAATAAAAACGGAAACAGAGGCTGGACACGGCCCCGTGTTCAGAATCTGTATCTGGGCGTTTTAATTAGATTTACTGATTTCGTTGAGCACGGGGCGTGTTCAGTGAGCACGACCCGTGTTCAAGCTACTGTTACTGGGTGTTTTAAGAAAAATCTACAGCACGGCCCCGTGTTCAGTGAACACGGCCCCGTGTACAGGCTACTGTAAATGCAAAACTAAACTAAAATGCAGAAAAAGTGCGCGCGTTTTAAAAAGGTTTTGAAAAGCTGATTAGGCCGTCGATTTTAAGCTTTCTTAAAATCCTTGTGTGCCCGGCAGCGGCGCCAAAAACTTGAAGCGTGTGAAGTGTTATATATATTAGGTGTATATTTTAAGCCCATTTAACACTTTTTAGTCAAGTTTTAAATTTATAAAACACGATATTTACTAACACTAGACACACATATGGGCAAGTGCACCCATCGTGAGCGTAGTATAGTGTTGGCAAGATACCGAGGTCGTCCAAGGACACAAGAGCTTTTAGTACCGGTTTATCCTCAACGTCTAATCAAAATAAAAAGTTTAGAAAAATGTTTTAAACTAAGAAAAATAAAAACTAACTAAAAAGCTGAAAATAAAAATAAAAAGAAAAAACAGATAGATAAGATGAATCACTTGGTTCCGACTCGTATCTAGTGTAACCTTTGATTATTTCCGCACTTTTGCATTATTTTAAGAGATTATCTTAGTTATTGTAGTAGGCCCTCTTTTGAAGGTGACGTTACCCTCACCCCAGTAGTTTGAGTCAGCAAGGATACAATCCTAAAAGGGTGGATTATTGGAAGATAATTAATTAAGTTATTAATGCAAATTGTGGTAGGCCCCTCTTTTGGAGGTGACGTTACCCTCGACTAAGTAGTCTGAGTCAGCAGGGATACAGTCCTAAATAGCTGGGTTATAGTATTAATAGTAGTTAACTTATGAGGGGATCAAAGAGTTTGGACCCCCGCCATCCAATACCGTTAAGTATTGAAGGAGGTCCTACTAAATTTGACCCAGGTCCATTGCAGGACCTCTAAACGCTGAACAATGGCAAGACCTTTACCAAACCGTTCCCTTAATCCCCGACCAGGTAGCCAACATACCTCCATATAGACCGTGGAGATATGAATGGTGAAAATCTTTTATTTTATATAGACAGTAAAATAATTTCAAGACACCACGGACAAACGATAAAGAAAGATCACCTTCAACATAAGCAACTAGTTATTAAAGTCATTAATATGAAACCAAATAAAAAGTGCAAAAATATTAGAAATAAAAAAGTATTACACTAGACACTTTGTCTTCACCAAGTGATGTAAGAGACTTAGGCAAACATGGCCTTGGTTGTCAAGAACTCTTACGATCAATCTTGGATCCCGAGACGACTCACACACTCTACGATGGACAATGGATGATGGTGGTGGATGATGGTGTTATGGTGGTGGTGGGTGGTGGGTGAAGTGTGAGAGAGGTGGTGTGCCAAGGGATGGTTTGAGCCAAGCACTTCTATTTATAGGCTGAACAGAAGCTCGGGCATGACCCCGTGTCCAGTGGGCACGGCCCCGTGTCCACATCCTTCTCTTTCTTCATTTAATGCAGTTTTGTCTTTTTAGTTGACCACGCCCCCGTGTCCGCTGAGCACGACCCCGTGGTGCAGAGGAATCTTTGTACTATGAAGATTTGCTAGATTGTGCGAATCTTATAGTTGACCATGGCCCCGTGTCTGCTGAGCACGGCCCCGTGGTGGGAAATAGAAGCTTCTACCACTTTGTCTTTTCTGCTGACACTTGGGCACGCCCCCGTGCTGGCTGAGCACGGGGCGTGTTTAGTCTTCTGTTGTCTTGTTTTGCTTGGGAAGATGCTGTCGTGGGGTCGGGCATGTCACGTCTTGTTCCTTTTCTTGTATTTATGTTAGATTTTGATGTCTTTTTGCTTCTTTTGTTAACTTGAGCTCATTTAATCCTGAAAATACAAAAGGAAGACAAAAGCACACTTTTTCCAACATTAGTACTAAAAAAGGGTTAGTTTTATGCCTCATTTAATGAAATTTATATGTTGCATTTTTAACACATCAGTAACAGCTGGATCAAGCTGTTAACAACATTCTGCTGTCTGAGACATGCTTACGGACCGTAAGGGTGATGGCTTACGGTCCGTAAGCCATCAACTTTGGGAAAATGACAGTTTTGGTCCCTGTTATGCAATAAAGCCATTTCCGACACGTTTAAGGCCCGTTAACCCCATTTCAAAGCTCTAAAATGAAGTTAAAGTATAGGGAACTTAAAATGTGCTCAAAAATATCTAGGATGTCGGTTTGTTTGGCCGTACAATCACGATGTTCGCTTAATTACTACGGAATGCGCATAAGCGCGAAAAACGATCCAAATTACGCGACGAATGGATTTTTCTCATGCCAAACACTAAAATAAAATATTTTAGTGCTTACATAAATTTTTGGATGTCCGAATGTATTCAGAACGTAAGTTATGCGCGAAAGTGCAAACTTGTGCACTTTTTGACACTTTTAGTCCCTGAATGAGCCAAAAGTTTATTTTAGCATACCGAACCCCTCAAAGCCTATTTCTAAGCTATGTAAATGATATTTATGGTATGTCTAACTTATGGTCATGTTCCGGAATGTCTGTTACAGTTCAAATTGGCATACTTTCGCAGTTTGTCAAATTTAGTCACTGTAGGCAAATTAACTTGTTTTTGCCATACCAAAGCCTTCAAAACTTATTTCTAACTTATGTAAAGGTTATTTAAGGTATGTTAAGTATATGTTGATGTTCCGGAGTATTTGTCGCATAAACTGATTACGTTTACGCACCAGTTTGCGTATAACTCTCCAGAAAGCGATATACAGTTTGAAATTGAACAAAAGTCAAAACATGAAAAATGTAAAACATAACCAAACAAACATTGGGATAAAATAACATTGTTTCATTGTTAAACGAACTGTTCAAAATGATTACAAGCACAGATGTTACAGTCTCCCCTACTTGTGGAAATTTCGTCCCGAAATTTAATTAGAGGAAACCCGTGGGAAAAGATGTGGGTACTTCGCCTTCATTTGATCTTCACGTTCCCAAGTAAACTCGGGTCCATGTTTAGATTCCCAGCGAACTTTGACCAAAGGAATGCGCTTGCATTTAAGCCACTTGACTTCACGTTCCATGATTTCCACTGGCTTCTCAACAAATTTCAGTGTTTTATCAACACGAATTTCGTCAAGTGGTATGTGGAGGTTCTCATCAGCTAAACACCTCTTGAGATTGGACACGTGAAAGGTTGGATGAACATTTCCAAGTTCAGGAGGTAACTCAAGTCTGTAGGCTACCTTACCGATTCTTTCAACGATCTTGAATGGTCCAACGTATCTAGGTGCAAGTTTTCCTTTCTTTCCAAATCTGATCACACCTTTCCAAGGTGAGACCTTAAGTAATACACGATCACCGACTTGAAAATCCAAGGGCTTGCGTTTTGGGTCCGCGTAACTCTTTTGACGGCTTCTAGCTGTCTGAAGGTTATCACGAACTTTCTTAATCTTATCAGTTGTCTCTAAAATGAGGGCAGGTCCAATAAGCTGAGCCTCACCAATCTCATTCCAGCAGACTGGTGAACGACATTTTCGACCATAGAGAGCCTCGAAAGGAGCCATTTTGATGCTGGAGTGATAGTTGTTGTTGTAGGAGAATTCAATTAACGGAAGATGTGAATCCCAACTACCACCAAAATCGATCACACAAGCTCTAAGCATATCCTCCAGAGTCTGGATTGTTCTTTCAGATTGACCATCCGTTTGCGGATGATAAGCTGTGCTCAGATTAAGTTGGGTCCCCATAGCAGATTGCATGGTTCTCCAAAACTGAGAAGTGAAACGAGCATCTCTATCAGAAATGATGTTCAAAGGAACACCATGTCGAGCTACAATTTCATCCACATAGATTTTAGCAAGTTTGTCAGCAGAAAAATCCTCACGGATTGGCAAGAAATGCGCTGACTTAGTAAGACGATCAACAACTACCCAGATGACATCATGACCTTTCTTTGTGCGCGGAAGTTTGGTAATGAGATCCATAGTAATGTTTTCCCATTTCCAAACTGGGATCTCTGGTTGCACCAATAAACCAGAAGGACGCTGATGTTCAGCCTTAACCTTAAGATAAGTAAGGCATTTTGATACATATAAGGCAATGTCTTTCTTCATACCAGGCCACCAATACTGAATACGAAGATCCTTATACATCTTATCTGAACCAGGATGAACAGAATAACGAGACTTATGGGCTTCATCCATAAGCAAGGTGCGAAGGTTATCTTGGCTTGGGACCCACAAACGGTCCATGAAGTAGTACGATCCATTGTCCTTCAGTTCCAGATCAGGGGTTATGTGATAGGGAAATTCCTTATCCATCAAACCTTGTGAAACACAAGTGTGTTAAGCCTGAGAAATGCGGGCTTGGATATCGGATCGAGCTTGAATATCAGATTGAACACGAACACAATGAAGCTTAGTACGTTCCTTACGACTCAATGCATCGGCTACGACATTCGCCTTACCAGGATGGTAGCGAATTTCGCAGTCATAGTCGTTTAGAAGCTCAACCCAACGTCGTTGCCTCATGTTGAGTTCTTTCTGATTGAAGATATGCTGAAGACTTTTGTGGTCCGTGAAAACCACACATTTTGTACCGTATAAATAGTGTCTCCAGATCTTAAGAGCGAAGACAACTGCACCCAACTCAAGATCATGAGTGGTGTAGTTTTTCTCATGTATCTTCATCTGCCTCGATGCATATGCTATGACTTTGTTTCTTTGCATCAGAACACAGCCAAGACCCAATTTTGATGCATCACAATAAACGAAAGAAATCATCATTGCCCTCAGGCAAAGTCAGAACAGGCGCGTCGCAAAGTTTTTGCTTCAAATTTTGAAAAGCTTCCTCTTGTTTGAATCCCCAATCAAAGGGTTTGTTCTTCTGAGTTAGAGCAGTTAGAGGAACTGCAATCTTCGAGAAATTTTCAATGAAGCGGCGGTAATAACCCGCAAGTCCAAGAAAAGAACGAACTTTAGTAGGAGTAGTAGGCGTATCCCAATCCTTAATCGCACTGATCTTGGAGGGATCTACATGAATACCTTGTTCGTTGACAATATGTCCTAAGAATTGAACTTCTTTAAGCCAGAATTCACACTTGGAGAATTTGGCGAAAAGTTGCTCTTTCTTTAGGAGTTCCAGAGTAAGACGAAGATGTTGCTCATGATCAGCTCGCGTCTTAGAATAAATCAAGATGTCGTCAATAAAAACAATGACGAACTGATCCAAATAAGGCTTGCAGACCCTATTCATTAAGTCCATGAAAACAGCAGGAGCATTAGTCAAACCGAATGGCATGACTGTGAACTCATAATGCCCATAACGAGTGCGGAACGCTGTCTTGGGAATGTCTTCTTCATGCACACAAAGTTGGTGATATCCAGATCGCATATCAATCTTTGAAAAATAAGAAGCACCCTGTAATTGATCAAAGAGATCATCAATGCGAGGTAGGGGATATCGATTCTTGATGGTAAGCTTGTTAAGCTCACGATAATTGATACACATCCTAAAATATCCATCATTCTTCTTGACAAAAAGAACGGGAGCACCCCAAGGTGAAATGCTAGGACGGATAAAACCTTTGTCAGAGAGCTCCTGAAGCTGCTTAGACAACTCTTGCATCTCAGACGGTGCAAGACGATATGGAGATCTGGCAATGGGATTTGCACCAGGTACGAGATCAATACGGAACTCGACTTGGCGTGCTGAGGGTAAACCAGGTAACTCTTCAGGAAATACTTCAGGATAATCCCGAACAACAGGGATATCTTGAATTGACTTACCTTTGCCCTTATCTGCAACAACATGTGCCAAAAAGGCCACATAGTTCTTTCGCAGATACTTCCGAGCCTTAAAACAAGACATGAGTTTGAGACCACCGGCAGGTTTCTCACCACGAACCTGTAGGATCTCGCCTGTCGAAAGCGGCACACGAACAATCTTCTCAAAACAAACTACCTCTGCGCGATGCTTGGCTAACCAATCCATACCCACAATAACGTCGAAGCTTCCAAGTTGCATAGGCGTGAGGTCAATAGGAAAAACATGGTCATTAAGGTTCAATTGGCAGTTGCGAAGAACAGAATCAAGAACAATGGGTTCACCACTAGCAACTTCTACTGTCAAGGGTTTTCCTAGTTTCGTTCTAGACACGCGAAGCAATGGCTCAAAAGATAATGACACAAAACTCTTATCGGCACCCGAATAAAAAAGAACAGATGCAGGCTGATTATTAACAAAGAACGTACCGTTCACCACTTCATTGTCCGCTTGTGCCTCTTGTGCATTCATGTTGAAGACTCGACCTCGAGCCTGAGCCTGATTCTGATTTGGATTTGCATTAGCTAGTATTGGGCACCGGTTTCTGTAGTGGGTCAGATCCCCACAATTGTAGCACGAACCAGGAGGAAAATGAGGTCGTGCAGCTTGACCTTGTTGCTGAGCAAGAGGCTGAGCAACTTGTTGGGCTTGGTTCTGAACTGCCTGATTCTGGTTAACAGGAATGCGACAAGTAGCAGCAAGATGACCATTTCTTCCACGGTTAGTGCAATGAAGACATTGGAGATGTGGTAGGTGATGGCCGTTACACCTGTTGCACAAAGGTGCATTGCCAAGATAAGGCCTCTTGGCGGGTGGTTGCGGAGGCTGATTTGGTGCAGCTTGAGCCTGTGCAGTAACGGCATACCCTCTTGAGGAACCAGAATCCTTTCCCTTCTTGTTTTGACCTTTCTTGTTATCTTCTTTGTCAGACGCCTGCTTGTTACCCTTGTCACCCTTTTTGTGCAGCTTCCCCTTTCGAACCTGCGACTCAGTCAATGTCGCTGCTAACTCGATCGCCTGACGGAGTGTGGTAGGGTTACTACCAGTAATGATGTCTTGTACTGAGTCAGGTAGACCATCGATGTACCTTTCGATAGCCTTGTCGAGTGGGGTAACCATTGTTGGGCAAAGCAGACTCAACTCCTAAAACCTATCAGTATACGGCCGATGCTCACCACTGTCTTGTTTCAAGTCATCAAACTCTCTCTCCAAAGCTCGCTGTTCATGACGAGGATAGAACTCCCTCATTATAAGGGCCCTAAGTTCAGCCCATCTCTATGCTAGAGCAACTTCTGCACCACAATCTCTCATAACCCCGTTCCACCACGTAAGAGCCCTCTTTTGAAACACACTCGAAGAAAACTCGACCTTGCGATTGTCAGGACACTGCACATGATGGAAAGTATTCTCAATGCTCTCGAACCATTGAAGAAGCCCAGTCGCTCCCTCAGAACCACTAAACTTGAGTGGTTTAGCCGAGTTAAAATTCTTGAAATTGCATGGAGCATTGTTGTTGTTGTTGGCTTGGTTCTATTGAGCAAAAAGATTTGGGAAAGCAGCAGCCATTTGCTGTGCGATGATTTCTGCCAGTTCGGCAGTCGCTATCTGATTCTCGCATCGAGGAGGCATTCTAAAAGAGGACACATGGAAGGAAACGAGTGAGATGATTGAATGAAAAGGATGAGATGAAACAAAATCAACAAAAGCAAAGATGGTGGTCATTCGTCCGCATCACAAAGCAAGCAAACGACACACAGTGACTAATCAAAGTAAATGGGTCAAAAATAATGTATCGCGAAGACATGCTCGCCTATAAGTGAACACTCACCCCAAGAGTTCCCAGGTAAGAGTGACTGGTCTGATTATGTGGATTTGTATGAACACTCTAGCCTTACACAGAAAACCCAGGGTACAGGCTTTCACTCTTCCAGTTTGCACGTGTTCACACTATTTAGAACCCAAAACTTTGACGAGATTTTGAAAATTTTGGAAGGCAGAAGGCCAAAAATCAAATTGGAAGGGATCAAAACCTTACAACAGAGGGTTCAAAACCTAGTAATCAATCATCCTAGAACAGATGATTAGTTTTCAAAGCGGATTCAAACTTGATGTTCCCGTTGTGGTTATCAACTAAGGATAGGTGAAGTGCATGTTTTAAAATCTAAACACATGATAACTTGTGTTGGGGTCCTAGAAAGTTATAGTTTAGGTCAAATCATTACTAATAACCTAATTCCCTATAACCATTGGCTCTGATACCAACTTTTCTGTCACACCCCGACCACGTAGAACATCAAATCATGGCGGAAACGTCGGGGAGTGTTGTAACAGAATTATTGTTTCAAAACCATGGCATACAAAGTTATATTTTATTTAATAAACAAGAGTGTTACATTGTCTCAAAACAGGAAATAAAGAGTTCAGAACATAATTAAACTAGTTCTATCTTTATTTTATGTCTCTAAGGCACAGGTCTGCCCTAGTGTCACGATCATCATCCTAAGCAAAAGCTCCTGAAAACACATGTGAAAATAGGTACGTCAGCATAAAAATGCCTGTGAGATACATAGGTTTTGTGAAAATAAGATTCATGACTTATAAGTTTAGAAAAAGTTGATTAGCAAAAGTCAGTCATGAACCTTGTAAATTGTTTTTGTTTTGTAAATCATTTAAAAAAACGATAAGATCAAATGATATGTATGAATAAAAGAATAATGTATGGTTAAATGTATAACCAAGTAAAATGAGTCGTATAAAGTAAATTGTTTGTAAACCAAAGTCTTGTGAAAATCGTGTTACTTGTGTAAAATGTATAAGTCCAAATTGAATGATTTAAATAACGCTATGATAGGCAATATAATACAAACACTTATATATAGGAAGTACCAGCGGCGTATCCACCATGCTTGTATCATATTACTCACATCTCGTTACTTAAGTCACTTAAACAAACCACCAATGTATAAAGTCTATGTTTAAACCAATTGTCAAAAGTCCTTGTATAAATCGTATCAAATGTTAATAGTCCAAATGTAGTCAAGTAATGTGTAGCAAATGTATGTCTGGTAAGTAATGTGTTGTTACATAAACCAAATGTAAGAATGTACAAAACAAAGTATTTTGAATATATCAAAAAGTTATGTTTTGCAAAGTAATGCATGTTACATTGATACAAACACTTATGTGGTAAGTTAACGCATACATTCAAGCCTTGAGACAGTCGGATAACCCTAAGTCAAGGTTATCAAAAGAAATGTTTTCGGATTCAGTCATTTCTTACATCCAAACAAACCCGGGATGTCAGGAATGGGATTTGTCAAGTCCTATGGTACCAGTACTTACTACCGAGCGGCGTAGCTAATGTTAATGAACGTATATAAGTCCCGTTTGTGCAAACCAAATGTCATAGCAAATGTGAACATGTTATATGAAAACAATGTACTAAGTATGCTAAGTTAACATACGAAGCAGAAAAGTCATGTAAATCAATGTGCTAGCATGCTATCAGTCAACATACATAGCAGAAATGTAAAGTAAATCATGTACTATAAGTGTACTAATGAACATAGCAAGCATATGATGTGAAAACAGGAAAGCATGAAAGTAACAAGTAGGCACATGTGTTTCACCCCAAAACAGTTTGAAAACAGTAAAAGAGGGGTCTATGTACTCACTTAAGATTGCTTAGTAGTCCTTGAGTAACAACCAAACAATGCTGGAGATCACGGATATCAAACGGCACCTAATATAGGTAACTATGTTAATATACCGGACCTAAATCGGAATATTGGATAGAATGAGGGTTCGTAAACCAAACGACTATGGAGACTCATGTAATATGGTTTAACAAAGCCTACATACTACAATGAAACCTAACCTAAGTGCTTACGACCCATTACGACCCGTTTAGGTAGCTTATGCTACTTTAACGCGTCGTTCGCGTGAAACGCGTTCGGAATGCCTAACTAGCCCTATGATAAGTAAAATATGCCTTAACATGTCTAATAATGTTTCCAAATCAGTTTAGATATCAAAAGTTATGTTACATATGCTTTATATGAATTTTGGCGTAAAAAGGGCATTTTGGTAATTTACCTAAGGCATATATACTACCTATCATACAACTACTCAAACGATGTGACCATAAGGTATAACCTCGGAAGGTTATTCCCTATACAACTATGGTCACCTAATATGTTTGGTCGGATCCTAATGATCGACCAAACGGGTCGGGTTCAAAAGTATAAGCGATTGTTTAGATCGCTTACCTTACGACCCTATATAAGCACTAAACTAAAAGTGACGAGCTAAGCATGTTAAAACATGCTTAACTAAGTTTAGAAAACAGGTTTGGTATCAAAACAAACGGTTTTGATACCTAAGAGTAGTTTGGTTACAAAAGACGCAATAACACGCATTTTGGCCGAAACTACGACTCGTCACTGAGCCTAGATAACGTGGTAATCAGTAGGTATAGTCACTAGGGACTATAACCATCATGATTACACTCACGTTATGAAGTTCAAACGAACTTTGCATTGACCATAAACTGGTCAATGCATAAAGTCAAACAAAGTTTGACTTTTAACGCTAAATGAATAAAAGAACGAAGGAACACTTACAAAGGGTCCCCGAAAGCTTTGATTTCCAAATATTTATCAGGTATGAAGCGCTTTTACACCTCAACTTAGAGAAGTTTTCAGAAATTAAGTGGGTTTTGAGTTGTGAATCAAAGGGGTATTTATAGGATTTGGACCACCGTTAGGATCGTTCCTCGAATACCGTGCCTTGATCTCCACCCTACACCTCAAGACCCTGGTTTTACAAAACCATTTGAGCCCATGGTATTGCCCAAAACCATGTGCACAAGTGGGTAACAGCTGGATCAAGCTGTTAACAACATTCTGCTGTCTGAGACATGCTTACGGACCGTAAGGGTGATGGCTTACGGTCCGTAAGCCATCAACTTTGGCAAAATGACAGTTTTGGTCCCTGTTATGCAATAAAGCCATTTCCGACACGTTTAAGGCCCGTTAACCCCATTTCAAAGCTCTAAAATGAAGTTAAAGTATAGGGAACTTAAAATGTGCTAAAAAATATCTAGGATGTCGGTTCGTTTGGCCGTACAATCGCGATGTTCGCTTAATTATGACGGAATGCGCATAAGCACGAAAAATGATCCAAATTGCGCGACGAATGGATTTTTCTCATGCCAAACACTAAAATAAAATATTTTAGTGCTTACATAAATTTTTGGATGTCCGGATGTATTCAGAACGTAAGTGATGCACGAAAGTGCAAACTTGTGCACTTTTTGACACTTTTAGTCCCTGAATGAGCCAAAGGTTTATTTTAGCACACCGAACCCCTCAAAGCCTATTTCTAAGCTATGTAAAGGATATTTATGGTATTTTTAACTTATGGTCATGTTTTGGAATGTCTGTTACAGTTCAAATTGGCATACTTTCGCAGTTTGTCAAATTTAGTCCCTGTAGGCAAATTAACTTGTTTTTGCCATACCAAAGCCTTCAAAACTTATTTCTAAGTTATTTAAAGGTTATTTAAGGTATGTTAAGTATATATTGATGTTCCGGAGTATTTTTCGCATTAAACTGATTACGTTTACGCACCAGTTTGCGTATAACTCTCCAGAAAGCGATATAGAGTTTGAAATTGAACAAAAGTCAAAACATGAAAAATGTAAAACATAACCAAACAAACATTGGGATCAAATAACATTGTTTTATTGATAAACGAACTGTTCACAATGATTACAAGCACAGATGTTACATTCTTCACTTGTTCTGTATACACTCACTTCCTCTGTATCAAACACCGTACTGTTAAAATGTCATCATTTTGGGACGGGAATTATTTCTTTAATCACTATTCTAACGAAGCATGGGGAGTAAATGATGATATTGAGGAGGAGGTTGTGTCGGGCGTCCCTATTGATAAAAAAATACAGTTGCCAGACTTGAACGAGACTCCGACTCCACCTGTTGATGAACCATATTACCCGGCGCATCAAGTGTATCCGGATTACGGATACGAGTATGAATCTCCGTACGTGCAACAAGGTAATCTGGATGGATACGTAGGATACGGTGCAGAGAATGCCCATGTTGATGAACCATATTACCCGACGATCGTATCCGGGTTAGGGATACGGGGGTGAAGTTTCTTACGTGCAACAAGATAGTTCAGACAGATACGAAGGATACGGTTATGAGCCTCGTAACACACCATTGTATGATGATTATCAACCATCTACCCTGGGCAATCCGTTTCAAATACAGGAGGTATCACATTAATACTTGTATTATTCTTATAATAATTATTATTATTGTTAAAATTATATTGTTATTGTTATTATTAATATTATTGTTAAAATTATATTGTTATTGTTATTATTAATATTTGTATTGTTGTTATAATTCTTAATATTATAATAATTATTATTGTTGTTAAATTATTATAATTATTATTATTGTTAAAATTATATAGCTATTGTCAATATTATTATTATTATTATTGTTGTTGTTGTTGTTGTTGTTAAAATTATATTATTACTGTTGTTATTATTATTATTATTATTATTATTGTTATTATTGTTGTTGTTGTTAAAATTATACTATTACTGTTGTTATTATTATTATTATTATTATTATTGTTATTATTATTGTTAAATTAAAATTATAACTATTATTATTATTGTTAAAATTATATTGTTACTGTTAATATTATAATTATTATTATTATTATTATTATTATTATTATTGTTGTTGTTGTTGTTGTTAAAATTATATTGTTACTGTTATTATTATTATTATTTTAATTATTATAATAAATATTATTGTTGTTAAAATTATATTGTTACTGTTATTATTATTATCATTATTATTATTATTATTATTATTATTATTATTATTATAATTATTGTTATTCGTATTGTTGTTAATAACGTAACTGTTTTTTAGCGTTTCATGTCTCTAACTGATTTGAAGAATTGGGTACAAGCAATGGGAAAGGAGAATGGTTACATAATTGTTACCCACCGATCGAAAAATATTGGTGGTAGTACGGGGATGGTATGGCTTGTGTGCGACCGTAGAGGTGAGCACCGTAGTAAAGCAACAGTTAGGAAAGCTGGGAGCAAAGAAACTGGTTGCCCATTTTCATTACTCGCTATGCGGGTGTAACACCTCGAAAATTTACGTCCTATGATGTGTTGACACGTGTCATAGGTTTGAACGTGTGAAGGAATGTTCTAGAAGGACTAAAGTTGACAAACAATGAAACTATGTAAATATAAGGGTTCAAAGTGTCAACAATAAATAATTACACTTTACAATAACCCTACATGATGTTTATAACCTTAAACGAATGGGTCATGGATCATACGAAGCGAATTGTGAAAGAAAGTGAGAGATTACAAACTACAGGGGTTAAAAGTGTCAACATGTTAAGTTATACCTCTGAGTGACCTTTTAGCAAACCTGAAGCCTTGTAACGATTAATTATGCTCACTAGAATGCACCATAAAAATTTCACCAAGTTTCGTTACCGTATGAGAATGTTATGATAAAATTCGTGTGTGAGGGTTAGAATCGTCAACATTGAAAATTAGGGCTTTTCGGGTGATCACAAAGTTACCCGAGGACTTGACAAAGTGGGTATAAGTATTAAAGCCCCCATATGTCAATATTAAAGGATAAGAATGCAGGAAAACAAGTGAAAACGACCTTTCGGGGGACCAAGGACCAAAATGCAATAACGAAAAACATGTTTACCTGATCAGAAGGGCCATGCGGCCCGCCTACGATATATCCAAATCTAAAGCGGGCCGCCTGCGACTGCCAGATGCAGAAAAAACTCACAGGTGGCTGTTTTCAGCTTCTAACCGACTTTAATTGCAAGTTTTCGATTCTATGGGCTTGTCATTACTGGTATGTAGCCTATAGAAGACACTTGTGCACATCTTGGATCATCCTAGACCCATTTGGCATCAATTTAGAAAGATGAAAGTTCATATAAAAGTCACATGTTGCAACATACAAACACATTTCAACTTCTGGACATTTTGAGGAGCTCAAGAACTGATACAAGACTTCCTAATCATCCATTAGACTTGTGTAAGTACCCTCGACCCTTCTAAATTTAGTTTTGTTTAGTATTTAGCTTAATAGTCAAACCGTCGTAATTACGGTTTGACTTAGCGATAAAACACAAACGGTCCAGAGTATTGTCGAAACGAAAGTTATTATAAGTTGGTAATTATGTGGGCTTTAAACCCTTAAAAGGGCACCCACTGATTCCAATCCTATCTAGGTTGTTTGTCGAGTCAAACTCCTTTCGAAAAAGTCAACAGAATCATTAATCATGTAATTAACGATACAGAAGGCGTGTAATATGTTTTATCATTCATATAACTTGAAAATAAGTATAATAACTTGTCTAAGATTGTTTGGTTCGACAACTTTCTGTTTTGAACCGATTCGGAACCGAAAGACGCAAAAGTTTGACTTTTGCTTTGACTTCAGTTCTGACCCGGTTTAGATAGGTTTTGACATGCCTTAAAGTTCCATTAGGACCTAGTTACATGTGTGTATAACCCTCTACGTTTATACCACAAAAATCCTTATTTGTCCGACGTTTCCGTTAATCGCCTAAATATTGACCGTAATGCCCTTATGGCCATAAAACGAGAATTTTGGAAATATGAAAGTAAAATAATCTTAGTTACTAATTATTAAACATGTCCGTAAATTTTTACATCAGTTGGATATATAGATTAGGAGTTATGCTCAATGACGTAATTAGAACGCTTCTTAGTGATTTAACGGCGTCATTAGCGTAAAGCCTATCTAAACCCCATTTTTGACACCAAACCTTTTACCCACTGATGTAATATAATATTTTGGGATTTTTGAAGATTTTTAATTATTTTTAAACTGATCATAAGCTAGGATTAGTGTCTTAATTCGGTAAATACCGAATATGCCCTTTTAAGCCATAAAATGAGTTTTACAAATCCTTTTGATGCCAATCCAATTGATACTATTTTTAAATAATAAATGAAGTGTTTTGAACCTGTTTGTCTGATCAGAAAACTCAGAATCCTATTTTAACTCGTACGTCGCTTAAAACGGCTTTATACGCGTATTATACGCATAGTTTGGGTTTAAAACTATTTTGACATATAAGACTTATAACCAAATGTTATAACCTGTTAAAATAAATCATTTTACTGATTTAAGCAGACCCGGATCACAGAAGATAAATTAATTCCTTTTATAATCTTTAAAATGACCAAAATACCCCTACGGGGCTTAATATGAGATTAAACTCGTTTTGGGCATAACGGAAGGTATCCTACTGATATCACAACATATTTAAGGCATGTTAACTTAGGAAACCTGTTTAGGACTCTTATGGTTACCCGTTACGCTTCATACGCGTTCGGTTCGGTTTATGTAACTAGTTTACATAAATTAGCCGAAACGGGTCAAACCTTATCGGTTTTATCTTAAAAATCCAGAATGTGTATAATATACCCATATTAAGCAGGTCTTCAAACTTGTCGGGTCTAAATCACATTCTATCCGGTCTTCGCTTAATCGTGCGTACGAACCGTATCTTTAAAACTAACCGGTCTAAGCTTAAGCTTAACTAAAGACCCGTTAGGATTCTAATAGGTTATTATAAACCTTCGTTCCAGATTAGGAGAACCAGTAAAAGATACTTGCACTCGCTGATTTTGATTTATACTTGCTCAGGTAAATACTCTTAACTTATTTTCCCTATACGGGCTTGGGGTACGGTATATAAAATACCGTTTGGTCGGGCATTTCGACCTTAATCGTTTTGGGGGTTAAGTATTATCGAGATGACCGTTTAAATTGTTTTGTTGCTTAAAGCCTTTGGGAGGTTAATGACCATGTCCCGGATATCCCTGGCATCATTTTACGAAATGGCCACGACCTTAGCACACAGGTGTAGGCGTTCACCTGTCAGTGTCTCATTTACATAATGTGGTGTGTCTATTGATCTTTAACCCGGCTCGATCCGGCTACTGAACGCATAAGAAACATATAAATCTTTTACGAGTATTATATTCAAATAATTATCCCAAGTTATAAAATATTATTTGTGCCTTGTGCCTTAAATGCATTTTCTTAAACTCTTTTCAAAATGAGTCGGTTGATTGTATTTACCAGTGTAAACTGACGTATTTTTCTTAAAAAGGTTAAGTGCAGGTACTACGCGTAATAGGCTGGCTTGTCTCCTAGCATCCACAATAAGTCTCGCAAGCTTGGATGTCATAGACTGTTGAACACTGTTTCCTTTTATTTTGTTCTACCTGTGGATTTATATTCAACTACTTGTGATACTTAATATTACAATATCGTTTGGTTGAAATGAATCTATACTTTGCTTCCGCTGTGCATTTAAATATTGTGTTGTTTGACTATTATGTTGCCAACCACGTCACGATACTCCCCTACCGGGCCCACCGGTAACACATGGAAAATCGGGGTGTGACAGGTTGGTATCAGAGCCAACACTGAGTGAATTAAACACTAGTCTTTTGTGTTTAATCTCAGTTACACAATTGCACATTCCTAAATCTTCGAGTCTAGACAAAGAACTTAGGAATAATCCAAAATGTTTTTATTTTAATTTAAATTTTGTCCTTTATATTTTTCCTTGTCGTTACCTTTGTTATATTAACAGGTTTAGCAATGCCGCCAAGATTCAGGCGAGGAGATCGAGGAAAGGCGCCGATCAGCGCCCCTAACGACCACGAGGCCGGGCCTTCGGGCCGACGAACTCCTTCTTCTACAAGGAGTGCAGATCCACGAGAACCTTGGAGGATTTACGAGGAGCCTTCCAGACGATCCACGTCACATAGCTCAACGCCTCCATACCATCATTCCTTTGGGCCGCAGTCCGAGAACGAGCCCAACAACCCGCAACCTTCATACATACCGTTACAGCGATCCTCATCGCAAGATTCCTTCCGCGACCCTACTCCTTGTCTTTCAGGGCCAGTTTAACCCAGCAGAGTACCTACCAGAACAAGTGGGCTTTAACCCACTAGGACCGGAGGATCACTTTTCTGGTGATCAAGATATGGACGAGGACACAGATCCCGTTGAGGCTTCAACCGGAACCCTGAACCATCCTTTTGTGATCTCAGACGGTTCGTCTTTTCACGGAACACCATACCAAGGTCCGGATAGTCACCTGGCATGGTTCGAACGATGTGAGTGGTACTATACACCATCTTACCACTCATCACCTCACCAGCAGCCGCAACAGCAGCAGCAAGATCCCTCTGGGGATCCACGTTTCGAGGCAGTCACGCCACCGCCTCCACCGCCGCCAGTTCATCTAGAGCCTCCAGAACCACCAAGACTTAGGAGGACTGGCGCACGGATGTCATCACGAGGAGGGGAGTTTCATTTCAGTACCCCTCAACACTCTAGCGGCAGCCACAACCCGCCAATATATGAAGACCCACAAATGGGTGGACCTTCAGTTCCAGTTTCAGAGGTGAATTCGGCACCTATTGCACCACCATCACCGGGTTTTGGCCACCCTATCCCTGCTTATACTGCTCCGGCATCTTACAACCCTTACGGACCGCCAGCATACCACAACTATAACTATGCCGAGGCAGACCCATACCTAGTGGCAGCAAACTACCTTGCCCAAAACCCTGAGGGACCATATGGAACCCCTTGGGGAATAGGACATCCAGCTCGAGGGTATCAAGTACCTGCTCAGCCGCCGCCACAGTACCAGCCACCACGGTTTTCTCCACCAGAGCAGGAGGATCTCCGTCAAAGACTGGGCAGGGTTGAGCGAGACCTCCAGAGAGAGCGTAAGAAGAATGAGGGATTCATGAGTGGTTTGGCAAATTTGCTGAAGGGAAAGAAGAAACGGGATCGTTAAATCCCAATATGAATTATTGTATTTCCTTGTTTAAATCAAGTCCCTACGTGGACATTTATTTATGTGTGTATGTAGTCCCTGCGAGGACATCTATCTTTGTACTTAGTCCCTACGAGGACTTGTCTCTATTAGTCCCTGCGTGGACATTTACTTTTGTAAACAGTCCCTGTGAGGACATGTATTATCTGTATAGCTCCTGCGTGGGCAAGTGTTTATATGAAAAGTCCCGTTTAGGGCAAAGTGTACTACTTTTAAGTTTTAATGGAATATAAGTTTATAAATTTCATCTTTGCTATGTTATGCATAATTAAAATAGATATGAAATAAATAAATCGTAATCATTCCTTTTTAAAATCTATTTGCCTATGTTATTTTTAATTAAGGATCTTAAAAGTATAACCTAGCCTGCATGTCATTTTAAGACCTGGCCCAGATGGTAAAACTCGTTTAAAAGATTCAAATCCCTGTTAACATCTGAAAACATGTTAACACTCCTGGCAGACATGATTCGTTAAAAACACACGTGTTATTATTATATATGGATCTTTTCAAAGATTCCAAACCCAACTAAATGATCTCTGAATCATGGGTTAAATCATTAATAAATATGATCAGTTCTTTTTACCATCCATTGGTAATGGAATGCCTACGGGCCCTTCTCATTTTTATATGAGACAAAAGACAGTATTAGTCTGTGACCCTGTCTGATAAAGGTAATGAACTTTGTTCAAACCTTCATGCTTTGATTCTCAGAAATCATAGCTTAAAAATCTAAATTTGTCCCTGTGACTAGGCCTTATGTGCTAATAAACCTGCTATTGTTTTATAATTAGGATAAATTATATTAGAAATCCTAAATTTATGTGAGTAATAAATTAACCATATATGGTCTATGTTTACCACGGTTAATAAATTGCCATAAAAGACAATTCTATAATAAACTCACCAATGAATTGATGTCGATATGTAACAGTTCAAGCTACATGGCAGACTCAAATGAGGTCAACAGTCACCCAGGGAGAGAGCATGATAATGCCCGAGTAAATGTAGGGGGTGCAGAATTACAGGCAATGATAGATAATGCCGTTAATCGAGCTATGGATAGACAGCTCCATGAATCCGGTGGTACCCATGCAAGGACCCAATCTGCACCACACTTTAGAACACCCTCCAGGACCCACACTGCCCACAACAGTAATTCTCACCACTTATCAAACCAGAGGAGTGCTCCATCTCAAAGAGTCGTACGGGATCAAGAACCCCGTAATAAGGGTTGCTCCTATAAGTACTTCGTATCGTGCAAACCCAGGGATTTTACTGGGGAAAAAGGAGCAGTAGATTGCATGACTTGGATGGATGAGATGGATATTAGTGGTTGTGATAATAGGGACATTGTGAAATTCGTGTCTCAGTCTTTTAAGGGGGAAGCATTAGCTTGGTGGAGATCTTTGATCCAAGCTACGGGGAAAGTCCCGTTGTACAATATGACCTGGGAACAGTTCATGGCACTGATCAAGGAAAATTTCTACCCTCAACACGAGGTTGAGAAAATTGAATCTGACTTCTTGTCGCTGGTCATGAGAAACCTAGACTGTCAGGCCTACCTTACCAGTTTCAACCCTTTGTCAAGGTTGGTTCCATATTTGGTAACTCCGGAACCTAAACGCATAGCTCGATTCATTGGGGGTTTGGCCCCGGAGATCAAAGCAAGTGTGAAGGCCTCCAGACCAACTACTTTTCGGTCAGTAGCGGACATATCATTGTCCCTTACCTTGGATGCGGTCAGGCTGAAATCGCAGAGGAACGCTGATACCGAAAAGAGGAAGCGTGAGGATGACAACTCGCGACGTTCAGACAAGAAGCAGAAGGGAAACAATGACCACAGGAAGGGGTCAGGATTTAGGAAGGATGGTCAGCAATCGGGTGAAAAACCCAGATGCAAAATCTGCAAGAGACAGCACTTCAGAAAGTGTAGGTATGAATCAAACTCGAATTCACAGTCGAAATCTTTTGCATGTGGGTTGTGCAAGTCCAAGGAACACAAAACCTTGGATTGCAAAAAGATGAAGGATGCGACCTGCTACGGTTGCAATGAAAAGGGGCACATCAAGACCAATTGCCCAAAATACGCCAAGAAGCCTGAAGAGGCTAAAAAGACCAATGCTAGGGTCTTCAGGATGGATGCTAAGGAAGCCGTCAAGGACGACAATGTGATAACAGGTACCTTTCTCGTAAATGATGTTTATGCGAGAGTGTTATTTGATTCAGGCGCAGATAAGTCGTTCGTAGATAATAAGTTTTGTGAATTGTTGAAATTACCTGTTAAGACTTTAAGTGTGAAGTATGAGGTGGAACTAGCAGATGTCACTTTAGAAACCGCCTCAACCTTATTAGATGGGTGTTACATATCCATTAAGAACCACTCTTTTCCTTTGTCCCTACTTCCTTTAAAACTAGCCGGTTTCGACATAGTTTTGGGTATGGACTGGTTATCTCATAACCAGGCCCAGATTATTTGCAATAAGAAGCAAGTGATGATCAAGACTCCGTCTGGTGAATCACTTACTATCCAGGGAGATACCCAGTATGGGCTACCCGAGAAAATGTCTATACTCAAAGACTCTAAGTGTTTGAAGAAGGGTTGTGTCATCTACATGGCACAAGTGATTATTGATTAGCCGAAGCCCAAGATTGGGGATATCCCCATCATTTCTGAATACCCTGGTGTTTTTCCTGAAGAACTATCTGGTTTGCCACCAGATAGACAAGTAGAATTCAGAATTGACATTATTCCTGGATCAGCACCGGTAGCAAGGGCGCCTTATAGGTTGGCACCAACAGAGATGAAGGAATTGAGAGCGCAGCTAGATGATTTACTAGCCAAAGGTTTCATCAAACCTAGTTCGTCTCCTTGGGGAGCACCAGTTTTATTTGTCAAGAAGAAGGATGGATCGATGCGTCTGTGCATCGACTACCGCGAGCTTAATAAGGTCACTATCAAGAATAGGTATCCTTTGCCCAGAATCGACGATCTGTTCGATCAACTTCAAGGGGCAAGTTTCTTCTCTAAGATTGACTTGAGGTCAGTCTACCATCAATTGAAGGTTAGAGATGAAGACGTGCACAAAACAGCATTTAGGACTCGTTATGGTCATTACGAGTTCCTAGTGATGCCTTTTGGGCTCACTAATGCACCGGCCGCGTTCATGGATCTCATGAATCGCGTTTGCAAGCCACACTTAGATAAATTCGTCATCGTTTTCATCGACGACATTCTCATCTACTCGAAGAACCAAGCTGACCATGAGAAGCATCTTCACTGCATACTGGAACTACTTCATAAAGAAAAGCTCTATGCCAAGTTCTCGAAGTGTGAATTCTGGCTTTGGGAGGTCCAATTTCTTGGACATGTTGTTAGTGAGCGTGGTATCCAAGTAGATCCCGCTAAAGTTGAAGCTGTCATGAATTGGCATGAGCCAAAGACGCCTACAGAAATACGTAGCTTCCTAGGTTTGGCAGGATACTATAGGCGATTCATTGAAAACTTCTCAAGGATTGCTGCACCCCTGACTTCGCTGACGCGTAAGAAGATTAAGTTTGACTGGGGTCCTAAGCAGCAGGAATCCTTCGATATTCTGAAACAAAAGTTGAGCAATGCTCCAGTACTGACATTACCTGATGGAATAGAGGAGTTTGTAGTTTACTGTGATGCTTCACACACCGGGATGGGATGTGTGCTTATGCAGAAAGGCAAAGTCATTGCCTATGCTTCACGCCAGTTAAAGGTGCACGAAAAGAATTACACCACCCATGACTTGGAATTGGGTGCCGTTGTATTCGCACTAAAACTGTGGAGGCACTACTTATATGGAATCAAATGTGTGATCTATTCTAATCACAAAAGCCTTCAACATCTGTTCAACCAGAAGGACTTGAACATGAGGCAACGCTGTTGGATGGAAACTCTGAATGATTACGATTGTGAAATAAGATACCATCCCGGCAAGGCGAATGTAGTCACCGATGCCTTGAGTCGGAAGGAGAAGGTGAAACCTATCCGAATCAATGCCAAGCGCATGGAAATAAAGAACAATTTGATTGAAAGGTTGTTAGCTGCACAGAAGGAAGCTGTGTTGGAAGCTAACTATCCTAACGAAAAGCTAGGGGTAACTGAGGAGCAGTTAACACTTAGCAAGGACGGAATACTAAGATTGAATGGACGTATATGGGTTCCAGTTTATGGGGGACTTCGAGATGTTATCCTCCAGGAAGCCCATAGTTCCAAATACTCCGTTCATCCTGGAGCTGATAAGATGTACCAGGATCTAAGGGCAAATTATTGGTGGATAGGCTTGAAGAAGTCTGTAGCTACCTATGTAGCTAAATGTTTGACCTGTGCGCAAGTCAAAGCAGAACATCAAAAGCCGTCAGGTTTGCTACAACAGCCTGAGCGTCCCACATGGAAGTGGGAGATGGTGACGATGGATTTCATCACCAAGCTGCCAAAGACAAGGAAAGGCAATGATACTATATGGGTGATCGTTGATAGACTGACTAAGTCAGCTCATTTCTTACCCATCAAGGAGACTTATAGCTCTGACATGTTAGCCCAGCTATACGTGGATAAGATTGTAGCCTTACATGGCATACCTGTGGCTATTATCTCTGATAGAGATACTAGGTACACGTCGCATTTCTGGAAGAGTTTCCAACAATCTTTGGGAACACGTTTGAATTTTAGTACGGCTTATCATCCTCAGACTGACGGTCAGAGTGAGCGTACTATTCAAACATTGGAAGACATGCTACGTGCATGTGCGATCGATTTGGGTGGTAGTTGGGATAAGAACCTACCATTAATCGAATTCTCCTACAACAATAGCTACCATACCAGCATTAAGGCTGCGCCTTTTGAGGCATTATACGGTAGAAAGTGTAGATCGCCTATTTGCTGGGCGGAAGTTGGAGATGTCCAGTTATCAGGACCAGAGATCGTGTTCGAAACGACGGACAAGATTGTCCAGATTCGAGACCGTCTCAAAGCTTCCCGGGATAGGCAGAAGAGTTACGCTGATCCCAAGCGTAAGGATTTTCACTTCGAAGTAGGTGACAAAGTCCTACTTAAAGTGTCACCCTGGAAAGGAGTGATGCGATTTGGTAAGAAAGGCAAGTTAAGCCCGAGATACATAGGACCTTTCGAGGTTATCGAACGAGTCGGGTCAGTTTCCTATAAGTTAAACTTACCGGAAGAGCTCAGTGGAATTCACAATGTGTTCCACATCTGCAATCTGAAGAAGTGTTTCGCTGACGAATCACTAGTTATACCACATACAGATGTGCATATAGATGAGAGCTTGAAATTTGTGGAAAAACCATTGTTGATCGAGGATCGACAGGTTAAGAAGCTTCGAAGGAAGCATGTACCGATAGTAAAGGTCAAATGGGATGCCCGTAGGGGTCCCGAGTATACATGGGAGGTTGAGTCCACGATGAAAGAAAAGTACCCTTATCTATTTCAGTAAATCTCGAGGTCGAGATTTATTTTAAGGGGGTGAGGATGTAACACCTCGAAAATTTACGTCCTATGATGTGTTGACACGTGTCATAGGTTTGAACGTGTGAAGGAATGTTCTAGAAGGACTAAAGTTGACAAACAATGAAACTATGTAAATATAAGGGTTCAAAGTGTCAACAATGAATAATTACACTTTACAATAACCCTACATGATGTTTATAACCTTAAACGAATGGGTCATAGATCATACGAAGCGAATTGTGAAAGAAAGTGAGAGATTACAAACTACAGGGGTTAAAAGTGTCAACATGTTAAGTTATACCTCTGAGTGACCTTTTAGCAAACCCGAAGCCTTGTAACGATTAATTATGCTCACTAGAATGCACCATAAAAATTTCACCAAGTTTCGTTTCCGTATGAGAATGTTATGATAAAATTCGTGTGTGAGGGTTAGAATCGTCAACATTGAAAATTAGGGCTTTTCGGGTGATCACAAAGATACCCAAGGACTTGACAAAGTGGGTATAAGTATTAAAGCCCCCATATGTCAATATTAAAGGATAAGAATGCAGGAAAACAAGTGAAAACGACCTTTCGGGGGACCAAGGACCAAAATGCAATAACGAAAAACATGTTTACCTGATCAGAAGGGCCATGCGGCCCGCCTACGATATATCCAAATCTAAAGCGGGCCGCCTGCGACTGCCAGATGCAGAAAAAAATCACAGGTGGCTATTTTTAGCTTCTAACCGACTTTAATTGCAAGTTTTCGATTCTATGGGCTTGTCTATACTGGTATGTAGCCTATAGAAGACACTTGTGCACATCTTGGACCATCCTAGACCCATTTGGCATCAATTTAGAAAGATCAAAGTTCATATAAAAGTCACATGTTGCAACATACAAACACATTTCAACTTCTGGACATTTTGAGGAGCTCAAGAACTGATACAAGACTTCCTAATCATCCATTAGACTTGTGTAAGTACCCTCGACCCTTCTAAATTTAGTTTTGTTTAGTATTTAGCTTAATAGTCAAGCCGTCGTAATTACGGTTTGACTTAGCGATAAAACACAAACGGTCCAGAGTATTGTCGAAACGAAAGTTATTATAAGTTGGTAATTATGTGGGCTTTAAACCCTTAAAAGGGCACCCACTGATTCCAATCCTATCTAGGTTGTTTGTCGAGTCAAACTCCTTTCGAAAAAGTCAACAGAATCATTAATCATGTAATTAACGATACAAAAGGTGTGTAATATGTTTTATCATTCATATAACTTGAAAATAAGTATAATAACTTGTCTAAGCTTGTTTGGTTCGACAACTTTCTGTTTTGAACCGATTCGGAACCGAAAGACGCAAAAGTTTGACTTTTGCTTTGACTTCAGTTCTGACCCGGTTTAGATAGGTTTTGACATGCCTTAAAGTTCCATTAGGACCTAGTTACATGTGTGTATAACCCTCTGCGTTTATACCACATAAATCCTTATTTGTCCGACGTTTCCGTTAATCGCCTAAATATTGACCGTAATGCCGTTATGGCCATAAAACGAGAATTTTGGAAATATGAAAGTAAAATAATCTTAGTTACAAATTATTAAACATGTCCGTATATTTTTACATCAGTTGGATATATAGATTAGGAGTTATGCTCAATGACGTAATTAGAACGCTTCTTAGTGATTTAACGGCGTCATTAGCGTAAAGCCTATCTAAACCCCATTTTTGACACCAAACCTTTTACCCACTGATGTAATATAATATTTTGGGATTTTTGAAGATTTTTAATTATTTTTAAACTGATCATAAGCTAGGATTAGTGCCTTAATTCGGTAAATACCGAATATGCCCTTTTAAGCCATAAAATGAGTTTTACAAATCCTTTTGACGCCAATCCAATTGCTACTAATTTTAAATAATAAATGAAGTGTTTTGAACCTATTTGACTGATCAGAAAACTCAGAATCCTATGTTAACCCGTACGTCGCTTAAAACGGCTTTATACGCGTATTATACGCATAGTTTGGGTTTAAAACTATTTTGACATATAAGACTTATAACCAAATGTTATAACCTGTTAAAATAAATCATTTTACTGATTTAATCAGACCCGGATCACAGAAGATAAATTAATTCCTTTTATAATCTTTAAAATGACCAAAATACCCCTACGAGGCTTAATATGAGATTAAACTCGTTTGGGCATAACGGAAGGTATCCTACTGATATCACAACATATTTAAGGCATGTTAACTTAGGAAACCTGTTTAGGACTCTTATGGTTACCCGTTACGCTTCATACGCGTTCGGTTCGGTTTATGTAACTAGTTTACATAAATTAGCCGAAACGGGTCAAACCTTATCGGTTTTATCTTAAAAATCCAGAATGTGTATAATATACCCATATTAAGTAGGTCTTCAAACTTGTCGGGTCTAAATCACATTCTATCCGGTCTTCGCTTAATCGTGCGTACGAACCGTATCTTTAAAACTAACCGGTCTAAGCTTAAGCTTAACTAAAGACCTGTTAGGATTCTGATAGGTTATTATAAACCTTCGTTCCAGATTAGGAGAACCAGTAAAAGATACTTGCACTCGCTGATTTTGATTTATACTTGCTCAGGTAAATACTCTTAACTTATTTTCCCTATACGGGCTTGGGGTACGGTATATAAAATACCGCTTGGTCGGGCATTTCGACCTTAATCGTTTTGGGGGTTAAGTATTATCGAGATGACCGTTTAAAATTTTTTTGTTGCTTAAAGCCTTTGGGAGGTTAATGACCATGTCCCGGATATCCCTGGCATCATTTTACGAAATGGCCACGACCTTAGCACACAGGTGTAGGCGTACACCTGTCAGTGTCTCATTTACATAATGTGGTGTGTCTATTGATCTTTAACCCGGCTCGATCCGGCTACTGAACGCATAAGAAACATATAAATCTTTTACTAGTATTATATTCAAATAATTATCCCAAGTTATAAAATATTATTTGTGCCTTGTGCCTTAAATGCATTTTCTTAAACTCTTTTCAAAATGATTCGGTTGATTGTATTTACCAGTGTAAACTGATGTATTTTTCTTAAAAAGGTTAAGTGCAGGTACTACGCGTAATAGGCTGGCTTGTCTCCTAGCATCCACAATAAGTCTCGCAAGCTTGGATGTCATAGACTGTTGAACACTGTTTCCTTTTATTTTGTTCTACCTGTGGATTTATATTCAACTACTTGTGATACTTAATATTACAATATCGTTTGGTTGAAATGAATCTATACTTTGCTTCCTCTGTGCATTTAAATATTGTGTTGTTTGACTATTATGTTGCCAACCACGTCACGATACTCCCCTACCGGGCCCACCGGTAACACATGGAAAATCGGGGTGTGACAGCGGGACGTGACGAATGACATGTGTGAGTTAAAAGTGGACAACCCGAATCATAACCACGAACCTACGGCGAGTCTGTTGGGCTACGCTTTTGTGCGAAGATTTACTGAAGTCGAATACAAGCTAGTGGAGCAGCCAACTGCTCAAAACATGGAGCCACGTAACATATTTCAAACCCTAAGAAAGCAGTTTCCCGACAGCCTGCATGTTCAGAAAGACATGCAAAATGCGGTACAAAAAATTAGAGCGTCACTGATGGACGGAAACACTCCCATGCAGGCACTGGAAAGCATGCTGCATGAAAACTGATTCATTTACGACACCCGACAGGAACCCAAAACAGATGTCGTAACAGAGCTTTTCTTTGTTCATACTCATTCAATCATTATGTGGCGTGCATTCCCGCACGTGCTGTTGATCGACACGACCTACAAAACAAACATCTACAACATGCCATTTGTCCAAGTTGTGGGTTTGACGTCGACCAACAAGTCTTTTTATATCACACATGCCGTTATTTGCAAAGAACGAATGGATAACTTCGTGTGGGTGCTTGAGCGGATCAAGTCAATGTCGCATGAATTTTTGATGTCGCGTGTGATAGTCACGGATAGAGAGCTAACCCTAATTAACGCGTGTGCTAAAGTATTCCCGAACGCTTCTAGGTTTCTATGACGGTTTCACATCGAACAAAATATATGTAAACATTGCAAGCAAGGGTTCAATAAATTAGATTGGGAGAAATTTCTGTCGTACTGGCGGAGAGTGTGCAACTCTGCTTCAGAGCCCATGTACAAGTACAACTTGGAAAAATTGTATAACCGACTCGTGGCTGCCAACCGGGAAAGTAAGTTTGCCTTCAACAAATGACTCACCCAATCTACTTTATTTTACACACGCTTTTACATTTCATTATTTTATTTTTGCAGGTGTCTTTAATTATGTCTACTAAAACTGGCTCAAAGACTATAAAGAAATGTTCGTTTGTGCGTGGACTAATAAGTGTCGCAACTTTGGTCAGCACACCACCAACAGAGTTGAGAGCCAGCACACAAATTTTAAAAGATACGTTACACGCGGGAGTTCATTGGAGCGACTGGCAAGATGCGTCATTGATATAGTTGAAACTCAGTTAGGGTAAATACAAAAAAGTTTCACCGAAAGCATCAAAAAAACGATGAACCACCACTGACACCCACTATTGGACAACCTACGTGGAAAGGTTTCCCATACAACACTTGATTTGCTGGAAGGAGAGCTAATGAGGAAGCTGGAGGTGTTGCGGAAACTTAACGCATCATGTGGTTGCCATATGTGGCTTAGTTGTGGGTTGTCATGTACTTGTAGGTTGGAAAAGTACAAACGTACAGATAAAAAATATTAAACCTACAAACCTTTTGTTATTTAGTACGATTTAGCTGTTTCTCACACTGTATTGACTTAACTATGCAGAGCGTAAGATACAACTCGAAGAGGTAGATGTATTTTGGCGTAAGCCTGACTTACTACCGTGTAAACTGGTAGATGAGGAAGTCGATGTTGTAGCAGAGCTCAATATTGTGCGGCAACAATTAGAGTCGCAATTCCCCGCTCAGAAAAAAAGTTTGCTTTCAAAGATAAAAGCGGTCTTAACCCCGAAATCGTCAACTAAGAAACTACCGACTGTCCAGCAAAATATTCGTGGTCGGCCTACATCAAAGAAAGTACAACAAAGGCTTGAAGAAGCTGCGAGGTTAGACGAAGTTACGAGAAAGAGCTCCTATGGTGAGGCAAGCAACGTATATACCGCTTCCCCACAACATAGGTACGATTTACCCCGACACAGCTCATACGTACCGTCACAGGGCTCTCGTGGAACTGGTTCGGTTGTAAAGTCTGAAAAACCTAAAATACAATGAAGCCGTTCAACGAGTTCTAAAAAGAAGGAGACGCGGGATGATCATGGTTTTCCATTAATAAAGGGGAACAAGGATTTGTTAACCATTAAGAGGTTTGAGCATCAAATTCCATCGGAGTTTCACTCTTACATATCGCGTATACAAGATGTGACCCCAGACGGTCATTGTGGGTACAGGTCTGTGGCTGTCAGGTTAAGTTTTGGGGAATACGTATGGCACCGTATTCGAAATGATTTACTACTAGAGATTGACCATAACGAGTCGCTATGGACGCATGTAATCGAAAGATATGTCGAAGGAGACTTTAACCAGATACGTAACAGCATCTCTTGGTCTCTTGGCATCCAGGGGAAGGGTGCCCTCCAAGTCACTGGATGGAAATGCCCCACGCGGGGCTTCTCGTAGCGCAAAGGTATAATATCGTCGTCCACGTGCTAAGCATCGAAGGGAGCTATACCTTCTTCCCCTTAATGGATGCCCCTGTAGATCCACGACCTCAAGCGATAACGCTCGTACATGTTTACGGGGGACACTTCATACATGCTAAGTTGGAAAGAGACTACCCCATGCCTACAGTGCGCCATTGTGGTCGATACATCGAAACAATAGCCGCGGAACAGTGGGAAGAAATGTATAGGTCGCGGTTACAGCACTACTATGAGATAATCAACCCTAAATCAGACTTAGACAAAGACCCGAGTTTACATGTCATCGGAGATGTTAATTGTATCTCCTTACGGTAGCATATCACTTTAGCGTGGTGTCGAGATAACCAATCCATCCCGAGTACCACTTGGAATTTTCCATTGTCATGGGTATCAAATTAACCAAATAATCTTCGTCTTGAATGCTCAATTTGCAATCCCGACATATGTCACAAACAATAAAGATTTTATTATTACCTACTTCTACCTCTAAGAGTATTGGTAACTTTGTTAATATGAATGATGGGTGTTTAACTAGTTCGTGTGAAACAAAAGATTTGTTCGCACCCGTATCAAATAAAATATGTGCGGGATTAGATTTACAGTAAAAGTACCTGTGACCACGTCGGGTTCATTCTTTGCCTCGGCTGCAGTTATTTGGAAAGATCTTGCCTTTGACTTTGATACTTCCGTCTTTTTGTCGGCGGTATCTTTCCTTCCTATCAGATCCGGGCATTCAGACTTCTTGTGACCTGGCTGGTAGCACTTGTGGAACACCGATACTTTTCTAGGGCAATTTGAAGCCACATGCCCCGTCTTCCCGTATACCAAACAAGGCTTGTTTTTAAAATAACACTCGCCCCGATGGGCACGACCACAAGTCTTGCAATTTGGAGTTCCTCCTTTTACATTCGCTTTCTTCAAGGATTCGACCGTTTTTTACTTCTTTGTGGGGCTTGGATTCGCATCCAATGCCCTTCTTTCACCTCTTTCTGTTTGTTTCTTTAGCTCAATTTCTCTTTCCTATGCGGCATTCACAATCTTCGTGAGATGTTCGTATTTCAAGGGAGTCATATTCCGCACTCAACATGTTATAGTAATAATAAATTTTATGTTCCTCTGTTTGCACCAACTCATCGCAAAACCTCAGTTTGTCAAGGAACACCCCGTGATCTTATCAATCGATTCACCTTTTTGTCTTAGATTAATGAATTCTTCCTTGATTTTATTGATCATGGTCTTTGGGCTATGATGTTTAAGGAAGGTTACCTTAAACTCCTCCCAAGTCATGGTTCTTGTGGTTCAATCCCTTGTTCTTTTCTAATATTGTCCCACCAATCTTTTGCTTGACCTCTCAATTGACCGGTTCCGTAGGCTACGAAATCGGTTGCATCACAGTGAGTTCTTTCAAAGACTCTTTCTATATCACTTATCCATCATTCACAAACGATTAGATCCACTTCATCGTTGTAAATTGGGGATTTACACGCCATTAACTTGTTGTAAGGACATGCCTTCCCTTTAGCCTTGTCTTTATCTTGTACGAGGCTTTCCTTCAATTCTTTTATCTTTTCTTCTACCATTGATAGAATTGTGGTTTGTAGTCTATCCATAAACTGAGGTAGACTAGCCTCCAAAGCTTTTCCGACTTCCTCGGAAATCTTTTCTTGCATCTCCTCCGTCATGAGGGATACCGTATTATCACCAGTTCTGGCAGACATCTCTTTTAACTGAAATGTCCACAATAATTTGATAAATAATTTATTTAATCATTTCCATCTTATCATATGGAAATTTATACTCATCACACCATATCACATGTGATGTATCATTCTTTTTCGGTTTGGTCAAGTATATAACTTGTCTCATCTTCTATACTTAGTGTATTTCCCAGGTTCGAGTGTGTTAATACACTCCTCCCATACACTTTAAATCATTTTCTTCTTTAATGCTTTTAATTGAAACTCATTTATAACTAGTTCTTACCGGATGTCTTGATCAAGCCTTGAACCGAATACATTTCGTCTTTTACCTTAAGCTCTGATACCAACTTGTAATACCCATACTTAATCACATATATAATATTTTATAAAAGTTTGCATTTTACAAACATAAAATGCTAATTACAGAACGCCAGACGTAATTCGAATTCATTTAAGACTTCAAAAGTATTCAAAAGAACGTTTCTAATATTTAACAATGTTTAGGATGACAATAACAACTAAACAAACGCGGAAGCTTCGACTTGATTTGTGTTCGGTTCTTGTACAAGCTTGATCCCATCCACTTTTGTCAAAGCATGAACCTAAATAACATTTAACAACCTTAAATGTTAGTTATAAAGTGTTTAAAAGATGTTTGATAACAAACATAACTCAAAAAGACAGAAAAACAACATTTTTAAAATCCCTGTTGTAAGCTACGGTCCATGCACCGTAGCTTATGGTGCACATTAGTCACCCGAGGCGGTAAGCCTGTACCATAGCCTACAGCCTCTAGCCGTAGGTTACAGCCTGATCTGCAGATTTGTTTTCATACCCCAACCGATGGCCGAAACATCAGAGTGAGACGAAATAGATTGCTCGAGACATCATAACACTAATAATTGTGACAAGTATTTAAATAGTAAACATTACTTGTGGGTTAAAAACCCTAAACAAAACAGAATGTATATGAGGTTTAACCTCTGATTTTGAATGTCTCAACCTTGTTTTTAAGCCTAACTAACCATAGAAGTGGTTATAAGCATAAGGACATAGGTTTGAGATGAGTTTGACTCAAGTTTGAACAAGTTAAGTAAAGTTTGATTGAAAACAGAAATGAATAGTGAACTTTGGAGCCTTTTTGGTGATGTTCCAGGGACTTATTTACTGTGAAAAACCCATGGAATCGAAGCTAAGATCAATCCAAGCATATAGGAAAAAGAATGAGCTAAAACGGACAAGAAACGAGAGAGTTATGCTCACTTTAGTGAAGAGGTACGAATCTGCTCGAACTTCTTCTTTCAGCTGCGATTTGGAGAGTTTTGAGAGTGTTTTAGTGTTGCAAAAGTGGTAGGGAGGCTGAGATTAAGTTGTATTTATAGGGGGAAGGATTAGGGTTAAGTTGGGTTGGCATTAAATGTAGTTAGTTGATTAACATTTAAAAAAAAATAAACACCACCTCCCAAGGTAGCAGACGACTAGGCTGTTAGCAGCCATTACAATCTCTTTTTCTTGTGTTATATTAGTTTAAGTTATTGTTCCTATTATAATATGTTAAACATAAACTAACTATTGAAATATTATGAGTCTTATGTATTAAACAATCACAAGAAACAAAGGAATTTCAGCCTTTAAAACTTGCGACCGGTTAGCTATTTTGCAGCCATTAACTACCTATTTTTGTATGATATATTATTAAACTAAGTGTAGAAAATGCTTATTTTTTGTTAACAAAATATGTGACCAACTTTATTAATTCAACATGTGGTCATGGCAATTAGAAAAAAGAAGTTATGTGATGTTGTTTGTTGTTCGATCATGGACAGTCCCTATTTTTTTTTTACGTAACAATATAAGTTATAATACCATCAACTTTCGTTGATGTATGTTTACAATATTAGTATTATTTTATTATTATTATTATTATTATTATTATTATTATTATTATTATTATTATTATTATTATTATTATTATTAGAATTCGACCACGTATTTAATAGTTAACAAGCATGTATAAGTTATGAGTACCAATATGTTGAGTATCAGTTGCGTGTATGCATTCGAGATTGGTAACGTATAATCCAAGTATTGCAACACGTATAAGCATGTATAAAAATAGAATTTCATTATGATCGAAGTCTCAGATTTACAATGGCTTGAAACGAAATTCAATTACAAAAGGAAACAAGTTTCCAAAAATAGAATTACAAGACGAACTTACTAATTAAGGAATGTACGAAGAAGCAGGGCGTTACAGTCTCCCATCCTTTTGGAAATTTCATCCCGAAATTTAGGAAGAAGTAGGGAAGAGATATGGATACTTCGTCTTCATGTCACTCTTGAGTTCCCAAGTAAATTCAGCGCCACGTTTACTTTCCCATCGAACCTTAACGATAGGAATTTTACTGCGCCTCAATAACTTGACTCCTTGATCCATGATTTCGACGCGTTTTTCCCCAAAATGCGAGGTCTCGTTGACTTGGAGGTCCTCGAGTGGGACTTGAAGTCCTTCGTCAGCTAGACACTTCTTTAGATTGGATACATGAAAGATAGGATGTACATTGTTGAGTTCTTCAGGCAGGTCCAGTCTATACGCAACCTTGCCAATCCTTTCGAGGATCTTGAAAGGACCAACGTAGTGGGGTGCGACCCTTTCCCTTTCTTACCAAATCGAACCACGCCTTTCCAAAGAGATACCTTGAGAAGTACATACTCACCTGTCTCGAATTCCAAGGGTTTGCGATGCTTGTTGGTGTAACTGTTTTGTCGGCTCTTGGCTTTCAGTAAATTGTCTCGAACCTGTAGAATCTTGTCTGTTGCTTCTTGTATAAGCTCGGGACAAGTGAATTGAGATTCACCAATCTCGTGCAAGCAAATAGGCGAATGGCACTTGCGACCATACAATGCTTCGAAAGGTGCCATTTGAATACTCGCATGATAACTGTTATTGTACGAGAATTCGACCAAAGGCAAGTGTGAATCCCAGTTGCCACCAAAATCTATTACGCATGAACGAAGCATATCCTCTAATGTTTGGATAGTGCGCTCGGTTTGACAGTCTGATTGAGGGTGAAAAGCGGTGCTAAGGTTAAGAACAGTACCCATAGCAGATTGAAAGGTTTGCCAAAGACGAGACGAAAAACGAGCATCACGATCAGAAATGATGTCGATGGGGATACCATGATGACAGATGATCTCATCAGTGTAGATTCTAGCCAATTTCTCGACTTTGAAATCTTCACGAATGGGGAGAAAGTGAGCTGATTTGGTCAATCGATCAACGATCACCCAAATACTGTCATGACCAGAAGTAGTACGTGGGAGCTTGGTGATAAAATCCATGGCAATGCTCTCCCATTTCCAGACAGGAATTTCTGGTTGTTAGAGTAAGCCAGAGGGACGTTGATGTTCAGCTTTTACCTTTGAACAGGTGAGACATTTCGCAACGTAAGAGGCAATATCCCTCTTCATCCCAGGCCACCAATAGGACGTACGCATATCGTGGTACATCTTATCAGCACCAGGATGAACAGAGTATTTTGATTTGTGCGCCTCGTTCATCAGAAAGTCTCGAAGGTTTTTACGATTCCAGACACGATTGAGATAGTATAGAATACCATCGGGTTTGGACACCAGATCTTGCTCAACAGCGCTTCGTATCTCAACAGAAAGATTACCCTCGTTAATAGAGGCATATTAGGCTTCACGAATACGGTTCTGAAGGTCGTTAACGAGTTGGAGACAATGAATACTCTTCACATGTGTTTTACACCTAAGAGCGTTGGCTACTACATTCGCCTTACCAGGATGGTAGCGAATTTCGCAGTCGTAGTCGTTTAATAATTCCACCCAACGACGTTGACGCATGTTCAGTTTTTTTGATCGAAGATATGTTGAAGGCTCTTATGGTCGGTGAAGACCACACACTTAGTACCATAACGGTAATGTCTCCAAATCTTCAACGCAAAAACAACTGCGCCAAGTTCAAGGTCGTGAGTAGTATAGTTTTTCTCATGTATCTTGAGTTGCCTCGACGCGTAAGCGATAACCTTGTCGCGTTGCATAAGGAAACAACGAAGGCCAAGGTTTGAAGCATCGCAATACACGACAAAGTCGTCGTTACCATCAGGAAGCGCGAGTATAGGAGCATTACAAAGAATCTCATTGAGCGTTTGAAAAGATTCCTCTTGTTCGGGACCCCAAACAAAAGGTTTCTCTTTTTGAGTCAAAGGAACAGCGATCTTCGAGAAGTTAGAGATAAAACAACGATAATAACCAGCAAGACCAAGAACCGAATGAATTTCAGATGGAGATTTAGGTGCGATCTAGTTCTTCACAGCTTTGATTTTTGCGGGGTCAACGTGAATACCAAGTTCGTTGACAGTATGACCAAGGAATTGAACCTCTTTTAACCAAAATTCGCACTTGGAGAATTTGGCGTATAGACGTTCAGTATTGGAGGATAAGACGCAAGTGTTGCTCATGCTCTTCTTGTGTCTTGGAATAGATAAGAATATCGTCGATGAAGACGATCACGTAATGGTCTAAGTACGCTTTGCACACGCGGTTCATCAAATCCATGAAAACATCAGGGGCGTTGGTCAAACCAAAGGGCATGACCACGAACTCGTAATGACCATAACGTGTATAAAAGGCGGTTTTAGGTACATCTTCTTCGAGGACTCGAAGTTGATGGTACCCAGAACAAAGATCTATCTTGGAAAAGCAGGTCGCGCCTTGCAATTGATCGAAGAGGTCATCGATGCGAGGAAGAGGGTATCGGTTCTTGACAGTAAGCTTGTTGAGCTCACGATAGTCAATACACATTCGGAATGACCCATCTTTCTTTTTGACGAACAAAACAGGAGCGCCCCAAGGAGAAGTACTAGGGCGTATAAAGCCTTTATCAAGAAGCTCTTGAAGTTGACTCGAGAGTTCTTGCATCTCAGAGGGTGCTAGACGGTAAGGAGACTTAGCGACAGGCGTAGCGCCATGCACTAAATCGATGCGAAAGTCGACGGAACGAGCAGGAGGCGGACCAGGAAGATCATCGGGAAACACATCGGGAAAATCACATACGACGGGAACGTCACTTATGCTTGGGCATTTGTCCTTCTTTTCCACAATATGGGCGAGAAAGGCGATGGTACCCTTGCGTAAGAATTTGTTTGCTTGGATACACGACATAAGCTTGAGACATTGAGAAGGTTTCTCGCCATACACGTGTAGAGAATCACTGTTTGGAAGAGGAAGGCGGATGAACTTTTCAGAACAAACGACTTCAGCACGAACTCGCCTAAGCCAGTCCATGCCTACTATGATGTCAAAGCTACCCATTTGCATAGGTATAAGATTGATCGAGAACGTATGATCATTAAGAATCAAGGAACAATTGGAAAGAACTGAATCGATAACGACGGATTTACCATTAGCGACTTCGACAGTGAAAGATCTTGGTAACTTAGAGCGTTTACACATAAGCAAAGGTTCGAATTCTAACGACACAAAACTTTTATCCGTGCCAGTATCAAATAGACAAGAAGCATAAACATGGTTCACAAGAAACGTACCAGTAATGACGTCGTTCGCATTTTGAGCTTGAGCAGTAGTGAGGAGAAAAGCTCGAACCCTAGCTGGTTGCTGAGCCTGTTGCTGCTGTTGCTGCTGTTGAGGTTAATTACGCTGAGGACACACGTTGGCTAAATGATTAAGATCGCCACACTTGAACCATGCTCGCACAGGAGCAGCTTGAGGTTGAACCTGGTTAGGAGTAGGGTTGGCAACGATAGCTTGATTCTGGTTGTTTTGGGGTTGAGGGATGTTGCGACATCGGTCGGCAAAATGCCCAAACCTATGACAGTGGGCGCATTTGTGGCACGGTGTGTTGGTAGGATGATGGTACAAACAGGTAGTACACTGGGGATGAGATCCAGTGTAGGCTCGTTTTGGTAGTTCAGTGTTTGCGGGGGTAACGACGGCTACAACTTGTAAAGGTTGAGGGTTTGGCGGAGTGACGACCGCACAATTTTGGCTTGAAGCCTTCCGCTTCTTGCCTCGGTTTTTCTTAGATTGGGAGGATGAAGGTTCAACAGCGGTGGTAGTATTGGTGGTATCAGTGATGGCTTGATGAGCACTCTTCGTTGAAACCTTATCATAGGTTCCATGAAGTACGCAATTGTAGTTGAGTTTGGTGGCTATGCTAAAGGCTTCCTCTATGGTTTTAGGGCAAGCAGAGGCAACAAGGTTAGTCAAGGAAGGTGCAACACAACGGATGAACTTCGCTATGGTTTTGGGGACGGAGTCGACTTGTCCAGGATAGAGGACACTTAGTTGTTTAAAGCGCGTAATCAGACCATCCATATCGCTCCCCTTTTGCGTTAGGTTCCAAAATTCGTTCTCCAACTTTTGGAGTTCGTGAGGGGGGCAGAAATGGTCCTTCATAAGTTGCTTAAGTTCGTCCCAAGGCATGGCATGTACAACATCGTTTCCCCTCTTGTTGCGTTCGGTGGTCCACCATTCGAGTGCCCTTGAACGGAAAACCCCAGTTGCGTTCGAGGTTCTTAGTTCATCAGGACAGCCACTTTGCAAGAAAGTAAGTTCAATCGCGTCAAACCAATTCATCATGGCGGTAGCGCCATCCTTGCTAGTAAACTCCAAGGGTTTACAAGCCATAAATTGCTTGAATTGGAAGGTTGATTTGGGTTTTTCTGCCTTTGAGTCGACAGAGCCATGCGATGAGTCGGGTTTGATATTGCTAACGATATGAGGGATGACCTTAGCCATTTGCTCAGCCATAAACTTCATACAATCCTTTTTCGACATTGATTTGGAGCTAGAAACCTTCTTTGATTGGAGCTTCTTAGACGCACTGGACGACACTAAAGATCGAAAGAGGAGGAAAGGATGAGAGCTGATCATAAATTCAAAATGAGTTTGCAAGTTTAAGCATGTAAGCATGATGTATCACGTATGGTTCACATAGTTAACGTGAATTCAACAAGTATAAACACGTATGAATGCGTAAAGAAAGAGTATAAATTTAGTTTGTTCACGAGAATTATTATTGTTTTTGATTGCGCGAGACGTGCGAATTATGTAACGGTTTTGAAATGAACGAGGTAACAAGTACAAAATCACATATAAATTGAATCACATAAAAGAGAGGCTCATAAAACATAGGATTGTTTCGGGTAGAGAAACGTCGACTATTCTAAAGTGAATCGAAAGTCCTTTCAAATTAGAGAAACGTGCTTTGGCCTATAGGTAAGATACTCTCGTTGAGAAGTGATTAAAGGTATCTTACCCTTCCAGTCACTACACGTCTCTAATTGATTGAAACAATCAAAACTTTGGCGAGATCGAAAATCGAGGAATGGGACTTAATCGACAAGGTGCGGGTTTCACCCCTAATTTGACGATTTCGTACCCTAATGTGGTTAGTACTCGTCGGGTTAAAACATAATTTCAACACTTTGACGAGGGTCCACTAGAGTTTGAATTGGCAATTTACCATTAAGATGTGGATTTCACTCCTAGCTTAATTGCGAAATTTCGTGCAAATAAGAATAAGCGGAAAGAGAGTCGTTCACCAAATTGTGGGTTTCACGCCTATTTTGGTAAATTCGTCTCTTTTGTATAAAGAGTGTCTTCAAGTCTTCAAGTGTATTGTGTAAAATGTCTTAGAAAAGACATTATGTAAATATTACGACCAAAAAGAAGAGAAAGAAGCAAAGTAGGAAGAATAACATTTTAAGCAAGAATCAAGAATGGTCAAAATATGGTTCCTACTATAGACTAGGTCGAACATGGAAATTCTACCTAATTCCCTATAAGTATGGCTCTGATACCAATCTGTCACACCCCAACCAATGGCGGAATCATCAGAGTGGGACTAGTTCGAGATTGTAAGAGACTTTATAACACTATTTGTGACAATATTTAATTCAACCGATTTCATTTCATAATCAAATTGTCAAAACATTACAAGGAAATTCAAATAACAACATTGTTCATAACATAACATAACAAAATTGATACAACACTTTAACCTATACGTCTAAGTGAGTATCTAGGCATCATTGCTAATCTGTTTCATAGCATCATCAATCCTCAACTTGTAACATGTTTAAAATACAATTCAATGCAAAAGCAAAGGCGAGTATACAAGTTTAAGAATAAGTATAAATATAAGTTTAAAAGTTTAAAAACGAATCCACATGGTAACTTAGTTTATACAAGAGCATCATACAAGGCATGCAATATTTCTAGTCAACTCTCTGTTTACGCAAAATGATATAATTCAGCATGACCTCTCGTTCACGGGTGGAGCGTTACTCCTATAGCGCTATACATGTTAAATGGAGGCTCATACAAGCTAATGACTAAAGTATCACATAAGTATCACCCAAGTATAAGCATCAAAGTATAACAACATAGCATTCATGTATAAGGATTGTTTTCGTGCAAGTATAAAGATTAAAGTTTAAGTGTGATTTTATAATTTAACATGTTACACCCCAAAAGTGGTAAACATAAATAGGGGGTTTGCGAGTATACTCACGGTTTTGCAAGTCTTCTACTTGTGAATCCGCGAGTGAGTTGTTGTGGGAGGTTGGAACACCAAGTCCTTTTACGGGAAGAAACAAAGTGCATGAGTTTCGAAGTTTAATGGTAGATTAAGGATTGGAAATGTAAGCAACATGAACTTAGACATACAAAAATAATCATTTAATGCACTGATACTTGTCTTGACACTAGGAAACTCTAAGGAGTTTAAATGTTTTCATGGAACAAGGCCCATTAGAATCGTGACAAGTTATCAAAGTCTAAATGGTGTAATCTAGTACTTTGACATATGAACACTAGTTCATCATCAAAGATTCGATTATGTATTATATAGGTTATGTAATATATATTAATAAGTCCAATAGTCAAACATGAGGTAGAAGATTAAATCTTCATTTAGGTACCTCTAAGTTTCATGGAAATCATGTAGGAGGTAGGAAGATAAGTCTTCCATTTAGGTACCTCTAAGTGTTCACCACTACACTTGATGTAAAAACAAATAATATGAGAATATAAACAACTACTCTATAAGAAATCATCAAGCAATGTGGGGATTTTATGTACACACCTAGATCAAGTCTTGGACTTAAACATTACTTGTGGGTTAAAAACCCTAAACAAAACAGAATGTATATGAGGTTTAACCTCTGATTTTGAATGTCTCAACCTTGTTTTTAAGCCTAACTAACCATAGAAGTGGTTATAAGCATAAGGACATAGGTTTGAGATGAGTTTGACTCAAGTTTGAACAAGTTAAGTAAAGTTTGATTGAAAACAGAAATGAGCAGTGAACTTTGGAGCCTTTTTGGCGACGTTCCAGGGACTTATTTACTGTGAAAAACCCATGGAATCGAAGCTAAGGTCAATCCAAGCCCATGGGAAAAAGAATGAGCTAAAACGGACAAGAAACGAATGAGTTATGCTCACTTTAGTGAAGAGGTACGAATCTGCTCGAACTTCTTCTTTCAGCTGCAATTTGGAGAGAGTTTTAAGAGTGTTTTAGTGTTGCAAAAGTGGTAGGGAGGCTGAGATTAAGTTGTATTTATAGGGGGAAGGATTAGGGTTAAGTTGGGTTGACATTAAATGTAGTTAGTTGATTAACATTTAAAAAAAAACAAAAATAAACACCACCTCCCAAGGTAGCAGACGACTAGGCTGTTAACAGCCATTACAATCTATTTTTCTTGTGTTATATTAGTTTAAGTTATTGTTTCTATTATAATATGTTAAACATAAACTAACTATTGAAATATTATGAGTCTTATGTATTAAACAATCACAAGAAACAAAGAAATTTCAGCCTTTAAAACTTTCGACCGGTTAGCTATTTTGTAGCCATTAACTACCTATTTTTGTATGATATATTATTAAACTAAGTGTAGAAAATGCTTATTTTATGTTAACAAAATATGTGACCAACTTTATTAATTCAATATGTGGTCATGGCAATTAGAAAAAAGAAGTTATGTGTTGTTGTTTGTTGTTAGATCATGGACAGTCCCTATTTTTTTTTGACGTAACAATATAAGTTATAATAACATTTTTTTTGACGTAACAATATAAGTTATAATAACATCAACTTTCGTTGATGTATGTTTACTATATTAGTATTATTTTATTATTATTATTATATTATTATTATTATTATTATTATATTATTTGAATTCGACCACGTATTTAATAGTTAACAAGCATGTATATGTTATGAGTACCAGTATGTCGAGTATCGGTTGCGCGTATGCATTCGAGATTGGTAACGTATAATCCAAGTATTGCAACACGTATGAGCATGTATAAAATTAGAATTTCATTACGATCGAAGTCTCAGATTGACAATGGCTTGAAACGAAATACGATTACAAAAGGAAACAAGTTTCCAAAAATAGAATTACAAGACGAAATTTCTGATTAAGGAACGTACGAAGAAGCAGGGCGTTACATCATAGATGGTGTAAGTCTAGTACTTTGACGAATGAACACAAGTTCATCATCAAAGGTTCGAATGTTGAATAGTATATATAAGTATTATTTAGGTTATATAATAGTATGTCCAATAGTCAAGCATGAGGTAGAAGATTAAATCTTCATTTAGTTACCTCGAAGTTTCATGGAAATCATGTAGGAGGTAGGAAGAGAAGTCTTTCATTTAGGCACCTCTAAGTGTTCACCACTACACTTGATGTAAAAACATTCAAGGAGGGTCATGAACTACAAGTAGTACAAGAATATTAAACACTAACTTGAGAAATCATCAAGCAATGTGTGGATTTTTACGTAGGACAACCCAAGTTAATCCTAAATCACACATACATCAAGTCTTGAACTTGAACATCACTTGTGGGTTAAACCCTTGAACAAAACAGAAAGCTTGTGAGGTTTGCACCTCTAATTTTACATGTCTCAACCTTGTTTTTAAGCCTAACTAACCATAGATGTGGTTATAAGCATAAGGACTTAGGTTTGAGATGAGTTTCCTCAAGTTTATCAAAGTTTGAATCAAGAACAGAAAAATCAGTCAACTTTGGAGCTCTTTTGGCGACATTATAGGGCCTAGTTTTCCAGGGAAAACCAATGGAAACGTAGCTAAGGTCAATACAAAGAAGTAGGAAAAAGAATCGAGTGAATCGGATAAGAAATGAGTGAGTTATGCTCACTTTTGTGAATGTTGGTATTTCTACTCGAACTCTTGCTTTCAACTACGATTTAGAGGATGTTTTGAGAGTGTTTTAGTGTTGCAAAAGTGCTAGGAAGGCTGGTTATAAGTGGTATTTATAGGGGGAAGGATTAGGGTTAACTTGGGTGAGCATTTAATACAATTAGGTGAGAGTTTAAGCAATAAAAAAAAAAGAAATAATTCAGCCATAGTTGGCTGATTGCAAGAGCTGTTTGGCAGCTTTTATTATTATTTTTGTTGTTGTTTAAATGATGTAAAATATATAAATAAGAGGTATTTTATCTAATTAAGATGCTACATAAAGCCTAATGTGCATTTAACATGTTATCAAGGTCTTAAAGGATTAAGAGACATGTTTTTAATTACACCAACTTGCGATATATTAAGTGTGTCATATGAAACAAGTATGAATGATTTACATTTAGGTATTAATCAAGAGAAAAGCATATAACTTAATTTTATAATCGAATAACCAAGTGTTTTAACGTACGAAAGATTTAACAATTGCGAATACATGATCATTGTTTATGAATTAAACTTACGTTTATGCGAATTACGAACCATGTATCGAACGAGTATACGTATCAATGTATAAACATGTATAAACGATGTATAAAAGATTTGTTTCATTACGATCAAAGTCTCAGATTTTACAACGACACAACAAAATACGATTACAAGGAATACAAGATTTCCAAAAATAGAAATACAAGACGAGACTTTCTAATTATGGAAAGTACGAAGAAGCAGGGCGTTACATTTGTTTTCCTGTTTTGCCCTTAACACGAAAACGACCATAACTTTTAACCCGTTTATCCGTTTAACCTCCTCTTTCTTCCTACAAGATCGTAATTGATCCTTTTCAATTTGGACTCAAAACCCACCATCCGGATTTACAAAATTCTTGTCTTATAAGTTTTTGGCTTAATATTTATTTACGAATTATTTGACCCGTTTATGTTTTTAACAAACAAACTCATTTGATTACATTTAATTCACATGAACATCATAACTATGAATGATTCCCATTACCCGGTGTACTATCCATGGGTTCTATGCATCCGTTATCCGGTATGCATTTTAATTATTCGACCCATTCAACCACAAATAGTTGACCATTATTAACACAATTTCCATATGCGAAATTGTTTATCTTTTAGTCATAACTCATAATCCGAGTCTTTTGACCTTTAGTCCGTGTTTCCGTTTCTCTGTTTACGCATATATTCGAAATCCTACCCATTATTCGGGTATTATACCGAAGTCATTATTTATGCAACCATTCCGGTATGCATTAAGACTTCATTTTGACCCGTTTGGTTAACCTAGTGAAATCCATCGCTTTTATACAACCAATCCTTTATCGTTCTATCATTTTGACCCGTTTGCATGTTTTAGTGAAGTCCATCACTTTTAAATAAACAAACTTTTCATAGGTTTGTTATTTTGACCCGTTTGGATGTTTTAGTGAAATCTTTCACTTTTAACAACCAAACTCTTTCGTTATTCGAATTTATTCAATCGGTTCATTCGTATGAAATCCATCATTTAAGAATGAACCGAATTTCATGATTTTAACCACAATGTTCAACATAAATCAATACAAAATATTAACAAAGTTCTACGAAGCATAAGCCACGTACCTTAAAGCTTTCCTTTGAGTCGAGTATCATTTCCGGATTGATCTCCCGGCTTATCCTTCGAGTCGCCTATAGAATACAACCCGATTATGTATCAAATTGCCACTTATAAGAGTCGTTATCACCAAATTTATCAAGAATCATTTCATATGATTCTTTTCAAGTTTCATCGTGCTACCATAGCAAAACACTTTCACTTAGGCAATTTGCCGAACACCTTGTAGGCATGGATTTTATGCTTTTTCAATTGATCACAAGTAAACATCCTTTATCCATAATTTATTTCATCAAGTCATTATGTCCGCTTATGACCTAATTAACATCAAAAATTTTTAATTTATCATACATCATGAGCATAAATAAATCATTATAACTTATGCATTCCAACTTTCATATAACCCATTTAACATAAGCATTGCTTATCATTCAAACACCTAAATCTTGGCATTTGATCACAAATCTCTATCCTGGTTTTGTTCTTAATCATGCATATATCTCAAATTCAACTATAACATCTATTATTCATAGTTGAATCATGACTTGTGATGTTTATCAAATTTCATAACATCACTAAACATCAAAATTTAACATACCTTATGATCTCTTAGCTTGGATGATCACAAATTTCAGTTTATGCATACAATACACACATTTTGAGTCTTCCAATTTGGGGATTTTTGTTGATTAGGTTAAGAATGGGGTTTTCCCTTTCTTCTCTTGCTATTGATTGAACACAGACACACATAGTGTGTGTGCTGTGTTTTAACATTTTCTTTTTAAAACATAGTTTCATTTTTACCAACTTTAGCCCCTCTAGTTTATTTTCCTTTATATTTAATGGTTTCATTTACTAACTAGGTTTAATTAGCAATCATATTTGTATACATACACGTTTTAATATGGGGTGTTACATGGACAAAACATATTGGCAATTACTTCGAGCGGTTTGAATAAGTTCGTACTGAAAAGTGTTCCTCAATCTGCCTAAGAATGATTTGATCCTGTAGCAATTTTGTGTTTATTTCATTTTTGTAAATATGTGTGTTAATAAGCTTATTTATTTTTGTTTATTTTTACAAAACGTGCTCAGTTGGTTGGATCGTTTAAACTTCAGAAGGTTTTCTGTCAAAATCGAAAGGAAAATGTTTATAAATGGCCCAAGATAAAAGGATTAGGCCCACTGGAAAATTGGTGAGCCACTTAAATCTGTTATTTTAATGGTTGTGTCCCAAGTGCAAGCCCAAGCCACTTGAAATCGACTGTCAAAAGACAGGGCCCATTAACAACCCAACCCTATTTGAAGTATCAAAGTTAAAAAGGTTCTCGAAAACTCATGTAGGATCCTTGAAATTTTATCTCTCTCTCTCTTTCTCGAAACCTCAGACTTGGCAACAAATTCTTGACAATCATATAATTTTAATAAGTTTAAGAGATTTATAGGTGATTATACTTATTTTATTGTGTTTGAAGTCTGTTGCGGGTGAAATTGATGATGACTAAATAACTGGTCCTTTATTAGGTCTTGAAATTAGGGGTTTTTGAGAAAACAAGATCTTGATGAACAAATGACGTGGTTGGAGTCGAAATCTGCATTAATGAGTATTTTAGATGTTTAATTATAATTTATTATGAGATAATCATTGATTTGTAGGTTGTTGATTGTGATTAGGATTTGTTTTCGAATTGGGTGAGATGATGCATGAGAATCAAGGCAGAAATATCTAGATAGTTATTTTGATCTCGAATCTCTAAAATTTAGGGATATTGAGTCGGTTTCTCAAATAGAAGATCACGAGATCTCAAAACAAAAGAGTTGAAAACTCATGGGTTCTCGAAAACTCTGAATTGAGCCCCCTTAATTGAACTATTAGATGAACTGACATTTGGACTTCTCCAAATCTCACAATGAACCCGAAAACTAAATTTGGACCTGGACCTTGTGATATTTGAACCAGCTGAAAAAAGGTCTAAAACATGATTGATGTCAAAAACTAAACTTGTTTTCAACAACTCTTGGAAGTTTGACCAAACTTTTGATCAAACAATATTCAAAATTGACTTTTGACTTCAGTGGAGTGGACTTGGTTAACATGTTGACCTGTAAAACTTGGTTTGTAAAGCGTGTTTTCACTTGGCTTGTTTTGTGAAGGTCATGGATGGTCAAGCTCCGTTGGAAATAATCAAGGGTCACAACCAGGCCGGTTATTTTCAGATCTACCAACGAAACATTATGCTGAATTTAAGTCAATGATTGTGGGTTTGAATATGTGCAAGATTGGTCATTCACTCGGGGAGAATCCAGTTATCTACACCGTTATCTACACTAACCAGATTCAAGACTCTAGAAGACAACATCTATTAACAAGAAATGAGTTGGTGGGACAGGTACCATTGAAGCTAAAATTCAAGGAAACCAAATAATCATTTCTCAAGTTGTCATAAGAGAAGTGTTAAGGTTTGGTGATCTATTAAGTCATCCTACAACATATTCAAAAGAATAAATTGTTATAATGTTTCCAAGGTTGGTTTATGAAGGAACTTATCCAAGCCTCTTGAAGAAAATGCTTTATCCATATTGTAGGCTGTTAATGCACATATATTCGTTGTGCAGGTCTGAAAACTGAGGTGGCATGGATCAGTAAAATCAAGTTTAGAAAATCCCATATATCTCACTCATTGAGAACTGGGATTACAATTACTCGGGGTTTATTTTTTACAACATGAAAAGAAATTTGGATGGTATTGATACGTGGTCGAAAACCGGTGTTCGTTTATGTTTAAGTTCCTGTTTTTACTTAACTTTTAATCTCGAATAGCCTACTTTTAATGGGATTTGTGTTCTTCAGGTCTTATGGAGTTTAAGGAGCTAATAGGGAGCTTAACGGACCATCGGGACGCTTTATGGACCACCGGGATTAAAATACGCGAAAAAACGAAAAAGTGAGATTTGTAGGCATCATCGGCGACGCCCATATGGGTCGTCGGCAACGCCCCGTAGATGTTGCCGTCGCCCGAAGTCGAGTAAACAGTGGAATAACACGTCAGCTGCCACCCAAAGTTACACAGGGCGTCGCCGTCGACGGCCTCCAGTTTATTCCGTCGTGCAGTTTTTGTTTCTTGGCTATTTGAACAATTTGAAACGTCTTGGGAGCCAATTTTCGGGGGTTACGGATTATGTGAGGTCAAAAACACCATAGGGGATCATTCCTAAGGAACTAACATCATCTCTTCTCCTCTAACCTATCCCTAATCCACCTCTAACACACACCTTACACCATCTTTATCCAAACCCTAACCGAAGCACCATCTCCATCATCTTCATCCATTCTCCACCATTCAAACCCTAACTTCCACCACTCCATAAGACTCAAAGATCATGGCTTGGTGTTCACGCTCGTCGCCCAGTGATCGCGTCCATTCAACCATGAACGGCTAGTCTCTTCGGTTTCATCCCGGTGTAGATTTTTGTAAGATTTTCTAGGGTTTATGCATTTGTATTTTAATTTGATTTTGTGACAAATTGTTTAGTATTTGAAACCTTTGATAATTGTCTTGCATTTGTTTCAAATTCGTAAATTGTCAAACGATGATAAAGTTATGACTTTGCGAAATGGTTATGTGCAATTATGCCTTATCTTAGTTAGGATTTACATGTCCGAGGTAATGAAGTGCATTGTGGTCCATTGTCTATGACGTTGATAGCAATTGGCACCTAAGTTTCGTAGATATGCAATTGAATCAAGTTAAAACATGTAGGAACCCTAGGTCTTGAAATTATCGAACTGGGTGTGATCCGTATTCTACTTTCTTGTTTCAACTTTTTAGTTTAGTTTACAATCTTAGTTAATCACACGTTGCTTTAAGAATAACATCGATTTGTCGGTTCACTCCGATTTATTTTCAAAACCAAACAAACGAATAAGATTAGCAAACTTCATAATCACTTTGTACATTATTTGTAAATAGTCTAACTAATCTCACGGGTCGTGCGATACTGACCACATGCTCTTCGTGGATTCGTTACCTGACTTACCCTAGCTACCTAGGTTTAATTGGGTTTTTGACTGATCGGGACGACATGGTCACGTCAAGTATTTTTAAGGAGATGTTTTTTATGTATCCTCGGTTTATACAAATGATTTTGGATGCATGTTATCTAGACTTGGTGAAGAATGTTAATGCAATAGATCTGAAGCCAATGGGATCATGTTGTTTTGGAGCTGCAAAGTAAGTAAGACAGACCGCCAAAGTCAAGTTTACGGGAAGAAATCTATTAGTGAAGTATGGAAATTTCCCTACTATTGAAGAAGAAGTTGATGAACTGGTAGCTCAGATAAATGATAAATGTTAAAGTAGCTGAAGAGCATGATGTGCAGTTTATAGGAGAAAATACAGCTCAAGCAAAGGCAGAATTTGAAAACTTAGTTCTAATGATGCAAATGCTACTAATGAAGCTTTATAGCAACAACCACAACAGAATGAAGAACCAGAGTAATAGTTTCTCGTGATATATGTGGAAAGACTTGCTGAGATTCTACAATCATTTCAAGGAAGTATTGGGAATCCTCCTCCCACATTTCCTTCTGTAGTTGAAGAGCAAGTAATAGAAGCAAAGATGCAAGACACTAATCTAGTTACAAGGAAAAAAAGAGAAGAGATCCAAGACCAGTTGTCATTGATGAACCAAGCCATGATATAGTACAAGAAGACCAATCAAATATCAAGATGGATATGATTGAAGAACCATCTAAGTTGCCACCATAAATACCACAAAGCCAACTAGAACCCGAATCTATTGTGCAAGAGACATCTGCATCACATGTTCATGATGCGCCTGAAAGTTCAAGCAGAACTTCTGCTGATATGCTACAAAGCTCAAGCAGAGTTGTTCCAACTGAAGCTAAAGATGCACGTTCACAAGATATTGGAAAGATGCCTTTTTTATGATTTCACTGATGATGTTGACTTTGTGAGTTTGAAGGGAAAGGTAGGCATCCACGAACAAGATTCAATTATGAAAGATGCAAAGATAATCAATCTTAAGGATAGTATGGGAGACAAAGATCGAAGAATCGAGTAGTTAGAAGGAGATGTTCATATGCTGATATCCTTACTTTATGATTTAAAGGGAAAGCTTGAGAAGAAGTTTGGTGAAGAATTTGCTAACGGAGGTGATAAAGAAAGATATGAAGCTAGAAATGAAGCTACACCTAAAGAGAGAGCTCGTATTGATGCTGAAAAAGAAACAATACTTCAGAATATCTAAATACTCCTCATGATAAAAGGAAGAAAGCTCAATCTCAGAAGACAACAAAGATAGTCGTAATGAAGAATCAAAACATGAATCCACAAGATCCAAGCAATGCTCCAAAGAGATTTGTGGTGAATATTTGAAAGAGTTTCTATTAAAAGAGCTAAAGAAGAACTAGAATTGCTATCTGGAGATTTGATCATGACAAGGATATGTGGATGATTACAAGAGTTAATGGAGAGTTTGAGTATTACAAGACACCAGCTGCTTTTGAGTCTTTGACTCAAGTGGATTTGACTGTGTTGATAAAAGCTCCATTTGCTGACTGGGAAGCGGATGTAACGGGTTGGGAGTTCTTTAGAAGTTGGAACATGAAGTTAAAGCAGTCTTAGCTGAAGAAAGCTCATGGGATTCGACATCCGACTGGAAAACCTTTAAAGATAGTGATGTGGCCTCCAACAAGGAAAGAGAAAACTATTCCATTTCCTAATTAGTTTTCTCAGGGTTATTTGAAGAAATTCAAATTCTTGATGTATGATGAGCAGATGTTAGAGGCTGTGCTTGTTTGTGAAGATGCAACATATAGAATTATAGGTCCTTAGAGAAGTATGAAGTTTGTGCTAAGATGTGGACTACTGCAGTAGCTTCCATTATGGAATCAAAATTGTGTGTCGGTGAATCAGGACCAGATGTGCAAGACTTGCTGGTGGCAACGTCAACCAAGGTCCTTCAACTCGGTATCAATAATAGCATAAACCTAGGAGAGATTGTTAGGACTTAGAGGTCTACGCATTACAAAATAGACTTGGCTAGACATGTTAGTGGATCTCGAGAACTAGATGTTTAGTTCTTGGTTTGGGCTTTTGGGTTTCGGCTTGTATATGGGCTCGGGGATATCAATAGGGTTGCATCGTGTTTCCTATATACTGTGACTTGATAACACATTATGAGGTTGAACATCTAGTGCATTATATCGATAACTTGTATCAAACAAAGGCTTAATTGTATGCATGTATGTTTTGTTAATTCGGTGTTCATCATTCTCTCTTTCTACTTTGTGTGTTCGTTGTTCATTGAATCGGCTTATTTATGTGTTTCTGTCATACAAACAAGTCTATCTTGATATCATATCATTGAGATTAGGGTGCTAAAAGGGTCGTGTTAGCAGGTTGGTAGATTCAACCTGACCGAACCCAAAATTTTACATGAACCCGAACCCAACCTAAACCCGAAAATTTTAAACGAACCGAATTTTTTAATTTTTTTTTCTGAATTTAATATATTAAAAATAAAATTTACTTAAAAAATACAAGTGTATATGTTGGTGCAGTTTTTGTGTCCGATGCTGTTCGAATATATTAGATTAATTTTATGCTGATTATGTAATAGTTAGTGAAACGGTCAAACGAACATGTATAGACCCACTCGTTTAAAGTGGTCAAATGAAAGGGTTATTCGTTTGACCGTGTGTGTTTGCAAGTGAAAGGGGTGTGGCTATAAATACCACCACTTGGTCATTTGCAACATTGATGTGTGTAAAATGCAACATATAAATTACATCAAATGAGGCATAAAACTAACCTTTTTTTAGTACTAATGTTGGAAAAGGTGTGCTTTTGTCTTCCTTTTGTATTTTCAGGAACAAATGAGCTTAAATGAACAAAAAGAGAAAATATGCAGCAAAAACTAACATAAATACAAAGAAAAGGAATAAACGTGGCATGCCCGACCCCTCAACAACATCTTCCCAAGCAAAAACAAGAAACAGAGGGCTGACCACGGCCCGTGCCCAGCGGACACGGGGGCCTGGTCAGGTGTCTGCAGAAAATGACAAAGTTGTAGAAGCTTCTATTCCCAGCACGGGGGCATGCCCAGCTCAGCACGGGGCGTGGTCAACACTAAGATTCACAGAATCTTGCAAATCTTGATAGTAAAGATACGCTTCTGCACACGGGGCCGTGCCCAGCGAACACGGGGGCGTGTGGAGCCTAATGCAGACAATTGCAATTAATGAAGAAAGAGAAAGATGATGGCCATGGGGCCGTGTCTGGGCTTTTGTTCAGGCTATAAATCGGGGTGCTTGGTTCACTTCAAAGGCATCTCTTGGCAAACCACCTCTCTCCCACTTCACCACCACTCCACCACCACTACAACACCCACATCCACCACCATCATCCATCATCAACCTTAGAATGTGTGTAGTAATCTCGAGATCCAAGATTGATAGTAAGAGTTCTTGTCAATCAAAGGCCATGTTTGGCTAAGTCTATTACATCACTTGGTGAAGACAAACATTTAATGTAATACTTTTGATTTTTATTCTTTTCGTACTTTTTATTTGGTTTTGTGTTAATGACTTTAATAACTAGTTTCTTATGTTGAAGGTGAACCTTCTTTTTCTTTTGTCCGTAGTGTCTTGGCATTACTTTACTGTCTATATAAAGTAAAAGTTTTTCACCATTCATATCTCTACGGTCTATATAGAGATATGTTGGCTACCTGGTCGGGGGTAAGGGAATGGTTTGGTAAGGTTCTTGCCTTGTTCAGTGTATAGATCCTGCAAGGATCTGGGTCAAGCTTAATAGGACCTCCTTCAATACCCACTGGTATTGGATGGCGGGGGTGCGAATAGCTTGATCCCCTCATATGTAAACTAATATTAATACATTAACCTGGCTACTTGGGATTGTATCCCTGCTGACTCAAACCACTTAGCCGAGGGTAACGTCGCCTTCAAAAGAGGGGCCTACCACTTTACGCATTAATAACTTAATTAATTATCTTTCAATATTCCGACCCTTTGGGATTGTATCCTTGCTGACTCAAACCACTGGGTTGAGGGTAACGTCACCTTCAAAAGAGGGGCCCACTAATATAACTAAGATAATCTCTTAAAAAGTGCAAAAGTGCGGAAATCATCAAAGGTTACATTAAAGGCCAGTCGGATCCAAGTGATTCATCTTGTCTATTTGTTTTTTATTTTCAGCATTTTAGTTTTATTTTTCATATTTAAAACCTTTCCTAAAAATTTTAATTTGATTAGACTTTGAGGATAAACTGGTACTAAAAGCTCTTGTGTCCTTGGACGACCTCAGTATCTTACCAACGCTACACTACGCTCACGATGGGTGCACTTGCCCATATGTGTGTTTAGTGTTAGTAAAATATCGTGTTTTATAAATTTAAAACTTGACTAATGCATAAAATGGGCTTAAAATATTAATAAAAATATATTAAACTCGACACGCATCAAGTTTTTGGCACCGTTGCCGGGGAGTGTATAGATCCTTGCTTTCGTCTACCGGCAGCCGAAATAGGGGTGCTTGGCTCACTTCAAAGGCATCCCTTGTGTGACACCTGTGTCACTTCAACCATCAAACAAATGCCAAACCAATGAAATATAGTATTTCATACTTGGGATTTGTAAAAATATGTGTATCGTTTACACATATCAACTCTTGTTCGATTTCAAGTTTTAAATCGCTTTCTGGAGGGTTATACGCGCACTGATGCGTAAATATAATCAGTTTAATGCAACGAACACTCCGGAATAGTGAAATAGGCTTAACATACCTTAAGTAACCTTTACATAACTTAGAAATAAGTTTTGAAGGCTTTGGTATGGCAAAAATCGAGTTTATTCGCTTACAGGGACTAAACTTGACAAACTGCGAAAGTATGCCAATTTGAACTGTAACGAACATTCCGGAACATGACCATAAGTTAAAAATACCATAAATATCCTTTACATAGCTTAGAAATAGTCTTTGAGGTGTTCGGTATGCTAAAATAAACTTTTGTGTCATTCAGGGACTAAAAGCGTCAAAAAGTGCACAAGTTTGCATTTTCGCGCATAACTTACGTTCTGAATACATCTGGACATCCAAAAATTTATGTAAGCACTAAAATATTTTATTTTAGTGTTTGGCATAAGAAAAATCCATTCGTTGCGTCATTTGGATCGTTTTTCGCGCTTGTGCGCATTCCGTCGTAATTAAGTGAACATCGCTTTCGTACGACCAAACGAACAAACATCCGACATATTTTTGAGCATGTTTCATGTTCCCAATGTTTAGGCATCATTTTAGGGCCTTAAAGTTGGCTTTACGGGCCTTAGAAGTGTCGGAAATGGCTTAAATACACAACAGGGACCAAAACTGTCATTTTTGAAACTTATTTTCTGATCAGAACCCCCATGCGGCCCGCATTAGTTTTGGTGTATCCTGAAGCGGGCCGCGTCAGCCTTCCAGAACAGATAAGATCGATTAGTCAGCTAATTCCAGCTGTTTAATCCACAACCACACATTCTAACTTGCCCTTTCAGCTCATGGGGGATCATTTTTAGCCACCATAACTTTCCAACAAGTGTACGCACAAGATTCGAGCACGGTTTCCATGAAACGATCTTAACGGTTACCCGAAAACTATAAATACCCCACCCCCATTTGCTTCAAACTCACTAGAATCTGATCCAAAAGACTCTAAGTTGGAACCATTGTTTCATACCTGAGTTATTTGGATCTAGATTAGCATTCGGGGACCCTTCGTAAGTATTCTTTCGTTCTTTTATTGCTTTTCGAGTCTTTTCGAGTCTGAAAGTCAAACTTTGTTTGACTTTCTGCATTGACCAGTTTGTGGTCAATGCAAAGTTCGTTTGAACTTCGCAACGTGAGTGTAATCACGTTGGTTATAGTCCCTTGGGACTATGCCTACTGATTACCACGTTGTCTAGGGTCGTAGGGTAAGCGATCTAATAAATCGCTTATACCTTCGAACCCAACCCATTTGGTCGATCATTAGGATCCGACCAAATACATTAGGTGACCATAGTAGGTAGGGAATAACCTTCCGAGGTTATACCCTATGGTCACATCGTTTGAGTAGTTGTATGATAGGTAGTTTATATGCCTTAGGTAAATTACCAGAATACCTTTTTCATGTATAATTGGTAATTAAGCATATATAACCTAAACTTTTGTCACATAACTAATTATGTAACATGTTTAGGCATATAACACTTGTCATAGGACTAGTTAGACGGTCCGAACGCGTTTCACGCGAACGACGCGTTAAAGTAGCATAAGCTACCTAAACGGGTCGAAATGGGTCGAAAACGCTTAGGTTAGGTTTCATTTAGCATGAAGGCTTTGTTAAACCATATGACACGAGTCTCTATACTCGTTTGGTTTACGAACCCTCATTCTATCCAATCATCCAAATTAGGTCCGGTTATTAACATAGTTACCTATATTAGGTGCCGGTTGATATCCGCGATCTCTAGCATTGTTTGGTTGTTACTCAAGGACTACTAAGCCATCTCAAGTGAGTACATAGACCCCTCTTTTACTGTTTTCCAAACTGTTTTGGGGTGAAACACATGTGCCTACTTGTTACATTCATGCTTTCCCATTTTCACATCATATTCCTGCTATGTTCGTTAGTACATTATAGTACATGATTTCATTACATTTTATGATATGTATGTCCATTGTGTGCATACTTAGTACATTGTTTTACATTACATTTTGTTGCATATGCCCATCCAGTAGATGAACACATTATATTACATTTTGAACCGTTTATAACTATTTGACTATGTGAACCGTTGTAACCTTTTGACTATGTGAACCGTCATAACCGTTTGATTATATGAACCGTTTGTAACTATTGAACCATGTGAACCGTTTGTATCTGTGAACCGTTTGTATCTGTGAACTGTTTGTATCTGTGAACCGTTTGTATCTGTGAACCGTTTGTATCTGTGAACCGTTTGTATCTGTGAACCGTTTGTATCTGTGAACCGCTTGTATCTATGAATCGTTTGTATCTGTGAACCGTGTGAACCGTATTGGACCATACATAAACATTTCTACAATTGTTAAACATTACTTTGGTGTTTTGGTTTGATTAAGTGATTAAGTAACGATGCGTGTGTAATATGATACAAGCATGGTGGATACGCCGCTGGTACTTCCTATATATAAGTGTTTGTATGGTATTGCATATCGTAGCGTTATTTGAATCATTTCAGTTTGAGACATATAACATTTTATACAAATAGCATACTTTTCACAATACATTGTTTTACAAGCAACTTATCTTATACAAACTCATTTTACAATGGTTATTCATTTAACCATACATTATTCTCTTATTTATACATATCATCTGATCTTATTGTTTTTCAAGCGATTTACAAAACAAAGCAAATTACAAGGTTCATGACTAAACATTTTCTCAAACATAAGTCATGAAACCTATTTTCACAAAACCTATGTATCTCACAGGCATTTTTATGCTGACGTACCTATTTTCACATGTGTTTTTCAGGAGCTGTTGCATAAGATGATCAAGATACACATAGGCAGACTTGGGCTTTAGTGACAATAAAAGATGCAAGACTAGTTAATTATGTTGTATTTCTTTGTTTGTTAAGACATTGTAACACTTTTAATCAATAAAACGAAACTTCAATTGCCATGGATTTGAAACAATTAATTCTGTTACAACACTCCCCGACATTTCCGCCACGTTTTGTATGTTCTACGTGGTCGGGGTGTGACAGAAAAGATGGTATCAGAGCCAATGGTTATAGGGAATTAGGTTATTAGTAATGCTTTGACCTAGTCTATAACCTTCTTAGGACCCTAACGCGAGTTTACTTGCGTTTAGTCATAAAACAATACCGTCACCTATCCTTAGGCGACGACCACAACAAGAACATAAATTTCGAAACCGCTTTGAAAACAAATCATCTGTTCTAGGATGATTGATTACTAGGTTTTGAACCCTCTATTGTAAGGTTTTGAACCCTCTGTTATATGGTTTTTAACCCCTTTGAGTTTTCAAAATCTCGTCAAGGTTCTGGGTTTTAAATAATGTGAACACGTACAAACTGGAAGGGTGAATGCCTGTATTCTGGGTTTTCTGTCTAGGCAAGCACTTCGTATACATCTCATCAGACGCGAGACCAGTTGTGCTTACCTGGGAATTCTTGGGATGAGTGTTCACTTATAGGCGAGCATGTCTTCGCGATACATTATTTTTGACCCATTTACTTTGATTAGTCACTGTGTGTCGTTTGTTTACCTTGTGGTAACAAACAAATGACCACTACCCTTGCTTTCATCAGATTTGTTTCATCTCATTCTTTTCGTCTAATTCTCTCACTAGTTTCCTTTCATGTTTCCTCTTTTAGAATGCCTCCTCGACGCGAGAACCAGATAGCGACTGCCGAACTGGCAGAAATTATTGCACAGCAAATGGCTGCTCAATTCCCAAACGTCTTTGCTCAATGGAATCAAGCCAACAACAACAACAATGGTCCATGCAATTTCAAGAGTTTTAACTCGGCGAAACCACTCAAGTTTAGTGGTTCTGAGGGAGCGACTGGGCTTCTTCAATGGTTCGAGAGCATTGAGAATACTTTCCGCCACGTGCAGTGTCCTAACAATCGCAAGGTCGAGTTTGCTTCGAGTGTGTTCCAGAAGAGAGCCCTTACGTGGTGGAACGGTGTTATGAGAGATCGTGGTGCAGAAGTTGCTCTAGCACAGACATGGGCTGAACTTAGGGCCCTTATGATGAAGGAATTATGTCCTCGTCATGAGATCAGGGCCTTGGAAAGGGAATTCGACAATCTTGAGCAAGACAGCGGTGAGCATCGAGCCTACACGGACCGTTATGAAGAGTTGAGTCTGTTATGCCCAAACATGGTCACGCCTTTGGATAAGGCAATAGAAAAGTACATTGATGGCCTCCCTGACTCAATACAAGACATTGTGACTGGCAGCAACCCTACTACAGTTAGACAGGCCATTGAGCTATCTGCAACCTTGACTGAATCAAAGATCAGGAAAGGTAAACTTTTCCGAAAAGGTGACAAGAAGCCGGTCGAGGAATCGAAACCAATCGAGAAATCAAAGACCATGGATGAACAGACTGGATCCCCTAAAAAGTCAAAGAAGCGAAAGGCTTCTCAGAACTTCGCCATGGTTACTCACAATGATCAAGCCGCCCCCAACCAACCAGCTCAACCCCCTGCTAGGAAGCCATACAATGGAACTGCACCCTTGTGCAACCAATGTAGCCTCCATCATCATGCCAATGTAAAGTGCCGCAAATGCCAAACTTGTGGGCTTATAGGCCATACGGCAAGAGTCTGCCCAACTGCAGCTGCACCAAACCAAGCTGACAACAATACCGCTCAAGGTCATTTTCTACCAGGTTCTTGTTTCAACTGTGGCGAGATGGGCCATTTCCGAAGAAATTGCCCAAAGCTTGCTAATGCAAATCCAGCACAGGGATGAGCATCAGACCTACAACATCATTTAGAAATAATCACGTCTTATGTATTATTTTCTTTTGTTGTCTTGGTCCATGAAACAGTTGTTATCATTGTTTATAAATAAATCTTTTATATACATTGCAATGTATTTATGTGGTTGCATGTATAAACAACATATCTCTTACAATACCGACAATCAAGGAACCGTATTCCTTGAAGAACAAACTACCCCCAAAATTTTCCATTCTATGATCTCTTGCGTTTCCACGAAATTCCTAAGTACCCGTTTATTCTAAGGAAACGAAGTACAAGGCGCAAGTTACAACACTGGACGAATACCCAAAGTACCACTATAAATCCTTAATAGGGTACCTAAGGGTATTTCCGTAAATCCTAAAATTGTTGTGTTCCTTAATTCGACTATTACGTTTCTTTGAAAACAGAATCGAATTTTTTTGGGAGATCTTTCTATCTCTTCAGATAGATCCCAGAGGACATTGAAGTCCATCGACTGGTTTCCATATCTGTTCTCAATCGATAACAAACTAATAACAAATTAATAACCAAGTTAAACAACTATGTGATTATGTGCTTATGAACATTACAAGACAAACTGTGCGGACTGTGCAAGGAATTACGTAATTATGGATGCATACATAATTATGGAATTTAGTGTACAGAAACCACAGCGAGCTTGTCATGTGCCTAGAAGTTAACTCTATTCATTTCCATTTCTGATGAAGCACCCGTTGAAAATGACTCCGTTTGTTCATTTTCGTTTCTGAAGATTGTCCGTTGAGGAAATGAATATCCGTTTGTCTATCATTTTCATTTCCATTTCTGATGAAGCACCCGTTGAAAATTACTCCGTTTGTTCATTTTCGTTTCTGAAGATTGTCCGTTGAAGAAATGAATATCCGTTTGTCTATCATTTTCATTTCCATTTCTGATGAAGCACCCGTTGAAAATGACTCCGTTTGTTCATTTTCGTTTCTGAAGATTTGTCCGTTGAGGAAATGAATATCCGTTTGTTTCTCCTTTTCATTTCCATTTCTGAGGAAGCACCCGTTGAAAATGACTCCGTTTGTTCATTTTCGTTTCTGAAGATTTGTCCGTTGAGGAAATGAATATCCGTTTGTTTCTCCTTTTCATTTCCATTTCTGATGAATCACCCGTTGAAAATGACTCCGTTTGTTCATTTTTCATTTCTGAAGATTTGTCCGTTGAGGAAATGAATATCCGTTTGTTTCTCCTTTTCATTTCCATTTCTGATGAAGCAACCGTTGAAAATGACTCCGTAAGTTCATTTTAAGTTTCTGAAGATTGCCCGTTGAGGAAATGAATCCCCGTTGTTTATTCCTTCGTTTCCGCTTCTGAAGAATACTCGTTAAGGAAAATGACTCCGTCTGTTCATTTTCGTTCTGAAGAATGTCCGTTAAGGAAATGACAGGATTATGCCTAACATATCTCTGGTGGTTATTTGACACAAAGTCACAAATAGACTCCTACGAATAAATTTCGGGACGAAATTTCCTAAAGTAGGGGAGACTGTGACACTTGTGTCACTTCAACCATCAAACAAATGCCAAACCAATGAAATATAGTATTTCATACTTGGGATTTGTAAAAATATGTGTATCGTTTACACATATCAACTCTTGTTCGATTTCAAGCTTTAAATCGCTTTCTGGAGGGTTATACGCGCACTGATGCGTAAATATAATCAGTTTAATGCAACGAACACTCCGGAATAGTGAAATAGGCTTAACATACCTTAAGTAACCTTTACATAACTTAGAAATAAGTTTTGAAGGCTTTGGTATGGCAAAAATCGAGTTTATTCGCTTACAGGGACTAAACTTGACAAACTGCGAAAGTATGCCAATTTGAACTGTAACGAACGTTACGGAACATGACCATAAGTTAAACATACCATAAATATCCTTTACATAGCTTAGAAATAGTCTTTGAGGTGTTCGGTATGCTAAAATAAACTTTTGTGTCATTCAGGGACTAAAAGCGTCAAAAAGTGCACAAGTTTGCATTTTCGCGCATAACTTACGTTCTGAATACATCTGGACATCCAAAAATTTATGTAAGCACTAAAATATTTTATTTTAGTGTTTTACATAAGAAAAATCCATTCGTTGCGTCATTTGGATCGTTTTTCGCGCTTGTGCGCATTCCGTCGTAATTAAGCGAACATCGCTTTCGTACGACCAAACGAACAAACATCCGACATATTTTTGAGCATGTTTCATGTCCCCAATGTTTAGGCATCATTTTAGGGCCTTAAATTTGGCTTTACGGGCCTTAGAAGTGTCGGAAATGGCTTAAATACACAACAGGGACCAAAACTGTCATTTTTGAAACTTATTTTCTGATCAGAACCCCCATGCGGCCCGCATTAGTTTTGGTGTATCCTGAAGCGGGCCGCTTCAGCCTTCCAGAACAGATAAGATCGATTAGTCAGCTGATTCCAGCTGTTTAATCCACAACCACACATTCTAACTTGCCCTTTCAGCTCATGGGGGATCATTTTTAGCCACCATAACTTTCCAACAAGTGTACGCACAAGATTCGAGCACGGTTTCCATGAAACGATCTTAACGGTTACCCGAAAACTATAAATACCCCACCCCCATTTGCTTCAAACTCACTAGAATCTGATCCAAAAGACTCTAAGTTGGAACCATTGTTTCATACCTGAGTTATTTGGATCTAGATTAGCATTCGGGGACCCTTCGTAAGTATTCTTTCGTTCTTTTATTGCTTTTCGAGTCTTTTCGAGTCTGAAAGTCAAACTTTGTTTGACTTTCTGCATTGACCAGTTTGTGGTCAATGCAAAGTTCGTTTGAACTTCGCAACGTGAGTGTAATCACGTTGGTTATAGTCCCTTGGGACTATGCCTACTGATTACCACGTTGTCTAGGGTCGTAGGGTAAGCGATCTAATAAATCGCTTATACCTTCGAACCCGACCCATTTGGTCGATCATTAGGATCCGACCAAATACATTAGGTGACCATAGTAGGTAGGGAATAACCTTCCGAGGTTATACCCTATGGTCACATCGTTTGAGTAGTTGTATGATAGGTAGTTTATATGCCTTAGGTAAATTACCAGAATACCTTTTTCATGTATAATTGGTAATTAAGCATATATAACCTAAACTTTTGTCACATAACTAATTATGTAACATGTTTAGGCATATAACACTTTTCATAGGACTAGTTAGACGGTCCGAACGCGTTTCACGCGAACGACGCGTTAAAGTAGCATAAGCTATCTAAACGGGTCGAAATGGGTTGAAAACGCTTAGGTTAGGTTTCATTTAGCATGAAGGCTTTGTTAAACCATATGACACGAGTCTCTATACTCGTTTGGTTTACGAACCCTCATTCTATCCAATCATCCAAATTAGGTCCGGTTATTAACATAGTTACCTATATTAGGTGCCGGTTGATATCCGCGATCTCTAGCATTGTTTGGTTGTTACTCAAGGACTACTAAGCAATCTCAAGTGAGTACATAGACCCCTCTTTTACTGTTTTCCAAACTGTTTTGGGGTGAAACACATGTGCCTACTTGTTACATTCATGCTTTCCCGTTTTCACATCATATACCTGCTATGTTCGTTAGTACATTATAGTACATGATTTCATTACATTTTATGATATGTATGTCCATTGTGTGCATACTTAGTACATTGTTTTACATTACATTTTGTTGCATATGCCCATCCAGTATACGAACACATTATATTACATTTTGAACCGTTTATAACTATTTGACTATGTGAACCCTTGTAACCTTTTGACTATGTGAACCGTCGTAACCGTTTGATTATATGAACCGTTTGTAACTATTGAACCGTGTGAACCGTTTGTATCTGTGAACCGTTTGTATCTGTGAACTGTTTGTATCTGTGAACCGTTTGTATCTGTGAACCGTTTGTATCTATGAATAAACGTGGCACGCCCGACCCCTCGACAGCATCTTCCCAAGCAAAAACAAGAAACAGAAGGATGACCACGACCCCGTGCCTAGCGGACACGGGGGCGTGGCCAGGTGACTGCAGAAAATGACAAAGTTGTATAAGCTTCTATTCCCAGCACGGGGCCGTGCCCAGCTCAGCACGGGGCCGTGTCTGGGCTTCTATTCAGGCTATAAATAGGGGTGCTTGGTTCACTTCAAAGGCATCCCTTGGCAAACCACCTCTCTCTCCCACTTCACCACCACACCACCACCACCACTACAACGCCCAAATCCACCACCATCATCCATCATCCACCTTAGAGTGTGTGTAGTAGTCTTGGGATCCAAGATTGATAGTAAGATTTCTTGTCAATCAAAGGCCATGTTTGGCTAAGTCTCTTACATCACTTGGTGAAGACAAGTATTTAATGTAATACTTTTGATTTTTAATCTTTTCGCACTTTTTATTTGGTTTTGTACTAATGAGTTTAATAACTAGTTTCTTATGTTGAAGGTGAAACTTTTTTATCATTTGTCCGTGGTGTCTTGGCATTACTTTACTGTCTATATAAAGTAAAAGATTTTCACCATTCATATCTCTACGGTCTATATAGAGATATGTCGGCTACCTGGTCGGGGGTTAAGGGAATGGTTTGGTAATGTTCTTGCCTTGTTCAGTTTATAGATCCGGCAAGGACCTAGGTCAAGCTTACTAGGACCTCCTTCATACCCACTGGTATTAGATGGCGGGGGTGCGAATAGCTTGATCCCCTCATATGTAAACTACTATTAAAACATTAACCCGGCTACTTGTGATTGTATCCCTGCTGACTCAAACCACTTAGCCGAGGGTAACGTCGCCTTCAAAAGAGGGGCCTACCACTTTACGCATTAATAACTTTATTAATTATCTTTCAATATTCCGACCCTTTGGGATTGTATCCTTACTGACTCAAACCACTGGGTTGAGGGTAACGTCACCTTCAAAAGAGGGGCCTACTACTATAACTAAGATAATCTCTTAAAAAGTACAAAAGTGCGGAAATCATAAAAGGTTACATTAAAGGCCAGTCGGATCCAAGTGATTCATCTTGTCTATCTGTTATTTTATTTTTATTTTCAGCATTTTAGTTTTATTTTTCATATTTAAAACCTTTTCTAAAAATTTTGGTTTGATTAGACATTGAGGATAAACCGGTACTAAAACCTCTTGTGTCCTTGGACGACCTCGGTATCTTACCAATGCTATACTACGCTCACGATGGGTGCACTTGCCCATATGTGTGTTTAGTGTTAGTAAAATATTGTTTTTTATAAATTTAAAACTTGACTAATGTGTAAAATAGGCTTAAAATATTAATAAAAGTATAGTACACTCGACACGCATAAAGTTTTTGGCGCCGTTGCCGGAGACACAAGGATTTTAAGAAAGCTTAAAATCGACGGCCTAATCGTTTTTCAAAACCTTTTTAAAATCGCGCGCACATTTTTTACATTTTTGGTAGTTTTTGCGTTACAGTAGTCTGAACACGAGGTCGTGCTCACTGAACACGCCCCCGTGCTGCATAATTTTTACAAAACACCCAGATACAGAGTCTGAACACGAGGTCGTGTTCGCTGAACACGCCCCCGTGCTACACAAAACCAGTCACATTTTTTAAAACACCCAGATACAGAACCTGACCACGGGGCCGTGCTCACTGAACACGGGGCCGTGCTCAGCCTCTGTTTCCGTTTTTATTTTTGTTTTCTGGTCCCGCGACTCTGTTGTGATCTGCTGAGTGATTCTTATGGATCAATACTCAGGAGGTTACAACTACCACTATGAGGAGGATGATTATAGAGAAGAGTATTGTACCATTTGTGGTAACCCTCATTCGGTACAGTATTGTGACCTCTATGAACCATCCCCTTCATACACATACTATGAGGAGCCCAGGTACGAGCCATCCACTTCATACACATCTTATGAAGAACCAAAGTATGGACCTTCTCCCTCATACTCATATCTTGATGAACCAAGGTATAAGCCTTCATACTCATACTCTGAGGAACCAAGATATGAGACTTCACCTTCATATACTTACTATGAGGAACCATGGCGTGAACAACCCACCTCATATGAGTATTATGAAGAACCAAGTTATGACCCTTATCCATCATATACTTGCAATGAGGAACAATGGTATGAACCATCTACCTCATATGAGTATTATGAGGAACCAAGGATCGAACTTCCGAAGCTTTGAGGATACTTATTCCACTCACTTTGACGAACCACCAACTATCTCACCCGTAGCCGAAAAGATAATAGAACACCTTAAAACTATCGAGCGCTATATAAAAGAAGCCCACGCAAGGGAAGAGGAATCCCGCGCAAAGGAAGAATTAACATGTAATAAAGAAGAGATAGTTGAAGAGGTAAAAATGGAAGAACAAGTAAGTGAAAAGCCGACACATGAGTTAAACAACAAAAAAGGTGAGTCCGATAACGTTAAAATTCAAGAAGAGTCTAATTTTCAAGAAATTAATCTCTTATCACCTTCTTTCGAAAATCATTGTTTAGTACCCACTCATGCTGAGTTTTTAAAAGAGTTAAACATTAACACTAAAATTGACGAAACGGTAAGCATTAAGTTAACAAACGATCAAACTACGCTAATAAAAGATGCTCCATTTGAAATTAACATTACACCGGTTCCATGTTTTTTTTTCAAAATTCCTTTATTAGTAATATTACAATTGATAAAGATCTTTGTGTTAATATAATGCCCAACTACATTTTCGAAAAATTAAGTATTGGTGATTTTTCTCCACTTCTAATACCCATATTTCTATCTAATTGGAAAACAATAAAATCAATGGGGGTAGTTGAAGATGTGTTAGTCCAAGAAAATCAAATGGTAATCCCAACCGACTTCATCATCCTTGATGACGCTCCACTAGTGTTGGGACGACCTTTTGTAAAAGCCCACGAAGCTTTGAAAAATCGGAAGCATAACAATCTACCCATTCAATTAGGGGCATTCAAAAAAGTGTCGATCTTGAGCGTTCAATGAAATATCCATTCGGAAATAATGACCCCCTAATTGAAGATGAAGATGAGCCACCCGATACAAGAGAAGAAATCGACTACTTTGTTGAAGAAGAGGTCGCCATTGAACAAACCTTTTTGGTTGTTGATCAAAATGAGCAACCAAATAAGGAGTCTCCTAAAGACCCACCACTTAAGCTCAAAGAACTTCCAAAAGGTTTGGAATATGCTTTTCTCGACAAAGATGGTAAGTTACCTGTAATTATTTCGTCAAAATTAACTAGTGTAGAAAAAGAAAAACTAATCACACTTTTGAAAAAACACAAAAAAGCGATCGCTTGGAAGCTTGTAGATATTAAAGGAATAAGCCCTTCTATGTGGACGCACAAAATTTTAATGAATGATGACTATAAATCGGTAATACAACCACAACGTAGAGTAAATCCAAACGTCCAAGAAGTGGTTAAAAATGAAGTCATCAAATTACTTGACGCCGGACTCATTTACCCAATTTCCGATAGTCATTGGGTAAGTCCTGTTCAAGTAGTTCCAAAGAAAGGAGGTATGACGGTGGTCACTAATGAAAAAAATGAATTAATACCAACTAGAACCGTCACAGGATGGAGAGTATGTATAGATTATCATCGAATAAATGAAGTGATGTATTGCAAAATACATCCATTTATCGTGTAGAGTTTGTACATTTTTCGTATTCATTAGTTTAGTTTTGTTTAGAATCCCATTACTTTGATCAGATCTCGTTTTACAGGTCGTTAATGCTAAAAATGTTGCAAAACAATGAAGAATGAGCTGAGTTTGGGAGTTAGAATAATTTTTTGGAGTTTGGAATGTTGAAGCTGATAAAAAACGAGTCCTTTTGTGAAAAACAGGCCTTCGCGTCGCGCCACAAGGACCTGTCTATGCCGTCGCGCCCCGCTAGCATTTAAATAATAATTTCAGGAATATAATGCCGCCACGTCGCGCGACCTTGAAGAGCTATACCTATCGCGCGACGCGACGGTGTTGGTTGACGGCTTTTCTTCGCTAAAGATCCAGGGTTTCATATAAAAAGTCAAGAAATCATTCTAAAAACCCTAATTACGAATTCAAGAACACATAGGCGATTTCAAGAGCAGATTTTGAGTTTTTCGGAGCGTTTTGGCGTACGAGAATAATCTGGTTGAAGCTTGGAGCATAGGAAAGAAGATCATTCGGGTCTTATCTCCCGGTTTTCATTATTTTCTTGTTTTTAATACTTTGATGATGGATTCTTGTTTTGAAACTTGTGTTTTGCTTTTAGACATCATGTTTTCCGGCTAAGACCATCATTACTACCTAGGTTAGATGAAAGTTTAATGAAGTTTGGATTTTTAACGGTTTTCTATTGATGTGTATGGATTAATCTTTGAAAGTAAAGAATTCTAGAACCTTTAATTTGGTGCGTATGCGTACTTAGATTTGATTGTTGATTATTTGCTGTTTCACATAAATTTTGGTGGATGTCTTTCACATAATGAATTTGTGTTGGTTGTTCGTTCGTATCTTTACGGGTTCGGGTGATCTTTGGGTAAATCGGCCGATAGCCTTAGAAACAGTAACTAAAATACAATTAGAACTAAGTATTCTGCTTAACTTGTCGCTAAGAGGCTCGAGTTTGTTAGTAGGTCTCGGTATGATATATAGCTAAGATAGGTTTTGAGAGATGTCGGTCTTAGTTCCCTAATCACACCTGTGTCTGTTAAACCAAGTTAGAATCTAGAGTTGCCTTAGACTTTCGCGCTGAGAGGTAGATTGTCGTATTAGGGCACTTTTAGAGACGTTAGAGGACTGAGAGGAAGGCTAACAACCGGTGTTCATAACAGCCTTGTAGAGTCTCACAGGTTTCTTCCTGAGAAGGGTCGGGAGGTCTTAGTAGAGATACCTTAGGGTTTAGTACTTTAAGATCCCGGTTCCATACCATTGTAGTACCGTTAGAAATCCATTCCTAGTTAAACTGGATTCAAGCCTAGGTAGTCGTTAATCTCTATTGAATCAAACCTTAGTTCTTTTTCGTGTCGTAGTCTAGTTCTTATTTTAATTTCAATTTTAGGATTTTTGTAACCCCACCCTCAAAACACAAAAATAGTTAAGTCTCGTCAGTGTCAGTCTAAATAAAGTCTTTAACGTAGTCAATTAGAGTCCTTGTGGGTTCGACATCCGGACTTGCTTTTCTTTACTAGAGTCGACCGGTTCACTTGCCGGTGAGTAGTTTAGTCGAGTTTAGAGAGTCTAGATTATTATTACTTGAGTCTAATTTTAGGTTTATTTTAGTTGATTTTTATTGAACTACTTGTAGCACATCAAGTTTTTGGCGCCGTTGCCGGGGGCTCTTGGCAATTGCGTTAATTACTTTGTTTGGATTTCATCTGATATCTATACGTGCTTTTTGTGTGTTTTTGAGTCGTAGGAGTCTAAATAATTTTTGTGACTTTTTATTTTTAGAGTCTTTTGTTAGAGTCGTCTTACTTGTTTGTTCTCGGTTTTGCAGTTAATGCCCCACACGCGTTCTCAGGGACCAGTGAAGCCACCGATCGACAAATCTTCCTTCTCGACATCTAGTTCACAGGTTAGAAAATCCTCAACTTCATCTTTAGCCCCTTCTGACTCTACACTACAGTCTAAACCACCAGCTTTTGACTTCGCCCCGAAGTCGTCACCCTACAACACCCCACCACCGTCCCGTTCCCGTACACCTAGTCCACCACCAGTTTTCCAAATGGCCGAAAACCAAACTGTCCACCAACGTTCCACCGCGGGTTTTACCACAAACTCACCCATTACTATCCCCGAAATTACAAATGACAAGTCCTGGCAAATTCCTTCATACATCATGACCGCCATTAATAACTCTTGTCAGTTTCACGGTCGTGATGATGAGGATGCGCCCGCCCATATCAACCGTCTCACCCGTCTTTACAGCACCTTCGGTATCGAAGGTGTTAATCTTGATGCCCGCTATCTCCAAGTCTTCCCATTTTCACTTGCTGGCCGTGCAGCCACATGGCTTAATTCGCAGCCGGCAGGTACTTTTACCAATTGGGCTGGACTTAGGGATGCCTACCTACCTAAGTATTTCCCACCTGCGAAGGCATCTCGCCTTCGAGATCAGATCCATTCATTCAGAATGGAGCCCGACGAACCTTATCACTTAGCTTGGGAAAGGTTTCAAACATTACTCTCACGTTGTTCCCAACATGGGCTTTCTGATTGGGCTTTAGTAGAAATTTTTTACAATGGTCTCACCCCTGAGTGTAAGGCCCGATTCGACACAACTGCAGGAGGCCATCTTATGGGAAAGAAATATGTGGCCGACTGCAATGATCTCTTTGAGAGCTTCGCTCATGCTGATATAGATCGTAGTGCTACCAGCAGGAATTCCATTCCTGTTACTACTTCCTCATCCTCCCGAGGAGTAAACCAAGTTGTCTCGGATTCAAAGGTAGCATCTCAACTTAATTATATCACCAAAGAGTTGCTAGAAATTAAGAAAAAGGTCGATAGGTGCGAAGTTTGTAGGGGTGGTCATGATACCGTAGATTGTCCAACACTTACCCTAGAACAGGTAGAGTACATCGCAGGTCAAAATAAGGGTCCAAGCAATCCGTTTAATAATAGTAACTCTAACTGGCGTAGTAACAATTACCGCTCCTCTGATAATCCCCCTGGGTTCCCATTAGGCCAATATCAAAGCAGGGGGCCAGGTTTCTATTCTAGTGGGGGTTCGGGTCAATCAGGTCAGTTTGCTAGTTCAGGTTCAGGGGGGCAGTTTAGAAGTGAGGGGTCAAACCAAGAAGATCAACCTAGGAATGAGGGTTCAAATAGTAGTTTGTCTAGGATAGAGGACCTTCTTACCCAACTAGTGGTTAAGGACCAGGCCACCCAACGTACCTTAGAAGAACACGCTACATTCCTCAAGAATAACCACATGGGTTCAAACATGGTTCAGCATCACCACTCCCACCACAAAGACATCTTACCAGCAATTTTCATGATGGAAGCCGCAAACTCCTGCACCCCAGAAAGAACCATTCCACTTGACCAGGAATTTAGAGAAAGGGAGATCCCTGAAGAAATCGTTGAGGTAATAGCAGATCAAGCCCTGAGAGACCGGTCAGTCTTGAACGATAAGACTTTCCTCACCATCACTCTGAAACACCATGGCCTGTTCATGAAAGGTTTAGTTTTCCACCCAGATTATCCTTTCATGAATTTCTTCCACATACGGGTTTTGTACAAGCTACCAAAAGAGGCACTATGTTTCTCCTGGTACTTATTTGAAGCCTTTACCATTGCCATGTCTTTCAACACCGCCAAACTACTGCAATACTTGATTGACTGCCAGTTTAGTCAATTATCCAAAGAACAAAAGCATACACTCACCCTACTGCAATGGTTTCTCCCGGCCCACCAATGGACTGGACAGATGGCTGCAGCTACATCCAACAAAAGGTATTGCGTCGTTATGTTCAGAAGACCCAGATGTTACCTCACGCCTACATCAATTCCCCAAGATGGAAAAGCGGCCATATACCATGCCCCTCTTTGCTTCATCCATGCCTGGGTCAAATATAAACCCGCAACCTTCTCATTCAAGCTCTGTAATGAACAAGAATGGATGAACATCCGGAAATGCTTAGCTTCCACAAATGGTTTCAAAATAGAAGAGATGTCCTAGATGGTGTAAATGCATGGGAAAACGAAGACCCCCACTCGAAGATATGGACTGATGCTCACAGAGAATATATCCGAACACATATTACCAAAGGAATCACCATGCTTACAAATGATGAATTAGCCGTGTGGGATTATGATAAGGAATCAGGCTTAGATCCAGCGAAAGACCCAGATTCAGAAGAAGATTAATTAAGTTTTACTAATGGTGTTCTTAGGACTAAATAAAGTTTTATCACTCTTAAAGTGATAATAGTGTGCTTAGGACTAAATAAAGCTTTAATCACTCTTAAAGTGATGTAAGCGCTTATGTCATGTGTCTTGTTGTTTTCCTAGGTATTTTCTATGTATTATTAGGAGTGATGTAAGTGTGATGTCATGGATGATGTAATCAAGCCTCTCCTTGGTCTATAAAACGAAGGCTCCCCCTCACTTGTAAATCATCCTTGGAAAGAAATAAAATCTTCTTCTATATTTCTCTATCTTCTCTCTTCTTTCTCACTCTAAAATATCGAGTCTTGTTCAGAGTCTTGAGTCCTTCTTAGTTCTTCTGAGTCCTTCGTCCTTCTGAGTCCAAACCCTTTATGTTTATCACCCTTTGGGGATATTGCACGCCAATTGCAAGAACGACCTCAAGGTCAATTTTCGGGAAATACAAAGCCCAACCCGTCTGCACTTTGAAGGCAATTTCAACCCATAGTGGTAGAACCTTAGGAGAGGTAGTGAGACCTGAGAGTATAGAGGTAGACGATGAGGAGCCCGTAGATGAAGAGATTGAGATGGAGGCTCCCGGTAAAGTGCAACCTAGGTTAATCCCAACAAGTACCGCACACACCGGGGGGCCTTAAGGTGAGAGTAGTATAGAGAAACGATCCACACAAATCGTTCTATCACCCACTGTTGATCGTTCCCGTGCTCCATACCTGTCCCGTCTTAAAAACCAAACTTATTCTAAAGAGTACGGGAAATTTTAGAGATCTTTAAGCAAATTAGGATCAACCTTCCGTTCATAGAAGCCCTTCAATCTATGCCTAAGTACGCGAAATTCTTAAAGGACCTTCTAAAACATAAGGATAGGTTAGGAGAGGTCTCTAACATTCCCCTTAGTGGAGGGTGTTCCGCCGTAGTCTTGAACAAGGTCCCAGAAAAATTGACGGATCCGGGCCTTTTCACCATTCCATGCTTGTTCGGGAGTGATACCGAGTGTAGGGCCCTAGCTGATTTAGGAGCAAGTATAAACCTCATGCCATATTCCATGTACGAGAGGTTAGGACTAGGAGAGTTATCCCCTACACGCATGTCTTTGTCCTTAGCCGATAGATCAGTGAAGTATCCACGTGGCATAATTGAAAGCCTTCTAGTTAAAGTGGACAAATTTGTCTTTCCTGTAGACTTTGTCGTTCTTGATATGGAAGCCGATAAGAAAGTTCCTATCATTCTAGGATACCCATTCTTGTGTACCGCCAAGGCTATCATTGATGTCTTTGACGGTAAAATCACACTCCAAGTCGGTGAGGAGGAGAGAGTCACTTTCGAGATAGCACGCTCCATGGAACACCCTAGCGGTTCCGATGATCTTAGTAGTTCTTGTCATTCGGTCTATTTCATATAGTCTTTCCTATCATGTTTCGACCATTGTTTTGACTACATTTGTGGAGCCGATTTAGTTGAGGGTAAGTTAGAGGAAGTGGTTGAGAAAGTAGAGGAAATTGTGAGTGAGAGTGAGGAAGGGGATGAGACCGATTGGGTCCCCGAAGTGTTAGAGTTGAGTGAAGTGAAGAGCGAGATTGAGAGTACACCCGTAGAGCAACCCGCCCCATTAGAGCTTAAGTTTCTCCCATCCCACTTAGAGTATGCTTTCTTAGGTGAGGGTTCTGATTTTCCCGTCATTATATCATCTAAGTTAGAGTAGGGGGAAAAGGGTAGGTTGTTAGGGGTGTTAAGAGAGAATAGGGAAGCCATTGCATGGCGACTTTCGGATATCAAGGGCATAAGTCCCGCCTATTGTACCCACCGGATACTCATGGAAGATGATTATAAGCCGGTGGTGCAACCTCAACGACGCCTAAATCCGAACATGCAAGAGGTTGTTAAGAAGGAAGTGCTTAAATTGTTAGATGACGGGGTGATATACCCTATTTCCGACTCACCATGGGTTAGCCTGACCCAAGTTGTCCCAAAGAAGGGTGGGATGATGGTAATCATAAATGAAAAGAACGAATTAATCCCTTCTCGTACCGTTACCGGTTGGCGTGTGTGCATTGACTACCGTAAGTTGAATGACGCCACCCGGAAAGACCACTTCCCCTTGCCATTCATTGACCAAATGTTGGAGCGTTTAGCGGGTCAACAGTTCTACTGTTTTCGCGATGGATTTTCGGGTTATTTTCAGATCCCAATCGCACCAGACGATCAAGATAAAACGACATTCACATGCCCTTACGGCACTTATGCGTATCCTCACATGCCTTTCGGGTTATGCAACGCTCCGGCTACATTCCAAAGATGCATGGTTGCTATATTCCAAGACATGCTTGAGACTTCTATGGAGGGTTTCATGGATGACTTCTCGGTTTATGGTACCACTTTCGATCAATGTCTTCTCAATCCTGATAGGATGCTTAAGAGATGTATAGAGACAAACCTTATGCTTAATTGGGAGAAATGTCACTTTATGGTGACGGAGGGGATAGTTTTAGGTCTCAAGGTGTCTAGAGAGGGAATAGAGGTAGATAGGCCCAAGATAGATACCATAAGTAGATTGCCTCCACTCACTAGTGTTAAGTCCGTTCCTAGCTTCCTAGGGCATGCGGGTTTTTATAGGCGTTTCATTAAGGAATTTTCTAAGATTACACGCCCCATGACCCGCCTTTTAGAGAAGGATGTACCTTTCGTCTTTGACGAAGAGTGCATCAAAGCCTTTGACTTTTATAAGGAGAAACTCATTAGTGCCCCTATCCTTGTTTCGCCCAATTGGAGCTTGCCTTTCGAGCTCATGTGCGATGCGAGTGATTATGCCGTAGGTGCGGTATTGGGTCAAAGAATCGATAAACATTTCCATCCAATCTACTACGCGAGTAAAACTTTAAATGATGCTCAAGAGAACTATACCACCACGGAAAAAGAGCTCTTAGCCGTAGTGTTTGCGTTTGATAAGTTTCGCTCATATCTTGTGCTTTCTAAAACCACCGTTTTCACCGACCATGCCGCGTTGCGCTTACTTTTCGAAAAGAAAGACGCCAAGCCATGCCTCATTTGATGGATTCTTTTGCTCTCCGAGTTCGACATAGAAATTAGGGATAAAAGCGGAAAACGTAGCCGCCGACAATTTGTCGCACTTAGAGGATCCTTAGAGAGAGGAGGTTCATGAGGATTCGATAGGATACACTTTTCCTCATGAAACCAGGGATTTTGTTAGAGCTGAGGTAGAGGGATTGCCATGGTTTTCAGATTTGGCAAATTACTTAGCAAATGGCGACATTGTGAAGGGTATGTCCTACTAACAAAAGAAGAAGTTTCTTAGGGATGCTAGGAAATAGATTTGGGATGACCCGTAACTTTTTAGGATAGGTGGTGATCGAGTGCTTAGGAGGTGTGTCTCGAAAGAGGATGGAATGGATATCCTTAGACATGTGCACAAGGGTTTAACGGGAGGCCATCACGGGCCAAATTTCACCGCACATAAGGTTTTTGATAGTGGCTTTTATTGGCCAATGGTAGTTAGAGATGCCATAGAGTTCGTTAGGACATGTGACCGTTGCCAACGTACCGACAACATCTCATCCTAGGATGAAATGCCCTAAAATCTCATTCAAGTTCTTGAAGTCTTTGACGTTTGGGGTATTGATTTCATGGGACCTTTCCCCTCATCGAGTGGAAATTGGTACATCCTCGTGGCCATTGACTTTGTCTCAAAATGGATGGAAGCTCAAGGTTTGCCTACTAATGATGCCTGAGTGGTGGTGAGGTTTCTAAAGAAGTTATTCACATGCTTCGGAGTTCCTAAAGCCATTATAAGTGAGCATGGTACTCATTTTTGCAATTCCGCTATGGAAAAGGCACTAGCACGCTACGGGGTCACTCACCGTCTTTCTATCGCATACCACCTGCAAACTAGTGGCCAAGTAGAGAATGCAAACTGAGGGGTGAAGATAATTCTAGAAAAAACGGTAGGAAAAAGTAGAAAGGATTGGTCGGAAAAGCTCGATGATGCATTGTGGGCATTCCGTACCGCTTACAAAACACCGTTAGGAACCACACCCTTCATGATTGTGTATGGAAAAGCGTGCCATCTTCCGGTAGAATTAGAACATCGAGCATTATAGGCTTTGAAAATCGTTAACCTTGACCTTACCGAAGCCGCAAGGAGGAGATTCTTTCAAATACATGAATTAGAGGCTATAAGGGACGCCGCCTATGAACGATCTTGGAGTATCAAGGAAAAGACTAAGGCGTTGCATGATAGGAGGTTGCAAAGGTTGAAGGAGTTTAAGGTAGGTGATAAAGTGCTTTTGTTCAATTCAAGATTGAAATTGATAGCGGGGAAGTTGAAATCAAGATGGACAGGACCATATGTGGTAAAGGAGGTGTTTCCATACGGTACCGTCGAGTTGTATGACGAAGTTGATAAAGGTGTGTGGAAGCTAAATGGTCATCGATTGAAAAACTACTTGGGAGGTCCCATTGATACCACCGAGGAGGAAGAAACTCCTCTAGAGGATCCACCCACCTTCACCGAACAATGAGTTGAGAAAAGCTTCATTTGTAGAGTATGTACCATTTGTATTTTCGTATTTTTTTGTAATTTTTCATAGTGTGTCGTGTCTTTGTTTTGTGTGTTTGAGTATTTTGCAGGAATCACAACCAACGAGGAGCTGAATTTGCGAAGAAAACGACATTCCAGGTAAGTCCCAACACTTGGAAAAATTTGGGATGGTTTTGGGAAGGATGGTTAATACTTAGAAATTTTTATAAGGCATGAAACTTAAAATTTCACGCAACCTACTGTGAAAAGTGACCCCTCGCGTGCCGCCACAACAAAAAGAACCTTTTGTCGCGTTACGCGACCCCTCAGGTCACAAAACAAGTTTGAACCCTGCTGAGGCGCTACGCGACCCATCTGTCTTGACCTGTCGCCTTACGCGACCCCCTAACCTGAACCGGATCCTTTGAACCCTTCCGTGGCGTCACGCCACGGGTAACCAAGCCAATTGTCACGCAACACGACTTCATAAAAGATCGAAATAAAGCTTTTTCTTACCGGCCTTCTTCCCCAAAATACCCAACCCTATTTCTCAAAACCCCAGCGCCGAAACCACCATAAACCACCATAACCCCGCTGTTAGTACACCATTTTCCACCGATTTACCACCATTGTGATCGGAATTCAGTTGTGAACCAATCCCACTATAGAAAACAAACATTTGACCGATGATTCGGTTCGATTTGGGACCTCTATTCACGAAAATCTTCAAGTTTTCTTGCAACAATTTCGGCACTTCAGGTATAGTTTCAGTTCGTTCTCTTATACACTTCACTTTGCGCATTTGTCTAGGTTAGATTGTCTCAGTTTGTGGTTTTTGGTGTCGCGTCAATCTTAGTCCAGTGCGAGTCAGTTTTGTCGGTTCGTTGCGAGTCTTTATTTGGTTTAGTTATGCTAATTTAGTGGTCTTGTTTGTCGGGTCAGTGTGGGTTAGTCAAGTCATTTTCGAGTCGACTCAGTTTAGTGGTTTTGTTTGTCACCTCAGTCATCTTAGTCGCGTGTCAAGTTTGGTTGTTTTCGCGTCATTCAAGGGTGCGGCTGGTTTTGGTTTGGGTTTTATTGCACATGATACTATCATATCTTGCGAGAACATTGCCGTCTTAACATTCAGTTAGGTCCTTGCTTCTAATTGGTGATAACTATAGCCTGAGTTAATATCGTTATTGGGTGCAAAATGCTTGTCGGGGTGGGATATTGAACATGTTTTGCTGATTATGGATTGGTATGAAGTACACGGATGAAATAAAGTTTCAATCTTGCAATTTAAAATAGAATTTTTGCAAAGGAAAACCGTCCTTTAATTAGGCGGACTTTTTCAAACGCTGAAATTTTTTTATTTTAAACTAATACATGGTTGATTATAAGCAAGGTTGGACATCAATGTCGTTTGTTAGGCAGTCGAGTTTAATTGCGGACAATTAAGGTGCTGAGAGGGGGTAGTAGTGTACATTGAGTCCAAGTTAGAGTGTTTTTAGTCATTTTTAGTTTAGTTCGAGTCTAATTTAGTCGGTCTTGGGTTTACTTGCACGTACAAGTTAATTAGGTTCGCCCGTACTCAATCTCCATTCGGGTGAGTTTAATTATTACTTAGCAATTGTAAAAGGTAACCCGTTTGTTTTAATTCAACTTTATTTTCAGAATTAATCCGCGAATGAAATGCTATACGGCTATTCTAATTTTTAGAATTTTTTTTTCAAAAAATCCAAAAAAATTTAAAAATTTTAAAAATTCAAAAAAAATTTAAAAATTTAAAAAATTAAAAATAACAAAAATAGTTTGTGATTACTGATTATCTGCCTGTTTTGTTTTGTTAAATACTTGTTTTGCAGACATGGCAGCTGCGGGTAGTAGTAGTAGAGGAGGTAGTGCTAGGGCCCGGAAGAGGGGTTCGGATTAGATATCGCAGGATACTCCAATTTTACAAATAGGTGCTCAGGATCTAAGGTTAAGGAAAATCATTTATCAAACGTCCACTGAAAGGATTCCAACATGTAAAGTTAATAGAGTTGACCACCCGATACTACAGTTTGAGCTAGGTACACATGAATGGGAGAAATACGATAAGTTGAAGGATATGGAACTATTTCAGCATAGGGGCATAGACTGGGGGTGGTTAGATGATATAGGCTCTAGACAGGAGGTGTTGGACCTCTTGGGTTCAAAGTTGAGAGAGATGCTAGACTGTGCGTTGGATCAGTATGAAGAGTTAGTGTTGGAGTTCCACAGCACGTGGAAGCATAAAGAAGCGAAGTTTGGTGATGATAAAGCATCATCTTTTAGTTTGGAGAGGTAAGTGTTCGAGATGAGCATGGCAAGTTTGCGATTATGTCTGGTTTCTATACGGAGGAAGAGGTTAAGCAGCCTGGGTTTGTTACTAGTCTGAGAGGGGCGTACACTACTGATAGAGAGCACAGTGTTGGAGGGGCAGAGCTACGCCATTTTTGGAGGACGATTTCTGACCACCCGTTTGCAGTTACGAACCTGATTACTACGATTCGTAATCCAGTATATCGATATGTTTTGAAGATATTGTCGACTACGTTGGTGGGGCAGAAATCGGGTGAGAATAAAGCAAACTGGATCGCGTTGTTCATTCTGATGTGTCGGGTGGAGAACTGGGAGATGAATTTAGCTACATTGTTGGCTGATTCGTTCAGCAGGGGGCGTAGAGGTGGTCACCGAGCTGCGTTGGATATGGGCCCATATATCACTCGTATTGCATTGAATTTGGGGGTGTTTGACAAGTATATCCCCAGATTCCTACATGAAGGGCCGAAGACGATGATTTTTGGTATAAAGGAGCTGCAGCAGGTAAGCATTGTGTCCTATACTGAGCTTTACGGTTGGGAGCCGATTAAGCAGGGCCCGCAGGTACAGCCACCAGTGGGACATCCGGCTGAGGATGTGATGATGCAGATTGATCCTACTCACCGCCAGCGGCCGCCACAGCGACACGAGAGGCCGACGCCGTAGTACTCTCGTAGGCAGCCTCCACCTGAGCAGCTTACTTTACAGTCGTTATCTGGCTATGTGGAGCAGAGATTCGACAGGTTGGAGCACATGACTCAGACGGGGCAAGAGAGACGGGGGGAGGCTCTCAGGTATATCATGAGCAGGCATAGCATGGGGATACCGGATTTCTTTCAGCCGAGAGAATAGGGTGGCTTGGCTGGTGCTGGAGAGAGGTTTGATCCGATTCCCCCATTTCATGTGTTTGGAGAGGGTAGTTCTGGAGCAGGTGGACGAGAGAGTAGCAGAGAGGAGACTGCGAGCGAGCATGGTGAGGATTAGTGTGGGGATGATGAGGATGCAACATGAGCCGATTTTATATCTTTTGTTTTTATTTTTATGCTGTTTTTTATCCTCATATTTTGGCTTGTACTTATACTTAAATACGTTGAACTGGTTGGTTGGGAGGGTTGGCTTGGTTTGTGTTTGGAACTGATACTTATGATGATATATATTATGATCTTTGGTAGTGTTTGTTGATGCCGTTTGATAGGTTGATGTTAGTTGCCGCTTTCGTTCGCGTGTCCGAGATTAGGAACTGTTTGCTGAGCGCATTCGAATTGGAGGGCTTATGTGGAAACGACTGGTACTTTGACAGTCTCACATATTCAGCTAAGTCGTTTCCCTTGTATTGTTTTATTTATTTCGTTTTTCGTTTTTATTTTTAGGTAGTTTTGAGTCGTATTTCTGTTCTTGCATTAGGGACAATGCAATCTTTAAGTGTGGGGATGGGATACATGTAAATAGTAGTAATATTCGAGTCATAAATATGAAAAATACAAAAAAATTAAAAAATTGAAAAAATCCAAAAAAATTGAAAAATTAGAAAATGTCTTTCGAATAAAGAAGTTGGCAAATTAATACGGAAAATGATAGAAAATATGGATTTTTATTCGGGTTCAAATAATAATAATAATATAAGATTAAATTAAGTTGAGCTTGTGTCTAGTTTGGGATATGCGAATAGGCCCGGGTTTGGTTTTAGGTCCCTTTGATTTAATATACCTTTATTGTCGGTCTACTAGTGGGTTTTCATCTGGGAAAAATGGGAAATTTAAACCGCCAATGAGAGTATAAAGAATGCCGTTATAAGTCAAAACCGTTAGAATTTTTAATCATGAAAAAGAAAAAGGAAAAAAATAGAAAAAATGAGCTAGAAACTGAATGAAAGTAGCGCAGGCCTATGTAATCTTGGTTGGGGATAGTGACTTTACAACTAGAATACCTCTAGGATGTGTGAAATCGAAATTGCAATAAAATTACCGACGCCTGTGTAATCCGAGTTGGGGATAGCGACTCTACAGCCGGTGTAACACCCCGCGTTTTGAAAGTCAAAGTCAAGATTGAAGTCAAAGGGAGAAAAGATTGCTAATTGCGATCTGTCTCTCCTTGCTCAATTCCTGTTTTGACTTCTTTGACTTGTAGATAGTCTATTTTCTTATCGCTGTAGTTGTATTATGTGGAGTATCTATTAATAATCGCATAGTAATCGCTATTTATCACGTGTTTAATCGCTATCGCAATCGCCCTCGCAATTCGAATTACGCATTTTGGTTATTATTATATGTGTATGTGTGCTTTATGTGTTACTTGTGCATGTTTAATTATGTTATGTGTGGTAATCAATCGGAAACGCAATCGAACTCAATCGCAAACGAATCGCAAACGCTAAACGAATACGAAATAAGGATGCTTGTGTGTTGATATAGTAGTTGGGATTAAAAGTAATTTTACTAGGAAACTCTATCCCATCGCAACGCTCGCAATCGTAATCGAAATGGCAAAACTCGTCGCACTAGACACACGAGTCAGATGGCCGATCGACCAGGAGACCGGCCGATCGACCAGCCGCTCGATCGAGCTGCCGCTTGATCGACCAGCTATCCGATCAGGCCGCCAACCGATCGACCAGCCCCTTCCACTTTGGGTAACCCTATAAATACCCCTTGTCACCATCATACTTTCCACTTTTGGCAACTGACGTCCGACTAGCGATCTAACCTTGCTTTTCTTTGATTTCTCGCAATCCCGGTAAGATCTCGTCCTAATTCTTGTACTTCCTTAATCTACACGCACTCCTACACCTTTCTATCTTTTGAATCTTAACTTTTAACCGTGAAATCATCAAGATTCAAGGTGTTCTAGGATGACGTCATCATGTGTTCTTGAAGAACTTCATTTTTTGGCCCCAATCCACCAAGAACAACTTAGATCTAACCGATTTCCACAAAAACAAACAAAGATCTTTCATAGATCTAAACATGTTCACAATAAAAAGGATTGAAATTGTGAACATGTTTAGATCTATGAAAGATCTTTGTTTGTTTATGTGGAAATCGGTTAGATCTAAGTTGTTCTTGGTGGATTGGGGCCAAAACATGAAGTTCTTCAAGAACACATGATGACGTCATCCTAGAACACCTTGAATCTTGATGATTTCACGGTTAAAAGTTAAGATTCAAAAGATAGAAAGGTGTAGGAGTGCGTGTAGATTAAGGAAGTACAAGAATTAGGATGAGATCTTACCGGGATTGCGAGAAATCAAACAAAAGCAAGGTTAGATCGCTAGTCGGACGTCAGTTGCCAAAAGTGGAAAGTATGATGGTGACAAGGGGTATTTATAGGGTTACCTAAAGTGGAAGGGGCTGGTCGATCGGTTGGCGGCCTGATCGGATAGCTGGTCGATCAAGCGGCAGCTCGATCGAGCGGCTGGTCGATCGGCCGGTCTCCTGGTCGATCGGCCATCTGACTCGTGTGCCTAGTGCGACGAGTTTTGCCATTCAACTCTTTTACACTCAATGCATTCAAAATCGATAGAATCGGAGCTTGTGCCGACTTACTACTCATTCTAGTGGTTGTGTTGGTTCAAGATCTGGATTCTACTCACGAGACTACCGATTCCGGGTTAAACAAGGAACACCGTCTCGAACCGTCAACTGACCGGGTTTGGGTGATTCCTGTCCGATCAGGAGTACCAAGTATGGACGAGGTTTCTGTTGCTTAACACGTTATCAAAACATCTCGATAAAATGACAAACTATCAAAACAACCAAGTGAAAAACGAACGGAACGACCAGGATAGAATGCCGTCCGATAGGACTACCGTCCGATTGGACTGTCATCCGAACGAGTTGTCACCCGTTCGATCAACACCTTGATGCCACACTTAACATTTGCTTTCAAAACCTTGAAGGATGAACATTGAAAAAAGGGCTGACAGATCGGGTTACCATTCGATCGGACTACAACTCGACCATGTAATGTTCTGACTTTAACACTTAAACAATTTTCAACATGTTCAATGCACAAGGTTGCCATCCGACCGGACCACCATCCGATCGAGTGTCAAACTATTGTGAACATGGTTCTCACTGAAGTGTCCAACTGATCGGGTTGCTAACCGATCGAACGATCGTTCGATCGACCGACCTGAAAGGTAGAGATACTTCTATGTTTTCAAAATGCTACAACGAAAACTTCAAAAGTCAAGCCATCATACACAAACACATCCTTCCCAAAGTAAGTAACAATCCACTCGAACGGTCATCCGACCGGACGACCGTCCGAACGGACTACCACTCGCACGACCGGCTGTCTGATCGGGTTACCATCCGATCGAACTGTTGTCCTACCCGTTTGCACTCTGTACTGTTTTACGCGTCGCTTATCGTTATGCTATCAAACTGTTCAGGCTAACCTTACTCTCTAGCGCTCCGTTCAATCCATCAATCGCTGTGAGTATACTCGATCCCTTTTTGCTTTACGCACTTTTGGGTGTTACATACGTTACTTATTCTAAATCACATCGAACACACTACGCAAATACTTTAAACGCTAACCGTTACTGCATGTATTACGTGACTAAATGAATGCTTGTTTGTTATGTTTACACATGGAATGCTGTCTACCTGCCTTAGTGACGGTAGTACTATTAGTTTGGACTCTGCACCTGTTCACTCAGGGGTTGCTAAGGACAATTTGTTACATGGCTCATAGTGGTGAGTGTGTATCGCGAACTCCTTGGGCAGTCAACCCGCAGTCATTGGTATCGATGGGTTCATATCGATAACTAACATGCTCATTTCACTCTGTGTACTTGTTGGTTATGCATAAACGATTTCAAACTCTATTATGCTATTATCAAACTTGTATGCTTACCTTTACATTATTTGTATTGACTGTTACTTTAACGTATGTGACAGGTGCTTAAGTTGCTTATATGCTTAGCTTACTGTGAAATTGATGCAAGGAAAGGTCTAGGATGCTCTTTGTGCTGGTGATGAAATTGAAGCTAGGGAAGAGGTCCTAGAAACCAATAAATAAACTATCTATGTATAAATCTGAGTTGTCGGAACAGAACTACTTGACTAGATTTTGTTTGTAATAATTATATTATCACTTATGACATGGTATGGGACGTGTTGCTTAAAATATTTGGTAAATATAGTTGTTATGGAAACTTCTGGAGAATATGTTTCGCTCAGTGCTATGCCCCGATGTTTCCGCCATCGGTTGGGGTGTGACAGATTGGTATCAGAGCCATAACTATAGGGAATTAGGCAAGACTCAACCTAGTCCGGGTCGATGTCTTAGAGACCTAGTCTATAGTTAGGAACCAACAGACCGACTCGTGCATGTCCAGTAGGGGTTATGCGTGAGCGTACTGGCTATCTCTCACTATTCTCGCCTACGCTACTCTATCACGACACTCGAATTTTTAAATATGAATGAGCGATTAAGTCGAGATTAGGTGTGAAGACCGCAAAATCTCGACTAAATTGCTTATTCAACCCACAATTTTATCTATAAACACGAGAAATTACGTTGAAATAGGAGTGAAATCCATACTTTGACGCATAATTCTCTTTTATTTTATCAAAACAGGAAGGGAGTTGTTAAGCCAGGGGTGAAACCCTAACCTTGACAACTTGTTCCGACCTTTACTTGGTTTTACAAAACTCTCACCAAAGTCTCGACGGACTCCAACGAAACTTGACGTCACACCGAAACTGAAGGGATACGTGCCGAACGCCCAAGAATCGAGGCAAAGGCACAGTCCCAAAGGTCCAAGTGTGCCTAGAAAGTCCTTGTGAATATTTGAATCACTTTGGTTAGTCAATGTCTAATAGCCGCAGACAGTCTATTTCTCGATTTTTTTTTGTGTTTCGATTCTGAGCCCGCAACTGCTGACTCTTATAATTCGTCGATTTTTATGTGTTTGTATGTATATTTACCTGCTTATGTGTTTTTAAACTTTTGGAGATTTATTCGATTTTTGCTAACGCTTTGATCGACACACACGACTCGCACTGCACCTCTATCTCAAAACGTTAACGAATCGCTACTACCATGAGGAACCACCGTGCGCTATGTTGCTTGCTATATATTATACGCTTATGCTATACTACTCGATGTGTTAATCAATGATCGCTTATACTCTACTATACGCTATGATACCCTCAACAAAAGTCCGCGAGTGTAGACCTTGAATGATAGGTTTCTGTATTCTGAGGCAGTCAGAAGCTTCTGTGTGTGCTATGTGCCTTTATATGCCTCTCGTGATTACGTGCTTCTGTGATTTTGTGATTATGTGCCCTACGTGCTTATGTGTCTCTGTGCTTACGTGAATCTGTGATTATGTGCCAATATGATTATGTGACTATGTTCCTGAGCTTTAGTAGTACTAGACGTGTGAGGTGAGATTCGATTATGACGTGTCTGAGACCTATGACGATGTCTGTTGCAGACAATGTCAACTGGACCAACCTCTAGACCCCGTCACCCACGACTTTCTCGCCAGGAACAGAGAGACAAACGTGTAACAATCCTAAATAAACCGTCACCCTCGATTATTTTCCGACACCCTAATATATTTTAAAATATCCCAAAATGTCCCAAAATACACCCCATACGCGAAAACGGGCCTCAAATATATTAAATAGTATTAAAAATAAATAAAAATTGAAACTTTGGGCTGAGGCGTGCCGCGTAAGCCCCACCCCAAGCGTGACGCGGGCCGCGTCAACTTAAGGCCTGGCACGGCCCTGGGCCGCCACGTGGCCCAACACCCGGCGGAGCTAGTTGCTGACCCGGACAAGCTATACGTTGACCTGAGGTCAACGCGGGCCGAGTAGTCCCTGTCTTTATAATACGCGGGCCGCGAGAGGACCGAGATCAGACCCTATATAAGAAAACAACGAGTTTTCGTTTTCCGTCGTTCATTTCTTTCTTTCTTAAGCGAATTTCTGAGTAGTAGAGATAATACGCGGGTATTATACCCCCTAAATAGCGAAGTTCTGCTCCGTTGTAAGTATTATAACCCCTGGATACGTATTAGATACGCTGCCCGATTGATCTAGAGTTCCATAACGGCTGTCGTGGTTCTGCCCAACGTAGTCGTTGGAATGCCGTCTCGGGGAGGGTATTACTAATGTTAAAATGGGTTATTAATACTAACGCGTGTACATTTGTGTAAATTATAGATAATTCTCAGGAAACCCTTACTGAAAATCTAAGACAGCAATGTGAGTAATCCCTTTTTTGTAAACAGTTTTTACAAAACCTTAACTAATTTACAATGCAATTTAGCAGTGATTGAGTCTTTGTAATTCTACGATTACTGCCAGTATGTTGGGGTTTTGTATACAAAATGTGAGTAACGTTACCGTTGGACGAAGAGTTAGCCAATGTGTAATATGACCCACCAGTCAGGATTGACAGTACTGAATGAGTAATTGGGTAGATATAAACATTGTAATCGCCCTCAATACTGTTAAGTTTAAATTAAATTAGTATTTATTGATTAAACTGGGATTCACTCATCAGTGTTTCCCACTGACAAATGTTTTTAAAACACGTTTCAGGTAACACAATGTGACAGCCAATTAGTAAAAAGCCAGCTGGAGAGCACTGACGGCTTGGAAAAAATGTGGCTATAAAACTTACCTAAAAGATGATGTTTTAAATTCAATAAAATAGGGTTTATCCCTATAAACATGTTGTAATAAGAAACTCGGGTTTTACCCATGTGATTATTAATATCAAATATGGTGGATTTACTCTGATAAACATTTCCTAACTACGGTACTGATGTAATTTCCGCTGCCAAATTAACAAACTGATACCACCAGAATTCTGAGTTCGTGTCCGCCCGTTCCCGGGACAGATAAGGGATCGGGGGTGGCGACGGAAGGTGGTATCAGAGCCTAGCCACTGGTCTAAGCCAAAGAAGTGTTCTGCTGACACTTAAATTTTAAATTTTGTGTTAGGAAATAATTTATGTGATTATGTGTTTTGTGTTATTTGACTATCTGTTAGTTTACAGTATGAGCGACCAAGGACCATCTGACGTGTACCGTCAATTGTCTGGTTCGCCTAGAAGCGAAGGTACCTCCTCTTCTCAGCATGCCCTCTCAGGGTACTCTGCTGATACGGAAGAAGGAATCTTTATGTTTAAGGCTTAGTCCGAGGAGTCATTTCCTCAGAAAAAGAGGGGATGGTTCAGTAGAGGGGCACACGAGCGTAGAAAACGTATGAAAAAGTTACAAGATCAGAGGGTACTAGCAGCAGCCAAGAGAGAGACAGATACCTATGCCCAGGATATGATAAATAGGGGTATAACCAATATTCACATCCTAGCAACCACTACAGCTGACCCTAATCTGGAGCAAATAATAGCACCCCAACCACAGCCACCAATCCCTGACCAACCGATGGAGATAGAGAACCCTGAAAACCAAGTAGAGATGCATGACTTCAATCCGGAGGAAATCCCTAGGGTACCTGCACCAAACCCCCTAGACCCAAATTACGATCCCTGTTGGGATGACGTTAGGGACTATGTGCAACGTTACCCGATACATGAAGACACCCCCATGCAGAACGTAGGAGCCTGCCTAGGTTTGGATCCTTTAGATCCCTATTTCCACGATGAATACGTTAGGGAGATTTTAGAAGATCCTTACCAATTCCAGGTACCTACACCCCCATATCAGGAACCCGCACCCCAGATTCCGAACCCAGTCCTAGAACCTGCACCCCCAATGAGTGCAGAAAACGTACAAGAACTTAGGACTTTTGGGGAGGAAATTTTAGAAAACAGTGAGAGAATGAGACAGGTGGGAGAGCGACTCGTATGGATGTACGACGAGCGCAATATGGATTTCTGGATGAATCCATATCCGTGAATTTGAGAATAGTGAAACGGTAGTAGTAGTAATAATAATAATAATAATAATAATAATAATAATAATAATATAAGTGTGTATGGATGCCTACTATTATTTATTTCAGTTGGTATTGTAATTTATTTCAGTACTGGTGTGTAATAGATATATAGTAGATGAATAGAGTAAAGTCGCAATGATCGACGCTTTTGGCAAAAATACGTGTCATGTGATTGACTATATTAATATTATTTTGTGATATTAATACGGGGTAAATGTTTAAAATTCAGATGGCCGACGAAAGAAATCTGAATAATGATAACCAGAGTAACATTAACATGATTAATGAGAATCCGAGTATCAATAACAATGGAAACAAAATGGATAATAGTGCCGTTCAACACATAGTGGCACAAGGAATCATAGATGCAATGCCATTTATTATTCAAACGATTCAAGAAGCGAATAATAAAAGTAAGCATAGCAGTAAGCGACCAACTGAACCAGAACATAGCGTGAACAACGGCCCTATACTTCAAGTGCCCATTCCCAAAAGAAGAAGAACCGTGTCTTATGGCTGTTCTTACAAAGAATTCTGGTCCTACAAACCAATAGAATTCTCCGGCAATGAAGAACCTATTGCAGCTCTACGCTGGATAGAAAAGACTGAGGCTGTTCTGAAAATAAGCAAGTGTGCTGAAGAAGACAAAATAATGTTTGCTTCTAATCTGTTTAAGAACTCAGCCTTAGAATAGTGGAACACTATCCTCCAGTCAAGAGGAAGTGATAGGGTATACAATATGGAATGGGAGGAATTTAAGAATATGGTAGAAAGGAAATTCAGCCCTCCCAATGAAAAGGAACAAATAGCTAATAAGTTTCTGAACCTTAGAATGACCGGGGTAGATACTACCACATTCTTTGAATATGCTAGAATAGTACCAACCCTTGCATCACCAGAGCCAGTATTAATCTCCCGTTATATCTGGGGATTAATTGGAGAGATTAGACATGTAGTCAAGGCAGCTAGACCTCAAACCATAGAAGAAGCTGTAGAATTAACAAACACCTTGACAGATGAATTAGTACGTACTAGAGAAGAAGACCAGAAGAGGAACCTAGCCCAAAGACTTACTCAAGAATTCCGTTCTGGGAAATACAACCGTAGAAATATGGGTTCTACATCTGCAACTTATTGCAAGTATTGCAAAAGGAAGCATTCTGGAAAATGCTCCATATATTGCAATTTCTGCAAAATATCAAGACATAAGGAAGAAGACTGCAGGAGGAAAGCCAACAACATGGTATGCTACAATTTTGGGGAACAAGGTCACATCAAGCCAAACTGTCCGAAATTGGCTCCAGCTGCGAACAACAAGAACATTAAAAATGCTAGAGCATTTGTTCTAACTGCAGATGAAGCCAAGATGATTCCAGACGTGATAGCTGGTACGTTTTTAGTTAATGATGTATTTGCTAAAGTATTATTTGACTCTGGTGTGAACCAAAGTTTTATTAATACTTCGTTTTGCAAACTTCTAAATCAATCATTAACTAAACTACCACAAGAATGTCTAGTAGAGACAGCTAATGGAGAAACTGTTAGGATTTCTGAAATCTTGCAGGGAGCAAGAATAGAAATTTGAAATCAAAAGTTTATGGCAAACCTTTATCCTATGAATCTGGCAGGATTTGATATTGTTTTAGGAATGGATTGGTTAATAGCCAATAAATCCAGTATTTTATGTGATCAAAAGTCAATCCAAGTAAATTCACCAAAAGGAGATAAACCATCTAGATCCACAAAATTCATCTCTGTGATGAAAACTGCAAGTTATATAAGAAAAGGTTCTATAGTGTATTTTATTTCCATAATCACTAACACTAAAGGAAAAGAACTAAAAGACATTCCAGTAGTATCTCAGTTTTCAGATGTATTTCCAGAAGAATTACCAGGACTACCACCAGACAGAGAAGTTGAATTCAGAATCCATCTGTTACCAGGAACGGTGCCGATTGCCAAAGCACCCTACCGTTTGGCACCTGCAGAAATGCAGGAATTAAAGAAACAATTAGACGAATTACTAGAAAAAGGATTCATACAACCAAGTTCGTCGCCATTGGGAACGACGATACTGTTCGTTAAAAAGAAGGACGGATCAATGCGTATGTGCATTAACTACCGTGAATTGAACAAAGTCACGATTAAGAATCGGTACCCATTACCGAGAATCGATGATCTGTTTGATCAATTGCAAGGAGCTCGATTTTTCTCTAAAATCGATTAAGGTCAGGATATCATCAGTTAAAGGTACAGGAAGAGGACATTCCTAAGACCGCATTCAGAACAAGGTATGGCCATTATGAATTTACTGTCATGCCATTTGGTTTAACCAATGCCCCAGCCGTATTTATGGACATGATGAACCGAATATGTAAGCCATATTTGGATAAATTCATAATCGTCTTCATAGATGATATTCTCATTTATTCTAAAAATAGGGAAGATCGTGCAAAGCATTTGCACGCACTTCTAAGTTTATTAAGAAAGGAAAAGCTTTATGCTAAATTTTCAAAGTGCGAGTTTTGGTTAGAACAGGTACAATTCCTTGGACACTTAGTGAACCATTAAGGAATTCATGTAGATCCAACAAAGATCCAGGCGATTATCAAATGAAAAACCCTGAGTCACCAACTGAGGTTAGAAGTTTCTTAGGATTGGCCGGTTATTATAGAAGATTTATTCAAGATTTTTCTAGAATAGTCATTCCCTTAACTAAGCTAACCTGTAAATCTGTTAAGTTTGAATGGGGATTAAAACAAGAAGAAGCTTTTAGAATTCTTAAGCAAAGATTAACTAATACACCCATATTAGCGTTACCAGAAGGAACTGAAGACTTTGTAGTCTATTGTGACGCTTCTAAATTAGGTTATGGATGTGTATTGATGCAACGCCAAAAGGTTATAGCTTATGCATCTAGGCAACTTAAGAATCATGAAGAGAATTATTCAACCCATGATTTGGAATTAGGAGCTATAATTTTTTCCCTTAAGATTTGGAGACATTACCTTTATGGTAGTAAGTTTACCATATTCACCGATCATAAGAGTTTAAGGTATGTTTTCGGGCAAAAGGAGTTGAATATGAGACAAAGACGCTGGATGGAAATGCTTAGTGATTATGATTGTGATATCCAGTATCATGAAGGAAAAGCAAATGTAGTGGTAGATGGTTTAAGTCGAAAGTATCACGAAAAGCCAAAAAGGGTACGTTCTCTTAAATTAAATCTACAAGTAGATTTAAATGAACAAATCAGAAAAGCACAAGAATCAGTAATCAAGGATGATACTGAAAAATTAAAAGGTATGTTAAAAGAATTAGAACAAGGAACAAATGGAATATGGAGATTCCATAAAAAGAGAATGTGGATACCTAAATTAGGAAACCTACGTCATCGTATATTAGAAGAAGCCCATAAGTATAAGTATACAATGCATCTAGGAAGTGATAAAATGTACAAGGATTTAAGGAAAAATTTCTGGTGGATAGGAATGAAAAAGGACATAGCAGCCTATGTTTCTAAATGTTTAACTTGTTCACAAGTTAAAGCTGAACACCAGAAACCCTCAGGTTTGTTACAACAGCTAGAAATGCCAGTGTGAAAATGGGAATTAATAACAATGGATTTTGTTACCAAATTACCCAAAACAAAGAAAGGAAATGATACAATCTGGGTGATTGTAGATAGGCTAACTAAGTCAGCTCATTTCCTACCAATGAAGGAAACTTTCAGTATGGAACAGTTAGCTAAATTATATGTAAATGAAATAGTTTCTTTACATGGAATTCCTTTATCAATCGTTTCTGATAGGGATAGCCGATTTACCTCTCATTTTTGGTCAAGTTTCCAAAAGGCAATGGGAACCAAGTTAAATCTAAGCACAGCTTATCATCCTCAAACAGATTGACAAAGCGAAAGAACAATTCAGACAATGGAAGATATGCTTAGAGCTTGTGTAATTGATTTCGGAGGTAATTGGGACGATTACTTACCTTTAATAGAATTTTCTTATAATAATAGTTATCACACAAGTATAAATGCTGCACCATTCGAAGCACTTTATGGACAAAAGTGCCGAACCCCAGTCTGTTGGGCAGAAATTAGGGAAAAGCAACTATCTGGACCTGAGATAGTGCAAGAAACCACAGACAAGATTATTCAAGTCAAGGAATGACTGAAAACAACACGTGATCGACAGAAGAGCTATGCTGATAACCGACGCCAACCATTAGAATTTCAAGTAGGAGATAAAGTATTGTTGAAGGTCTCTCATTGGAAAGGAGTAGTAAGATTCATCAAAAGAGGAAAGCTAAGTCCCAGGTATATCAGACCTTTTGAGATTATTAGAAAAATAGGACATGTATCCTATCAGCTACAACTGCCAGAGGAAATGGCAGGAATACATGATGTATTTCATGTATCTAATCTCAAAAAGTGTTTAGCTGATGAATCATTAATGGTACCTCTTAAGGATATAGAGGTAAATGAACAACTCAAGTTTGTAGAAAGGCCTCTACACATTGAAGACAGGAAAGTCAAGAACCTCAAGCATAAGAGATTAGTGCTGGTCAAAGTGAAGTGGGACTCCAAAAGAGGACCTGTATATACATGGGAGATTGAATCTGAGATGCAACGGAAATATCCACACTTGTTCCAGTAGATCTCGAGGACGAGCTCTAAAACAAGGTGGGGGAGGATGTAACAATCCTAAATAAACCAACACCCTTGATTATTTTCCGACAACCTAGTATATTTTAAAATATCCCAAAATACACCCCATACGCGAAAACGGGCCTCAAATATATTAAATAGTACTAAAAATAATTAAAAATTGAAATTTTGGGCTGAGGCGGGCCGCATAAGCCCCACCCCAAGCGTGGCGCGGGCCACGTCAACTTAAGGCCTGGCACGGCCCGGGGCCGCCACGTGGCCCAACACCCGGCGGAGCTAGTTGCTGACCTGGACAAGTTATATGTTGACCTGAGGTCAACGCGGGCCGTGTCACACCCCGACCACGTGTAACCTACGAAACGTGGCGGAAACGTCGGGGAGTGTTGTAACAGAATTAATTGTCTCAAATCCATGGCAATTGAAGTTTTGTTTTATTGATTAAAAGTGTTACAATGTCTTATCAAACAAGGAAATACAACATAATTAACTAGTCTTGCATCTTTTATTGTCACTAAAGCCCAAGTCTGCCTATGTGTATCTTGATCATCTTATGCAACAGCTCCTGAAAAACACATGTGAAAATAGGTACGTCAGCATAAAAATGCCTGTGAGATACATAGGTTTTGTGAAAATGAGATTCATGACTTATGTTTGAGAAAATGTTTAGTCATGAACCTTGTAATTTGCTTTGTCTTGTAAATCATTTGAAAAACAATGAGTTCAGATGATATGTATAAATAAGTGAATAATGTATGGTTAAATGAATAACCATGTAAACTGAGTTTGTATAAGATAAGTTGCTTGTAAAACAATGTATTGTGAAAAATATGTTATTTGCATAAAATGTTATATGTCTCAAACTGAAATGATTCAAATAACGCTACAATATGTAATACCATACAAACACTTATATATAGGAAGTACCAGCGGCGTATCCACCATGCTTGTATCATATTACACACGCATCGTTACTTAATCACTTAATCAAACCAAAACGCCAAAGTAATGTTTAACAGTTGTAGAAATGTTTATGTATGGTCAAATACGGTTCATACGGTTCACAGATACAAACGGTTCATAGATACAGACGGTTCATAGATACAAACGGTTCACAGATACAAACGGTTCACAGATACAAACGGTTCACAGATACAAACGGTTCCTATAATCAAACGGTTACGACGGTTCACATAGTCAAAAGGTTACAACGGTTCAAAACGTAGTATAATGTGTTCACATGCTGGATGAGCATATGCAACAGAAATGCATGATCAAATGTCAATCATGTTAAAATGTCTATGTCGAAATGTCATGTAAAACGATGTACTACGTAATGCACACAATGGGCACACCTAGCATGAAATGTAATGTAAAACGATGTACTAAGTAATGCACACAATGGGCACACCTAGCATAAACACAATGAAATCACGTACTATAATGTACTAATGAACATAGTAGTATATGATGTGAAAACAGGGAAAGCATGAAAGTAACAAGTAGGCACATGTGTTCCACCCCAAAACAGTTTGGAAAACAGTAAAAGAGGGGTCTATGTACTCACTTGAGATTGCTCAGAAGTCCTTGAGTAACAACCAAACAATGCTAGAGATCGCGGATATCAAACGGCACCTAATATAGGTAACTATGTTAATTAACCGGACCTAGATCGGAAGATCGGGTAGCATTAGGGTTTGTAAACCAAACGAGTGTAGAGACTCGTGTCATTTGGTTTGGCAAAGCCTACATACTAAATGAAACTTAACCTAATTGTTTACGACCCATTATGACTCGTTTAGGAAGCTTATGCTACTTTAACGCGTCGTGCGCGTGAAACGCGTTCGGACCGTCTAACTAGTCCTATGACAAGTGTTATATGCCTAAACATGTTACATAATCAGTTATGTGACAAAAATTTAGGTTACATATGCTTAATTACCAATTATACATGAAAAGGGTATTCTGGTAATTTACCTAAGGCATATAAACTACCTATCATACAACTACTTAAACGATGTGACCATAGGGTATAACCTCGGAAGGTTATTCCCTACCTACTATGGTCACCTAATGTGTTTGGTCGGATCCTAATGATCGACCAAACTGGGTCGGGTTCGAAGGTATAGGCGATTTATTAGATCGCCTACCCTACGACCCTAGACAACGTGGTAGTCAGTGGGCATAGTCCCAAGGGACTATGACCAACGTGATTACACTCACGTTGCGAAGTTCAAACGAACTTCGCATTGACCATTACTGGTCAACGCTGAAAGTCAAACAAAGTTTGACTTTCTGACTCGAAAAGCAGTAAAATAAGGAAAAGAACGAAAGAATACTTACCCAGGGTCCCCGAATGCTAACCCAGATCAAAATAGCTCAGGTATGAAACGAAGGTTCCAACTTAGAGTCTTTTCAATCAGATTTGTGGGTTTTTAAGCCAAAGGGGGGTGGGTATTTATAGATTTCGGGTAACCGTTAAGATCGTTTCTTGAATAACGTGATCGAATCTCGTGCGTACACTTGTCGGAAAGGTTATGGAGCCACATATGCTCCTTATCTTAGTGACACATCAACTTAAAACATGTGGTTAAGAATCAATTAGTTGCAACTTGTGTTTAGAACATGGAATCTGGTCCAGAATAGGCAGTCGCGTAGCGCGACTGGTAAGGCTTTAGGCGTCGCGCTACGCCACTGACCCATCTGATTCAGAAATGTTTCTAAATTGGCAGAAATGGTCCCTGTTGTGTTTTAAGCCCTTTTTCGATGCGTTTGAACCCCGTTAACCTCATTTCATGGCTCTAAAATGAAGTTAAAGTATAGGGAACTCAAAACATGCTCAAAAATATGCCGGAGGTTGGTTCGTTTGGCCGTACGAACGCGATGTTCGCTTAATTACGACGGAATGCGCATAAGCGCGAAAAACGATCCAAATGACGCGACGAATGGATTTTTCTTATGGCGAACACTAAAATATAATATAGTCATGCTCACATAAATTTTTGGATGTCCGGATGTATTCAGAACGTAAGTTATGCGCGAAAATGTAAACTTGTGCACTTTTCGACACTTTTAGTCCCTGAATGACCCAAAAGTTTATTTTAGCACACCGAACCCCTCAAAGCCTATTTCTAAGCTATGTAAAGGATATTTATGGTATGTTTAACTTATGGTCATGTTCCGGAATGTCTGTTACAGTTCAAATTGGCATACTTTCGCAGTTTGTCAACTTTAGTCCCTGTAAGCGATTTAACTTGATTTTGCCATACCAAAGCCTTCAAAACTTATTTCTAAGTTAAGTAAAGGTTAATTAAGGTATGTTAAGCCTATTTCACTATTCCGGAGTGTTTGTTTCATTAAACTGGTTATATTTACGCATCAGTGCGCGTATAACCTTCCAGAAAGCGATTTAGAGCTTGAAATCGAACAAGAGTTGATATGTGCAAAAGATACATATATTTATACAAGTCCAAAGTATGAAATACAATATTTCATTGGTTTGGCATTTGTTTGATGGTTGAAATGACACAGGTGTTACAGTCTCCCCTACTTTAGGAAATTTCGTCCCGAAATTAATTCGTAGGAGTCTATTTGTGACTTTGTGTCAGATAACCACCAGAGATATGTAAAGCATAATCCTGTCATTTCCTTAACGGACATTCTTCAGAACGAAAATGAACAAACGGAGTCATTTTCCTCAACGAGTATTCTTCAGAAGCGGAAATGAAGGAATAAACAAACGGGGATTCATTTCCTTAACGGAAAATCTTCAGAAACGAAAATGATCAAACGGAGTCATTTTCAACGATTTGTTCCCTCAGAAATGGAAGTGAAAATGATTGACAAACGGATATTCATTTCCTCAACGGACAATTCTTCAGAAACGAAAATGAACAACAGAGTCATTTTCAACGGTTGCTTCCTCAGAAACGGAAATGAGAATGATAGACAAACGGATATTCATTTCCTCAACGGATAATCTTCAGAAATGAAAATGAACAAACAGAGTCATTTTCAACGGTTGCTTCCTCAGAAACGGAAATGAAAATGATAGACAAACGGATATTCATTTCCTCAACGGATAATCTTCAGAAACGAAAATGAACAAACAGAGTCATTTTCAACGGTTGCTTCCTCAGAAACGGAAATGAAAATGATAGACAAACGGATATTCATTTCCTTAACGGACAAATCTTCAGAAACGAAAATGATCAAACGGAGTCATTTTCAACGGTTGCTTCCTCAGAAACGGAAATGAAAATGATAGACAAACGGATATTCATTTCCTCAACGGATAATCTTCAGAAACGAAAATGAACAAACAGAGTCATTTTCAACGGTTGCTTCCTCAGAAACGGAAATGAAAATGATAGACAAACGGATATTCATTTCCTTAACGGACAAATCTTCAGAAACGAAAATGAACAAACGGAGTCATTTTCAACGGTTGCTTCCTCAGAAACGGAAATGAAAATGATAGACAAACGGATATTCATTTCTTCAACGGATAATCTTCAGAAACGAAAATGAACTAACGGAGTCATTTTCAACGGTTGTTTCCTCAGGTTCGGAAATGAAGGATTTAAACAACGGATATTCATTTCCTCAACGGATAATCTTCAGAAACGAAAATGAACTAACGGAGTCATTTTCAGCAGATGTTTCCTCAGGTTCGGAAATGAAGGATTAAACAACGGATATTCATTTCCTCAACGGATAATCTTCAGAAACGAAAATGAACTAACGGAGTCATTTTCAACGGTTGTTTCCTCAGGTTCGGAAATGACGGATTAAACAACGGATATTCATTTCCTCAACGGATAATCTTCAGAAACGAAAATGAACTAACGGAGTCATTTTCAACGGTTGTTTCCTCAGGTTCGGAAATGAAGGATAGACGGATATTCATTTCCTCAACGGATATTCTTCAGAAGTGAAAAATGAATAGCTAGTTCATTTTTCCTCAACGGATACTTCATCAGAATTGGAAATGAATAGGATTAACTTCTAGGTACATGACAAAGCTCGCTGTGGTTTCTGTGCACTAAATTCCATAATTATGTATGCATCCATAATTACGTAATTCCTTACACAGTCCGCACAGTTTGTCTTGTAATGTTCATAAGCACATTATCACGTAGTTGTTTAACTTGTTATTAACTTGTTATCTTTGGACGCGGATACTTAAAGTACACCAGGAATCCAATTCGTGGATTTCATTTGACACTTTAATCATTTCAAGAATCTATCTATGAAGATAGGATAATCTTAAAAGAAATTCGGCTTTGTCCCTATTGAATTGTGATGTACGTATTGAATCATACAAAGAATTCAATTAAGGACTCCGATGAATGATACCCATCCACAAGGATCTAATTATGAAGATAGAAAGATCCTACATGGATTTTGGAGTTTGTGTAACGAGAGTGTTCCGACACCTTGCACTAGGCGTGCTTACGTCGACACACAAGGTAGAAAGTTCATGAGGTTGAGGCGCCAGATATGCCAAGCGACATATGAAGCAGAGTTTGAAGGTTGAGCAGCAGCAGGATTTGTAACAGCTTTGCTTTGGATTGCAAAGCGGCATATGTTAACCAAATGTCTCCATCGTCCACCGTGGGTACATTTGAAACAAGGTATTTGATTTGAATAATGACGATGGCATTGATTGCACCAAGGAGCAGTTCCCTTATACAGCTTCACCCCTGAGGCGAGTCATGGTGATAGCTAAGTCAACGGTCCTCTGGAGTATGACGCCTATTCGCTGGGTAAATGCAGCACCTGGTTCGGACATTGTTGTTGCGATGAAGAAGCATCTTGAAGATAACGAAAGGCATAGGAGGAAACAAGCGAAAGATAGTCAAAAGGAAATGACAAGGCATGTAGATTGTGACCATTTGTTTGTTACCAAAGGCAAACAACTGAGATAATGACTAATCAAAGTAAGCGGGTCAATATAATGTATCGCGAAGACATGCTCGCCTATAAGTGAACACTCATCCCAAGAATTCCCAGGTAAGCACAACTGGTCTCGCGTCTGATGAGATGTATACGAAGTGCTTGCCTAGACAGAAAACCCAGAATACAGGCATTCACCCTTCCAGTTTGCACGTGTTCACATTATTAAAAACCCAAAACCTTGACGAGAGTTTTGAAAACTCAAAGGGGTTCAAAACCATATAATAGAGAGTTCAAAACCTTACAATAGAGGGTTCAAAACCTAGTAATCAATCATCCTAGAACAGATGATTAGTTTTCAAAGCGGTTTTGAAATTTATGTTCTTGTTGTGGTCGTCGCCTAAGGATAGGTGACGGTATTGTTTTATGACTAAACGCAAGTAAACTCGCGTTAGGGTCCTAAGAAAGTTATAGACTAGGTCAAAGCATTACTAATAACCTAATTCCCTATAACCATTGGCTCTGATACCATCTTTTCTGTCACACCCCGACCACGTGTAACCTACGAAACGTGGCGGAAACGTCGGGGAGTGTTGTAACAGAATTAATTGTCTCAAATCCATGGCAATTGAAGTTTTGTTTTATTGATTAAAAGTGTTACAATGTCTTATCAAACAAGGAAATACAACATAATTAACTAGTCTTGCATCTTTTATTGTCACTAAAGCCCAAGTCTGCCTATGTGTATCTTGATCATCTTATGCAACAGCTCCTGAAAAACACATGTGAAAATAGGTACGTCAGCATAAAAATGCCTGTGAGATACATAGGTTTTGTGAAAATGAGATTCATGACTTATGTTTGAGAAAATGTTTAGTCATGAACCTTGTAATTTGCTTTGTCTTGTAAATCATTTGAAAAACAATGAGTTCAGATGATATGTATAAATAAGTGAATAATGTATGGTTAAATGAATAACCATGTAAACTGAGTTTGTATAAGATAAGTTGCTTGTAAAACAATGTATTGTGAAAAATATGTTATTTGCATAAAATGTTATATGTCTCAAACTGAAATGATTCAAATAACGCTACAATATGTAATACCATACAAACACTTATATATAGGAAGTACCAGCGGCGTATCCACCATGCTTGTATCATATTACACACGCATCGTTACTTAATCACTTAATCAAACCAAAACGCCAAAGTAATGTTTAACAGTTGTAGAAATGTTTATGTATGGTCAAATACGGTTCATGCGGTTCACAGATACAAACGGTTCATAGATACAGACGGTTCATAGATACAAACGGTTCACAGATACAAACGGTTCACAGATACAAACGGTTCACAGATACAAACGGTTCCTATAATCAAACGGTTACGACGGTTCACATAGTCAAAAGGTTACAACGGTTCAAAATGTAGTATAATGTGTTCACATGCTGGATGAGCATATGCAACAGAAATGCATGATCAAATGTCAATCATGTTAAAATGTCTATGTCGAAATGTCATGTAAAACGATGTACTACGTAATGCACACAATGGGCACACCTAGCATGAAATGTAATGTAAAACGATGTACTAAGTAATGCACACAATGGGCACACCTAGCATAAACACAATGAAATCACGTACTATAATGTACTAATGAACATAGTAGTATATGATGTGAAAACAGGGAAAGCATGAAAGTAACAAGTAGGCACATGTGTTCCACCCCAAAACAGTTTGGAAAACAGTAAAAGAGGGGTCTATGTACTCACTTGAGATTGCTCAGAAGTCCTTGAGTAACAACCAAACAATGCTAGAGATCGCGGATATCAAACGGCACCTAATATAGGTAACTATGTTAATTAACCGGACCTAGATCGGAAGATCGGGTACCATTAGGGTTTGTAAACCAAACGAGTGTAGAGACTCGTGTCATTTGGTTTGGCAAAGCCTACATACTAAATGAAACTTAACCTAATTGTTTACGACCCATTACGACTCGTTTAGGAAGCTTATGCTACTTTAACGCGTCGTGCGCGTGAAACGCGTTCGGACCGTCTAACTAGTCCTATGACAAGTGTTATATGCCTAAACATGTTACATAATCAGTTATGTGACAAAAGTTTAGGTTACATATGCTTAATTACCAATTATACATGAAAAGGGTATTCTGGTAATTTACCTAAGGCATATAAACTACCTATCATACAACTACTTAAACGATGTGACCATAGGGTATAACCTCGGAAGGTTATTCCCTACCTACTATGGTCACCTAATGTGTTTGGTCGGATCCTAATGATCGACCAAACTGGGTCGGGTTCGAAGGTATAGGCGATTTATTAGATCGCCTACCCTACGACCCTAGACAACGTGGTAGTCAGTGGGCATAGTCCCAAGGGACTATGACCAACGTGATTACACTCACGTTGCGAAGTTCAAACGAACTTCGCATTGACCATTACTGGTCAACACTGAAAGTCAAACAAAGTTTGACTTTCTGACTCGAAAAGCAGTAAAATAAGGAAAAGAACGAAAGAATACTTACCCAGGGTCCCCGAATGCTAACCCAGATCAAAATAGCTCAGGTATGAAACGAAGGTTCCAACTTAGAGTCTTTTCAATCAGATTTGTGGGTTTTTAAGCCAAAGGGGGGTGGGTATTTATAGATTTCGGGTAACCGTTAAGATCGTTTCTTGAATAACGTGATCGAATCTCGTGCGTACACTTGTCGGAAAGGTTATGGAGCCACATATGCTCCTTATCTTAGTGACACATCAACTTAAAACATGTGGTTAAGAATCAATTAGTTGCAACTTGTGTTTAGAACATGGAATCTGGTCCAGAATAGGCAGTCGCGTAGCGCGACTGGTAAGGCTTTAGGCGTCGCGCTACGCCACTGACCCATCTGATTCAGAAATGTTTCTAAATTGGCAGAAATGGTTCCTGTTGTGTTTTAAGCCCTTTTTCGATGCGTTTGAACCCCGTTAACCTCATTTCATGGCTCTAAAATGAAGTTAAAGTATAGGGAACTCAAAACATGCTCAAAAATATGCCGGAGGTTGGTTCGTTTGGCCGTACGAACGCGATGTTCGCTTAATTACGACGGAATGCGCATAAGCGCGAAAAACGATCCAAATGACGCGACGAATGGATTTTTCTTATGGCGAACACTAAAATATAATATAGTCATGCTCACATAAATTTTTGGATGTCCGGATGTATTCAGAACGTAAGTTATGCGCGAAAATGCAAACTTGTGCACTTTTCGACACTTTTAGTCCCTGAATGACCCAAAAGTTTATTTTAGCACACCGAACCCCTCAAAGCCTATTTCTAAGCTATGTAAAGGATATTTATGGTATGTTTAACTTATGGTCATGTTCCGGAATGTCTGTTACAGTTCAAATTGGCATACTTTCGCAGTTTGTCAACTTTAGTCCCTGTAAGCGATTTAACTTGATTTTGCCATACCAAAGCCTTCAAAACTTATTTCTAAGTTAAGTAAAGGTTAATTAAGGTATGTTAAGCCTATTTCACTATTCCGGAGTGTTTGTTTCATTAAACTGGTTATATTTACGCATCAGTGCGCGTATAACCTTCCAGAAAGCGATTTAGAGCTTGAAATCGAACAAGAGTTGATATGTGCAAAAGATACATATATTTATACAAGTCCAAAGTATGAAATACAATATTTCATTGGTTTGGCATTTGTTTGATGGTTGAAATGACACAGGTGTTACAGGCCGCGTAGGCCCTGTCTTTGTATTACGCGTGCCGCGAGAGGACCGACATCAGACCCTATATAAGAAAGCAACGGGTTTTCGTTTTTCGTCATTCATTTCTTTCTTTCTTAAGCGAATTTCTGAGTAGTAGAGATAATACGCGGGTATTATACCCCCTAAATAGAAGTTCTGCTCCGTTGTAAGTATTATAACCCCTGGAAACGTATTAGATACGCTGCTCGATTGATCTAGGGTTCCGTAACGGCTGTCGTGGTTCTGCCCGACGTAGTCGTTGGAATGCCGTCTCGGGGAGGGTATTACTAATGTTAAAATGGGTTATTAATACTAACGCGTGTACATTTGTGTAAATTATAGATAATTCTCAGGAAACCCTTACGGAAAATCTAAGACAGCAATGTGAGTAATCTCCTTTTTGTAAACAGTTTTTACAAAACCTTAACTAATTTGCAATGCAATTTAGCAGTGATTAAGTCTTTGTAATTCTACGATTACTGTCAGTATGTTGGGGTTTTGTATAGAAAATGTGAGTAACGTTACCATTGGACGAAGAGTTAGCCAATGTGTAATATGACCCACCAGTCAGGATTGACAGTACTGAATGAGTAATTGGGTAGATATAAACATTGTAATCGCCCTCAATACTGTTAAGTTTAAATTAAATTAATATTTCTTGATTAAAGTGGGATTCACTCACCAGTATTTCCCACTGACAAATGTTTTTAAAACGCGTTTCAGGTAACACAATGGGACAGCCAATTAGTAAAAAGCCAGCTGGAGAGCACTGACGGCTTGGGAAAAATGTGGCTATAAAAGTTACCTAAAAGATGATGTTTTAAATTCAATAAAATAGGATTTATCCCTATAAACATGTTGTAATAAGAAACGCGGGTTTTACCCATGTGATTATTAATATCAAATATGGTGGATTTACTCTGATAAACATTTCCTAACTACGGTCCTGATGTAATTTCCGCTGCCAAATTAACAAACTGATACCACAAGAATTCTGAGTTCGCGTCCGCCCGTTCCCGGGACAGATAAGGGATCGGGGGTTGCGACAAAATGCCTTGCTGCCATACTCGCTAAATAAGTGGGAAAGGTTGTGCCTCAAATCGTGAGCGAAATTTATGAGAATGCTAGCAAATCATCTGAGGAGTCCAGAACCGAAACTCCTAAAGCTGCTCCCAAGACTGCTTTCAGCTTCAAGCAGTTCAAAGCTTGTGGTCCAAAAGAGTTCACTGGCGAAGATGGCCCTACGGCCTTGTTGCAATGGTTCGACTCGATCGAAGTCACTCTGCGTCAGAGTGGATATCCTGACGATCTCCGCACTCTGAATGCTACCGGCGTCTTCCAGTCCCGCGCATTAGACTGGTGGACGAACAAGAGGAACAAACTCGGAAACAACGCAGCTTATGGTCTGTCATGGGATGAGTTGAAGGACGTTATGCTCGAAGAGTTCTGCCCTCCCCATGAGCGCCAAAAGTTGGAGGACGAATTCTAGCATCTGAAGCAGAGGGATGGTGAAAACACTGCGTTAACTGCTCGTTTCAAGCAGCTCAGTATTATCTGCCCTGATCAAGTCAAGACTCCTGAGATTGAAATCAAGAAGTATATCTGAGCGCTGCCGGATTGTGTCGCTGATTTTGTGCAAGCGGCCAAAACCGCAACAATCGAAGAAACTTACTTGCTTGCCGCTGAAATCAATGACAAGCGAGTAAAAGCTGGTTTTTGGGATAAAACTTCAAGGAACCTGCATCAAGTCACCGCCGCACCAACCGCCGAAATCGCCACTGCTCAATCGTCAAAGCCCTCACGCCGCATGAAGAAGAACAACAACAGCAACTCCAGCAACAAGAACTGTGCTGTCACCACCACTGCTGCTCCACTACAAGCCGTACCGGCTCAACAGCAGTCTCAGCACCGATCAGTTCCAGCAATCTATGCACCGCCTGCAAAGCACGCATACACAGGCCCCCACCCTGCCTGCCCAACATGCACTTATCATCACCCGGTGGGTCTCGCCTGCCGTTTCTATGCTCACTGCAATATGTACGACCACTTCACTGCAAACTACTGTACTGGTCCCCGTCAAGCGCATGCGCAAGCCACTGCTCATCAAGCTCTGCTCCCAGCCCCACAAGGCCAACAAGCGGCTCAGGTACCCGTGGTCAACGCCCAAATCTGCTTCGCATATGGTGATCCCAACCACTTTGCGAACATGTGCCTGAACAGGGTTGTGAAACAAGAGCCCCAACAGTAGCAGCAGCACCACCAGCAACAGCCTCAGCAGCAGCAACAAGCCACACGGGCCAGAACTTTCAACATCAATGTGCGCCAAGCCCAGGCTGATAACAACGTGGTCAATGGTACGTTCCTTGTGAATGGTATTTATGTTTCATGTTTGTTTGATACTGGAGTCGATAACTGCTTTGTGTCGTTTGAATTCGAGAAACTCCTTAATCGTAAGCGCTCCCATCTCCCCTCGATGTTCGATGTTGAAGTCGCCACCAGAAGAGCTGTCGCCGTTAATTATGTTCTTCATGATTGTACTCTTGAGCTCAACAATCACATCTTCCCAATCAACATTATTCCGATGCAGCTTGGAAGTTTTGACGTCATAGTAGGCATGGACTTTCTTCGCGAAAACCATGCTGAAGTTGTGTGCTTCGATAAGATGATTCGATTCTCGCTCGCGAATGGTGATTTATTGTGTGTTTATGGTGAAACTGCTTCAAAAGGCCTCAAGCTCATGTCATGTGTCCAAGCTAGTAAGTATCTCCGCAAGGAATACAGAGCTTTCTTAGCTAACATTGTAGTAGCGGAGAAGGAAAAGAAAGGAAGACCTGGTGTAAATAATGTTCCAGTGGTTCGAGAATTTCCTAACTTTTTTCCTGAGGATCTTCCCGGACTACCGCCAAGTCATGATATCGACTTCCGCATCGACCTCATTCCTGGAGCCAACCCTGTTGCCAAAGCTCCTTACCGACTCGCACCGTCCGAAATGTGTGAACTCTCGAGTCAGCTTCGGGAATTACTTGAGAAAAGCTTCATTTTCCCGAGCGCCTCTCCTTGTGGCGCGCCAGTCCTTTTCGTCAAAAAGAAGGATGGGTCGTTCCGGATGTGCAATGACTATCGGGAACTGAATAAGTTGACTATCAAGAACTGTTATCCCCTGCCTCGCATTGATGATTTGTTTGATCAGCTACAAGGTGCTACGTGCTTCTCGAAGATCGATCTACGTTCCGGCTATCACCAACTACGCATCCAAGAGGAGGATATACCCAAAACCGCTTTTCGCACTCGATACGGCCACTATGAGTTCGTTGTTATGCCTTTTGGTTTAACCAACGCACCCACGGTTTTCATAGATCTGATGAATCGTGTGTGTAAACCTTACCTCGATCGTTTCATCATCGTGTTCATCGACGATGTCTTGATCTATTCCAATTCGAAGGCCGAACACGCGCAACATATACGTTTGGTTCTCTTGCTACTCCAGGGAATCGACTCTATGCCAAGTTCTCCAAGTGTGAACTTTGGCTGGAGGAGGTTCAGTTTCTGGGTCACATTGTAAATAGTCAAGGTATCCACGTCGATCCCGCGAAGATTGAAGCCGTTAAGAGTTGGATTACACCTAAGAACCCGTCTGAAGTCCGTTCTTTTCTTGGACTAGCAGGCTATTATCGACAATTTATCGTAGGATTCTCAAAGATCGTTGTGCCGCTTACCGCTCTCACGCATAAAGACAAGCCTTTTGTTTGGGGAACTGAACAAGAGACTATTTTCCAAACCCTCAAGTGCATGCTTTGCAACGCTCCTGTTCTCACATTGCCCGACGAAAACGACGACTTTATTGTCTATTGTGATGCCTCGAACCTTGGTCTTGGCTGCGTCCTCATGCAACGGGACAAGGTTATTGCGTACGCATCTCGTTAGCTCAAAATCCACGAAAAGAACTATACTACCCATGATCTCGAGCTAGGCGCAGTTGTTTTTGCGTTAAAGATTTGGCGACACTACCTGTATGGTACAAAGTGTACGATCTTCACCGATCATAGGAGCCTACAACATATCTTTGACCAGAAGGAACTTAATATGCGTCAACGCCAATGTGTAGAACTTCTCAACGATTATGACTGTGAGATTCGTTATCACCCAGGCAAAGCAAATGTCGTTGCTGACGCTCTCAGCAGACGGAGCTATCTGCTCAGCATTCGTGATACCCAAGCCCAATATAATCTCGAAACCCTCATCCGCGAAACCCAGCATGCCTGCTTTAACGAGCGCACTTTGAAGAAGGAAAGAATCTACCACGATGGAGCCCAGCTTGTGAATAAGTCGAATGGGATATTCCACTTCCTGGACCGAATTTAGATCCCTAAGCGAACCAACTTACGACAGACTCTGATGGACGAAGCCCACAAATCCCGATATTCTATTCATCCCGGTGCCGACAAAATGTACCAGGACCTTCGCTACAAGTACTGGTGGCCGGGCATGAAAAGGGACATCGCCCTCTACGTTGGAAAGTGCCTAACTTGTTCGAAGGTCAAGGCTGAACACCAAAGGCCCTCTGGCTTACTCGAACAACCCCCGATCCCTATGTGGAAGTGGGAGAGTATAGCTATGGACTTCATAACCAAGCTCCCGCGCACGCCATCAGGTCACGACAGTATCTGGGTTGTTGTTGACCGTTTGACCAAATCAGCTCACTTTTTGCCAATACGGGAAGACTACAAGGTAGAACGATTAGCCCGAATCTACACCAATGAGATCATTTGTCGACATGGGATGCCTCGTGACATCATCTCTGACCGTGATCCTCGGTTTACCTCGCGACTGTGGGAAACGTTTCAAGCAGCTCTCTGTACAACGCTTAATCTAAGTACCGCATTCCACCCTCAAACCGACGGTCAGACTGAGAGAACGATCCGTACTCTGGAAGACATGCTCCGTTCGTGTGTCATAGATTTCGGTGGTAATTGGGATGCATACCTGCCGTTAGTCGAATTCTCATACAACAACAGTTACCATTCCAGCATTCAAATGGCACCATTCGAGGCTTTATACGGAAGGAAATGCCGATCGCCTATTGTGTGGCACGAGATCGGTCACTCGCAATTAACCGGTCCTGAGCTATTGCAAGAAACAACCGACAAAGTCCTCCAAATAAGAGACAACTTGCTGAAAGCTCGGAGTCGTCAGAAAAGTTACGCCGATAGACGACGCAAGCCCCTTGAATTTGACGTTGGCGACTACGTACTCCTAAAGGTATCACCTTGGAAGGGTGTGGTCAGATTCGGCAAGTAAGGGAAACTAGCGCCTCGATATGTTGGACCTTTTAAGATTCTGGAAAGGATCGGAAAAGTCGCCTACAGACTCGAACTACCGGAGGAACTTAGTAATGTCCACCCGACTTTCCATGTGTCATACCTCCGAAAGTGCCTGGCTGAGCATGATTTAATTGTACCCCTCGATGACCTCCAAATAAATGAAACACTACACTTCGTGGAGAAGCCTGTCGAAATCATGGATCGCCAAACCAAGCAGCTCAGACGCTCGCTCATTCCTATTGTGAATGTCCGATGGGAAGGCAAACGAGGCACGGAGTTCACTTGGGAACTCGAAAGCGACATGAAGGCGAAGTACCCGGAGTTGTTTGTTACGGCTTCGGCCTAATTTTGGGACGAAATTCCCTCAACTAGGGGAGGCTGTAACACCCCGCGTTTCGAAAGTCAAAGTCAAAGTCAAGATTGAAGTCAAAGGGAGAAAAGATTGCTAATTGCGATCTGTCTCTCCTTGCTCAATTCCTGTTTTGACTTCTTTGACTTGTAGATAGTCTATTTTCTTATCGCTGTAGTTGTATTATGTGGAGTATCTATTAATAATCGCATAGTAATCGCTATTTATCGCGTGTTTAATCGCTTTATCGCTATCGCAATCGCCCTCGCAATTCGAATTACGCATTTTGGTTATTATTATACGTGTATGTGTGCTTTATGTGTTACTTGTGCATGTTTAATTATGTTATCTGTGGTAATCAATCGAAACACAATCGAACTCAATCGCAAACGAATCGCAAACGCTAATCGAATACGAAATAAGGATGCTTGTGTGTTGATATAGTAGTTGGAATTAAAAGTAATTTGACTAGGAAACTCTATCGCATCGCAACGCTCGCAATCGCAAACAAAACGAGAAAACTCGTCGCACTAGACACGCGAGTCAGATGGCCGATCGACCAGGAGACCGGCCGATCGACCAGCCGCTCGATCTAGCTGCTGCTCGATCGACCAGCTGTCTGATCGGGCCGCCAACCGATTGACCAGCCCCTTCCACTTTGGGTAACCCTATAAATACCCCATCTCACCATCATACTTTCCACTTTTGGCAACTGACGTCCGACCAGCGATCTAACCTTGCTTTTCTTCGATTTCTCGCAATCCCGGTAAGATCTCTTCCTAATTCTTGTACTTCCTTAATCTACACGCACTCCTACACCTTTCTATCTTTTGAATCTTAACTTTTAACCGTGAAATCATCAAGATTCAAGGTGTTCTAGGATGACCTCATCATGTGTTCTTGAAGAACTTCATGTTTTGGCCTCAATCCACCAAGAACAACTTAGATCTAACCGATTTCCACATAAAAAAACAAGGATCTTTCATAGATCTAAACATATTCACAATAAAAAGGATTGAAAGATGGTTTTCCAACTTTCTTTCAACTCTTTTACACTCAATACATTCAAAATCGATAGAATCGGAGCTTGTGCCGACTTACTACTCATTCTAGTGGTTGTGTTGGTTCAAGATCTGGATTCTACTCACGAGACTACCAATTCCGGGTTAAACATGGAACACCGTCTCGAACCGTCAACTGACCGGGTTTGGGTGATTCCTGTCCGATCAGGAGTACCAAGTATGGACGAGGTTTCTGTTGCTTAACACGTTATCAAAACATCTCGATAAAATGACAAACTATCAAAACAACCAAGTGAAAAACAAACGGAACGACCAGGACGGAATGCCATCCGATCGGACTACCGTCCGATCGGACTGTCTTCCGAACGAGTTGTCACCCGTTCGATCTACACCTTGGTCCCACACTTAACATTTGCTTTCAAAACCTTGAAGGATGAACATTGAACGAAGGGCTGACCGATCGGGTTACCATTCGATCAGACTTCCACTCGACCATGTAATGTTCTGACTTTAACACTTAAACAATTTTCAACATGTTCAATGCACAAGGTTGCCATCTGATCGGACCACCATCCGATCGAGTGTCAAACTACTGTGAACATGGTTCTCGCTGAAGTGTCCAACTGATCGGGTTGCTAATCGATTGAACGATCGTTCGATCGACCGACCTGAAAGGTAGAGATACTTCTATGTTTTCAAAATGCTACAACGAAAACTTCAAAAGTCAAGCCATCATACACAAACACATCCTTCCCAAAGGAAGTAACAATCCACTCGAACGGTCATCCGACCGGACGACCATCCGAACGGACTACCACTCGCACGACCGGCTGTCTGATCGGGTTACCATCCGATCGAACTGCTGTCCTACCTGTTTGCACTCTGTACTGTTTTACGCGTCGCTTATCGTTATGCTATCAAACTGTTCAGGCTAACCTTACTCTCTAGCGCTCCCTTCAATCCATCAATCGTTGTGAGTATACTCGACCCCTTTTTGCTTTACGCACTTTTGGGTGTTACATACGTTACTTATTCTAAATCACATCGAATACACTACGCAAATACTTTAAACGCTAACCGTTACTGCATGTATTACGTGACTAAATGAATGCTTGTTTGTTATGTTTACACATGGAATGTTGTCTACCTGCCTTAGTGATGGCAGTACTATTCGTTTGGACTCAGCACCTGTTCACTCAGGGGTTGCTAAGGATAATTAGTTACATGGCTCATAGTGGTGAGTGTGTATCGCGAACTGCCTTGGGCAGTCAACCCGCAGTCATTGGTATCGATGGGTTCATGACGATAACTAACATGCCTCATTTTACTCTGTGTACGTGCTGGTTAGGCGTAAACGATTTCGAACTCTATTATGCTATTATCAAACTTGTATGCTCACCTTTACACTATGTGTATTGACTGTTAGTTTAACGTATGTGACAGGTGCTTAAGTTGCTTATATGCTTAGCTTGTTGTGAAATTGAGGCAAGGAAAGGTCTAGGATACTCTTTGTGCTGGTGATGAAATTGAAGCTAGGGAAGAGGTCCTAGAAACCAATAAATAAACTATCTATGTATAAATCTGAGTTGTCGGAACAGAACTACTTGACTAGATTTTGTCTGTAATAATTATATTATCACTTATGACATGGTATGAGACGTGTTTCTTTAAATATTTGGTAAATATAGTTGTTATGGAAACTTCTGGACAATCTGTTTCGCTCAGTGCCATGCCCCGATGTTTTAGCCATCGGTTGGGGTGTGACAGCCAGAATGCCTCTGGGTTAGGTAAAGCAACGGCTAAGCTCATTAAAGAAAAGAAAAAAATGAAAAGAAAGAAAAATGATGGAAAATGAAAAAAAAAATTGATTTTAAAATCTCCTGTTTTTTATATAAGATGGTTAGGAATTGGTCCAATGATCATTCCTTTTGTTCTATAAGCTTGAGGTGGGATTAGGTGGACCGTAGCTTCTAACGTGAGACCTTAGGTAGATTGACCGCACTTAAACTAAAATCACATGATAAGGGCTTAAGACTGGATTTGGGTTTAAAAGAGACAAGTATATTTGCAATCGCGCCTAACGAAAGCTTTGATTTTAACAAAATATAAATAGTTTTTAACCTAAGTATTTATTCATCTCTGATTCCGTTGCATAATTCTTTTTCGAGGACGAAAAAAGAGTAAGTGTGGGGATATTTGATGTATTGCAAAATACATCCATTTATCGTGTAGAGTTTGTAAATTTTTCGTATTCATTAGTTTAGTTTTGTTTATAATTTCATTACTTTGATCAGATCTCGTTTTACAGGTCGTTAATGCTAAAAATGTTGCAAAATGATGAAGAATGAGCTGAGTTTGGGAGTTAGAATAATTTTTGGAAGTTTGGAATGTTGAAGCTGATAAAAAACGAGTCCCTCTGATAAAAAACGAGTCCCTCTATGAAAAACAAGCCCTCGCGTCGCGCCACAAGGACCTGTCTATGCCGTCGCGCCCAGCTAGCATTTAAATAATAATTTCTGGAATATAATGTCGTCGCGCCACGCGACCCTGAAAAGCTATACCCGTCGCGCGACGCGACGGGGTTGGTTGACGACTTTTCTTCGCTAAAGATCCAAGGTTTCATATAAATAGTCAAGAAATCATTCTAAAAACCCTAATTACGAATTCAAGAACACGTAGGCGATTTCAAGAGCAGATTTTGAGTTTTTCAGAGCGTTTTGGCGGACGAGAATCATTCGGTTGAAGCTTGGAGCATAGGAAAGAAGATCATTCGGGTCTTATCTCCCGGTTTTCATTATTTTCTTGTTTTCAATACTTTGATGATGAATTCTTGTTATGAAACTTGTGTTTTGCTTTTAGACATCATGTTTTCCGGCTAAGATCTTCGTTACTACCTAGGTTAGATGAAAGTTTAATGAAGTTTGGATTTTTAACGGTTTTCTATGGATGTGTATGGATTAATCATTGAAAGTAAAGAATTCTAGAACCTTTAATTTGGTGCGTATGCGTACTTAGATTTGATTGTTGACTATTTGTTGTTTCACATAAATTTTGGTGGATGTCTTTCACATAATGAATTTGTGTTAGTTGTTCGTATCTTTACGGGTTCGGGTGATCTTTGGGTAAATCGGCCGATAGCCTTAGAAACAGTAACTAAAATACAATTAGAACTAAGTATTCTGCTTAACTTGTCGCTGAGATGCTCGAGTTTGTTAGTAGGTCTCGGTATGATATATAGCTAAGATAGGTTTTGAGAGAAGTCGGTCTTAGTTCCCTAATCACACTTGTGTCTATTAAACCAAGTTAGAATCTAGAGTTGCCTTAGACTTTCGGGCTGAGAGGTAGATTGTCGTATTACTTCACTTGTCGAGACGTTAGAGGACTGAGAGGAAGTCTAACAGCCGGTGTTCATAACAGCCTTGTAGAGTCTCACAGGTTTCTTCCTGAGAAGGGTCGAGAGGTCTTAGTAGAGATACCTTAGGGTTTAGTACTTTAAGATCCCGGTTCCATACCATTGTAGTACCGTTAGAAATCCATTCCTAGTTAAACTGGATTCAAGCCTAGGTAGTCATTAATCTCTATTGAATCAAACCTTAGTTCTTTTTCATGTCGTAGTCTAGTTCTTATTTTAATTTCAATTATAGGATTTTAGTAACCCCCCCCCCCCCTCAAAACACAAAAATAGTTAAGTCACGTCAGTGTCAGTCTAAATAAAGTCTTTAAGGTAGTCAATTAGAGTCCTTGTGGGTTCGACATCCGGACTTGCTTTTCTTTACTAGAGTCGACCGGTTCACTTGCCGGTGAGTAGTTTAGTCGAGTTTAGAGAGTCTAGATTATTATTACTTGAGTCTAATTTTAGGTTTATTTTAGTTAATTTTTATTGAACTACTTCTATCACATCATGAAGCAACAAGGAAATATCACTTTTCTTTACCTTTTATTGATCAAATGTTAGAAAGATTATCCGGTCACAAATGTTACTGTTTCTTAGATGGTTTTTCAGGTTACTTTCAAATACCGATAGCACCCGAAGACCAAGAAAAGACAACATTCACATGTCCCTACGGAACTTTTGCTTATCGACTCATGCCTTTTGGTCTATGTAATGCCCCCGCAACTTTTCAACGTTGCATGGTGGCCATCTTCCATGATATGATAGAAAAGACTATGGAAGTTTTCATGGACGACTTTTCTATCTTTGGAGATTCATATGACCAATGCCTCGATAACCTTGAACGAATGCTATCCCGATGTGAGGAAACTAACCTCGCCCTTAATTGGGAAAAATGTCATTTCATGGTAACGGAGGGAATAGTACTCGCTCACAAAATCTCAAGCGAAGGAATGGAGGTTAATCGAGCTAAAATAGACACTATTTCTCGGTTACCACCCCCATCCTCCGTTAGAGCCATCAGAATTTTCCTAGGGCATGCTGGATTTTATAGACGATTTATCAAAGACTTTTCTAAAATTTCAATGCCTTTAACAAAATTACTTGAGAAAGATGCTCCTTTCATCTTTAACAAGGATTGCAATCAAGCATTTCTCACACTAAAAGAAATTATAGTCAATGCACCTATCATGATAGCGCCTGATTGGAAATTACCTTTCGAAATCATGTGTGATGTAAGTGACTTTGCAGTTGGAGCCGTCTTGGGACAAAGAAAAGATAAGCATTTTCACCCAATATATTACGCTAGTAAAACACTTAACAATGCATAAGAAAATTACACAAAAACGGAAGAAGAATTACTAGCTGTAGTATTTGCTTTTGATAAATTTTGTTCTTATGTTGTTCTTTCTAAAACGATAGTTTATACAGACCATGCAGCCATTCGATATCTCTTTAAGAAACAAGATGCTAAACCACGTTTAATCAGATGGATTCTACTCCTCCAAGAATTCGACATTGAGATAAAAGACAAAAGAGGAGCATAAAACACCGATGTAGATCATCTTTCCCGCTTGGAAGATCCAGCTTTGGAGGCAACTAGGGATGAGCTAATCAATGAAAAATTCCCTACGGAGTCCTTAGAAATGGTGGAATACCGAGAAGTGCCATGGCACGCCGACTATGCTAACTACATAGCTAGCGGAATAGTCGTAAAAGGATGGCCACATTATCAAAGAAAAAAATTATTTGCCGATGTAAAGCATTATTTTTGGGAAGATCCTTATCTTTTCAAAATGTGTGCCGACCAACTTATCCGCAAATGCGTACATGGTAGTGGAGCAAGAAGAATTCTCCGCCATTGTCATGAAGGTCCATACGGAGGACATCATGGTGCCGCTAGTACCACATGAAAGGTATTTGATTCAGGATTTTATTGGCCAACAATTTACAAAGACGACCAAAGTCTTATCAAGACGTGTGATGCTTGCCAACGATCAGGTAATATTTCTTCCAAAAACGAAATGCCACAAAATGGCATTCTTGTTTGTGAAATTTTTGATGTGTGGGGACTCGACTTTATGGGACCTTTCCCACCATCAAAAGGAAACAAATATATACTTGTGGCAGTGGATTACTTGTCTAAATGGGCAGAAGCCGAAGCCCTTCCAACAAATGATGGAAGAGTTGTGGTAAAATTGCTAAAATGATTATTCTCTCATTTTGGAACTCCAAAAGCATTAATAAGTGATAGGGGTACCCATTTTTGTAACCGTCAACTTGAAAAAAATTCAACAAGATATGGGGTCTATCACCGTATCTCAACTGCATATCACCCTCAAACAAATGGACAAGCCGAAGTGAGTAATCGAGGTTTAAAAAGAATACTTGAAAAAACCGTTGGATTAAATAAAAAGGAATGGGCTGATAAATTAGACGACGCTTTATGGGCTTTTCGAACTGCATATAAAACAACAATAGGTACCACCCCATATAAGCTTGTCTATGGAAAAAGTTGTCATTTGCCGGTAGAAATAGCACACAAAGCCTACTGGGCAATTAAAAATGTAAACTTAGACATAGAAATTGCCGGTAAAAAGCGATTTTGTCAATTAAATGAATTAGACGAATTAAGAAATCACGCATACTCTAACTCCGAAATTTATAATGATAAAAGGAAAAATTTGCATGATAAACACATTAAACCAAATGAATTTCGGGTAGGAGATCAAGTTCTATTGTTTAATTCATGACTTCGATTATTTCCCGGTAAATTAAAGTCTAGGTGGACGAGTCCTTTTTCTATCACCCATATTTTTGCACACGGTGCAATAGAAATTAAATCTCAGAATGGAATTCCATTTAAAGTCAATGGCCAAAGGCTAAAGCTTTATCAAGGATTCATTGAGGATGAAGAGGAAGAGATCTCGCTACAAGCGGTCGACGAATAAACGAAGGTTTGTGCATCAACATCATATCCTGTAAGTAGCGAACGTCGGGAAAGCTTCTAAATCGGTAAGATTTCTAAAACCAAGTTTCGGGAAACAGGTCACTCACACGTGCACTATAAAAAAATAAATAAACAATTTTTACCCGCCCACGGGGCCGTGCCCAGCTGGACACGGGGCCGTGGTCGGCTAACTAACGGGGATAAAACACCTTTTTCCTTCATTTCTTCACTTCAACACGACCCATTTCCCCGAAAACTCTTTGGTTCCACCACGATTATCTGCAGATTTTCACGTTCTTCCACCGTTCAACAACGTCAAGATATGATTCAATCATCATAGTTAGTTAGATTAATCATTTGCATGTAGTTTAACATAAAAAATTTGGGGAAAAATCTAGGGTTCTTCAACTTGAACCGAATCAAACCACAAATTTTTGCTTAGATCTGTTAGTAGTAGTATAGTTGCATGTTATAGGAAGTAAATTGTAACAACTCTCATCAAAAGTCCTAATTATTATTTTATTTGGTCTAATAGGAAACCCTAATTAAGAAACCTAAGTGATTCTGCATAAACCCTAAAATTTTCAGAACAATTGGAATCAGGATCAGGGCCCCTAAAACTCAAGGGGCGTAAACCCTAGTTGATATTATCTTGACAGTTTTACGTGTATAACGAATTTGAAAGCGAGACCAACTCACCTGAGCTACTGGGACACGAGGCTACCCTATGGTAGTAGGGTATCCCTCGCGCCACGCGAGGGCACGGTTTTTCAAGTATAAATATAAGGGTCTGTTACTTGCAATTGTGTGTTAGTTCGACGTTCAAACTCAATACGTACGTTGAGATATTGTCCAATTACTACAAAAACACACACAGACACGAAGTGCTGCCGCAATAACCGGGTATTAACTCGATCGCTGCTACGATTCAATGTCCGATCGATTAAACTATCCAATGGATGTTTAAGTGCTGCCCACATTAGGGTTTATGCTTTGTCATTCGTTGTTAATTCAATGGATGTTTAAGTATCGCACTTTGTCATTCGTTGTGAAGGTTTAATCTCGTGAGTTATCGTAAATGTTGTATTAGTTACTAACCGAGTTGTGTGCATGTTATTAAATTTAGGTTAAAAAGGCTAATCAGTAGGTTAAGCTATGCTCATATAAATCTGCAATGTGAGTCATTCTCTTTTTATCAAATTACTTTACAAAACTCTATTTATTTTCAAGGTTATAATTACGGGAATTAAGTCTTTGTAATCACCAAATTACAGCCGGTATGTGGGGTTTTGTATACATTACTTGATAACCGTCACCATTGGACAACGGGATAGCCAAGGGGTGATATGACCATAGTCACAGACACCATTGGACTCAGAGGTTACCGATGGATGTTCGAGTGACAAATACTGTGGGTAGTTGGTAGATATATGGAAACATTGTAATCGCTCTTAATACTGTAAAATATAACAAACGAGTCATTTTAGTAAAAAGAATGATTCACCAGTATTTCCCGCTGACAAAACCTTTTTCAAACATGTTTCAGGTGATCTGTTGTGATCCAGGAAAAGTGCCGTGAAGCACTACAAGCTTAAGGAAGTGGCTCAAAATAAAATAAAGAAACATGTTTTGTAAAATAAAGGTTTCTCCGTGAAATCATATTAGGGGTGTGCATGGGTCGGTTTGAGTCGGTTTTGGCCTAAAACCATAACCATAACCGCGATGTCGGTTAATGGAAAACCATAACCATAACCGATCGGTTACGGTGGTTATGGTTAATCAGTTTTGATGGTTATAGCGGGTCGGTTGTGGGTGGTTAACCGTGTATTTAGCTTAGCTAAAATAGCTTAATTTTTTTTAACATTGAATTAATTGTTATTGCCTATAGTATTAAAAAATACATATAATCTATAATATTAATATTAATTATTATCGAATATTCAAATAAAGTGATATAATATATTCCATAAATTCAAACAAACATTCAACCAACACAACAAAACGATATGAAAAACCTATAAATACTAAAAATCTTCAGTAAAAAAAATCAAATATTAAAAATACGGTGAAAAGTCCTAAATCCTATAAAGATTTATTACATGTCGGTTCGGTTCGGTTATGGTGGGTATGGAAACATTGATAACCATAACCGACCCGCTACTTTCGGTTTTCGAAAAAGCCATTAACCGACCCACCGGTTTTTGATTTGGTTCGGTTTTTTCGGTTCGGTTTTGTCGGTTAATTTGGTTATGGTTCGGTTAATTCGGTTTTTTGCACACCCCTAAATCATATGATTGTAAATTTCCGGGGTTTTATCCCGAATTGTGAAATAAAATAATCAGGAAATTACGGTTTTAAAAAGATCCTGAAGAAGTATTCCGCTGTTAAATAAATACCACGGGATTTTCTGTCCCGCGGCTCCTGAAACGGGTCAAACCGGGTCGGGGGCCGTGACAGAAAAAGGTGGTATCAGAGCCACTGATTTAAGCCAATTAAGTATTTAGAAAATACTTAATTTTTACTAATTGCTATTTTGTGATTATATGTTTTATTATTTGAATATTTGTGTACAGTATGGGTAAGCAAAAGCTTTCAAACATCTATCTTAAATTAGATAGGTCATCAAACGAGAAGGGAAGTTCATCCCAAACAAATTCCTCAAAACATTATGCAAATCCTGAAGAAGGAATATTTGTCCGAAAGGCACAATATGAGGAACCACTTTCTCCTAATAAAAGAAGTTTGATTATTAGGAAAAGTCAGGAGAGATTAAAGAAAGTACAACCAAAAGAAAAGTGAGTTAATCAGAAAACCCAAGAACTAGGCAATAACCCACCATGGGAAGACAAGTTAGATGAAAAATGGGCAGATCTCTATATGCTAGCCACTGTAGCAGTAAATGCAAATCTTTAAATACTCTGACTCAAGTTTTAGCAACCTTATCACCTACAAACCAGAAATATTATTTAGTAAAATAAATAAGTTTACAGTAAACCCTGGTGTGTTTTAATTTTAAGTTGTCTTTGTGTTAAATTAATCACACGGTATGAAATAATATTTAAAGGTTATTTATGAAATTTTGTTATAAAATTTTAACTTAGCAATTTTTGTATTTTGCATATATGCTAAACAGCATGAATGACTTGTCTGAAGCCCTTCAGAATTTAAATCTCTATCCAGTGAAGATAGAGGTTTCGAGAGATTTTAATAGGTACATACCTGATATAGAAGAACCTATGGAATTCAACGCTCCACCTCCAGAGAAACCCAAGCCTAAGAAAAGGAGAAGATTCGTGGGATGGAGGCGTGTGCGCAGAAGGAAACCCGCCACTAGGAAGATTCCCAAAATAGAAAATCCCTTAGATAAAGGGAAGGGGATTGAAGTTAGGGAAGATACTAGGCAGATGGAAATGGAGTTTGGGGAAGGTTCTAGACAAACCAAGATGGAAATTGGGGAAAGCTCTAGACAAATTGAGGAGTTACCATTTCAGGAGGAATTGGATCATGCATTGGCGAGTTGTGATGTCGTCAGGCCTATTAATAATAACCTCTACCCTTATCCTGCTGAAACTCAATTACCAATGAACTTGGAACCAGCAATCCCAGAACCTATAATCCACACCCAACCTCTAGGAATGGATGAATGGTGGACCAATGATTGGCAATTCCAAAACCTTCTCAACAGTCCTTATTCCTTTCTCCCTCAGTTCGACCCGGAACCTATACCTACAGGAGAAGTAATCATGGTTACAGGGGACAGGCCACGAAAACCCATGAAGTTCATTTCAGTAATGAAAGTTGCTAGTTATGAACGAAAACAAGGAATAGTGTATATGATTTTGGTAGTCATTAGCACTAAGGGTAAAGAACTTAAGGAGATTCCTATAGTCTCAGAATACCTAGATGTAATCCCAGAAGAATTACCAGGATTACCACCAGATAGGGAAGTAGAATTTAGAATTCATCTAATTCCAGGAACTACACCGATAGCCAAGGCACCTTATCGGTTAGCACCCACAAAAATGTTAGAACTGAAAAAACAATTAGATGAATTACTAAGTAAAGGTTTCATACAACCTAGTTCATCCCCGTGGGGAGCACCAGTATTGTTTGTAAAGAAAAAGGATGGGTCAATGCGAATGTGTATCGATTATAGGGAATTAAATAAGATTACAATTAAGAATCGATACCCATTACCTAGGATTGATGATCTATTCGATCAACTTCAAGGAGCTAGATACTTTTCTAAGATAGATTTTCGCTCCGGATATTATCAATTGAAGGTACACGAAGAAAACATACCTAAAACTGCTTTCAGAACTAGGTATGGTCATTACGAGTTTACAATCATGCCCTTCGGGTTAACGAATGCACCTGCAGCATTCATGGACATGATGAATAGGATCTGTAAACCGTACTTGGATAAATTTGTAATTGTTTTTATCGACGATATACTTATTTATTCCAAAAATGAGGACGAACATTGTCAGCACTTGCATGCACTCTTAACTTTGTTAAGAAAAGAAAAGCTATACGCCAAATTCTCGAAGTGTGAATTTTGGCTACAAGAAGTGCAATTCCTAGGTCACATGGTGAATCACGAAGGCATTCATGTAGATCCTGCTAAGATAGAGGCAATTACCAAATGGAAGGTTCCGCAATCCGCAATGGAAATTAGAAGTTTTATAGGTTTAGCCGGATATTATACACGGTTTATTAAGGATTTTTCCAAGATAGTTGTACCATTAACTAAGCTAACCTGTAAAGCAGTTAAGTTTGAATGGGGACCTAAACAAGAAGAAGCCTTTAGGATCTTGAAGCAGAAATTAACAAATGCTCCAATCCTAGCCTTACCAGAAGGAACAGAAGATTTTGAAGTTTACAGTGATGCTTCAAAACTAGGATTAGGATGTGTGCTTATGCAACGCAAGAAGGTAATTGCGTATGCATCAAGGCAATTGAAAAAGCACAAAGAGAACTATACGACTCATGATTTAGAATTAGGAGCCTTAATTTTTGCCCTTAAGATCTGGAGACATTATCTATACAGAAGTAAATTTACTGTCTATACGGATCACAAAAGTTTAAGGTACATATTTGGGCAAAAAGAATTGAACATGAGGCAAAAAAGATGGATGGAAATCCTAAGTGACTACGACTGTGATATTCAGTATCACGAAGGAAAGGCAAATGTAGTTGCAGATGCCTTAAGTCGTAAGTATCATGAAAAGCAAAAGCGAGTTCGTGCTCTCAGATTAAATCTACAGTTATATTTAATGGAACAACTAAAGAATGTTCAAGAAACAACAATAAAGGATGATGCTGAAGGAATGAAAGGACGAATAAAAGAATTAGAGCAAGGAGCTGATGGAATTTGGAGATTCCACCAACGCAGAATTTGGGTACCTAAACAGGGGGAATTAAGAAATAAGATTTTAGAAGAAGCTCATAAATCTAGGTATACCATGCACCCTGGAAACAATAAAATGTACCAAGATTTAAGAAATAACTTTTGGTGGATAGGAATGAAAAAGGATATAGCTCGATATGTTTCTAAGTGTCTCACTTGTTCACAAGTTAAGGCAGAACACCAGAAACCTTCAGGTCTACTACAACAACTAGAAATGCCTGTATGGAAATGGGAACTCATAACAATGGATTTTGTTACTAAGTTACCCAAAACCAGAAAAGGTAATGATGCGATTTGGGTAATTGTGGATCGATTAACCAAATCAGCTCACTTTCTACCTTTGAAAGAAACCTTTAGCATGGAAAAGTTGGCAAAGTTGTATGTAGATGAAGTAGTATCCTTACATGGAGTTCCACTCTCCATTGTTTCGGATAGGGATAGTCGTTTCAATTCCCATTTCTGGACTAGTTTCCAAGAAGCAATGGGAACTCGATTAAATTTAAGCACTGCATATCATCCTCAAACAGACGGACAAAGTGAACGAACAATCCAAACTCTTGAAGACATGCTTAGGTCATGTGTGATAGATTTTGGTGGAAATTGGGACGACCACTTACCTTTGATTGAATTCTCCTATAACAATAGTTATCATTCAAGCATCGAAACTGCCCCATTCGAAGCACTGTATGGACGAAAGTGTAGAACTCCAGTGTGTTGGGCAGATTTAGGAGAAAGTCAATTGCCAGGTCCTTAAATAGTGCAAGAGACGACCGACAAGATTAACCAAATCAATGAAAGACTGAAGACGGCTCAAGATCGTCAGAAAAGTTATGCCGACAATCGACGCAAACCACTAGAATTCCAAGTGGGAGACAAAGTACTGTTAAAAGTTTCTCCTTGGAAAGGAGTAGTTCGATTCGGAAAGAAAGGGAAGCTGAGTCCAAGATACGTAGGACCATTTTCGGTGATCCAACGTATAGGACCAGTTGCTTATCGTTTACAACTACCAGAAGAGCTAGCAGGAGTACATGATGTATTCCATGTATCCAACCTCAAGAAATGTCTATCTGATGAATCCCTGGTAGTACCTCTTCAAGATATAGAGGTAAATGAAAAGTTAAAGTTTGTTGAGAAGCCATTGCAAATAGAAGATAGAAAGATCAAGTTTCTCAAGCACAAAAGATTGGTGCTGGTCAAAGTTAAGTGGGATTCAAAGAGAGGATCTGAATACACTTGGGAGCTGGAATCAGAAATGAAGCGGAAACATCCTCACTTATTCCAGTTAATCTCGAGGACGAGATTTTTATTAAGGTGGGGAGGATGTAACAACTCTCATCAAAAGTCCTAATTATTATTTTATTTGGTCTAATAGGAAACCCTAATTAAGAAACCCAAGTGATTCTGCATAAACCCTAAAATTTTCAGAACAATTGGAATCAGGATCAGGGCCCCTAAAACTCAGGCGGGTAAACCCTAGTTGATCTCTTGACAGTTTTACGTGTATAACGAATTTGAAAGCGAGACCAACTCACCTGAGCTACTGGGACATGAGGCTACCCTATGGTAGTAGGGTATCCCTCGCGCCACGCGAGGGCACGGTTTTTCAAGTATAAATATAGGGTTCTGTTACTTGCAATTGTGCGTTAGTTCGACGTTCAAACTCAATACGTACGTTGAGATATTGTCCAATTACTACAAAAACACACACAGACACGAAGTGCTGCCGCAATAACCGGGTATTAACTCGATCGCTGCTACGATTCAATGTCTGATCGATTAAACTATCCAATGGATGTTTAAGTGCTGCCCACATTAGGGTTTATGCTTTGTCATTCGTTGTTAATTCAATGGATGTTTAAGTATCTCACTTTGTCATTCGTTGTGAAGGTTTAATCTCGTGAGTTATCGTAAATGTTGTATTAGTTACTAACCGAGTTGTGTGCATGTTATTAAATTTAGGTTAAAAAGGCTAATCAGTAGGCTAAGCTCTGTTCATATAAATCTGCAATGTGAGTCATTCTCTTTTTATCAAATTACTTTACAAAACTCTATTTATTTTCAAGGTTATAATTACGGGGATTAAGTCTTTGTAATCACCAAATTACAGCCGGTATGTGGGGTTATGTATACATTACTTGATAACCGTCACCATTGGACAACGGGATAGCCAAGGGGTGATATGACCATAGTCACAGACACCATTGGACTCAGAGGTTACCGATGGATGTTCGAGTGACAAATACTGTGGGTAGTTGGTAGATATATGGAAACATTGTAATCGCTCTTAATACTGTAAATTATAACAAACGAGTCATTTTAGTAAAAAGAATGATTCACCAGTATTTCCCGCTGACAAAACCCTTTTCAAACATGTTTCAGGTGATCTGTTGTGATCCAGGAAAAGTGCCGTGAAGCACTACAAGCTTAAGGAAGTGGCTCAAAATAAAATAAAGAAACATGTTTTGTAAAATAAAGGTTTCTCCGTGAAATCATATGATTGTAAATTTCCGGGGTTTTATCCTGAATTGTGAAATAAAATAATCGAGAAATTACGGTTTTAAAAAGATCCTGAAGAAATATTCCGCTGTTAAATAAATACCACGGGATTTTCTGTCCCGCGGCTCCTGAAACGGGTCAAACCGGGTCGGGGGCCGTGACATAAATCAACTTGAATTGTTTGTAGATTTGCCCGATTTCAAACAAAAACCTCAAACCCTTGTTTTTTAACCGAAAAAGATGAAATTGAAGGGGTAAACGGTTTGTTTTTTGGATAAACGGCACTTGGGGTTTCATTTTCGGGGAAAACCGCCCCTACTCAACCAAAAATTTTCAAGTTTTCGGAACCGAGTCGAAAAATGGAATTTTTGAGAAACAAACGCCTGAGCACGGGGTCATGCTCAACGAGCACGGGGGCATGTCCAGCAATTTTCCATCGAACACGAGGCGTGGCCAGGGGCCACGGGGCCGTGTTCAGCTTGCTGTTTTCAGTTTTCTTCGAAAATTTATTGTTTCGTTCTAATTGTTCTGTGTTTTCTTTCAGATGGCCAAGAAATTCACACGTTTCAACCAGAATGAATGGGCTACTCAAGCCCGATTTGAAATGCTTCAGACAAGGCCCGAGGAAAACCCACGACAAGTATGCCTAGACACCCTGGAAGCAGTAGGGCACATTGACCGCTTCAACAACCTAGTCACTGGTCCACTCAGGGCAGCCCTTTCCACTAGACTCCATTCGGTCCACGAATACAACATGGAGTTCTCTAGCACGTTTGCATTCATGGGTAAAGCAGAGCCGTTTGATGTAGAGGGGGTTGAGTTTCGTTGTGCTGGAAATGTGCCCTCAATCTCGATTGCGCAATTTGGGTCGATTGCTGAAGAAGATGCCGGAGACGAGGAAAACACGGGTGGTCTCTGTGAACTCCTGCAAAACCAGCATCAATCAGCGTGGGCTCAAATTGGGGAAAGAGCATATAATCCAAGCCAAACCAAAAGCTCACAGTTGCGCGACCCTCTAAATCGCTACATTCATAGGGTCCTTAGCAACTCCCTCAACCAAAGGTGTTGATACACTTTAAGTGGACACGACTCGGTTCGGTTCGACTCTGTTCGGTTCGACTCGGTTAAGTTCGGGTCAAGCCCGACGTCTCGACATTCCTCCGTCATGCGCCCCAGAGTTCAACACGCGAAGCATAGAGAGCCGCAAGGGATCCGTTTGAATGATGATCAAATCATGATGTCATGTTTATTACATGGACATGCATTTCAAGATTGTTGGGCCATTCACGATGCACTATATGTGCATTTAGTCAAACATGGCATACTAAATGCATATATAATATTATAAGAAGACTTAGTATATGTTTCAATGATTTGACTAAGGTTGCATGGAATATGACGAAGATTACTGTGAAACACCTTTGACGAAGCTTCACATGCAACAAAGTGTCCATGTTGACGAAGCCTCAAGGTTCGTCATGATTTGTGAGTGACGAAGTTCCCAACCTTCATCACACATGAAGGTTCGTCGCCTAAGCTTCGTCGAACATTCACATATATAACATAGACAGTAGACAGAAACAACTAGACAAGTCTGAATAGATTTGAGAGCGAACACATTGTAACACACACACACACTGAGAGTTTACAGAGACCATTTGTAAACACCGCATTGTAACCGTTTCATAGCATTAATACATTGAGTGTTAATCGTTGAATCTTGTGTCTTACGTGTTCGTAACTTGGTTTAACTTACCCGTTTGGATTCTGCACTCTTGGGTTCGTCGGAAAACAGGAATAGAGGTTTAACTCGATCCTCCGCGTTTGGCTCGATTCCGTGTTAAAACCAAGTGTTTTCTTGTGATTTTAAAGATTTTTAAGTGTTTTTCTGGTATTTTAGAGTTTAAAGATCATATATTTTCTGGAAAAACAAATCTTTAATCCGTGAAAATCTCGTTATGTTGTTGTTAGTTCATACAAAACCTTGTTTAAAACTCATGCATATATGTTAGAATTTGGGTTTTCATTGAACTTTATTGCAAAACTTGTGTTCGGAATATTTTCAGGTGGCCGGAAAACTCATCCAGTTCATCACATCTTCATAGTGTTCTTGATAAATATCTATGTTTGATCTGAATTTGAGTTTAAATTAAAGTGTTACTAATATTAAAATGCAAGTGTTGTTGATTAAAATAGTGTTGTTTGAATATTGTGACATACTAATGACGAGTATGTTGAAAAACAGGTCATGAAGGTAGTGTGGGCTTGACTTCTTTGCCAAAGAAGTTTCTGTGTCAAAAAAGATTAGATTTGTTTGTGAAAAATATCTTCTGTGTCTGGTTGCATTTGTCAACCAACCTATCATCGACGAAGCTTGTAATCTTCGTCAAGAGGAGACCCTGACGAACTCTCCAACTTTCGTCTAAACGATTTTCGACGAACCCTATAACCTTCGTCACATATTTTCCTTGACAAACAACCATACTTCTTCCAAACTGATTCAGACGAACTTCTCAACTTTCGTCACCTTGTGTTTCAGACGAACCTTACACTTCATCAAACATTGGTCTTGGACGATCCTTCTAATCTTCGTCGATCATATTGCAAATTTTTAAACATTAGCTTTAAATCTTATAGTTAATTGTTTGATTTGATTGTTTTAACCAGGTACTCTTCATTATATATTCGAAATGAATCCGAATTGGTGGGGTACTCCGTCAAATGCAGAAAGCAAGTATAGAAGTACGGGTTTATCTCCATCATGGGCCAAATATCCCGCACCCACATCTAATACAGAAAGCAAGTATAGAAGCACGGGTTTGTCACCATCATGGGCCGAATCTCCCGCACCCGCATCTTCGCAAACGAATCCAATGTCGACAGGTCAATGGGCGTTTGTTTCAAATCAAACTCCAAGTATTCAAAGTATACTCCTAAGCGAAAGCGAGACCGGAAGTCTAAATCGCCCACCGAAACTGATGCATATAAATGAATATCCTGGATGGGTAGATAGATTCCATACATATATCCTTGGGCAAAACACGGAATTGTGGTTATGTTTTACTACAGATTTCGATCAAGCTATTGAGGGTGCTGCTTCAACTGCCGCTACATTTGCAGATCTTACGGAAGACGAGAAAAAGGCATATGATTTAGAAAAGAAAGCATATGCTATTCTGACTCAGGCGTTGAGCAAGGATATATATCATCAGTTTGTCAAGTTTCAAGACGTCAAAGCGATTGTGGGATGCATTGAAGACAAGGGGTCTAGGTAATGAAAAGTCACGCCAATTGCGACATGATTTACTCAAGAAGGAGTTTGATGGCTTCACTTGTATGGAAAATGAATCTTTGGGAGTTATGACAAGTCGATTTCGTCACTTGCTAACTGAATTAAGTAATTATAGGGTAGAAACAACTCCAATAGAGGTTGTCACAAAATTTGCCGATGCACTGCCACCTCAATGGAATGGTTTCTTGGAAATCCTGAAATACAATGGCACATTGGCTACGACAAACATCAATGACTTCGGTCAGCTCTTGGAGAACAAAGATCAGGAAGAAACCCTAAAGGTAAAAGGGTTCCAGTGCGACAAAATCCTGATATGTATTATGGAACTTCTAGCACTTCTGCAAGACCAGCCTCACATGCTCCACTTCAAACGGCATTTGTCACAAGCACATATTTATATGGAAATTCGATACAAGTTCCTGTAAAGCCAGCTCCAACCACAGACTTGTATGGAAATCCACTACCACCAGCTCCACAACAGCAAAGCTATCGGCCATCTACCGTAGCAATTGATTTGTATGGGAATCCACTTCCTGCTCAACAACAAGCTTGTTATGGAAGCACATCATCTGCTGGTCAGGCATCAAAGTCAAATACAGTACGGCTTGACACGTCAAACTTCTCCAAAGTTAGCGTTGAAGTAGCTAAAGATCATATGGAGATACTAAACACATTGGTGAGCTCGTATTGTGGGTTGATTGCAGGGCAGATCGGAAACATCAATCTAACTCAAGAAGATTATCAGCAGGTCGATAAAGAAGAGATGGATATGATGGACATCAAATGGGCTTTCGCTAGTGCTGTTAGGCGAGCAAAAGACTTCATGGAACAGACGGGTAGAACCAGTTTGGAAAGCAAGAAAGATACCAAGTATGGGTTCGACAAGCAATCCGTCAAGTGCTTTAACTGTGGTGAACGTGGTCATTTCAAGCGTGAATGCACAAAGCCAGCTCAGCATGGGAACCAGAATCCTTTCAGAGGTCAAGGCAACCAACAGAATCAGAATCAAACCAGGAATGACGATCGCACCTTGGTCACTGCAAACAGTCAAGCAGGACCATCGAACACCAATCAGGCTCTTGTGGCGCAAATAGATGAAGGTTGCGACTGGTCAATGCAATTAGGCATTGGTGATCAGGGAGGAGCAGCTTGTTTTGCTGAAACTGCTAAGGATTTGAAGCATGCCAGTGGTGGAGAATCTTCCGCCAGTGGTGGTGAATCTTCAGATGAAGAGAGTTCTGGTTATTCAAGGAGTTCAGATGAGGAAACCTCAACCTCAGGCGAAGATTATTCTGATGATGTATCTAGTGGGAGAATCAATGCAGATATTAATGAATTGTTAGGAGAAGCTGCAGCAAGGAATGATAGAAGATCTATTCTGGTGGATCAAGCTGCTTATTCTTCTTCTTCTCTTCATTCAGCCTTTATGGCTAATGGCGGCAGTTCATCAAGCCAGGTATGTGTCGATGAACCAACTGTTGTTAATTGTGATAATTGTGCTAGCTTAAGTGATAAATGTGCTGATTTAGATGCTAATATGTCTGAGTTGCAAAGCAAACATGATGCTTTAAATGCTGAATTATCTGACTTGCAAAACAAACATGTTTCTTTTGATGCTAAGTGGTGTGATTTGCAAAGAAAACATGAGGCTTTGCAAAACAAATATGAAGTGACAAATATCCACAATCAAAAGTTGATAGTGGATCTTTCGAAATGCAAAGAGGCTAACATGTTTTATGAAAACCATGAAAAGGAGTTTAAAACGGTGGTTGCAAATTTAAGAAAAGATAAAACCGAGCTGACAAAAATGGTTTCAAGAAAACAAACTGACATAAACTGTTATATCGATCGTCTTGAGATCATGCAAAAAGAGTTAGCCTGTGTTAAGTGTGAAAGTGAGGCGATCCGGCTTAAGCTAGACAGTTATTCAAACTCTAGATATGTGTTGGATCACATCATTGACACACAAAAGGAGAAAAAGGATGTCACATGCATTGGATATAAGAAATGTCCACCACCTGTTAGACAAAATTATGATGCCATGCCTGATGAAGAGAATAGAACTCATTATGAGGAATCTGTTCCTTTAGACATTGAGGAATTTGCAACGGATGTGTCAGCAGATACAAGTGTGTCTTCTGATGAACAGAAATAGGATCCTCCAGTTAGTGTTGAGGATGCTGATTCTTCAGATGATGAATCCGATGATACTGACTCAGCATAGCCTGATGCGGTAATCAAAGAAGAGGACATACCTCTTGAGAATCATATTCTAAGTGATCCTCCCGCAAAACTTGCTAAGACTGTTCTGGTCGAGTCCAAGTCTGCAAAAGAGTCAGAGAGTGTGAATTTGCTGTACACTCTTGTTGGTGATGATAAAATCTATTCTGACAAAGATTTTCGGATTAAAAATGTTAATCAATCTTTAATCAGCAAAACTTTTGAAGAATCGACAAGTAAGTTCTTGGGAAAGACAGGATCACACGTTGTGGTAACACAGTGTCCTCCGATTCCAAGAGCTGAAATTCGCAAACAAAATGGCAATCAAAGATTACCAACAGTGAAAAAGCAGCAAAATCACACCAAACCAATAGGTAAATCACCGACTCAAGGTCGAAAGGAACCGAATCAAAAGAAGAACAAGAAAGTGAACTTTGTGAAATCAACGGGAACGGATAAACTTGAAACATTTGCCAATAAATCTAACTTAGATCATGTTAAAATGTTGAAAAGAAATGAACCAAACAGTTCAAAACCATGTACCTCGGGATCACAAAGTTCATCATCATCAAGACAATCACATGATACTTCGGGGTTTGTAGAATGAAGATCATGTTTTTCATGTGGTACATTTGGACATATTATTCGCAATTGTCCATATCTTCATAAACAAAAAGCCAAAGTTGATGATCCATGTGACCAAATTGACCGCAAGCGATCTGTTTCATCAAAACCAGATCCCCGTCTTGTAAAAGAAAGGAAAAAGAAATAGAAACGCCAACAGGTCAAGAAAATTGAAAAGGCGATTAAAACCGACGTGGTTAACAAAACATTTGTTTCTGTCAAACCAGGAAATTCAAAAACTTCAGACAATCATGAAGTTAAGATATTAAGGAATAAAACTGGTAAAACAAAACAGACCTGGAAACCAAAAACGGTTACTTAATTAGGGGGAACATCACAATTTCCACAACATCGAGAAGTTCAAGTAACTTACATTGATGAAAATGGAAGACCCAAGACCACAAAGGCTTGGGTCCCCATCTCCAACTAATCATGTGAGTACATGTGCAGGGTGCTCCAGGAGGAACTTTCCGCAGTCATTGGATTGTTGGTAGTGGAGCGTCCATGCACAAGATCGGCGACATAAGGCTCCAAAATATTGTTACATCTAGGAGAATATTGTTGCCATTGATGGAGAGAGGAGAAAAGAAGACAAAAATGTCTGATGAAAGAATGTGGTTGAATGAAGTTGAAAAATTCGACAAGATGAAATATGTGCCAAAATTTGGTTGTTATGGTTTTTGATCGGGTCCCCAGGATAGATTAGATTGAAATGTACAAGCCTGCAGCACGTCTGAAGCTTTTTGAAGATTCATGGATTTTTCCTCCACAAGAAGTTCAAAGTCCACAAAATGATCGTGCAGTGTATATTTCTCCACGGTGTGATTGAAGAAAATGTGTTTGTTGAACAAACCAACTAGGTGTGCGGATGCCTTGGCATGGATTGAACAACCGCACACTACTTCTCAAAGAGAAAGACAAAGACCTTCGCTGGTGCAATATGTAAGGCCAGCCGGACCCAGAGGTTTCTGATCTTGTTGCTGTGAAGAGATTTCCCAGTAGCTACAAAACCGACTTTGAAATCCACACCTGGTGGATATCCAGTTTAGGAGAGCGCTCAGATTCCTTGCAATGAACAAAGCAGTTGCAGGATACGGTTTTAAATTTCTAATCTCTCCTATACTTGTCGATATTTAAGCTGCTTTATGAATTATTATCATCTCGTACAACACTTTTTGACCTGACACGTTGAACTCGAATATCACCTCACACGTGATTGTTTCATTATGAAACTAATCGATGTTGTTAAGGTCCATACCGATGACCAACGTGCCGACCTTTTTACCAAAGCATTTGATAAATCAAGATTTGACTTTTTATTATTGGTAAACGACATTAAGGTCAAGCAAGAGTAATCCGCATCGGAAAATCGTTTTTGTAAATATCTTTGTGTTTTTAAAATTATTGTAAGTTTGTTGATTTTAGGGGGAGTAAATCCAAATTTGAAAATTCAAAAACATCAAAAAATTTCAAAACCCAAAAACAATAGAAAAACAAAAATGAGTTTCCTGGCGAGAAAAAGAGAAAATGATAGTACATCAGTGGTCTGTCCAAACCTCTTTAAACTGAAATGCAAAATGAAAAATGTTAAGCAGCTCTATATAAGATGTATCGGTAGGCTCACAATCATCTTAAAGTGTGCAGGGTGATATAAACTTAAATCGACTGAAGACCAGGTGGAAACCGCTCATTGGCATATGGTCTTAGTACCGAAGTTTCGTTTGAGAGATTGTCGAGGTTCTGAGATATGTGGTATTTATGCTATTTATCATCTGGGTATCATGGTTGTTTCTTTTACCGAAACAAACGGAGATGAAGTCTAGATCTTCCATGATATGATACATACGTGTACATATTGCATACGACCTCAATAAGTGATCAACAATGTCCAAACAAAATAAGTGATAATATATCACATTTATCCGGGAGTCAAGTTCGTCTCTTTGCTGTACGAAAGTACTGACCTGTTCACGGACTTGCTCCTGTGCCCTCATGCATCTGAAAATCAAGTTACTCATCAATAAGTGATTCTATCGCATAGGGCTTGTTTTCAATCCAAAATAAGTGAGTTTCTCACATTTTCATACGGTCAAACAGATGATAAATGGTATACTCACCAGTAAGATGAACCCTCGTGCATACCTTGATACGGGAATGTGTCGTGATGTGGATGAACACCGGTCGGTAAGTATAAATCATACCTAATCGTATCCCCTCACCATGATTACATCTGATAAGTTGAGCTTGTGTGGATAACAATACCGATAATCGTTATAGGATGCTTATCTAAATGTTAACAAAAAGAACAAGAAGAGCGTTTTGGCATGACCGTACACTGATATGATTCTCTTACCCTCGAAACTCGCAAAAAGAATGTCTGTAAATATTTAGTTTTCTTAGTTTCTGCAACTCTATATATATTTATTTACTACTTTCAGTCTTTAAGTTTGAAATATTCAAAATGCCAAAAAGATTTTAGGTGTGTTTTAATATAAACTTTATAAAAGTCAAAAAGATTTTATTTCTGCTTTAGTTTTGATTAACCGATGTTGGATCTCGAGTCTTCGTTACCTGAAACCTGAACGAAAACCAAATCGACTAATTCTTCATAATCGATTGAAATTTGCAAGTTTTTGAAAGTTAAAAACTAAAATTGAACAATTTTTTAAATTTTCAAAACTGTCGGACGGTAGTTGAAAACATGGTCACATGTGTGTTATTTGTTTATGTTAACTATATTCCAAGCAGTTCTTCTCATTACGCGTTTAGCTTTCTTGCATGTGCAGATGCTAAAGGCGAAGAGAATGTGTCAGATGATAAGCTTTGGAATGAAGACACGACGTGAAGGCACTCAAATGATAAAGATGATCGAGTTGCCGCTGATCACTCATCAACACCACAAGGATCTAAAGCATTGAAGATCAAAAGATTCACAAGCATAATCAAAGGGGGAGTTTATTGATACACTTCCTAGATAAAAGCATGAGTATGTTAATACACTTTCTACTTACAACACGTGAAGACTTTGAAGATCCTCCGACATGAAAGACATGGAAGACGAACCTTACGAGTAGCGTCCAATGGGGAGTTTTTTGATACACTTTAAGTGGACACGACTCGGTTCGGTTTGACTCGGTTCGGTTCGACTCGGTTAAGTTCGGCTCAAGCCCGACGTCGTGACATACCTCCGTCGTGCGCCCCAGAGTTCACACGCGAAGCACGGAGAACCACAAGGGATCTGTTTGAATGATGATCAAATCATGATGTCATGTTTATTACATGGACATGCATTTCAAGATTGTTGGGCCATTCACGATGTACTATATGTGCATATTGTCAAACATGGCATACTAAATGCATATATAATATTATAAGAAGACTTAGTATATGTTTCAATGATTTGACTAAGGTTGCATGGAATATGACGAAGATTACTGTGAAACACCTTTCACGAAGCTTCACATGCAACGAAGTGTCCATGTTGACGAAGCCTAAAGGTTCGTCATGATTTGTGAGTGACGAAGTTCCCAACCTTCGTCACTCTTGAAGGTTCGTCGCCTAAGCTTCGTCACTTACAAGCTTCGCCGAACATTCACATATATAACACAGACAGTAGACAGAAACAACTAGACAAGCCTGAATAGATTTGAGAGCGAATACATTGTAACACACACACACTGAGAGTTTACAGAGACCATTTGTAAACACCGCATTGTAACCGTTTCATAGCATTAATACATTGAGTGTTAATCGTTGAATCTTGTGTCTTACGTGTTCGTAACTTGGTTTAACTTACCCGTTTGGATTCCGCACTCTCGGGTTCGTCGGAAAACAGGAATAGAGGTTTAACTCGATCCTTCGGGTGGACCTACAAAAGGCATGACAATACTGGTGTTGTTGGGCTACGTGATCTGACGGTCTTATACTGCATTCAGAACTGTGTGCCTCTCAATGTTCCACACCTGCTCCTCCGAAACTTGCACCTGAATCAGCTAGCCTATCCCCCTACCCCTATCCTCTTTGGAGGATGGATCTACCGCCTTTACAAGAACATCATGCAAAGGATGCCAAGAACCTTCCGTAAAGGCCCATGGTCGGGCAAGGTGGACCTCGTCATATGCCGCTCAATGGGAATCATCAACGAAGCGAGTGACGGGACGGTTCGATTTCAAACGGTTCAGGGACATATTTGGAACCCACAGGAGGCTCTCGTCCTTCACGCCCCTCAAATCCGTCCTCCTCCTCAGTATCAGTATCATGGCCATACGGGCCAATCATCCTCTCAAGGGGGTTGTTTTCCTAACTTTCAAAGCTTACATGATCTCTTGCAGGAAAACCTTTTGTGCACCCGCAACACCTACAACATGGCCAGCAACACCTACACCCGGGTCGGAGCAATAGAGAGGAACATCTCCGACAAGCAAGATGACATGAGCAACATCCGGGAGTACACGGCGAATCAAGGTAGAGATGACGAGGATGAAGACATGGATTGAGGCAGAGGCGTTGGAGGTGATGTGACACGGTTGAAGCTCTTACCAGGTTAACCCTTTATCTCACAAACAATTATCTGGCCTGCGTGCCAATGTTGAACAATTTACTTTCCTTTTACACTTTTACTTTCCTGCATTTTCTTTTTTTTTAGTTTGTGATGTGGATGATAACTTGTGGTATGTTAGGATGTTTGTTGTTTGTTGTTTGTTGTTTGTGTGGTGTGGTATTTAAGCGAAAACAGGTACCTAGGAGGCTTGGAAGCACTAAGTATTAGTGCTACATAAGCCCGGAAACTAGAACCGAAAGCCAAAACCTGTTTTCAAAGATTGCAGATTGTCACCACGGGGCCGTGCCCAGCCAGCACGCCCCGTGTCCATCGCCCTGTATTTGCTATTTGTCTGTAACTTCCCGCCACGGGGCCGTGTCCACCAGGCACGCCCCCTTGGCCACCATATGTAAGTTTTCGTTACTGGCACTCTGACCACGAGGCCGTGCTTACCCATCACGAGGTCGTGGCCAGATGCCTAGTAACACCAAAACTTTGTTTTTAACACCTTTTTACACATCCAATCAAACTAAAAACTTATTTTGGGACACATTGAGGACAATGTGTAATTTAAGTGCGGGGGGAGGGATACTAAAACCTTGAATTTTGCAAGTCCTAATAACAAGCCTTACACAAAACTCTATTGGAACCGCTAATCACCCCAATTTTTTTCAAAAACTTCTATTTTTTTTACTTGTGTTGGTTTAATTTGGAATAACAAGTTCTAAAAAGGTTATATTTTTACAAATTTACAACCGATAGCGTCGGGATAAAAAGAACTAACATAAGAAAATTATGAAACGGCATGACAAATCTAGTTAAAATTTGATTATATATACTTGATCACATTATAAACCCATTCCCACAAAAAGAGAGTTTTGAGCCTTTATTGAGCATACAAGCATACGTATTTAATTTAAATGCTCATTTTTCGTTTCTTGTGTGAATAGCCGCTTGGTTCTTACGACTCTAGAACTTGCCACGACAATACATTCCCGGTCCTTACCAACTTAAACCCAAGTAAGTAAATGATGGAGGCATTAGGACTAACCCATTTTTCTTTCAACACCATTAATTTTCATTTTTTTATCACCTACCCAAAATCTGTAAGACCCTAATACGTATTTGACTAAAAGTCGTAGCGCAAATTCGTGTTATAAAATTTCTTTCATTATAAATACCTTTACTTACTTAAATTTTAACCTTAACATAACTCTTTCACGTAAATCCATCAATCGACTTATTTACTAAGTAAAAAACATAGCTTATGTTTACTACATTATATACATCAACGTTCCCGTACAATCTCACTAGTGACTCGATCCTTGATCTCTATTCCTTGATGATCCTCATGACTCGTACTACCTGCACTCACCACATAAAATTCATAACATTAGTACGCATTATAAACATACAAGATTTATTCACGTTTACTTTTCGTTCCGTTAACTCTTTACATCCCAGCTTTCCATCTGATCATACAATCCGTGGTGAGACTTTCTCGTTGTACCTGCGTTACACTTCGTTCACAAGGCACGCTATTATTATTGTCAATACTCAATTTCAATGAATACATGCGTATATACTTTCATACATACTTACATATATGCATCCGTTCACACATAACTACTTACATACATACGTACCTACATTCATACGTACGTGCCTACATACGTGCATACCTACATACATACATGCATACATGCCTACATACATACATACCTATTACATGCCTTCACACAACCCTACATACGTGCATACATTCGTACATACTCACTTGGATATATACATACATACACATACTACCTACATACACACCTACATTCATTCATACATACATACATACATACATACATACATACATACATACATACATACATACATACATACATACATACATACATACATACATACATACATACATACATACATACATACATACATACATACATACATACATACATACATACATACATACATACATACATACATACATACATACATACATACATACATACATACATACATACATACATACATACATAAATACATACATACATACATACCTTCATACGTATCTACTTTCCCTAAAACAAAGAATAAACTAATCATTCTTAGCTTATACGCGTTTAAAAACGGTCCAGACGGGTTCGCAATGCATCAACAGTTAAAATAAATGATTTTCGTGCGTCGCGTAGCGCCACGGTCTGGGGCCTTCCCCGTCGCGCTACGCCACGGCTTGATTTCATCAGACTGTTGCAGCTGGTGCTATATAATTCCCAGCATGACTCGATTTCACGGAAACGAGCATAACTTTCTCGTTTTTGATCCGTTTTACCCGATTATTTTTCCTACGCGACCGTAATTTAATTCTCCATCACATGGAGTGAAAATCTAATATTTGGACTACCTAACTTTATGACTTTTAAGCCCTCGGCTTATTACCCTTTTACCAAATTTTGACCCGTTCATGCATATATCAACATAACTTGTTTGTTTGACGATAACTTCTTATGAACCTAATAATTTCAACATTTGTCTATCATAAAAGATAGATTTCTCGGATGTCTTGCATCCTCTTAACCCATTTTCGCTCAAGAGCTTATTTTGACCCGTTAAAGGTATTTGGGCATTTTAAGGTCCTTGGCTTACGAAAATCATACTCGCTTTCCTACTTTTCTAAGACATTCACTTAATCAAATAGCTTGTTTCTAATCAAATTTTAAGATCGTTAGCCCGATTTACCCTTCAAGGGCGTTTTTGTCAACTTTGTTCCATCCTTTACTACAAAGGGCTTCCTTAAACGTTTGACTACTCCCACGACTTAACTACAACTCTAATCGCACATATCTGGCTCGGATCAAAGCTATGACCCGTTTTAATACTTCGTGCACTAATTGACTAAGTAATAGCAACATAATTCCTTTCGCTAATCATCCTGTGAATGCATAATACTTGACAAACAATTCATTAGTCAATATCACCAAATGGTAATGTCTTCACTGATTTCATACAACCAAAACCATATCAAATTTCAATCATCATCATGCTCAATTAACTAATACTACCTTACTTAAACAAAATAAGAAGTGATTACGGAAATCAATTACCTCGTGCATCCATGTTCGTAACCGCTTCCTTGCCTCATTTCGACCCGTTAGCCTTCCATGCTTGGTCCATTTTAGTGTGGTTCCTATCCTTTCATGTCGTTATGCCATAATAAAGTTAGTACTCATGCTTATTCATATTAATACACATTTTCCAGCTCTTATCTACATTGACTTCCACTAACACGCATACGACATGAATTGTCAACCACATTGTTCAGTTAGACAACCTAACGTAATTCATAACATCATCCTTTACTAGCATGGTCATATGTTATATATTTAGTACACATTCACTTCTTGATTGAAATTAATTGATTAATAAAAACACATGGCGAGCATCGCCCGTTCAAGCACAACGTACAAGCTTCTAATGCATAATCTTGACCATCACATACATTCAACCCGAATTCTCTTATGAATTTCCTCTAGGGCACATTATTCAAGTTAGTTTACTACCGACCTCGTCATTCCCCAATTCATTCATAAATGTCAAGCCCTTTCATAAAATTCTCATATCCTGACATCACTTGGGCATTTCATCAAACACTTGGTGTGCATGCCATCATTTAAGCCTATAGTACAAGTATTTTATGCATACTCTTCCTAGTTCATAACATAGATCATCAATTTCAACTAGAATCATATAACTTTTATACCATTATCTAACAATTACTCATTACATACAACATCAAATATCAACATCACACAAGTATTGAACATGTATAATCATCCATATCAACATCTCTACTACTACAAGTGGGTTTCACCCCAAAACATCAAATTACTCAAAATCTTGCATAACACATGTTCTATTTAATGATTCTAACACCCATTCATGCTAAATTTCGTACAATTTCACGGATTTGCTCATAACCCATTTCTCAAAAGTTCACCAAATAACAATCTACAACTTACCACATGTTTGTTAATGTTGGGTGATGCTAATTCTTCATTCATGCATGATTTTCCATTCGCTTTTAGCTTTGATTGGGCTGAATTTGTGTTGATGTTCTTGAGAGCTAGGGTTCATCCTTCTGCTCTTTCTCCTGATCGAAGTCACGCACACACTCACCTTGTGTGTGTGTGATATTTTGTTTAATAAATTTTAGTTTCCACTTTGGCACCCTAAGTTCCTCAAGATTCACCATATTCCCATACTTGCCACAACTTCATTCCTTTAAATAAAACACTTTTCATTTATCCTCTTTTAACCCTTGAAATTTGTTAATTGTTAGTCACAAAATTTCCATTCCTAATATTTAACTTGTAACTATAACTAAGTTATCTAACTTAGTTACCATGTCACATCGCCCCCTTGTCTATCAAAGTGTGTTTAAGTTTGTTATTTCCCATACTAACTTGGCCTCTTATCTTTATTTAACTTAGATACACACATATATATAAATTTACTATCATTTCCTTACGGTACCGTTTTACAGTACCGTCTTCCGTTATCTAGCATCACAAAATAATATTATTTTATGACATACAAAGTTTGGGGTGTTACAAGTCTACCCCCTTAAAGAAGGTTTCGTCCCCGAAACCTTGCTCATTTCCACTTAACATTGAATACCTTTCCTTACGGGTTATCACTAACCCTTCTATTTAGCACACTTAGGACACACTTGTAGAATGTATACCATTAAATTTCGAATTCTTGCCTCATGTTAGTTCCCTAGTGATGATTATCACTACAAGTTCATTCGCTCGTTTCATTCAAAACGCATATCATGGCATTAATTCGCTCATGCCTTATAACAGGGGCTTTATTCAGGAACAAAATATATAATCATACGTTTACCCCTACTTTCTTAATCAAGCATAATACTTCTATGCATTCATTGATCATAGCGACCCGACTATTTCTACTTTTATTCGTAAATCATGTTGGACATGTCATTCTTCCCTTCAACATACAATTACTCATTACATCAATCTATTATTAATATTCTTCCTAATTACTTCCATAGCAACATAATGAGTTAGTATATGATCATAAGTATATCGTACGCATTCTGTTATAGCATTGCTACCAGAACCAAAGTACTATGTCAAACTCATATGTTAAATTCCAATTCATTTCATCCATATCACCTCGATCATTACTTACTGTACACACACTGGTGCGATACCGAATACATTAAGCCAAAACCAAAATTTTCATTCCTTTGTTGACCTCTAAAGTCAAACCTTTTATACTCTGTCGTACTTGTGCTACTACTAGTTATAAAATACAGTATGACCATATGTCTACCAACTACACCTTTCTGGCGCATCCCCCTCTAGTCGAGCTATAAGCCCCTACTTAAAAGAAAACCTAACCTTTGTACATACCTTGCGCAAATCATACCTTTGACTCGTCATCCATAACTTACGATGGTTATTCCTTTCCAATTGTGACAATGCATGCCCATTCGTTACGCTTATCTATAAGCATAAAGCTTGTCAAAACAAAACATTAATTACAAGGTTTAAATGGCGATTACCATTTGACCCGCATGAATAATTCGTCCCTTTAACCATTCTTGCATGCAATCATATTTGTATATATACATATTCACACACACATATAGATATATAAGTTTAAGATATAACTTGGATAATATCCGCTTTTTAAAGAATATTTACTTGCTTAATCTGTAATTACTTACACATTCGAACTTTTATTCTTATCATTTATTCCCTTCTATGCTTCGAATTCGTCGTGCGGTTTCTAGCATATAATTCATTCTTTCATTCCTTTCATATTTCGAATCCGTCTCACGGATTCTAACATATCATTCATACTTTCGTCCATTCTATGTTTTGAATCCGTCTCACGGATTCAAACATTACATTCACATCTTTCATTCTTTAAATCCGTCTCGCGGATTCAAACATTTCATTCCTTAAATCCGTCTTGCGGATTCAAACATTTCATTCCTTGAATCCGTCTTGCGGATTCAAACATTTCATTCCTTGAATCCGTCTTGCGGATTCAAACATTGCATTCATATCTTGTTGATCCGTACTTTCTTACGGATTCAACATTCTTCATTCTTATCACTCATACTTTTTACTCTTACGTAGTACTCTCGATTTCCCGAGAGTCTTACTACCCATTTCACCTGCACGCCGACCTACTACCCAGTTCTATCGGACATACATGCGATAATTACCATGGTCTCACGAACGTCATATGCTTCTTGCGTATTGGCCAGGTGCCCAATTCACATACTATTTTCGTGCCTTCGTGTAATCATCAACTTATGTCCGAGAAATGGGGTTCAGTTTCGTGCACATCTCCAAAACTTCCCCAAGACCATATCATTGTCTTTCGTTTACTAATTACCCCCCCAAGGAGATTTCTTCCTTTTTCTTTTAACACCGGTACCATACATATTAACATTGTGTACCTGGGGTCTGTCTATCCATTCGCATCCTTACCTGCCTTAGCATCCATCTTAGACTGCATTCCCGGATCATCCTCTCCAAACTTTTAAGCTTACCTTGCACATATCAAACCGTTAGCTTCTTCATATGAATACATACATACACGTTTTTATTCCATTTCTACCTTTAGATCTTGATCGAGTCATGGAATGTACAGGTTCCTTATCACAAGAGCACATAGGTTTGAGTTCAAGTACCTACCTTCTCGTACTTGATTCTCTCAAACCAGGGCTCTGATACCAACTTGTAAGACCCTAATACGTATTTGACTAAAAGTCGCAGCGGAAATTCGTGTTATAAAATTTCTTTCATTATAAATACCTTAACTTACTTAAAATTTAACCTTAACATAACTCTTTCACGTAAATCCATCAATCGACTTATTTACTAAGTAAAAACATAGCTTATGTTTACTACATTATATACATCAACGTTCCCGTACAATCTCACTAGTGACTCGATCCTTGATCTCTATTCCTTGATGATCCTCATGACTCGTACTACCTGCACTCACCACATAAAATTCATAACATTAGTACGCATTATAAACATACAAGATTTATTCACGTTTACTTTTCGTTCCGTTAACTCTTTACATCCCAGCTTTCCATCTGATCATACAATCCGTGGTGAGACTTTCTCATTGTACATGCGTTACACTTCGTTCACAAGGCACGCTATTATTATTGTCAATACTCAATTTCAATGAATACATGCATATATACTTTCATACATACTTACATATATGCATCCGTTCACACATAACTACTTACATACATACGTACCTACATTCATACGTACGTGCCTACATACGTGCATACCTACATACATACATGCATACATGCCTACAGACATACATACCTATTACATGCCTTCACACAACCCTACATACGTGCATACATTCGTACATACTCACTTGGATATATATATACATACACATACTACCTACATACACACCTACATTCATTCATATATACCACTTATATTCATACATACATACATACATACGTACATACATACCTTCATACGTATCTGCTTTCCCTAAAACAAGGAATAAACTAATCATTCTTAGCTTATACGTGTTTAAAAACGGTCCAGACGGGTTCGCAATGCATCAACAGTTAAAATAAACGATTTTCGCGAAACTGACCCCCGTCGCGTAGCGCCACGGCCTGGGGCCTTCCCCGTCGTGCTACGCCACGGCATGATTTCATCAGACTGTTGCAGCTGGTGCTGTATAATTCCCAACACGACTCGATTTCACGGAAACGAGCATAACTTTCTCGTTTTTGATCCGTTTTACCCGATTCTTTTTCCTACGCGACCGTAATTTAATTCTCCGTCACATGGTGTGAAAATTTAATATTTGGACTACCTAACTTTATGACTTTTAAGCCCTCGGCTTATTTTTACCAAATTTTGACCCGTTCATGCATATATCGACATAACTTGTTTGTTTGACCATAACTTATTATGAACCTAATAATTTCAACATTTGTCAATCATAAAAGATAGATTTCTCGGATGTCTTGCATCCTCTTAACCCATTTTCGCTCAAGAGCTTATTTTGACGCGTTAATGGTATTTGCGCATTTTATGGTCCTCGGCTTACGAAAATCATACTACTCGCTTTCCTACTTTTCCAAGACATTCACTTAATCAAATAGCTTGTTTCTAATAAACTTTTAAGATCGTTAGCCAGGTTTACCCTTCACGGGCGTTTTTTGTCAACTTTGTTCCATCCTTTACTACAAAGGGCTTCCTTAAACATTTGACTACTCCCACGACTTAACTACAACTCCAATCGCACATACCTGGCTCGGATCAAAGCTATGACCCGTTTTAATACTTCGTGCACTAATTGACTAAGTAATAGCAACATAATTCCTTTCGCTAATCATCCTGTGAATGCATAATACTTGACAAACAATTCATTAGTCACTATCGCCAAATGGTAATGTCTTCACCGATTTCATACAACCAAAACCATATCAAATTTCAATCATCATCATGCTCAATTAACTAACACTACCTTACTTAAACAAAATAAGAAGTGATTATGGAAATCACTTACCTCGTGCATCCATGTTCGTAACCGCTTCCTTGCCTCATTTCGACCCGTTAGCCTTCCATGCTTGGTCCATGCTAGTGTGGTTCCTATCCTTTCATGTCGTTATGCCATAATAATGTTAGTACTCATGCTTATTCATATTAATACACATTTTCCAGCTCTTATCTACATTGACTTCCACTAACACGCATACGACATGAATTGTCAACCACATTGTTCAGTTAGAGAACCTAACGTAATTCACAACAACATCCTTTACTAGCATGGTCATATGTTATATATTTAGTACACATTCACTTCTTGATTGAAATTAATTGATTAATAAAAACACATGGCGAGCATCGCCCGTTCAAGCACAACGTACAAGCCTCTAATGCATAATCTTGACCATCACATACATTCAACCCGAATTCTCTTATGAATTTCCTCTAGGGCACATTATTCAAGTTAGTTTACTACCGACCTCGTCATTCCCCAATTCATTCATAAATGTCAAGCCCTTTCATAAAATTCTCATATCCTGACATCACTTGGGCATTTCATCAAACACTTGGTGTGCATGCCATCATTTAAGCCTATAGTACAAGTATTTTATGCATACTCTTCCTAGTTCATAACATAGATCATCAATTTCAACTAGAATCATATAACTTTTATACCATTATCTAACAATTACTCATTACATACAACATCAAATATCAACATCACACAAGTATTGAACATGTATAATCATCCATATCAACATCTCTACTACTACAAGTGGGTTTCACCCCAAAACATCAAATTACTCAAAATCTTGCATAACACATGTTCTATTTAATGATTCTAACACCCATTCATGCTTAATTTCATACAATTTCACAGATTTGCTCATGACCCATTTCTCAAAAGTTCACCAAATAACAATCTACAACTTACCACATGTTTGTTAATGTTGGGTGATGCTAATTCTTCATTCATGCATAATTTTCCATTCGATTTTAGCTTTGATTGGGCTGAATTTGTGTTGATGTTCTTGAGAGCTAGGGTTCATCCTTCTGCTCTTTCTCCTGATCGAAGTCACGCACACACAAACCTTGTGTGTGTGTGATATGTTGTTTAATAAATTTTAGTTTCCATTTTGGCACCCTAAGTCCCTCAAGATTCACCATATTCCCATACTTGCCACAACTTCATTCCTTTAAATAAAACACTTTCCATTTATCCTCTTTTAACCCTTGAAATTTGTTAATTGTTTGTCACAAAATTTCCATTCCTAATATTTAACTTGTAACTATAACTAAGTTAACTAACTTAGTTACCATGTCACATCGCCCCCTTGTCTATCAAAGTGTGTTTAAGTTTGTTATTTCCCATACTAACTTGGCCACTTATCTTCATTTAACTTAGATACACACATATATATAAATTTACTAGCATTTCCTTACTGTACCGTTTTACAGTACCGTCTTCCGTTATCTAGCATCACAAAATAATATTATTTTATGACATACGAAGTTTGGGGTGTTACAAAATCCCCTTAGTTAACCCCTTTGAGCCTAAACCTTTTCGTTTGTAAACCCACAAAACAAACACCCTTTACCCACCAAAATCTTTTTTTAAACCCTTTATTTTAGTAAAAAGCTCGGTTTTCTCGTGACGATCTTTATCAATATAAATAAATATATATATATACATATATATATATAGGGGTCCGCTAAAATGAAAACCACCTCCAGTTGTAAGAACCATGAGAACTACACTATACGGGGCGAGTTGGACCAAAAATTTTTTTCATAAACGTAGATGCGTGTATTATAAACACATTTATAAAAAAAATTAAAAAAAAATGTCGTGTGTGGAGTTTTGAGCACCACAAGTTTGTGTTTACGGGTACCGACATTTTTTTTTGGAATTATTTTTACAAATGTGTTTATAATACAAGCATCTACGTTTATGAAAAAAAATTTGGTCCAACTCGCCCCGGATCAAAAAATTCTGATGGTTCTTACAACTGGAGGTGGTTTTCATTTTAGCGGTCCCCTATATATATATATATAGGGGAAGGTTTTCAAATGAAAAAAAAACATACCAATTTTTTTTTTTTTTTTGCATACCAATTTTCGCCATTTTTTATATATAAAAAAATTTCAAAAACAAAATATTTTTTTGTAGTGCACATGTGTATTATTACACATGTGTACTACAAAAAAAATTTTGAAAAAAAGTTTTTATATATATATAAAAACCTGCGATTTTTATAAAAAAAAATTGAAAAAAAATTTATGGTGTGTTTTTTAGGCTTTTTTTAGTTAGTTTTCGAGTTTTCACAATAAAAGTGTTTTTTAATTGAACCATCCCCTATATATATATATATATATAGGGGTCCGCTAAAATGAAAACCACATGGAGTTGTAAGAACCAGAGAACTTTTTTATCTGGGGCGAGTTGGACCAAATTTTTTTTTCATAAATGAAGATGCTTGTATTATAAACACATTTGTAAAAAAAATTCAAAAAAAAATGTCGCGTGTGTAGTTTTGAGCACCACAAGTTTGTGTTTACGGATACCGTAAATTTTAAACAAAATTTACGGTTCCCGTAAACACAAACTTGTGGTGCTCAAAACTACACAAACCACATTTTTTTTATTTTTTTTTTACAAATGCTTTTATAATACACGCATCTATGTTTATGAAAAAAATTTTTGGTAAACTCGCTCCGTACGGTGTAGTTCTCATTGTTCTTACAACTCGAGTTGGTTTTCATTTTAGCGCACTACAAAAAAGATCGCAATCTGAGTTCTTACAAAATGAGAACCACCTCGAGTTGTAAGAACCGCGAGAACTTTTTGATCCGGGCCTTGGTGGACCAAATTTTTTTTTTCATAAACGTAGATGCATGTATAAAAACATCTGTAAAAAAATTCAAAAAAAAATGTCGTGGGTGTAGTTTTGAGCAACACAAGTTTGTGTTTACGAGACCCGTAAATTTTCCGGCTAGATTTACGGGTCCCGTAAACACAAACTTGTGGCGCTCAAAACTACACACACGACATTTTTTTTTTTTGAATTTTTTTTTTACAGATGGTGTTTTTATACATGCATCTACGTTTATGAAAAAAAAATTTGGTCCACCGCGCCCCCCACGGTGTAGTTCCCGCGGTTCTTACAACTCGAGGTGGTTCTCATTTTAACATTCCCCTATATATATATATATAGGATTAGGTTCAAACGTGAACAAATTTCCTAGCGTGAACCACGTGAACTGATCTGAACCATTGATTTCATATCCATTTCACAAGGGTAAGATTGTAACTTCATTTAAATATGGAATTTTAATTATTATCTTATTTATTTCAAAATCATATCATATCATCATCAGTTACAAAGAATTCGACAACCATCTTATTTATTTCAAAATCTTATCATATCATCATCAGTTACAAAGAATTCGACAACCATGACCACTATAGAATCATAATTTTTTTTATTTATCAAAGATAATCTTAACATATTTTATATTTATCAAAATTATATTTCATAATCTTTTCAACAAACATCCATATCTTCATGATTTTTATCCACAATTCACATTCATAAACATCCATATCTTGCCGGACATCAACTTTTGGAAAACCTGAAAATCTCGCCGGACTGCAACTTTCAAAAACCTGAAGTTCTCGGCGGACATTGATTTCTGGTGAGTATGTCGTCTGTATCTTTGCCCCTAATCGCCGAACATCAACAATCATCTTTATTGTTTCCGTCGCCGTCATCCGCTGGAAATCGAAACTTAAGCCGGAATAAATTTCCGGCGAATATGAAGTGTATTAAGTAAATAGTTATTCATTTTGTTAGTATGTTCCAATTACATCTTGAATATTGACTGAGAACTTGATTGTCTGTGTATGCAAATTAATTGATGTCTTTTGAGTACATTGAAACATATTTGATTTTTTTTCCGGCAGGTGCTACTGTATTTCATTCATGGCCGACCCACAAATCGACAATCACAATTCTGACCAAAACATTGGCGATAATGTATTCGTTACAACAATGGATCATCCAGGTAGTGTAATCGTATGACCATCGATTTCCATATATTTTAACGAACATTTAATATTGTCATTGTTTTTGGTCTTAGTAGCAAGATTCGAATTATAGTTTTAGTCTTTTGTTGGTTGAACTAGAGTTTTCAGTCATCTTTTTTTTTGTGTAACTATTATCTCCGTGGTACACATGTGTACTGGTATGTTTTATCACTTCCATCACGATAGTACACATGTGTATAATATATGGTTGTTTAGATGTCAATAGTGTATTACACGATAGTAGACACGTGTATAATAAACAGTATAGTACACATGTGACCCGTAGCGTTGTTGTCTTTGTTTGTTTGAATGATTTTTTTACTGTAATTGTGCAGAGTCGGTTGCTAGTAACGTTTACGAAACGCCAAATGGGACTAGGTATTGGACACCAATTGTCCCCCCGGGATTCAATCCGTTTTTGAAAGCTAGATTTACTACGATCGAACAAGCAATTGCAATGTACGAGGAGTACGCACAGCTTGTAGGATTTGGAACCCGTTTGGGTACTTCAAAAAAAGAAAAAATAGGTGATGAGTTAATTACGACTCGGCGATACGTTTTACGCTCCAGGGCGCCAGTGAACAAACATAAACATAAAGAAACTAACCCTGATGATATTGATTCAACTTCACCATCACGTCGTTCCAATGTCAAAGTTACTGATTGTAAGGCATGCGTGACGTTTCGTCGTGTAAAAAAGTCAGCTGAGTATGAAATCTATGATTTTGTTGAACAACACAACCATGGGTTTACCTCTCCCGATAATCTTGACTTATCACTAAAGCGAAGAAAGCTCGATTTTTCTACACAAGAGTTCATAGCAAAGTGTCGCAATGCTAATCTTGGCCCCACCAAATCCCACAAGGTATACGTTGCAATAAAAGGTGGCCACCATAATGTTCACGGTACCGTTGTGGACTATAAAAATTGTGGCCGTGACATTCGAGATTTTATTGGTGATAGAGACGCGCAAATGATAATTGACAAATTCAAAGCTCGCAGCGAAAATAAAGTTAATTACACTTTTCATACCCATATTGATGATATGGAACTTCAGTTAATTTTTTGGTGCGATGGGGTTTCTAAATTAAACTACGAAGCGTTCGGTGATGTTTTGGCGTTCGATGCAACGTACCATACAAATATGTGAGTTTTTAAAAATCTCAATTATAATTTTGTTACACTTTTTTATTATCAGTTACATTTTAAAAAAAAAAATTCTGAATAGGTACGATATGATTTTTGTGCCTTTCACTGGAGTTGACCATCATAAAAAGTGCATAATATTTGGGGCTGGTTTGTTACATAATGAGACTATTGAATCATACACATGGCTTCTCCAAAAATTTCATCAAGCACACAATGGAAAACAGCCACTCTTGATATTAACTGATCAGGATTGTGCTATGAAACAAGCTATTGCCAACGTCTTTGACAAGTCCATCCACATATTATGTATGTGGCACATTATTCAAAAGTTGCCAGCAAAGGTATTTGTTACAAACATGTCTACATCATAATGCAATTACTTTGTGCTATAGCTGCAAATATGGCATTTTAACTAAATGTACACATGTGTATTATTCTCCATAATTTCTGATGTACACATGTGTACACCGGAGTACTACATATAGTGATGCCTTTTTTTTTCTTTTTTTGTAGATCAAGGGTAACGACAAAAGGAACGCAGAGATCAAGAAAAAATTCCACAAACTAGTATGGAATGTTTACATCAAGCCAGAAACATTTGAAAAGAGATGGCATTTACGTATTGCTGAGTACGGTTTGGAAGAGCATTCCTGGTTGACTGAAATGTATTCGATTCGTCAACAGTGGATCCCGGGATATTTTCGTGAAATACCTATGTGTACGTTAATGAAGACCACCTCTAGGTGCGAAAGCGCTAACCATTTATTTAAATCAAACTCTAGTTCACACAATACGTTGGTACAGTTTATGTTGTGCTACGATACGTCCGTCGATGGGTTACGAAATGATCAACGTGAACTCTCTCATAAAACAGACACCACTAATCCAGAATTCAAAACTAAATGGCCGATCGAACGTCATGCGAACGTTATTTATACTAGAAAAATATTCTTGGACGTCCAAAAGGAAATTCTCAAGGGTAAGGAGAATAGCTACATTGGTGAACGATCACTCTCATTTGGAGTAAACTGTTTCATGATTGCTCACCAAGATCAGACATCAGAAGTTTTAAATGAGTTCAAGGTTAGCAACTAACACTTACAATATACTTTTTCTTTAACACATACTATCTAGCAATTCACCCTTAAATTGCAGGTCACGTTTAACAAACAAGGTCTATCAGTTACCTGCAAGTGTATGGGATTCACCCGAAATGGATATCTATGTCGTCATGTGTTCTGCGTACTTGGACATCATAACGTACATAAGATTCCAACACAATATATTCACCCAAGATGGAGGAGAGATGCTATTCCTAGCAGCGTGTATAGCCTTGAGAACAGGTTATCTATTGATCAAAGCAGGAGCGGAAGATTATGGCGTAACATATTAGATAATTTGGAAATGTGTAGAGACAGAGTGAGAGGCAAGATTGATAAATTAGAGGAACTCGATGCTCAAGTACAGGCATTAAAGGATAAGATCTTTGCAAAAGTTCCATATGATCCGAAAATTAATAAGAAGGATGTCGTCTATCAGGAAATTCTTTCGCATGCCATACCAGAGGAGGTCTCGTGTACTGCACCGAAGAAAATCCGTAACAAAGGCTGTGGGAAGCATAAACGACCGGTTGGCCCAAAGGAAATAGCAATAAAGAAAATCAAAAAACATAGAAGAAAATGTAATTTTTGTGGGAAACGGGTAAGGAAACATGATAAAAGGAATTGTCCACTTAAAAAAGGTAAACCAACGAAGGATGATTCATCTACTGAAGAAGATGACGAGGAAGAAGAGGATGACCATTATGAGTATGACGAAGGAAATGAAACCGGCACTGATGGTGAAGGGAACGAAACCGGTACTGATGGTGAAGGAAATGAAACCGGTACTGATGGCGAGGATAACGATAGTGACAGCTAGAAATTTTCTTGAATTTACAAACATTTTGAAAACAATTTGGTGAACCTTTTCTTTTTATTGTTTTGTGATTTTTATTTTAGCGTTTGATAATTGTTTATGTGATTGTTTGATGCATAATTGTTATTGACTTTGTTTGATGCATAATACAACCTGTAATCACTTACAGTTATATTTTTATTTTTTTCTTTAACGGTATGGCATGTATTATATTGATGGATAAAAGGTCCACAAAGACATAAGCAACATTCATGTTTATTGGAAAAATCTAATAATTAAAACCGTACACTAGTGTACTTGTCTGCTATTACCGTTGTACACAGGTGTACTTGGAGGTTTACATCACAAGTACTCATGTGTACCTAATTTACTATGTAATAACTATGCATTTTCTTATGATACGTGGAAACGTTTAATTACTTTTAATACACAATACACATATTACGTACATTAATAACCTGTCTATTAGTTTGACAAACCAAAAAACCATACTAATACACAATAAACTTTTATTCCACTGTTTCAAAAAGTAACAAAATACCAAACCATCAAATGCTTCCAGTATGGCAATCACCACATTTGGTGTTAATAACTACATTCCAAAAATTCAAACCAAAAAACGTTAACTATTGTCAACCAATATAGACGTACTAAAAACAACCAATTCCGTTCGCCTTTTCATGTTCGGCTGCTTCATCCAATACGCGCCTACGGTGCTTGTTGGCCTCTGAAGTAACTAGCTTTATTGCGTACTTTTTCCTCAAACGTGTCAACATCGCCTTCTTCTCCTTATGGGATAGTGGGAAGCCACTATCCCACTTATCGGGAGTTACCCCGAACCACGTCTCCATATGCCTCATGAAAAACACTCCGCAATCCACGGTGTTGTTGACTGTCTTCCATTCAAACTCCAACCTTACCACGTCTGCAATCTCAATTTCTGCACTCTTAGGATGATTTACCATCTTCAAATACTTACAGAAAATGTCTTTCTGAAACCAAAACATCATGTAATAACCAGTTACAATGTGTTCACTAACAACTGAACTAGTTTATGTATTTATATGATACATACCACTTTGTAAGGCGTAGTCTTTCGGAAGAAGTTGTCGTCGTTGATCAAGTGAATGGGGCTTTCGCGTGCGTCCATGTTGTCAATTACCGTTATCGCGCTTCTTTCCATATCAAAGCACACCAAGTAAAAATGGTCATGCTCAAGGATCGGAAAGCATATGACGCAATACTCGGAAAAACTCATTAACGATTCTTTTTGGTCAACAACCAAGAACAAGGCACTTTTGAATTTCTCAACACGCCCATCATCTCCGTGCTTCCCATTCCATAAAATATCCTCGTCCTGAACGCACAAATAACAACCAATTTACATTTGAATAATCGGACACGCAAACTTTACCATAATCTTCACAATTATAATACAAAGTTTCACATACAAAACAATTTGTATGGCCGAATAATCGCGGCTTTGTTCCTTTTACTTTATCAGCATGCCCGAACATATTTGATACACTGATTCGATCCTTTTCCTCATAGTTTAGCATTGCCGCAAAGCAATTTATTACTCCATCATTGATCCACCTACTTGGTTGTAAATCTATCATCTGAAAATGGTACAACCCAACGTCGCTTTCAGTTTCGAATACAAATTTTCTGCAAAAGAAGCAGTATGATTAATAATGTGTTCAGTTATCCGTATGTCCCGCAAAGAACAAGCATACGAGTACACCTGTGTAACAAAGCACATACACATGAGTACACAGTTCTAATCTTGCAATACAACTACCAAGTACACATCAAATTTGAACCTAACCCCAACGCTTACATTTGTGTAAATTATATACAACGTTGAGTTTTTTGAAAGTCACAGAAATGCACCAGGTCACAGAAGTTTACAGCCATTCACGGTGTACACATGTGTAGTTATTGGATGTGTTTTTTAGTACACTTGTGTATAATGTACAAACTATATCGTACCCATGTGTAAGCCATAGTTCCAGACATGTTCTTCAACATAAATTGATTGTTAGTATATTTCGTGGAATATACCAACTTATACACATGTGTACATTGAATAATCAGGCAGTATTCGAAAACGAAAATGATCCTTACGCATTCGTCCTCACAACCTCGTTCAGCTCCGTTTCAACCGCAATTCTTTTCCCTGTCTTTTGCTTTGGTTGGGCGACCCTAATATACAACAAAAATTAAAAAAATAACATAATATATGAAAAAATTAACAATAATTCCAGATTAAAAGTATACATACTCGGTGTCGCTCGCGCAACTTGACAAATATCTCCATAAAACCTTATCGTTTTTGTCCAACAAGGAGTCGATATTCACGGATCTGTTCATGAACAGAGACTGCCCATATTTCGAAATCTTTTTCTTCCGTTTCCCTTCTCTTCAGCCTCCTCGACTTCCGCCTCCTTTTCTATAATTGACATTTTATCAGTAACAGCATTTTGCGGGCATGGGTCGTCCTGTGTGATACCAAGACTGGACGATGGAATGTCATTCACCTTCTGCGTATCATACGCACCTGCCATAACGTCCTCCATAACATCCATTGATTTCATCACAATCTGAGTGAACGTTGAAACTATATGAGGCGTCCCAAGACCATCTACCTCTTCATTCATGTCTACATCATTGCTTGATACATTCGCACCTAAACAATTAGATTAAACTAAGTTTCTAACATTGACTTAAAACAACGTACACGTATTAATTAACAAACCTAATAATATTAATTACCACTTTTTACACCGGTCGGACTAACAAAGTCGTCCGATTCGCCTTTCTCACCAACTGCAGATCTGTTGAATATGCTTTTGTATCGCGCAAGAATAGTAATGACGGCATCACTTTTCGGATAACCAGTAATAAACTGGTTTATCGCAACCTCCATCTTACCTTTAACATTTTCTGCATCGTCACACATTGCAAGAATGCTTGCAACATATCCCTTCACAATTAAACAAAATCTTAAAACTGTACCATAACAAGTGTACACTAGTGTACTTTCTGGAGTAAAAAACATACAACCACGTCTAACTCATACCTCAACTAAACATGTATCGAAGGATACTGGACCCTTTTCAACTTCATTCTTCGATAAGTCAACCGCTTCTTCTTCAACATGTACATCACCGTCTACATGGAACTCTTTGAGTTCTCTAAGTTCACCCAAACCAAACCCACCGTTCTTTATCTCCTGGTCTTTACGCATACTCATCCTATCTTTTGTCCAAAAATGTAGAGGAGACTCTTTGTGTGTATCTTCAAAACCGGGACCAGTTGTGGCCTCAAGATACAACAACTATATACATAGCATTAAAAAAAAACAAAGTTAGTTAAGTACACATGTGTATATTACAATAAAATACACAGGTGTACATTTAGTTAAATATAAAACATACCACCAAATAAGTGAGCGGACCCCTAAAATACTCGTTCGGATCACATCTGACCCAGTCATCCTTACAAGACTTCACAGCATCCATCATAAGTTGACACCAGTCATGATCTTTGAATTCCTTCTCAGGAGAAAACCAATCCAGGATGTTATACATAACGCTCCCGTTTTTTGTACTAACAATCATAGTAGATAACATCAACATAACAAAGTCTATATTGAACATAGACCTATCCTCATAAGGATCTACTCTGATCTTATCTACTATGTTCTTAAAACTAATCGGAAGCTTGGTAAACCTACGAGTCCATTTTTCTTTCAAAGGATGACCAGGTTCATCCTTCTTTTTTTTTAGCCACCCTAGTCTCACCAAGTGGTAAACCTAATATTTTCCTCACTGATTCTTTGTCTACGTTTATATACCTATCCCCAATTTTTATTTTCATACTCTCAGTGTCTAGCATATCTACCACATAACGACCAAGGTTTGCAGTTACTTCGCTGACATTGAATCCCAAAAACTGTCCAAAACCCATTTCCTTGACGATTTCACGTTGCCATTTATTCATAACACGAACCGCTTCATAAAGCTTATTAGGCGATGTCCTAGTTCGTATACTTGGTAGATCGTCCTCTGCCTTCACTTTTTTTTCAGCTTTTTTGGCGATTTTTTGTTTTTCCTATTTTTCAAGTTGAACATCACACCAACTACGTTATCCTTATCATCATCTTCTGCAACTATTTTCAAAAAAAAATGTAAAAAAATTATACAATCAGCCTAGCACAATACCATACAAAATACAACAATTTATTTAAAAACAGTTACCTTTGGGTTCTTCATCCTTTTCTTCTTTATCATCCAACGACGACCCCAACGACATTCCAATATCACCTTCCTTTCGCGAAGCTAAATAAGAAAATAATTAAAAATGACATACAACATACAGTACACATGTGTACATTCACAAAAAAAAATCATACCTAAACTTTCTTTACCTAAACTGATGCCAATCGGTTTACTTTTTCACTTGTCCGTTGCGTACCCTGACTTTCTTTGATAACAACTATACACAATCATTTAAAACTCATTTAAATGCAATCACACTAGCACTATAGATGATGTTACTTTAAATTGAAATACAATTAATTTACCATTTGGTACATCAGCAAACGGAACACGAACGGGCTTCATTTTTGGTTTTTTCCCCTTTTTCATCGACAACCTTTTCGCTCTCTGCCACCCATTTAAACTTTTCAATCTCTGCTGACTCTCGCCGGTTGAATCTGCATTAACCGTTACAGCTATTTTACATTACAATTTATTCAGATTTTATAATGCTAGTTTGTAATTAAATTTTATATTTTTGTTACTTGCTTTTTCCGTTAATCACCCCAGGTTCGCACGGTTGTTCCCTCTTTTTCCCCGGCTTCCTTTCACCTCTGCCATCGTCAGTTTTACCATCATATACACCTACGGACAACATTACAAAAAACATACTTACAAAACCTTAATTTAAAACCATAAAAATATAAAACACATTTTTTCACAATATTACCATCATCTTTCTTAAATTGTACGTCCACATCCTTTGAAGCAGCCATCGGTTTCTTATAGTCCCTGATTTCTTTTAACATCTTCGGAACTTTTTAAAAAAAAAATTATTTTAATCACTTATACAAAACATACAAAACACAGCTTAAAATCAACTTAGATAACACATTTATATTAAATTATAGACTATAAACTTCAAAACATTTTCACCTATATTGTCCGTTTCTTCATCCTCGGAACATTCAATGGGGTAATCTATTGTGTTACTAAATCTACTCGCCAAAATACGAGCTATCCTCTCGCTTTTTCCACCTACAAAATTAAGTTACATACATTCCTAGTAAATTTATTACCACCTATATTCAATCAATTTATTCGTGAGATCTTTCAAAAAAATTAAAACTTACGTCTTCTCATTGTTACGTTTCGAACCTACAAATGTAAACACAAATGAAATTAATCATACGCAAAAATTCTTTCGTTGAAGTAACATTACAATATTGTACATAAATGTAATATCATAATTCAAAGCATAAATAACACATACTAAGAAAACAATGCACATAATAGGCATAACATATCACTTCTCAATTCATCTTATATTATACCTACCAATGTGTACACATTCTCCTGACATTCACATTCATATAAATACACAATTTTTGGCAACCAGTACACATGTGAACTATGAAATCTTACTACTACATAACTCAACAAACATACAAGCCTAAAATCACTTAAAAACATGGCACAGACCCCTATTTATGATTAACAAAACTTTTTACCCAACAAAATAAACTAACAAAACAGAAATCACAATATAACCACTATGTACACCGGTGTACATCACGAATTAAACAACATACACATGTGTACTGATCGTTTATACATACAGATGAACAAACCGGACCCTGAACAAACCAACATAGCTACAATCTTTTAGAAAACAGAACAACATCAAAACAGTCAAAGACCTATTTCGAATGAACAGATTCAAACATTCAAGCCCTAATTCCAATTAACAGAATGAACATAATCTTACTCAGAATAAATAACTCCTACTAACAATAATACCAATGTACATAAGATTTGTAACTAAACAAGTTTCATAACAAAACATTCAGGCCCTAATTCCGATTGGTTTTCTTAGTTGATTAATAAAAGGAACGGAACATGCAACTACTTTCTGAAGCAATTAAAGATAATGATTTTCAATGTGTACTTTGATTGTTGAAGAAGAAGCTTTTTTTTCCAGCGATTGATCAACTTCCGACGCCGATTACCCTTTTTCCTTCTTGTCGCCGTAGAGTATAAAGAGAGAGAGAGAGAGAGAGAGAGGATGTTTGATTATAATGGGGGATATTATATCAATAACTAAATAATAGAAAATCACGGGATTTGATATTCTATTACGGAAATTATCTTGCAACTCTATATTAAATGACTAAATAATCTAATTACAATTTTACCCTTTTGCTTTTAATAAAAGAATAAAAACTAACCTATTAATTACAATTATGCCACTAACTTAAATTATCAAGATCATATTAATCAACGGTCCAAATATGTTCATGCAGTTCACGCCTGGGATGTTGTTCACGCTGGAACCTCACCCTATATATATATATATGGAAGCCTTGCAATAAACAAACAAGTTCCTCAAAGATACTTTGTTTGAAAATGCTTAATTTGAATAAAAGTCACAAAAACAAAAAGCTTTACGACGACCGACGCTTTTTACGCTTTTAGCCCTTTTTTACTAACCACTAACCCAAAACCACCTACCTTTAACACAAGCCTCTAACCCTTCCCCAAGTCCTCTTGATATTTACAAAGGTTTATAGTTAAAAAGGAGGAGGATTGATTGCTTGGCAAACATATGGTAGAAGTAAGTTTCATGCCGGTCTCGAGTGTTTCACAAAAATACATATTCGGCCGAGTGTTGAGTGATCTCCCGTGAGGTATGTGAACCTGTATATAAATTGAATTTTAAAAAGGCATGTTATGCCCAAATAAATAATTTCTCTTATGAAACGTTCTAAATAAATCATAACGAATAGGATTGTAAGTAGTATAAAAATAAAACCCAATAAAGATCTTGGATTCCCGACACTCAAGACAAGCCCAAAACTTCTCTTCTACCCATTCCATTTGGGTGTGTAAGGTACATAATAAAGAGTTTTGCTTGAGTATAAGAAAAGATTCAAGTGTGGGGGTATTTGATGCGTGAAAAATGCAACATATAAATTACATCAAATAAGGCATAAAACTAACCATTTTTTAGTACTAATGTTGGAAAAAATGAGCTTTTGTCTTCTTTTTTATTTTCAGGACCAAATGAGCTTAAATGAACAAAAGGAAGAAATATGCAGCAAAAACTAACATAAATACAAAGAAAAGGAATAAACGTGGCATGCCCGACCCTTCGACAGCATCTTCCCAAGCAAAAACAAGAAACAGAAGGCTGACCACGACCCCGTGCCTAGCGGACACGGGGGCGTGGCCAGGTGACTGCAGAAAATGACAAAGTTGTATAAGCTTCTATTCCCAGCACGGGAGGGGGGGTGCCCAGCTCAGCACGGGGCGTGGTCAACGCTAAGATTCGCATAATCTTGCAAGTCTTGATAGTACAGATACGCTTCTGCACACGGACCATGCCCAACAAACACGGGGGTGTGTGGAGCCTAATGCAGACAATTGCAATTAATGAAGAAAGAGAAAGATGATGGCCACAGGGCCGTGTTCAGCGGACACGGGGCCGTGTTCGGGCTTCTGTTCAGGCTATAAATAGGGGTGCTTGGTTCACTTCAAAGGCATCCCTTGGTAAACCACCTCTCTCCCACTTCACCACCACTCCACCACCACTACAACACCCACATCCACCACCATCATCCATCATCCACTTTAGAGTGTGTGTAGTAGTCTCGGGAACCAAGATTGATAGTAAGAGTTCTTGTCATTCCAAGGCCATGTTTGGCTAAGTCTCTTACATCACTTGGTGAAGACAAGCATTTAATGTAATACTTTTGATTTTTAATCTTTTCACACTTTTTATTTGGTTTTGTATTAATGACCTTAATAACTAGTTTCTTATGTTGAAGGTGAAACTTCTTTATCATTTGTCCGTGGTGTCTTGGCATTACTTTACTGTCTATATAAAGTAAAAGATTTTCACCATTCATATCTCTACGGTCTATATAGAGATATGTTGGCTACCTGGTCGGGGGTTAAGGGAATGGTTTGTAAGGTTCTTGAATTGTTCAGTGTATAGATCCTGCAAGGACCTGGGTCAAGCTTACTAGGACCTCCTTTAATACCCACTAGTATTGGATGGCGGGGGTGCGAATAGCTTGATCCCCTCATATGTAAACTACTATTAATAAATTAACCCGGCTACTTGGGATTGTATCCCTGCTGACTCAAACCACTTAGCCGAGGGTAACGTCGCATTCAAAAGAGGGGCCTACCACTTTATGCATTAATAACTTAATTAATTATCTTTCAAAATTCCGACCCTTTGGGATTGTATCCTTGCTGACTCAAACCACTGGGTTGAGGGTAACGTCACCTTCAAAAGAGTGGCCTACTACTATAACTAAGATAATCTCTTAAAAAATGGAAAAGTGCGGAAATCATCAAATGTTACATTAAAGGCGAGTCGGATCCAAGTGATTAATCTTGTCTTTCTGTTTTTTATTTTACTTTTATTTTCAGCATTTTAGTTTTATTTTTCATATTTAAAACGTTTTCTAAAAATTTTGATTTGATTAGACGTTGAGGATAAACCGGTACTAAAAGCTCTTGTGTCCTTGGACGACCTCGGTATCTTACCAACGCTATACTACGATCACGATGTGTGCACTTGCCCATATGTGTGTTTAGTGTTAGTAAAATACCGTGTTTTATAAATTTAAAACTTGACTAATGTGTAAAATGGGCTTAAAATATTAATAAAAATGTATTACACTCGACACGCATCAAGTTCTTGGCGCCGCTGCCGGGGACACAAGGATTTTAAGAAAGTTAGGAATCAACGGCCTAATCGTTTTTCTTGTTTTTCTATTTTTAGGATTTTTTTTAGATTTTTCAGCTTCTGCAGAGCTCAGCACGGGGCCGTGCCCAATCTTTGGTACTGGCAATCCTGTTTTAAGTCAGACAATAGCTGGACACGGGGCCGTATCCACTGAACACACCCCAGTGCCCAAGCTTCAGATACTGAAAACAGAACCGTAAGATCCCGGCGATTGGTAATCTCTGACATAAACATTAGTGATACTGATCATTTTTACTTTCGCTCCTCTTATGGTGCGTGGTGTCAAATATGTGGCGGATCTCATGAAGATTTAAAATGTTATTTTTTAAATTACACTCCCCACTATATTGACCCATCGTTTTCTTGTAACCTTAAGATGGGCGAAAGTAAAAACAATCCCTATCTCTCCCTCGAATGCTCCCAATCATCTCTTCTAGATGATATGATTCTCGAAGAATTATTTCAAATGGAAGAAGTAATTCTCCAATTAATAAGAGAACTTGAGATGGAAATAACTAATTCATCTCAAGACGACGATCGAGGAGAATTATTGGGATCGCATTCGGAATATAACAAAATCGTAGCTCCCGAAAGCACCTCCAACTCTTGTGAGGACATGAGCGATAGTCGTCCCTGTGTCGATTGTGCCGTGAAGGACTCCCCATCGGTCTCCGGCGATGCATACATAGACCTGAGCAATTCGACATATACCTTCTTTAACAAGTGCCCGGATAAGGAAAATAAAGGTTGTCTCGCCCACCGGTATTTAGCTTAGGATTCACCCTTTCCGATAACCTCTTGCGTTCTTGTCTAAAACTAGGATAATTAAGGTACCTCAGGCACTTCGGTGTTGTTCCGTCCAGTAAGGAACCACCCGATCCGGATAAATTCCTTAAAATAAGACAAAACTTCATAAAAACCTCTAGGCACGGGGTCGTGTCCAGGTCAACACGCCCCCGTGCCCGCCTAAAGATTCTTGTCTGACTTTAGGTCAGAATACGGACAAAAAGTGTCAGATTCTTGTCTGACCACAGAGCCATGTCAAGCCGACACGGGGCCGTGGTCAGCGTGCTGTCGTTTTCTATAAATGCAGCAAGATTCCTTGACTCTTAGACCCATTCCAAAGACAAAGATCTGGTGTGATCTTCACATATACCCTATAAGGTATATTCTAAAGAAGGTTCTCAACAACCATCTTGTCTTTACTACTTTTGTGTATTGCCTTCTTCTTCTTCATTTTCTCCTCAAAACCTCCATTAAAACTTGAAATCTCCATGTTTTTAAGCTTTATTGTGATATTTGTTAGGTTTTTATTCAAGGAATCTTATCAAAAATAAGTTTTACAACAATGTTTTAAGTTATTTTTGCTTAGAAATGCTTCAAAAGTAAGAAAAATAATTTAAAGCTCCAAGATTCCTTGTTTCAAAAATCTGAAGAGAGGTGGCCACGGGGTCGTGCTCAGCAAGCACGGGGTCGTTGCCGGAGTACTGTTTCATTAATTTGATATTTTTCGGCTTGTTTTCTTAGAATGTCGAGCAGGAATATCGAAACATCCTCAGCCCACTCAAGGAACGACCGACGAGGAAGAAGATCATCAGTGGAAGACTCTCTAGTCAACTACGTGTATGCCTTGAGAGAAGCCATCGATGAAATGACAGGAGTAGAGGAAGCCATGGTTGACCGTATAAATCACTTGACGGTGGGATTAGAGGGGTGCCTTCGAGAAGTCAACCTTTTGCACCAAAGGTTGAATATTCTTGCTTCTCCTCCTATGGTGCCAATAATTGCACAAAGGGAGTGGAATGTTGTACAGGAGGTCATTATTCCGGCCAAGTGGTATGTCATACCCCCGGAACCCCCTCTACACATATTACACGCGGTCCCGGTTGCCGTCGTACCTCCTCCACAAGACATTGTGGAAAATGAGCCCGCCTTCTTCCTCCCTAGGGAGATAGAGGAATGGCTCAACGACGTTTATAGAGACATCCCTCGGTTCCGAGTTCTACAACACCCTTAAGTACCGGAAAGCTATTTATGGGTTTTTGACATTCCTACAATAAGGGTAGAACTCCTTAAAATGTTTTTCTGCGTTACTTGACCTATCTATCCTATGAACTTTTAGTTTTTCATTTTCAACTTTATTTTCATTATCTAGGATCCTTTGTAATTGTTATTTTTAATGAATGATGGTTTCTAAGTATTAAATGGTGTTTGGATGATGTTGTAACGGTTAAAACACACTCGAAATGGTGGAGGTTACTAAGGGAACCTTGAACCCACACCCCATGCACAAAAATAGAGCCTCCCGACAATTTTCCTTCATTACAGCAAGTTCAGCACGGGGCCGTGCTCAGCCCAACACGCCCCCGTGCCCGAGGTTCTATAGAAAACGCCCAGTTCAGGTAACTAGACACGGGGTTGTGTTCACTGAACACGCCCCCGTGCCCAGCCTTCTGTTAAATATGATACTGGTAATCTGAACACGGGGCCGTGCCCGGATCAACACGGGCCCGTGCCCAGACGCCCAGTACCATAAAATTTTGCTTTTAAACACCTTTTTACACATTCAGTCAATCTAAAAACTTATTTTTGGGACACATTGAGGACAATGTGTAATTTAAGTGTGGAGGGATGCTAAACCTTGAATTTTGCAAGTCCTAATAACAAGCCTTACACAAAACTCTATTGGAACCGCTAATCACCCCAATTTTTTTCAAGAACTTTTCATTTTTTTACTTGTCTTGGTTTAATTTGGGAATAACAAGTTCTAAAAAGGTTATATTTTTACAAATTTACAACCGATAACATCATGATAAAAAGAACTAACATAAGAAAATTATGAAACGACATGACAAATCTAGTTAAAATTTGATTATATATACTTGATCACATTATAAACCCATTCCCTTAAAAAGTGAGTGTTGAGCCTTTATTGAGCATACAAGCATACATCTTTAAACTAAATGCTCATTTTTCGTTTCTTGTGTGAATAGCCGCTTGGTTTTTATGACTCTAGAACTTGCCACGACGATACATTCCCGGTCCTTACCAACTTAGACCCAAGTAAGTAAATGATAGAGGCATTAGGACTAACCCATTTTTCTTTCAACACCATTATTTTTCATTTTTTTATCACCTACCCAAAATTCCCTAGTTAACCCCTTTGAGCCTAAACCTTTTCGTTTCTAAACCCACAAAATAAACACCCTTTACCCACCAAAACCATTTTCTTTTAAACCCTTAATTTTAGTAAAAAGCTCGGTTTTCTCCTGACGATCTTTATCTAAAAAAATGGAAGCCTTGCAATAAACAAACAAGTTCCTCAAAGAAACTTTGTTTGAAAATGCTTAGTTTGAATAAAAGCCACAAAAACAAAAAGTTTTACGCCGACCGGCGCTTTTTATGCTTTTAGCCCTTTTTACTAACCACTAACCCAAAACCACCTTCCTTTAACACAAGCCTAACCCTTCCCCAAGTCCTCTTCATATTTACAAAGGTTTATAGTTAAAAAGGAGGAGGATTGATTGCTTGGCAAGCATATGGTAGAAGTAAGTTTCATGCCGGTCTCGAGTGTTTCAAAAAAATACATCTTCGGCCGAGTGTTGAGTGATCTACCGTGAGGTATGTGAACTTGTGTATAACTGGAATATTAAAAAAGGCATGTTATGCCCAAATAAATAATTTCTCTTATGAAACGTTCTAAATAAATCATAACGAATAGGATTGTAAATAATATAAAAATAAAACCCAATAAAGATCTTGAATTCCCGACACTCAAGACAAGCCCAAACCTTCTCTTCTACCCATTCCATTTGGGTGTGTAAGCCACATAATAAAAAGTTTTGCTTGAGGACAAGCAAAGATTCAAGTGTGAGGGTATTTAATGTGTGTAAAATGCAACATATAAATTACATCAAATGAGGCCTAAAACTAACCATTTTTTAGTACTAATGTTGGAAAAAGTGTGCTTTTGTCTTCCTTTTGTATTTTCAGGACCAAATGAGCTTAAATGAATAAAAAGAACAAATATGCATCAAAAACTAACATAAATACAAAGAAAATGAATAAACGTGGCATGCCCGACCCCTCGACAGCATCATCCCAAGCAAAAAACATGAAACAAAGGGCTGACCACGGCCCATGCCCAGCGGACACGGGGGCATGGTCAGGTGTCTGCAGAAAATGACAAAGTTGTAGAAGCTTCTATTCCCAGCACGGGGCCGTGCCCAGCTCAGCACGGGGCGTGGTCAACGCTAAGATTCGTAGAATCTTGCAAATCTTGATAGTACAGATACGCTTCTGCACACGGGGCCGTGCCCAGCGAACACGGGGCGTGTGGAGACTAATGCAGACAATTACAATTAATGAAGAAAGAGAAAGATGATTGCCACGGGACCGTGTCCAGCGGACACGGGGCCGTGTCTGGGCTTCTGTTCTGGCTATAGGGGTGCTTGGTTCACTTCAAAGGCATCTCTTGGCAAACCACCTCTCTCCCACTTCACCACCACTCCACCACCACTACAACACCCACATCCACTACCACTACAACACCCACATCCACCACCATCATCCATCATCCACCTTAGAGTGTGTGTGTAGTATTCTCGGGATCCAAGATTGATAGTAAGAGTTCTTGTCAATCAAAAGCCATGTTTGGCTAAGTCTCTTACCTCTCTTGGTGAAAACAAGCATTTAATGTAATAATTTTGATTTTTAATCTTTTCGCACTTTTTATTTGGTTTTGTATTAATGACTTTAATAACTAGTTTCTTATGTTGTAGGTGAAACTTCTTTATCATTTGTCCGTGGTGTCTTGGCATTACTTTACTATCTGTATAAAGTAAAATATTTTCACCATTCATATCTCTACGGTCTATATAGAGATATGTTGGCTACCTGGTCAGGGGTTAAGGGAATGGTGTGGTAAGGTTCTTGCCTTGTTCAGTGTATAGATCTTACAAGGACATGGGTCAAGCTTACTAGGACCTCCTTCAATACCCACTGGTATTGGATGGCGGGGGTGCGAATAGCTTGATCCCCTCATTTGTAAACTACTATTAATACATTAACCCGGCTACTTGGGATTGTATCCCTGCTGACTCAAACCACTTAGCCGAGGGTAACGTCGTCTTCAAAAGAGGGACCTACCACTTTACGCATTAATAACTTAATTAATTATCTTTCAATATTCCGACCCTTTGGGATTGTATCCTTGCTGAGTCAAACCACTGGGTTGAGGGTAACGTCACATTCAAAAGAGGGGCCTACTACTATTACTAAGATAATCTCTTAAAAAGTGCAAAAGTGCGAAAATAATCAAAGGTTACATTAAAGGCGAGTCGGATCCAAGTGATTCATATTGTCTATCTGTTTTTTATTTTATTTTTATTTTCAGCATTTTAGTTTTATTTTTCATATTTAAAACCTTTTTCTAAAAATTTTGATTTGATTAGACGTTGAGGACAAACAGGTACTAAAAGCTCTTGTGTCCTTGGACGACCTCTGTATCTTACCAACGCTATACTACGCTCACGATGGGTACACTTGCCCATATATGTGTTTAGTGTTAGTAAAATATCATGTTTTATAAATTTAAATCTTGACTAATGTGTAAAATGGGCTTAAAATATTAATAAAAATATATTACACTCGACACGCATCAAACATTTTGAAGGTTTTAGACTTGGGGGAGAGATCACCACTTGGTCTCTCCCCGAATGTATGCTCCTTTGGTATAGTTCGGCTAGCTTGTAATCGGGCCGGTTTGTAATGTTATGCTACCGAATTTATACAAGAAAGTTGTTTTATCCGTCTCTAATCTTTCCGTCTTTGAACATAATCACATACTAATCACGGGTTTCGGTCCGAATCTTGAACTTACAATTGGTATCAGAGCCATGGTGCCTGACTTAGTGAATCTAACCATTTGCTAAGTCACATGTGCTCTTAACTAGTGATTTTTATGGGTTTTTGTTCAAGATGTAAGAACAATGGTGTAAAGAAGAAAAACCCAGATTTAGACCCAAATGTTTGGGTCTGAGATGATACGGATCATACGAGAGGGTTGGGTTTTATGTTTCACACCAAGAAAATCAAGTTTTCATATTTTTTTGAAGGTTTTTCGTCAAATCTGCAGATCTGCAGATGTTCTTCTTTGTCTGTGTTCTTGAAGTGGTGACAGCTGTTTGAGAAACACTAGGGTTTCTTCAGATTTGGATCCAAAAGTGGAATGCTGAAGAACCTCTCTTCCACGAAGAACCCTTTGCCGAAAAACCTCCTGAGCCGAAGAACCTGTAGTTGGCGAAGAACCTGCATGAAACCCACGAAGAAGGTTCTTCGTGGGTATAGAAGTTTGCTGATGATAATCTTCACGAAGAACAGTTGTTTGGTGAAGAACCATGGTAAAAAAAACCTTGGACGAAGAACTCTATACGAAGAAATCTCCACAAATAACTTACTTCGGCAGTTTTATCGTTCGCTGTTGATTCTTCACGAAGAATATATTTTTTTGGCCAGCATGTTCTTCGTGGGCAGTGGTTCAGGCCAGAATGTTGTTCGTGATCAAGAACAAAATAATTTTGATTCTTGCATGGTTTAAACGTAGCAGTGGATGGAAAAAGCTAAGATAATTATCAATACATCAGAAGAATTTTATGCTAACTCTAAATATCATCAAGATTCAACAATGAATGAGCTGCGAGATCGTCATCAGGCTATGTAAATGACAATAAGATTGAGAAGAGACGAAGAATAGAAGATGGCGGCCGGAAAAGTTGTTTGTCAGCTAGGGTTCCATGACACACCTCAAATGATTAGGCCATTATCAATATTTTAATTTTGGGCTTTGTTAATGATATATTTCATTCTAACAACTTGAAATTAAATGAAGGGGCCCAAGTTTGGTAACGCTAATGTCAGCAACAGCCTCAAGTATTTTTTTTGGTGGTTAGAAATATTTTTGTTTTGGACCCACATGGCTAGTGAGTGGTGACGAATGCAGTTGGAGTTTTATTTTAAGTGGGCCAAGATTCACGTGTGGGATATTATTTTGGATTTCATAATGTTGAATGGATTAGTTTGAAAAATGATTACCTATTATTGGACCACATGAATCATTCATAGTAGTTTAGAGGATTCGGGCTTCTAATGGGTTTGTATGGAATACTTTTTTCTTTTGGGCCCACTCATATAATGATGTTTACTTGTTCACAAGATTGGGCCAAGCTAGTAGCAGTTCTATGGGCCAACAACATAGAATGAATCCAACCATTCTGCATGTATATTTGGCAATTTTATGGTTTGCAAAGCAACTTTATCAAAAAGTTGGCACTTTGCAAATATCTTTTTGGTCGGGTGTTCATGAATCTTATTTGAATAAAGCTTTTTCAACGTCAATTTCGTACGGGTTCGGGAGCGCGCGGGATCACTTTAGGATGATGAAAACAAATGATTTTTTTAACGTGGGGTAGTCACGAATACCGATGCAAATGTCAAATTTGGTGACTTGACTATTATAGGCCAAAAACGGTATATTTATTTCCGCACGTGAAAATTTATTTTGTTATCGGTGTTCAAGAATTTTGTTTATTGTCATATTCTCGCATTTGGTAACAATTGAAGGAACCTAGAGTGCCAAGACCGGTCCTAACGAGTTCACAAAGTCGAAGAGTTATGCCTATAATGGAAGTTTTCGGATTAGGTGTTAGCAGAACTTTGGGGGGATACAAGTCGAATCCTATGGGGCTAGGGGAGTTTCTTTATCAACTAGAATATGCAAAGAAAAAAGTTGCTTTTGTGATTTTTCGAAAAACCGAGAACATTTGAAAGAGTCTGCTTAATGGAGAGAATTTGTTCATTGAAGTTCACGACAGTTCCGCTCAGAGGAGGGAATTTATTAAGGTTTAGAGATTTTCCCAAAGAAATGGGGGGATAAAAATTTTCATATGTTTTGGAATTTCTTCGGTAAATTTCTAAACGCAATCACAGGTGGTAAAGTTTGTAATTTTCTGGTGATACCAAAGGTTCTGCGTGGAATGTTTTGCACAGACACATATTTGAGGATTTTAATTAATTCTCCAGCCAGCGTGAAGGGTTTTGCACGGAAACATACATGTATCTAAAGTAAACAGTAGTTTCAAAACGATGTTCACTGAAGACCTGGGGAATCTTTATGAGAGCGGATAGTTCAAGGCTGACAAGTGTGGATTCCAACTCTATCAGTTGAGGGGGAATTTACAGGATTTGGTTTTGGGTTTGATGTCTCTTTGGGATTTTACAGGGATCTGGGTGTAACTCAATTCGTTGAGTTTGCAAACGATGTAATTGGTCAAGCTGACATCCTGAGTACTGATGCTGAAGATCCGTAGTGCATGACGTGGTCAACTTCACAAAGGCGAGACAATGAGATCTGGATGTAGTTCAACTAAGCGTGCTGGTTGAGCTTGCAAGTGATATACTCGGTCTAGCTGACTTCCTGAGTGTTGATGCTGATGATCAAAGTGCATTACTTGGTCGATTCCACAAAGATGGTTTACAGAAGACAGTTCACCAGAAAACTCTACCAATGTAGTATGCTTGAATGAGATAGAATTCTTATCACAAGATCAAGACTTGATGCAGTTTTTAAAGAATGGAACCCTTATCAAATGCCGGTTGGAGTATTGGAAGATCAGCGGAAGATCGGGCAATTTTGCCTTGTGAGGACATTGCACAACACCCAACATGGATACGCGTACTTTGAGGGGGAAATATTATACGAGAAGCTTCAAGGGTTTGGTATTGCTATGAAGGCTCAAGTCAAGATACTACTTACCTGGACCATCGGTCAAGGGGGAATTTGTTAACACAGAGAAGCCAACATCAACAAATACTTGACTGAAGATCGATTGCAGTTGCATTTTCAGCATTCGACAGCAACGGACAAGGGGGAATTTGTTGGTGCAGTTTTTGTGTCCGATGTTGTTCGAATAGATTAGATTAATTTTATGCTTATTATGTAATAGTTAGTGAAACGGTCAAATGAACGTGTATAGACCCGCTCGTTTGAAGTGGTCAAATGAAAGGGTTATTCGTTTGACCGTGTGTGTTTGCAAGTGAAAGGGGTGTGGCTATAAATATCACCACTTGGTCATTTGCAACATTTTGAAGGTTTTAGACTTGGGGGAGAGATCACCACTTGGTCTCTCCCCGGATGTATGCTCCTTTGGTATAGTTCGGCTAGCTTGTAATCGGGCCAGTTTGTAATGTTATGCTACCGAATTTATACAAGAAAGTTGTTTTATCCGTCTCTAATTTTTCCGTCTTTGAACATAATCACACAATAATCACGGGTTTCGGTCCGAATCTCGAACTTACAGTATATAACACAATTATATTTAAATTATAAAATCTTATGTGAATTTATCTTTTTAAATTATAATTATGGCATAAAATACACACCCCATTTAATTTATAAAATAAATATATTGTAAAAAATATAATATAATATAAATGTGTTAAACGGTTCAACCCGCCAACCCGACCGGGTTGACCCGAACCCGACCCTTAATCTAAACGGGTTCATGGGTTCAACCTCTGAAACTGACCCGAACCCGTTTACATTAAACCTTTCGTGTTAGGTTCGTGTCGTGTTTTCGGGTCGTGTCAGAAATTAGTTGAGATCCACATTCGGGACAAACACCTTCTGTGATGCAATTCCACATTTTAATGTCATTGAACTTCACATATCTCATGAAGTGGTCGCTCCATTTAGGATAGTCTTAGGCACTTTGAAACTTTGGTGGTTTATTACATGCATCCACTTCATTAGCATGCTTAATAATTGTTACATCACTTGCAATTCCACCAGACATGTTTACAAAGTTTTTTTAAAATTTTACAAGTATCAAACAATCAACAAACATGGAACTACAGCTATTGAACAATACAAATTTGGAGTGGAATACTGGAATTCTAAAGATAATAGTATTACTTCGGAATTGACAACTTCTGAAAGTAACAGTCAACACACTCAACACTCTTTGTTTGGTCAACAACTCTAGAACAATAAGCTCTTAAATAAACAGAACAAGTTCAGAATGATCAGTCAACACTCTTTGGTCAACAACTTCTTAAAGTTGACTTCCGAACTTCTCCCAAAACAAGTCTGCCCAGTTACGGTGTTTGCTATGCTATCTCCTTTTAATTATGATCCTTCAAGGGGCTACACAACTAGGAATTCTGTGATTCTTTTTGCTGTCTCCTTGGACTTAAGCTTTCTTTACTATCATGAAAAGTTCCAGAACCATAAGCCCCTAAAACCAAACTCTCCCTCCTCAGAACATACAACTCTAGACACCACAAATCCACTTTCATTTTGCTTCAACAAAAACACAAAGTACAAGTATGGATCTTCATGTTTTGCGGTGTTTTAGCGGGAAGCATACAATTGAGTTGCATGCATGCTAGGATACCAAGCTTTGGAAGAGTTTCAATTACAGTCATATAGTGTAGGCTTGTATGTGGGCCATAGTGATTGAGACTGTAAAACGATTTGTAAAACTTTGGCACGTATATCATGCATGTGTTTGCTTAATCATATACTCCAAACACCTTTTTTATTGCACGCTCGTGTTTCCGTTTTAGCGGGGTGTGACACCGTGTACCTACAAACCATATCATTATCAAAGTAAACATGTTTTATATAAATAAACATTCAAAAAAACATAATGAAAAATGATAAATTCACGTTAAGCAATCTCACATCACCTATGTTCAAAAGATATATCAGCACCGTGTATCTCTCACTTATATTGCATTTGGCATGTCATCCCTTTTTGGGAAGTGGTGTTGGATTTGAGATGGCGGAAGATGAAGCCATCATCTCCTCCTTGTTGAGTGTAATAGATGACATGTGCCTTCTATGCCTCCTTTTTGGATACGGTCTCCTGATAGTTGGTGATATGATAGGCTCTGAGTGGTAATCTTCGTCATGCTCCTGAGTAAACTGACTTGATTGTTCAAGATCCCCAATTGTATGTTCAGTTACATGAGTTATCTATATGAAGACACATAAATGATTAAAATCCACATGTGGTAGTAGTATATAATAAGATGTTAATGGTTTTGATGTTTATCAACAATTTCTTTTTAACCGAACAGCACGTTATATTATTTGGAAGATTAAAAAATAAGATACATGAACCATTAGTAGAATAGCAGGAATATCAAACCCTAAAGGTCTCCTTAGGTACGGTCGCAACTCCTTAGGTACAGTTGCAAATCCCTAAACGTCTTAATCAAACCCTAAACGTCTTAAGTAGATTTTGAAGCCAAAGGTCTCGTTAGGTACGGTTGCAACTCCTTGTTTATATCTCTTATTCCCAAAATTAAAGATCCTGTGTCTCTAAGAGATTATAGACCTATAAACCTTATTGGTTGTATGTCTAAGTTAATCTCCAAGCTACTAGCTTCTAAAATGAAAAAAAGTTATTTATAAGCTTGCTGGTGTCGAGCAAACAGCCTATATTGAAGGAAGATATATTCTTGACGGCTATCTTATTATGAATGAGACAATTGCGTGGGCGAAGAGGTGTAAAATAAATTGTATGTTGTTTAAAGTCGACTTTGACAAGGCTTTTGATTCGTTTAATTGGTCTTATTTGGATTCGGTCTTAAGTCTCATGGGGTTTGGTGATAGATGGAGAATGTGGGTGTTGAGTTGTCTTAGGTCGGGAAGGGCCTCTATCGTTGTCAATGGCTCGCCTACCCAAGAATTTGAGTTTAAGCGAGGTATTAACCAAGGAGATCCCCTCTCCGCCTATCTTTTTATCATTGCTATGGAAGGCCTAAACTTGATGATGAAGAATGCTACTATGAATGATGTTTTTAAGGGCATAATCCTTCCAAACAATGGGCCTTCTATATCACATGTCCTATATGCCGATGATGCCATGTTTATTGGAGAATGGAGTGAAGGTAACTTATTGAACCTTGCTAGGGTTCTTAGATGCTTTCATCTAGCATCGGGCTTTAAGGTGAACTTCACGAAAAGTAAAGTTTTTGGCATTGGTGTGCCGGACTTGGAGGTCAAGTCTTTAGCTTCGATATTGAGATGTGAACAAGCTAACTTCCCTTTCACTTTTCTTGGTCTTCCGGTTGGGGCTAATATGGCTTGTCATGAAAATTGGCTTCCTATTGTAGATCGGTTGAAGGATAGATTGAGTTCATTAAAAGCTTCATGTCTCTAGTTTGGAGGTAGTTTGACTCTTGTAAAGGCGGTACTTGGGTCCTTGCCGTTATATTACTTGTCTATGTTCAAGGCTCCTATCAAGACTATTGGAGCTTTGGAAAAGATAAAAAGAAAATTTTTATGGGGTGGGGCTGAAAATCACAACAAAATTAATTGGGTCACTTGGCGTAAGGTCACTATGCCTAAGAAATTCGGGGGTCTTGGTGTTGGTTGTCTTCGTATCATGAATTTGGCGCTTCTTTGGAAATGGTTGTGGAAATGGAGGACGGAGAGTGTGGCTTTGTGGCATAAGTGTATCAGCGCTATACATAATGTTAATCATTTTCAAGATGGTAGATTCGCTCTTAAATTATTAGCTGGGCCGTGGCAAAGTATACCCAAATTTGAGCAAGATCTATTGGTTTTGGGAATCAATCCGAGAAAACTGATTTCCAGATCAGTGGGTCGTGGTAACAAAACGAGGTTTCGGAAAGATGAGTGGATGAGTATGAGCCCTTTAAAAGACATCTTCCCTAGGCTCTGTGATCTGGAAGTGGAAAAATCTTGTTTTATAGAGAATAGGGTCGTGGGGATAAATTTGGTGTTCACGTTTTCATGGAAGTGGAGGAAGAAGAATGAAAAAGAAGAGCTTCCAGTGCTGCAGGATATGGTCTCCTTTTTTCCGCTTCAAGAAGCGGATAACTGCTGGAAATGGAAGGTGAATCCGGGTCAGGGTTTTACAATACAGACGGCAAGAAAGGCTATTGAGACGGTTGTGTATGGGATGAATGATAAACTGTGTGATTGGATTAGCTGGCTGCCCTTAAAGGTGAACTGTTTCATGTGGCGTACTCTTCAAAACAGAATTACGGTTGGCGAAAACTTGAGCACTCGATGTATAAGCGTTGTTTCTGTAGGGTGTGATTGTCCGGGGGTCGTTGAGTCGGTGGAACACTCCTTTTTGCACTGCCCTTTCGCTAAAGATGTTTGAGGACGAATCTCTACTTGGTCCAAATGGGATTTTACGGGATTTGACAAGTTGGATCAGATGTACCACCAGACTCTTTTGGACTCTTCTGGTGGTTTGGGTCAGAGAGTTTTATGTATCATGTACGCTACAGTTTGGATGTTGTGGCTGGAGAGAAATAACTTAATCTTTAGGGCAGTGAAGAAATCTGTTTCTAAAGTTTGTGAAGGAACTATTTCGGCGCTTTACAACTGGATTAAGAATAGGTCGAGCAACACGAATATGGATTAGAGCACTTGGGGATCGAGACCTCTTTCTTCTTTGTAATATTGTTTTTGTTTTCATGTTCCTGTTTTTTTCTTTCCTCTGTATCCAGTAGTTCGATGGCCTTATTTTCTATAATATCTTGTTGCTGTTCTAAAAAAATCAAACCCTAAAGAATATGTAGGTTAGTATTGGTCAATTCTAGATGGGGCCCACTGACATGGCACGTGACTCCAGGGTATTAATAAAAGAGTCAAACAAACATGTGCATGGAATGGGTCAATATGCATGTTAGGCTACACGGTATGGTGATGGTCCTCCCTTAGAGGATGATCCGCCATGTAAGCGCCACGTAGGATGAGGGTGAGGATGGGGCAAAGGGGATGGAGCTAAGGAAATGGGGGATGGGCCTAAACTATATATACATGAGTTGTATGTATATGTGTATGTGCGTGTGTTTTGTCTTGTAGTGGAGCGTCCCAAACGTCCTCAGGTCGACGAGGAGGACGATGATAGGGGGCACGAAATGGAATGTGGTGCGGCGCCGATCTGGGACGGGGCGGGGACGACCCCCACACCACCTAGTCTTAGTTTCCATTGGATAACAGTCCGATTCTTTGGGCAAGTCTATTTCAATTTTGTTGAGTTTTTTTATTTAAGAGTGTACATATTTGCACACCAAAATGCCTATTTACACACCAAACCCTAGATTTATATACGCCGCATATAGGTCTATACGCAACGTCGACCCACCTTTTTCCATTTCCAAGAGAATCTCTGATATGATGTGGGAATTTGTCCTTTTATATACATGGCATATAGGCCTATACACAGCATATATAAAGGTTTTTTTTAAAGGAACATTGTTATACATTATTTATCGTTTTAGCAGACTTTTATATTAAGTAAGTTTTAAAAATAGATAAATAAAAAGCATTGTTAAGTATTCTATTGTATAGTATAATATATGTCCCGTATAGGTCTATGGATGTAGTATCGTATCATGTAGTTTAGTATAAATCTCGTATAATCCATACGCGTAAGATAATATTGTGTCGCATCATATCGTATCATACAGTGTAGTAAAAAACATTGTTAAGTATTCTATCGTATAGTATAATGTAGGTCTCGTATAGGTCTATGGATGTAGTATCGTATCATATAATGTAGTATAAATCTCGTATAAGCCCATACGTGTAATATAATATTGTATCCAATCGCATCGTATAGTGTAGTATAAGTCATGTATAGGCATATACGTGTAGTATTGTCTCGTATAGGCCTATAGGTGTAGTATCGTATCATATGGTGTAGTGTAAGTCTTGTATAGGTCCCGTGTAGGACTATAGGCCTCGTATAGGCCTATGGATGTAGTATAGGTCCCGCGTAGGACTATAGGTGTAGTATAGGTCTCGTATAGGACTATACGTGTAGTTTAGGTCCCGTATTGGCTTATAGGTCTCATATATGTGTAGTTTAGGTCCCGTATAGGCCTATATTATCCTATAGTATCGTATCGTATCGTATTGCATCATATCGTATAATGTTTAGTACAAGTCTCATATAGGTTCCCTATAGGGTTTGTATGTGCTTATAGGCTTATACGGGATCTCAACCGCACCTATAGGTGTATAAGGGACCTATACAACACCTATAGGCTTATATAGATGTTGTATGGTATCCTATAGTATCGTATCGTATTGTATAGTTTATAGTATAAGTCTGGTATAGGTTCCCTATAGGTCTTGTATATGCCTATAGACCTACACGGGATCTAAACCACACCTATAGTACTATACGAGACCTATACTACACCTATAGGCCTATACGAGTGTTATATCGTATCGTATAGTATAGTATGGTATCGTATAGTGTATTATAAGTCTTCTATAGGTCCCTATAGGTCTTGTATATGCCTACGATACATCTATAGTTCTCTACAAGGCTTATACGAGACTTATACTATACGATACTACACCTATACGTGATATATACTACACTATACTATACTATACGATACAATATAACACTTATAGGCTTATACGAGGTCAATACGTGACCTATACAACACCTATACGATACGATATTTATCGTATAAAATGATTAATGTTGTATGAAAAAGTTTGTAAGAAATACTTATTTTTTATTTATTTAAAATAGAAAACTTTTTTTATAAAACATTACTAAAATGATTAATATTGTATAAATGTTTCTAAAAAAAGACCACCCTTTATATACGCTACCTATAGGTCTATACACAACGTATATAAAGGGTCTAAAAGACAATTTTTACCCCTGGTTTGGGTTGCGTATAGCCCCCAATCCAGGGGTAAAATGGTCTTTTATTACTATACATCACGTATAGCCCTGTACATAGCGTATATGTGGGACACGTTTGGTAAAAAAGACCATTTTACCCCTGGATTGGGTGCTATACGCAACCCAAACTAGGGGTAAAATTGTCTTTTTGACCCTTTATATACGCTGCGTATAAACCTATACGCAACGTATATAAAGGGTGGTTTTCTAGAAACATTTATAAAAAGTGTCCATTAATTGGAACAAAATTAGAGTCCATTAATTGGAACAAAACCTGGACACTAGTCGAGTTACCGAGTGGTCACAAATTGATCGGCTAAAATGGGTTTATTAGGTTAAGAGAGATGCAGTAGGAAAGGTGGTGAGGCATAAAGCCCGCCTGGTGGCAAAGGGATATGTGCAGGGGCGGATGTACCATATGAGAAGGGGTAGCCTCCGCTACCCCTTGGGATTGTATCCCTGCTGACTCAAACCACTTAGCCGAGGGTAACGTCGCCTTCAAAAGAGGGACCTACCACTTTACGCATTAATAACTTAATTAATTATCTTTCAATATTCCGACCCTTTAGGATTGTATCCTTGCTGACTCAAACCACTGGGTTGAGGGTAACGTCACATTCAAAAGAGGGGCCTACTACTATTACTAAGATAATCTCTTAAAAAGTGCAAAAGTGCAGAAATAATCAAAGGTTACATTAAAGGCGAGTCGGATCCAAGTGATTCATATTGTCTATCTGTTTTTTATTTTATTTTTATTTTCAGCATTTTAGTTTTATTTTTCATATTTAAAACCTTTTTCTAAAAATTTTGATTTGATTAGACATTGAGGACAAACAGGTACTAAAAGCTCTTGTGTCCTTGGACGACCTCTGTATCTTACCAACGCTATACTACGCTCACGATGGGTACACTTGCCCATATATGTGTTTAGTGTTAGTAAAATATCATGTTTTATAAATTTAAAACTTGACTAATGTGTAAAATGGGCTTAAAATATTAATAAAAATATATTACACTCGACACGCATCAAACATTTTGAAGGTTTTAGACTTGGGGGAGAGATCACCACTTGGTCTCTCCCCGAATGTATGCTCCTTTGGTATAGTTCGGCTAGCTTGTAATCGGGCCGGTTTGTAATGTTATGCTACCGAATTTATACAAGAAAGTTGTTTTATCCGTCTCTAATCTTTCCGTCTGTGAACATAATCACATACTAATCACGGGTTTCAGTCCGAATCTTGAACTTACAATTGGTATCAGAGCCATGGTGCCTGACTTAGTGAATCTAACCATTTGCTAAGTCACATGTGCTCTTAACTAGTGATTTTTATGGGTTTTTGTTCAAGATGTAAGAACAATGGTGTAAAGAAGAAAAACCCAGATTTAGACCCAAATGTTTGGGTCTGAGATGATACGGATCATACGAGAGGGTTGGGTTTTATGTTTCACACCAAGAAAATCAAGTTTTCATCATTTTTTTGAAGGTTTTTCGTCAAATCTGCAGATCTGCAGATGTTCTTCTTTGTCTGTGTTCTTGAAGTGGTGACAGCTGTTTGAGAAACACTAGGGTTTCTTCAGATTTGGATCCAAAAGTGGAATGCTGAAGAACCTTTCTTCCACGAAGACCCTTTGCCGAAAAACCTCCTGAGCCGAAGAACCTGTAGTTGGCGAAGAACCTGCATGAAACCCACGAAGAAGGTTCTTCGTGGGTATAGAAGTTTGCTGATGATAATCTTCACGAAGAACAGTTGTTAACTTACTTCGGCAGTTTTATCGTTCGCTGTTGATTCTTCACGAAGAATATATTTTTTTGGCCAGCATGTTCTTCGTGGGCGTTCAGGCCAGAATGTTGTTCGTGATCAAGAACAAAATAATTTTGATTCTTGCATGGTTTAAACGTAGCAGTGGATGGAAAAAGCTAAGATAATTATCAATACATCAGAAGAATTTTATGCTAACTCTAAATATCATCAAGATTCAACAATGAATGAGCTGCGAGATCGTCATCAGGCTATGTAAATGACAATAAGATTGAGAAGAGACGAAGAATAGAAGATGGCGGCCGGAAAAGTTGTTTGTCAGCTAGGGTTCCATGACACACCTCAAATGATTAGGCCATTATCAATATTTTAATTTTGGGCTTTGTTCATGATATATTTCATTCTAACAACTTGAAATTAAATGAAGGGGCCCAAGTTTGGTAACGCTAATGTCAGCAACAGCCTCAAGTATTTTTTTTGGTGGTTAGAAATATTTTTGTTTTGGACCCACATGGCTAGTGAGTGGTGACGAATGCAGTTGGAGTTTTATTTTAAGTGGGCCAAGATTCACGTGTGGGATATTATTTTGGATTTCATAATGTTGAATGGATTAGTTTGAAAAATGATTACCTATTATTGGACCACATGAATCATTCATAGTAGTTCAGAGGATTCGGGCTTCTAATGGGTTTGTATGGAATACTTTTTTCTTTTGGGCCCACTCATATAATGATGTTTACTTGTTCACAAGATTGGGCCAAGCTAGGAGCAGTTCTATGGGCCAACAACATAGAATGAATCCAACCATTCTGCATGTATATTTGGCAATTTTATGGTTTGCAAAGCAACTTTATCAAAAAGTTGGCACTTTGCAAATATCTTTTTGGTCGGGTGTTCATGAATCTTATTTGAATAAAGCTTTTTCAACGTCAAATTCGTACGGGTTCGGGAGCGCGCGGGATCACTTTAGGATGATGAAAACAAATGATTTTTTTAACGTGGGGTAGTCACGAATACCGATGCAAATGTCAAATTTGGTGACTTGACTATTATAGGCCAAAAACGGTATATTTATTTCCGCACGTGAAAATTTATTTTGTTATCGGTGTTCAAGAATTTTGTTTATTGTCATATTCTCGCATTTGGTAACAATTGAAGGAACCTAGAGTGCCAAGACCGGTCCTAACGAGTTCACAAAGTCGAAGAGTTATGCCTATAATGGAAGTTTTCGGATTAGGTGTTAGCAGAACTTTGGGGGGATACAAGTCGAATCCTATGGGGCTAGGGGAGTTTCTTTATCAACTAGAATATGCAAAGAAAAAAGTCGCTTTTGTGATTTTTCGAAAAACCGAGAACATTTGAAAGAGTCTGCTTAGTGGAGAGAATTTGTTCATTGAAGTTCACGACAGTTCCGCTAAGAGGAGGGAATTTATTAAGGTTTAGAGATTTTCCCAAAGAAATGGGGGGATAAAAATTTTCATATGTTTTGGAATTTCTTCGGTAAATTTCTAAACGCAATCACAGGTGGTAAAGTTTGTAATTTTCTGGTGATACCAAAGGTTCTGCGTGGAATGTTTTGCACAGACACATATTTGAGGATTTTAATTAATTCTCCAGCCAGCGTGAAGGGTTTTGCACGGAAACATACATGTATCTAAAGTAAACAGTAGTTTCAAAACGATGTTCACTGAAGACCTGGGGAATCTTTATGAGAGCGGATAGTTCAAGGCTGACAAGTGTGGATTCCAACTCTATCAGTTGAGGGGGAATTTACAGGATTTGGTTTTGGGTTTGATGTCTCTTTGGGATTTTACAGGGATCTGGGTGTAACTCAATTCGTTGAGTTTGCAAACGATGTAATTGGTCAAGCTGACATCCTGAGTACTGATGCTGAAGATCCGTAGTGCATGACGTGGTCAACTTCACAAAGGCGTGTTGATGCATTTTTAGTGTCTGTAACTAGTCTTGTTTAACGATGTATTTTGAATGGTCTTTTATTAATTATCGAGTCTGTATGTTATGTTGACCAAGTCAGATATCCTCCTATCTACTTGTGTACAACTTATTTGTCTCTTTTGGTATGTAATGTATTATGAACAATGCATGTTGCATTAAAGGGTAGTTTTGTCATTACTATGTTTATATGTTGCTGATTGTTACTGTCTGTTAACAGGAACAAACACAACAGTTGCAGTCCTCGACGAAACAGACTTCTGTTTCGTCGTAACACTTCATGGCGAAACAGACTTCTGTTTCGTTGAAGGTCATGACGAATCAGACCTTGATTCGTCATGTATTGGGCTGTTCCAGGCCCAATGTCTGGCCCATGTTCAGATTCGTCAAACACTTGTGTGTTTCGTCGATATCAGTGGTCCAGGGGCTATATAAACAACACTTTGTGTTCATTTGAACTCAGAGATGAGAAACATACCATAGTAACAAAACTCTGCCAAAATTCCGTCTGAACTGTGTTTGTATCAGTTGTAATCGGTTCTCATCCCGTTAATCAATAGATTGTGTTTCATTGATTAATCCGTTGTTATTTATGCTATATATGTTTGATTTGGCATAGTTACGTGGATTCCGCACACGTAACCGTGTTTACTATAAACAAGTGATTCGGTTCGTAATCGATCCTCAGATTTCGGGACCTACAAGTGGTATCAGAGCATTGGCTCTTATCCTTGTTTAAAATCAAGCTTGTTCGGTTTTTATCAAGTATTTTGTGTGTGTTTTTCTGAAAATGAGTTCTTGAAAAATTAATATTTTCTGGAAAAATATTCATAAATCTGCTGTTTTATTGGTGTATGCTACAGATTTTTATCAAAAACCTAAGTTAGATTGTTTGTTTATGCTTTAAACCGGGTTTTTAGTGAAAATCTAGTGTATTTTCGTGTTTCGGAAATTTATCGGTGATCGGAAAACTCATCGGAAACTTCATGTTCTTGAGTGTGTTCTTCATATCTTCATAGGTGTTCTTGTTATAAACTAAGCATTTGATCTGATAATTTGATTAAAACAAGTGTTGCACTTATAATATAATAACTTGACTTTTGTGTAAAAGGTTATAATTGGTTTCAGTAAAGTCTCTGTTTCGTTGAAAATAAGAAGTTACAAACATACTTGTGTCAGGATTAAATATCTTTGTGTCTCATCTTATCCTTGACTGGTCAGTAGATATTTTAAATATCTAAACCAACTGACTTTTACCCAGTTTTGACGAAACACACAGCCGACGAATCACATCTGTTTCGTCGCAACAACCTTGACGAATCAAACGTCTGTTTCGCCACAACATCTTTGACGAAACAAATTCTGTTTCGCCACAAATCACAATTATCACAAGTCTGTTTCGTCGTCATTCATTCAGACGAAACAAACCTGTTTCGTGATTTCTGTTTCGTCGAAAACAGATCTGTTTTAAACAGAAGACTTATATCAGTTTGCTTACTGTTTGTTTTCAAGAAATTTGTGCAGGTACTATCATACATACATCAAATATGAGTTGTACTAGTCCATGGGATTGGAGTATGGATTCTAGACCACGTGAAGATCCGACGTCCGCAGCAGCGTGGGTGAAGAGTGTTTTTGGTCAACCAACTATAAGTGCCGGACAATGGGCTTTGGCATCCAATCAGAACCAAAACATTCAAAATCTCTTGATCAGTGAGAGCGAAACGGGTAGCAACAATCGCCCGCCAAAGTTGAATCATATGAACGAGTTTCCATCATGGAAAGGTCGATTCATTACATATGTTCAAGGTCAAAGCACTGATATTTGGAGGTGTTTCATTACTCCACGCAATGATGCTCTTGAAGTAGCAGCTTCAACGGCCGAAGGTTTTACTAACATGCAGGAAAATGACAAGAAAGCATATGAATTTGAGAAAAAGTCATTTGCTGTTCTTACTCAAGCACTTCATAAAGATATCTATCATCAGTTTTCTTATTGTAAGGACACGAAATCCTTATGGGATTGTTTGGTGACAAGAGGAGAAGGAAACGCAGCTTCCAGAAAGACACGGCATGATTTATTAAAGAAAGAGTTTGAGTCGTTTCAGTTCTTGGAAAACGAAACTCTAAATGATATGACCACACGGTTTTATCATTTGATTAGTGAGATGTTTGCCTATGCTATTAATGCAACTCAAAAGGAAGTTTGTGCACGATTTGCTGATTCTCTACCACCAAAGTGGAGTCCATACATTGAGCTTCTAAAGCATACAGGTATTCTAGATGCTGACACTATAACTATCTATGAATTTGTACAGAAGCTGGAACATAAAAATGATGAAGAAATCCGAAAAGCAAAACGCATTGCTGCTCCTCAGAATATTGAAATGTATTGTGGTGGAGGTTTTTACCCGTCAGCTAGTCTGAGGGAACCAAAGTTACAAACGGCGTTTGTATCAAATACAAACTCTTCTCCGTTTCCTCAACAAACTCAGACATATTCAGGAGGAGGTTTTATTCCTTTTATACCTCCAGTTTCTACTACTCAACCTCAGGCTTATTCTGGAGGAGGTTTTATCCCGTCAGCTAGTTCCAGTTCAGCTCAGACTTATTCTGGAGGAGGTTTTATTCCTTTTATACCTCCAGTAAATACTACTCAACCTCAAGCATATTCAGGAGGAGGTTTTAATCCATCCCTACCACAACAACAAGTCCAACCACAACAACAACAGCAAGCTCATTATACCAACAATCCTCCAACTCCAAACCCTAACACAGTCAAAGTTGATACATCAAACCTTTCAAATGTTAGCATTGAAGTAGCAAAGGAACATATGGAACTTATTAATACCATGGTCAGTGCTTACTGCGGTTTGGTCGCCGGTCAAATTGGAAACATCAATTTAACCAACGAAGACTATCTACAAATCAATCGTGATGAAATGGAGTTGATGGATATAAAGTGGGCATTCGCAAGTGCTGTTAGAAGGGCGAAAGACTTTATGGTTCGAACAGGAAGAAGTTCTTTGGAAAGCAAACAAGATACAAAGTACGGTTTTGATAAAGAAGCAGTTACATGCTTCAATTGTGGGGAAAAGGGTCACTTCAAACGTGAGTGCACTCGACCAAGCAGACAAGGCAATCAGAACCCATTCCGCAATCAGACGAGTACTTCAAATGCTAATCAAGACAATCGTGGAAAAGGAATAGTGGCTGTAAACAACACCACTAACCAGAATCAGTCTGGACCATCAAATGAAAGTCGTGCATTAACCGTACAAGCTGATGAAGGGTTTAATTGGTCTTTACAACTTGGGGAAAGTGATCAAGGTAAAGGAGGAACGGCGTGTTATGCTAAGATTATCAATCACATCAAGCACGTTCATAAGGAAGAATTTTCTGATAGTGACGACAGTTCTGGTAATACCGGGAGTTCAGATGAAGAAAGTTCTACTTCGGGCGATTATTGTTCTGAATCTGATGTGAGCAAAGAAGCAAGTTCTAATCTTGATGACTTATTGAATGAAGCAGAAGAGTTGAAATGTCAGAAATCAGTTCTGATCAAGAAGGCTGAGGTAGCATCTAAAGAAATGGAGAAGTTCTTTTCTGAAGACGGATCTTTTTCTTATCAGACTGCCTTTATGGCAAATGTCTCAGCTTCTACAAGTCAGGTAAAATCCGAAATTCTTATCAACTGTAGAGATTGTGAGTATATGAAAAATGAATGTGATAGAATAAAACTTGAATGTGATACGATTCATATTCACAATCAGAGTTTAGTTGTTGAAATGGCTAAATGCAAAGAAGCGAATATGGCTTTGATTCGAAACGAAAAAGAATTTAAATCTATGATTGAAATTCAAAAGAAAAATGTTTCCGAAGTGACAAAAACTGTTTATCATAAACAAGTTAGTATAAATGAATACATTAACATTGTTGAGGAAACTAAAAAGGAACTAGCCATTGCCAAATGTGAGCATGATGCAATCAAGCAAAAATTGGAGAGTTACTCTAACTCCCGATTTGTGCTCGATCACATTATTGATGTTCAACAACTAAAGGGAAACAAGAGAGGTGTTGGGTATAAGAAGTGTCCGCCCCCTTTGAGACATGATTATACTTATATGCCTGATGAAGAAGAAATGCCACGGTTTGAATCCAGTGTGCCTCTTGATTATGAGGAAGTAACTACTGGCCTAGGGTTCAAATTGGACAATTCTCCAAGTACAAATTCTGAGCAAAAAGAGTCAACATCTACGAAACAAGGTCCTCCAACCATTGAGGACTATGAGTCGTCGGATGATGAATCTGAATCAGATGTGAGTAAACAGGATAAATCACTTGACAAACTTAAAGGAGTAGAAGTTCCAATTGAGAATCATATTCTGTGTGATCCTCCTACCCCTGCTGTTCAATCTGTGGTTCAACAAGTGATAGATCATGTGTCTACCATTAAAAGTAAGATTGTGTTGTATACTTTGGTTGGTGACTCTAAAATCTATTCAGATAATGATTTTCCAATTAAAAATGTCAATCCTTCATTGATTGATAATGTTTTTGAAAATAACACAAGTAAGTTTGTGGGAAAGTCGATTCAGGGAGTTAATGTGACTCAATGTAATCCAATTCCTAAGACTGAAATTAAAAAGAAATTTGGAAATCAGAAATCACCTTCAAAGCAACAACCTATTGCTTCTAAGAGTAAACAATCAGATCAACGAGCTAAATTGTCAAATGTTTCTAAATCAAAATTTGAAACAAAAGGGGCTCGTTATCAGAAGAAAAACAGCAATGTTAAATTTGTGGAATCGAGGGGTACAGATAAAATTGAGACTTTTGCTAACAAATCAAACACTGATTTTGTACAAGTCAAAATTTTAAAACGTGATAGTCAAAACAATTACACTCAACATTCAAACGGGTGTGATGAACAAGCTAGTACCTCGGGTTATACAAATTCGACATCTGATCGTCGATCCAGTTCTCCTAAGTTTTTGAAAGGAGAACGTGTTTTAAGTGTGGAGAGTTTGGGCACATAATCAAAGATTGTGCTAACACTCCGAAAGCGAAATTTGTTGAAAGAGCATCACCTGAATCGATTCACCCTAAATGTCGTCCTGTTTCACCTAAACATGATAAAAGAACTATTAAAGAACAGGAATCGAAACAACGACATCAAGATGTGAAGAAAATAGAAAAGGCTTTAAAATCTAAAGTAAATTCTGTTCCAAGGGAACCAAGTTCACCTGTAAAACCAGAAATTTCAAAATTTGTTTACAAAACTCAATCTGGTAAACAAAAACAAACTTGGAAACCTAGGAAGAGTGAAGGTTCAGGGGGAGCTGTTTGTTTGGAAAACCATCAACAAATCGAGATCACTATTCGTGATGCTCAGGGACGACCCAAGACCACTTTGGCTTGGGTCCCCATCCTTAACTAATCATTGGATGATCTGTGCAGGATGTTCCAGGAGGAACTATTAATAGTCATTGGATTGTTGATAGTGGGGCATCTAGGCACATGACGGGCGACTTACGGCTTCTATATGATGTGAGAAATATTAAAGGAGGCTATGTTGCTTTCGCTGGAGACAAAGGCGGTTACATCACTGGAGAGGGAATGATTTCAAATGGTGTGGTATGTTTCGATAAGATCAATTATGTTCGTCAAATTGATCATAATCTTCTCAGTGTGTCGCAAATCTGCGATAAAAAGTTCACCGTGCATTTCGATGATGCCGGTTGTTATGTGCTTAAACCTGGTTTCACAATTCCTGATGAATGGATTCTCTTATCGGCTCCAAGAGTCAATGATCTTTATGTTCTTGATATGAGTCAAGCGATTACGACTTCTGCACAAGTCACATGTTTTGTCTCAAAAGCCACGGAGAAGGAGTCTATATCTTGGCACAGAAGAATGGGACACATTCACTTGAGAAAAATGAACCATTTGGTGAAAAACAATCTTGTGAATGGCGTACCCGTGAGAAGTTTTCATCTACAAGATATCTGTGTTTCGTGCCAGAAAGGGAAACAAACAAAGAAGTCTCACCCTTTAAAGAAAATCAACACTGTTGGCATGCCTCTCGAACGTCTTCATATGGACCTCTTTGGACCTATGAGACACAAAACAACGTTCGGAGATGTGTATTGTTTAGTAGTTACTGATGACTACTCTAGATTTTCTTGGGTAGCTTTTATGGCACACAAGAGTGATACTCCTCAAATCCTCAAGGATCTTCTTACAATGTTGGAAAATCTCTACTCGTTGAAAGTTAAGAGGATCAGAAGCGACAATGGAACTGAATTCAAAAACCGGATTATGGATGAGTTCTGTACTTCTAAAGGCATTCTTCATGAATACAGTTCTCCTTACACTCCACAACAAAATGGTGTCGCGGAGAGGAAGAATCGGACGATAATTGAAACTGCAAGAACAATGCTGGTAGAGTCGGCGTTTCCTGTTCAGTTCTGGGCAGAGGCTGTGTCGACTGCTTGCTACACATTAAACCGAGTTCTTACGGTTAAGAGACATGGCAAGACTTGTTTCGAACTTCTACAGAAAAGGAAACCAGATCTTTCAATTCTAGAACCTTTTGGTGGTCCATGCACTATGATTGATCCGGATGGAAAGTTTGGAGCGAAAGCTATCGAGGGTTTCTTCCTTGGATATGCTACGCCAAATTTTCGTGTTTGGAATCTGACTTCCAAAAAGATTGAACTATGGAGTGAAGTAAGGGTTCAGAGATATACAAATCCTGTTAAAGCTCCAGGTGATCCTTGGATATTCGATTATGATGGGCTATTCAACTCCTTTGACCTGCCAATCTTTGATGAAGATTCTGCAGCTGCTAGAATGATATTTGATAGTGACAATGCTGCTGAGTCGTCATTAGTTAGACCTGTTGTTGTTAACTCACAAAGTTCTAATTCGTCTAACAACACGGTTCAAAATGAGGAAGTTGAAAATGCTACTGAATACAATGAGTCATCAGAAGAAGATGAAGAAAATTTGGATGCGACTGAAGGCACTAAATCTCCAGTTGTTCCAGTTCAGGGTATTTCTGTTGATACTCCTCATGTGCAAGTCGATGATACTGCTGAAGGAAATGCATCCACTTCTACGCATATTCCAGGTGTAGAGTTGGTTGTTGATCTTAATATTAACAATTTGGGTGTTAATGCTCATGTTCCTGAAAATCCTGAAATGAGAATACACGATACCCATCCACAGCAGAATATCATAGGAGATGTCCAACAAGGTGTGCAGACACGTAATCAGCTGAGAAACAACCCGAGTGCTGGTTTGTATTCAGCTATTAGAGAATCTGGTCTACAAAATGATTGGTCTTTCGCGTGTTACGTTTCACAAGAAGAACCAAAATCTTGGAAGGAAGCTTTAAAAGATAATTCATGGGTTGAAGCCATGCAGGACGAACTGCAGCAATTTCAAAAGCTTGGTGTTTGGAAGCTTGTTGAAAAATCGGAGAATTACAAGAAAATTGGAACACGATGGGTTTATAAATGCAAGAAAGATGATCGTGGAGTTGTTATTCGCAACAAAGCGAGACTGGTTGTTCAGGGCTTTCGTCAGATTGAAGGCATTGACTACAATGAAGTTTATGCACCTGTTGCACGTCTGGAAGCTATTCGAATCTTCTTAGCTTATGCTTCTTTCAAAGGATTCAAAGTTTACCAGATGGACGTTAAAAGTGCTTTTCTTCATGGTATTGTTCAAGAAGAGGTGCATGTCGAACAACCTCCAGGTTTTGAAGATCCTATTCACCCCGATCGGGTTTGGTTGCTCAACAAAGCTCTTTATGGTCTACATCAAGCACCTAGGGCTTGGTACGCAACCTTATCAAACTATCTTCTGGAGAATGGATTTAGACGAGGTCTTATTGATTGCACACTCTTTATCAAAGAACAAGATGAAGATCTTCTGCTGGTGCAGGTATATGTTGATGATATAATATTTGGGTCTACTAATGACTCTTTGTGCAGGCAATTCGAACGTGTTATGCAAGAAAAGTTCGAAATGAGCGCTATGGGAGAGATGAATTTCTTTTTGGGCCTTCAAGTTCAACAAACAGAGTCTGGGATATTCATCCATCAGACTAAATATGTTGGTGACATTTTGAGCCGATTCCAAATGTCAGATGCAACGCCCATTGGTACCCCACTTCCGCAGAATCACGGGATTACTCCGGATTTGAAGGGAGAAAGCATCAACTCCTCGTATTATCGTGCCATAATCGGATCTCTCATGTATCTTACCGCTTCGAGGCCTGATATCATGTACCCAACATGCTTGCTAGCAAGATATCAAGCAAACCCGAAGGCCTCTCATCTGTCAGCTGTCAAAAGAATTCTACGCTATTTGAAGGGATGCCCAGACTTAGGTCTTTGGTACCCTAGGGATGATAGTTTTGAATTAATTGCATACAGTGATTCTGATTTCGGTGGTTGCAAAATCGATGGCAAATCAACAACAGCAGGATGTCAGTTTCTAGGAAATCGCCTGGTTACGTGGCAGTGCAAGAAGCAAACGTGTGTTGCTACATCAACATGTGAAGCAGAATATATTGCTGCCTCGAGTTGTTGCTCCCAAGTTCTTTGGATACAACAACAAATGCGCGACTACGGTTTAGAATTCCTATCTACTCGTATTTTTGTTGATAATAATGCTGCCTTGCAAATCACTAGAAATCCTGTGCAACATTCTAAGACTAAACACATCGACATTAAATATCACTTTATCCGTGACTGTTTTGATAAGAGGTTAATCGATGTCGTTCATGTCCCCACTGATCACCAACGTGCCGACCTGTTTACAAAAGCTTTTGATAAATCACGTTTTGATTATCTACTTTTGGTCAATGGCATTAAGGTGATACCCGAGTAAACTTCTTTGGCTGATCGTTTTTGTAAATATTTTCTTTATAAACTTTGAAAATTCAAAAAGATTTTAGTTTTCGTAAACTTTGCGAATTTTAGGGGGAGATATTTCAAGAAAATACAAAAACATTGCAAAAGTTCAAAATCCAAAAAGATGTCTTTACTTTCTGTCGTTTCGTTTTGAAAAATTCAAAAATTCAAAAACAATAGAAAAACCAAAAATGAGTTTCTTGGATAAAGGAAAATGATGAAATTCACTGGTGTGGTCGGTCAATGTGCTCAAAATGCAAAATAAAAAGAAAAATGATAAGTATCTCTACTAACGATGTATCGGTAGGCTCACAATCAGACTAAAATGTGCAGGATGATACAAACCTAACAGACTTCAAGTCAGGTGGGAACCGCTCATTGGCATATGGTCTTAGTACCGAAATCTCGTTTGAGAGATTGCCGAGATCTGAAATATTCGGTCTTTATGCTGCTTATCATCTGGGTATCATGGTTGTATCAAACCGTAAAAATAACGGAGACGAAGTCTAGATCTTCCATGATACTATACATACGTGTACATATTGCATTCGACCTCAATAAGTGATCAACAATCACATGTCCAAACAAAATAAGTGATAATATATCACAGATTCTTTGCGGGAGTCAAGTTCGTCTCTCTGCTGTACGGAAGTACTGACCTGTTCACGGACTTGCTCCTGTGCCCTCATGCATCTGAAAATCAAGTTCCTCATCAATAAGTGATTTTATCACATAGGGCTTGTTTTCAATCAAAATAAGTGAGTCTCTCACATTTTTTATACGGTCAAACAGATGATAATCGGTATACTCACCGGTAAGATGAATTCTCGTGCATACCTTGATACGGGAATGTGTCGTGAGTGGATTTACATCGACTTGCAAGTATAATCCTTACCGTTAATCGTATCTCTTAAATTATGATTATGTCTGATCAGTTTGAGCTTATGTGGACCACAATACCGATAATCGAGGTAGTATACTTATCCAGAGCTTTAAACAGAATCAAAATCATGTTGACTAAGACCGTAAGCTGGTATGATTCCTTGTCCTTGAGATTCGCAAAAAGATTGCACTTGTACAGTTGTTTAGTGTTTTTAACAGTTTTCCGCATTTTCATTTAGTTTACTATGCTTTAAATTTGTTTTTAGTATATTTGTGTAAAGTTCGTTTTTTATTAAGCCGAAGTTGTTGCTTGGTGTTTTCTACCGGAAGCCTGAAACCTTCTTCATAAAAACGTTCTTGCATTTGAAAATTCAAACTGAATGGAATTGTGTTCATAATCTGTTTTGACTGCAAAATATTTCCAGCCTGTGTTACTGTTTTGACTGCAAAATATTTCCAGCCTGGGTGTTACTGTTTTGAAAAATCTGTTGGTGAAACAGACTTGTCGACGAATCACAAGTGTCGACGAATCACAATAGTCGACGAATCAGACCTTAGTCGGCGAATCAAATCTGATTCGTCATAACAGACGACGAATCAAAGGAGCCCAATTCTGTTTCGTCATGGGCTAAAGTTTAGGCCCAAGTTCAAGCCCAAGTTTCTGATTCGCCGGGCCCATTTCTGTTTCGTCGAAATCCTCTGATTCGTCGAGACAAGGCAGTATATATATAGGTCCCACTTGTTCACTTTTTCAAAACATCAGTTATCTTCTTCATCACACAACAAAAACACCAAACCTACGGTTTCTCTGCAAAATCGCTCAAAACATCAGTTTTTAGTCAAAATTTTACAAACTTCAAAGGTAGAAACATGTTCTGATTTACATTCCGAACACTTTGAACCGTCGGGTTTTTCATCCGAAAACCCTCAGAAACCCTTTTGAAACCTTGTTTTTCTTTGATTAAATATGTGTTGTTGATGCATGTTATTGTGTTTAGAGATGGTCGTGCTAACTACAGGATGTTGGATCCGATGTGGATCGTCAACATGTCTGAAGCTGATATTGGAAGATTATATCGTCATGATATTTTCTATGAAGACCAAGATGCACGTCAAGCGTTAAAGTTTCAGAGAGTAGCATGTTTTTGCTACTACAGGGGTATTCATTCGGGCAGTTCGTGGTCCGAACAACACTGATGGAAGATTAGAAGACCAAAGACGAGTAACAGACAAGGGGGAGTTTGTTGATGCATTTTTAGTGTCTGTAACTAGTCTTGTTTAACGATGTATTTTGAATGGTCTTTTATTAATTATCGAGTCTGTATGTTATGTTGACCAAGTCAGATATCCTCCTATCTACTTGTGTACAACTTATTTGTCTCTTTTGGTATGTAATGTATTATGAACAATGCATGTTGCATTAAAGGGTAGTTTTGTCATTACTATGTTTATATGTTGCTGATTGTTACTGTCTGTTAACAGGAACAAACACAACAGTTGCAGTCCTCGACGAAACAGACTTCTGTTTCGTCGTAACACTTCATGGCGAAACAGACTTCTGTTTCGTTGAAGGTCATGACGAATCAGACCTTGATTCGTCATGTATTGGGCTGTTCCAGGCCCAATGTCTGGCCCATGTTCAGATTCGTCAAACACTTGTGTGTTTCGTCGATATCAGTGGTCCAGGGGCTATATAAACAACACTTTGTGTTCATTTGAACTCAGAGATGAGAAACAGACCATAGTAACAAAACTCTGCCAAAATTCCGTCTGAACTGTGTTTGTATCAGTTGTAATCGGTTCTCATCCCGTTAATCAATAGATTGTGTTTCATTGATTAATCCGTTGTTATTTATGCTATATATGTTTGATTTGGCATAGTTACGTGGATTCCGCACACGTAACCGTGTTTACTATAAACAAGTGATTCGGTTCGTAATCGATCCTCAGATTTCGGGACCTACAAGGCGAGACAATGAGATCTGGATGTAGTTCAACTAAGCGTGCTGGTTGAGCTTGCAAGTGATATACTCGGTCTAGCTGACTTCCTGAGTGTTGATGCTGATGATCAAAGTGCATTACTTGGTCGATTCCACAAAGATGGTTTACAGAAGACAGTTCACCAGAAAACTCTACCAATGTAGTATGCTTGAATGAGATAGAATTCTTATCACAAGATCAAGACTTGATGCAGTTTTTAAAGAATGGAACCCTTATCAAATGCCGGTTGGAGTATTGGAAGATCAGCGGAAGATCGGGCAATTTTGCCTTGTGAGGACATTGCACAACACCCAACATGGATACGCGTACTTTGAGGGGGAAATATTATACGAGAAGCTTCAAGGGTTTGGTATTGCTATGAAGGCTCAAGTCAAGATACTACTTACCTGGACCATCGGTCAAGGGGGAATTTGTTAACACAGAGAAGCCAACATCAACAAATACTTGACTGAAGATCGATTGCAGTTGCATTTTCAGCATTCGACAGCAACGGACAAGGGGGAATTTGTTGGTGCAGTTTTTGTGTCCGATGTTGTTCGAATAGATTAGATTAATTTTATGCTTATTATGTAATAGTTAGTGAAACGGTCAAATGAACGTGTATAGACCCGCTCGTTTGAAGTGGTCAAATGAAAGGGTTATTCGTTTGACCGTGTGTGTTTGCAAGTGAAAGGGGTGTGGCTATAAATATCACCACTTGGTCATTTGCAACATTTTGAAGGTTTTAGACTTGGGGGAGAGATCACCACTTGGTCTCTCCCCGGATGTATGCTCCTTTGGTATAGTTCGGCTAGCTTGTAATCGGGCCAGTTTGTAATGTTATGCTACCGAATTTATACAAGAAAGTTGTTTTATCCGTCTCTAATTTTTCCGTCTTTGAACATAATCACACAATAATCACGGGTTTCGGTCCGAATCTCGAACTTACAGTATATAACACAATTATATTTAAATTATAAAATCTTATGTGAATTTATCTTTTTAAATTATAATTATGGCATAAAATACACACCCCATTTAATTTATAAAATAAATATATTGTAAAAAATATAATATAATATAAATGTGTTAAACGGTTCAACCCGCCAACCCGACCGGGTTGACCCGAACCCGACCCTTAATCTAAACGGGTTCATGGGTTCAACCTCTGAAACTGACCCGAACCCGTTTACATTAAACCTTTCGTGTTAGGTTCGTGTCGTGTTTTCGGGTCGTGTCAGAAATTAGTTGAGATCCACATTCGGGACAAACACCTTCTGTGATGCAATTCCACATTTTAATGTCATTGAACTTCACATATCTCATGAAGTGGTCGCTCCATTTAGGATAGTCTTAGGCACTTTGAAACTTTGGTGGTTTATTACATGCATCCACTTCATTAGCATGCTTAATAATTGTTACATCACTTGCAATTCCACCAGACATGTTTACAAAGTTTTTTTAAAATTTTACAAGTATCAAACAATCAACAAACATGGAACTACAGCTATTGAACAATACAAATTTGGAGTGGAATACTGGAATTCTAAAGATAACAGTATTACTTCGGAATTGACAACTTCTGAAAGTAACAGTCAACACACTCAACACTCTTTGTTTGGTCAACAACTCTAGAACAATAAGCTCTTAAATAAACAGAACAAGTTCAGAATGATCAGTCAACACTCTTTGGTCAACAACTTCTTAAAGTTGACTTCCGAACTTCTCCCAAAACAAGTCTGCCCAGTTACGGTGTTTGCTATGCTATCTCCTTTTAATTATGATCCTTCAAGGGGCTACACAACTAGGAATTCTGTGATTCTTTTTGCTGTCTCCTTGGACTTAAGCTTTCTTTACTATCATGAAAAGTTCCAGAACCATAAGCCCCTAAAACCAAACTCTCCCTCCTCAGAACATACAACTCTAGACACCACAAATCCACTTTCATTTTGCTTCAACAAAAACACAAAGTACAAGTATGGATCTTCATGTTTTGCGGTGTTTTAGCGGGAAGCATACAATTGAGTTGCATGCATGCTAGGATACCAAGCTTTGGAAGAGTTTCAATTACAGTCATATAGTGTAGGCTTGTATGTGGGCCATAGTGATTGAGACTGTAAAACGATTTGTAAAACTTTGGCACGTATATCATGCATGTGTTTGCTTAATCATATACTCCAAACACCTTTTTTATTGCACGCTCGTGTTTCCGTTTTAGCGGGGTGTGACACCGTGTACCTACAAACCATATCATTATCAAAGTAAACATGTTTTATATAAATAAACATTCAAAAAAACATAATGAAAAATGATAAATTCACGTTAAGCAATCTCACATCACCTATGTTCAAAAGATATATCAGCACCGTGTATCTCTCACTTATATTGCATTTGGCATGTCATCCCTTTTTGGGAAGTGGTGTTGGATTTGAGATGGCGGAAGATGAAGCCATCATCTCCTCCTTGTTGAGTGTAATAGATGACATGTGCCTTCTATGCCTCCTTTTTGGATACGGTCTCCTGATAGTTGGTGATATGATAGGCTCTGAGTGGTAATCTTCGTCATGCTCCTGAGTAAACTGACTTGATTGTTCAAGATCCCCAATTGTATGTTCAGTTACATGAGTTATCTATATGAAGACACATAAATGATTAAAATCCACATGTGGTAGTAGTATATAATAAGATGTTAATGGTTTTGATGTTTATCAACAATTTCTTTTTAACCGAACAGCACGTTATATGATTTGGAAGATTAAAAAATAAGATACATGAACCATTAGTAGAATAGCAGGAATATCAAACCCTAAAGGTCTCCTTAGGTACGGTCGCAACTCCTTAGGTACAGTTGCAAATCCCTAAACGTCTTAATCAAACCCTAAACGTCTTAAGTAGATTTTGAAGCCAAAGGTCTCGTTAGGTACGGTTGCAACTCCTTGTTTATATCTCTTATTCCCAAAATTAAAGATCCTGTGTCTCTAAGAGATTATAGACCTATAAACCTTATTGGTTGTATGTCTAAGTTAATCTCCAAGCTACTAGCTTCTAAAATGAAAAAAAGTTATTTATAAGCTTGCTGGTGTCGAGCAAACAGCCTATATTGAAGGAAGATATATTCTTGACGGCTATCTTATTATGAATGAGACAATTGCGTGGGCGAAGAGGTGTAAAATAAATTGTATGTTGTTTAAAGTCGACTTTGACAAGGCTTTTGATTCGTTTAATTGGTCTTATTTGGATTCGGTCTTAAGTCTCATGGGGTTTGGTGATAGATGGAGAATGTGGGTGTTGAGTTGTCTTAGGTCGGGAAGGGCCTCTATCGTTGTCAATGGCTCGCCTACCCAAGAATTTGAGTTTAAGCGAGGTATTAACCAAGGAGATCCCCTCTCCGCCTATCTTTTTATCATTGCTATGGAAGGCCTAAACTTGATGATGAAGAATGTGTAGGTCCGGCTAGGGGAGGATCTAGTCGCCTAATCCTTGTATACAAACCAACCCGGTTGTGCGGAATCCAACCGAGATAGCAAACCGAGATAGAACAAGCACAATGATAAACACACAAGACTCAACGATTAACACCACTTGTATTAATGCGTATGAAAGGTCCGGTTACAAAGCAATGTTTACAAATCAGTTCTGTAAACTCTCAGAGTGTGTGTGTGTGTTCTCTGTGTTCCTTATCTGTTTCACTCGTCTGGTCTCCTCTCTATCAAAATGAACACAACACACGGGTATTTATACCCAATACAGCAGGTCTGGTCGAAGGATCAGATAGGATGATCGAAGGATCATCTATCGACCAGAAACAGATCGAAAGATCCATGTGTACCACGAAAGATGTGATCTTTCGTGGTCCATCCATCGAAGGTCATCTTTCGAGCTCATCATCATCGAAGGATATAAGTGATCCTTCGATGACACATCCTTCGACCCATACAGCTTACAAACAAAGTGTTGACTGTTTGGCCAAGTCAAACCAGGAGGATGGTTGACTTGGTCAAACTTACAAGACTAACAAAGACATCGTTTTGAATACAGACAAAGTACAGACATAAGTGCACCAACAAACTCCCCCTTGGCTGTAGCTTTGTCTGGCTGTAGCTTTGTCTCGATCTTCATTCTTGTAAGTTCTCGTGTCTTCAAGTCTTTGACTTCTATTCAAATCTTCAATGTCGGAGGATCTTCAAAGTCTTCACGTCTTGAAAGCAGAAAGTGTACCAACAAACTCCCCCTTTCATGTAGGAAGTGTGTTGACAAACTCCCCCTTAACATAAGCTCCCCCTTGAGTTATGCTCGTGAAAGTCTTGATCTTTATGAAGTGAGATCCTTGTGGTGTTGATGATGGTCAGCGGCAACTCGATCATTTTCATCACTTGAGTGCCTTCACGTCGTGTCTTCATTCCGAAGCTTGTCATCGACCATGTTCTCCTAGCCTTTAGAATCTGCACATGCAAGAGATCTAAACGCGTAATGAGAACAACCGCCTGGAATATCATAAGCAAACGACACACATGTGACCATTGTTCAAACAAACACCGTCCGACAGTTTGAAAGTTTTAACAAATTTTATCAATTTCAAATTTTAACTTTCAACACTTTGCAAATTTTGACCGTTTATGAAGATTTAGTCATTTTCGGTTTTCGTTCAGGTTTCAGGTAACGAAGACTCGAGTTCCAACATCGTACGATCGAAAATAAAATAGAAATAAAATCTTTTTGGCTTTTATAAAGTTTATATTAAAACACGCCTAAAATCTTTTTGGTATTTTTGAATATTTCAAATGTAAAGACTGAAAGCAGTAAATAAATATATACAGACATTCTTTTTGCGAGTTTCGAGGGTAAGAGAATCATATCAGTGTACGGTCATGCCAAAACACTCTCTTTGTTCAATTAGATAACATTAAGATAAACATCCTATAACAATTATCGGTATTGTTGTCCACATAAACTCAACTTATCATTTGTAATCATGGCGAGGGGATACGTTAAGGTATGATTTATACTTACCGACCGGTGTTCATCCACATCACGACACATTCCCGTATCAAGGTATGCACGAGGGTTCATCTTACCGGTGAGTATACCGATTATCATCTGTTTGACCGTATATGATGTGAGATTCTCACTTATTTTGATTGAAAACAAGCCCTATGTGATATAATCACTTATTGATGAGGAACTTGGTTTTCGATGCATGAGGGCACAGGAGCAAGTCCGTGAACAGGTCAGTACTTTCGTACAGCAGAGAGACGAACTTGACACCCGGAAAGAATTTGTGATATTTTATCACTTATTTTGAGGGACATGTGATTGTTTATCACTTATTGAGGTCGTATGCAGTATGTACACGTATGTATGGTATCATGGAAGATCTAGACTTGCGTCCCCGTTATTTTTCGGTAAAAGATACAACCATGATACCCAGATGATAAGCAGCATAAAGACCGAATATTTCAGAACCTCGGCAATCTCTCAAACGAAATTTCGGTACTAAGACCATATGCCAATGAATGGTTCCCACCTAGTCTTCAGTCGATTTAAGTTTATATCACCCTTCACACTTTAAAATGATTGTGAGCCTACCGATACATCTTATATAGAGCTGCTTATCGTTTTTCATTTAAGGTTTAAAGAGGCTTAGACAGACCACTAATGTACTATCATTTTCTCTTTTGCTCGCCAGGAAACTCATTTTTGTTTTTCTATTGTTTTTGTGTTTTTGAAATTTTTCAATGTTTTTGGATTTTCAAATTTTGGATTTACTCCCCCTAAAATCAATAAACTAAGACAAATTTAAAACACAAAGGTATTTACAAAAATGATTTTCCGATGTTGGTTTTACTCTTGCTTGACCTTAATGCCGTTTACCAATAATAAATAGTCAAATCTTGATTTGTCAAATGCTTTGGTAAAAAGGTCGGCACGTTGGTCATCGGTGTGGACGTAAGCAACATCGATTAGCCTTTTCTCAAAGCAATCACGTATGAAGTGATACTTAATTTCGATGTGCTTAGTCTTTGAATGCTGCACAGGATTTTTAGTGATCTGTAAGGCAGCAGAATTATCAACGAAAATAGGAGTAGTTAGGAATTCAAAACCGTAGTCACGCATTTGTTGTTGGATCCATAGGACTTGGGAGCAACAACTTGAGGCAGCAATGTATTCAGCTTCGCATGTTGATGTAGCGACGCACGTCTGCTTCTTACACTGCCATGTGACTAGGCGATTTCCCAAAAACTGACATCCAGCCGTTGTGGATTTGCCGTCGATTTTGCATCCGCCAAAATCAGAATCACTGAATGCGATCAAGTCAAAGTTATTATCCCTAGGGTACCATAGACCGGTGTCAGGGCAACCCTTCAAATAACGAAAAATCCTTTTTACAGCTGCAAGATGTGAGGCCTTCGGGTTCACTTGATATCTGGCAAGCAGGCACGTTGGGTACATTATATCTGGTCTTGATGCTGTGAGGTACATAAGAGATCCGATCATCGCGCGGTAGTATGAGGGGCTAACATCTTGACCCTTCAAGTCTGGAGTAATTCCGTGATTTTGCGGTAATGGGGTACCGATGGGCGTTGCATCAGACATCTGGAACCGGCTCAAGATGTCACCAACATATTTAGTCTGATGGATGAATATCCCAGACTCTGTTTGTTGTACTTGTAGGCCCAAAAAGAAAGTCATTTCCCCCATAGCACTCATCTCGAATTTATCCTGCATAATGCGCTCGAAATTCCTACACAAAACATCATTAGTAGAACCAAAAATAATATCATCAACGTATACCTGTACCAGTAGAAGATCTCCATCTTGTTCTTTGATGAAAAGAGTACAGTCGATAAGACCTCTGCGAAATCCATTCTCCAGCAGATAATTAGATAAGGTTGCGTACCAAGCTCGTGGTGCTTGATGAAGACCATAGAGAGCTTTGTTGAGCAACCAAACCCGATCGGGATGGATAGGATCTTCAAAACCTGGAGGCTGTTCGACGTACACCTCTTCTTCCACCACACCATGTAAGAATGCACTTTTCACGTCCATCTGGTATACCTTGAAACCTTTGAATGAAGCATAAGCCAGAAAAATCCGAATTGCTTCTAGACGTGTAACAGGTGCATACACTTCGTTGTAGTCGATCCCTTCAATCTGACGAAAACCTTGAACGACTAGCCTTGCTTTGTTTCGAATAACGATTCCACGGTCATCCTTTTTGCATTTAAACACCCAACGGGTACCAATCTTCTTGTAACCAGCAGGTTTCTCTACGAGTTTCCAGACACCAAGCTTCTGGAATTGTTGCAGTTCTTCCTGCATTGCTTCAACCCATGAGCTATCTTTCAAAGCATCTTTCCAAGTTCTTGGCTCTTCCTGTGAGACATAACACGCGAAAGACCAATCATTTTGTTGACCAGATTCTCGGATAGTTGCATACAAGCCTGCATTGTTGTTGTTTCGCAACATGTTTCTTGTTTGAACGCCACTTTGTACATTCCCGATGATGTTTTGTTGAGGATGGGTATTATGAATCCTTGTTTCTGGATTATCTTGAACTGGAATATTTGTACCCAGATTGTTGAGATTGAGATCAACAATCAATTCAAGGCCCGGAATTGACGAAGAGGATGATGCAGTAGCTTCAGCTGTTCTAGGGACATCCACTGGAGGTGTACCTTCTGAAGTACCATGTACTGCTGCTGTTGGTCCTTGATCTGCATCGAGAAATTCGTCATCCTCTGAAGATTCGTTCAATTCGGTAGCATCGTGAAAATCCTCATTGTCGAGAGCATTATTGTTCACTGAAGATTGTTCTTGATTGACAATAATGGGATGAACCAACGGTGAATCTGTTGCGTTGTCACTCTCGAAAAACATCATAGCCGCAGCATTTTCTTCAACTGCTTCAACATTGATCGAATTGAAAAAGTCATCGTACTCAAACATCCAAGGCTGACCAGGATTTCTGACTGGCAAAGTGTGCCTTTGTACTCTGACTTCAGACCATTCCTCGACCCTTTTAGTCTCTAGATTCCAGACTCTTAAGTTCGGGGTGGAATACCCAAGAAAGTATCCCTCAATTGCTCTTGCCCCAAACTTTCCATTAGGATCGATAATTGTGCAAGGAGCTCCAAACGGTTCAAGATATGACAAATCTGGTTTCCGTTTATTAATAAGCTCAAAGCAGGTCTTGTTGTGCCTTTTGACTGTAAGGACTCGGTTCAACGTGTAACATGCAGAGGACACAGCTTCAGTCCAGAAGGGAATCGGTAACTGTGACTCTACCAACATCGTCCTAGCAGTCTCGATCAATGTGCGGTTCTTACGTTCAGCGACGCCATTCTGTTGAGGAGTATAGGCTGCACTAAATTCGTGAAGAATACCTTTTGAAGTGCAAAACTCCGCCATGGCATGATTTTTGAATTCAGTACCATTGTCGCTGCGTATCCGCCTAACCTTCAAGTTGTAAAGATTCTCAATCTGAATGATCAAGTTTTTGATAATACCGAAGGTTTCACTCTTGTGTGCCATGAACGCCACCCAAGAAAATCTTGAATAATCATCAGTTATCACGAGGCAATATTGATCATTCCTAATGCTTTTGTGCTTGACAGGACCGAACAAATCCATGTGCAAACGTTCAAGAGGAACAGCCACCGTGTTGACTTTCTTTGTAGGGTGTCGCTTCTTCGTTTGTTTTCCTTTTTGGCACGAAACACAGACGTCTTGAAGATGGAAATTTTTAAGAGGAACACCATTCACCAATTCATTTGACACCAAATGATTCATTTTGCGTAAGTGAATGTGACCCATTCGTCTGTGCCAAGAGATTGTGTCTTTTTCTGTGGCTTTAGAAACGAAACAAGTTGCTTGTGCAGACGTTGTGATAGCTTGGCTCATATCAAGGACATACAAATCATTTATCCTTGGAGCCGACAAGAGAATCCATTCTTTTGGGATTTTGAAGCCGGGTTTCAGCACATAACATCCATTAGCATCAAAGTGTACTGAGAACTGCTTATCACAAATTTGAGAAACACTAAGAAGATTGTGATCAAGTTGTTGTACGAAGTTGATCTTGTCAAAACTAACAACCCCGTTGGAAATCATTCCTTCACCAGTAATATATCCGCCCTTATCTCCAGCAAAAGCAACATAACCTCCTCTAATAGATTTTACGTCGTAGAGAAGCTTCATGTCGCCTGTCATGTGCCTGGATGCCCCACTATCAACAATCCAATGACTACTGATAGTTCCTCCTGGAACACCCTGCACATGAACTCACATAATTAGTTGGAGATGGGGACCCAAGCCATTGTGGTCTTGGGTCTTCCATTTTTATCAACAACAATAACTTCCACCTTTTGATGATTCGGAAATTGTGATGGTCCCCCTGATTCAGTAACCGTTTTTGGTTTCCAGGTCTGTTGAGTTTTACCAGTTTGATTGTTTGAAGTTTTTGAAGACTTTGAATTATCTGGTTTAACTGAAACAGATGGTTTGTGAACCACATCGGTTTTAATTGCCTTTTCAATTTTCTTGACCTGTTGGCGTTTCTGTTTCTTTTCCCTTTCTCTTATGAGTCGGGGATCTTGTTTTACAGAAACAGATCGCCTGCGGTCAGTTGGGCCACGGGGATCATCAACTTTGGCTTTCAACTTATGAAGATACGGGCAATTGCGAATGACATGCCCAATTGTACCACATTCAAAACATGATCTTCGTTCAACAAACCCCGAAGTATCATGTGATCGTCTTGCCGATGATGAACTTTGTGATCCCGAGGTACTAGGTTTTGAACTATTTGGTTCATTCCTTTTCATCACTGTTACTTTCTGGACAAAATCTAAGTTAGATTGATTTGCAAACTTTTCAATTTTGTCCGTTCCCTTCGATTTCACAAAGTTCACATTCTTCTTCTTCTTCTGATTCGGCTTCTTTTGACTCTGAGTCGTTGGCTTACCTCTTGGTTTGGTATGACTTTGCTGTTTTTCAACTGTTGGTAATTTCTTGTTCCCAAATTGTTTTCTAATTTCAGCCTTTGGGATAGGTGGACACTGTGTGACTGTAACATGTGGTCCTATCTTTCCCAAAAACTTATTTGTTGAATTTTCAAAGACTTTACTTATTAAAGATTGATTAACATTTTTAATAGGAAAATCTTTGTCTGAATAGATTTTATCATCACCAACAAGAGTGTACAGCAAATCCACACTCTCCGACTCTTTCTCAGAAGAGGACTCAATTACAATAGTCTTAGCGGGTTTTGCAGGAGGATCACAGAGAATATGATTCTCAAGAGGTATGTCCTCTTCTTTTATCACCGCATCAGACTTTGCTGAATCAGTATCATCAGACTCATCATCAGAAGAATCAACATCCTCAACCACAACTGGAGGATCCTGATTTTGTTCAGCAGTTACAAATGTATCTGCTGACACATCTGAATCTGACGATACTTCTTTCTTGTATCCGAGCCCTGCTGCAAATTCCTCAACGTCCAAAGGAACAGATGGCTCAAAGTGAGTCCTATACTCCTCATCAGGCAAAGCATCAAAATTGTTTCTCACGGGTGGTGGACATTTCTTGTAACCTATGCATGTGACATCCCGTTTCTCTTTCTGAACATCAATGATGTGATCCAACACATAGCTAGAGCTCAAATAACTGTCTAACTTGAGTCGGATCGCCTCACTTTCTGTTTTAACACAAGCCATTTCCTTTTGCATTACCTCAAGACGAGTTATATACAAATTAATATCAGTTTGTTTTCTGGAAACCATTTTTGTCAGCTCTGTTTTATCTTTCTTTAACGTTTCAATCATTGACTTAAATTCCTTTTCATGGTTTTCATAAAACATATTGGCTTCAGTGCACTTTGAAAGATCAACGGTCAATTTCTGATTGTGAATAAATGTCACATCATATTTCTCTTGCAAAGCCTCGTGTTTGCTTTACAATTCACACCACCTATCATTCACAGAAACATGTTTGTCTTGCAAGTCAAACAAACTAGCTTGTAAAGCATCATGTTTGCCTTGCAACTCAGACATGTTTGCCTCTAAATCAGCACATCTAACATGCAATCTATCACAGTTATCACAGCTAACAGAAGTGGGTTCATCGACACATAGCTGACTTGATGAACTGTCGACATTCGCCATAAAGGCTGAATGGAGAGAAGACGAAGAATAAGCAGCTTGATCCACCAAAATAGATCTTCTATCAGTTCCTGCTGCAACTTCCTCCAATAGCTCATCAATATTTGCATCGACTGACACACTTGATGTGTCATCATCTTCTTGATCATTTCCTGAACCCGAGGACTCTTCAGCTGTTTTCATCTTCAGAAGACTCATCACCATTGGTGGAAGATTCTCCACCACTGGTGTGTTTAAGATCCTTGACAATCTCAGCAAAACACGCCGTTCCATCCGGAGCATCATTTCCCAACTGTAGTGACCAGTCACAACCTTCATCTACTTGAACCACAAGTGCCTGGTTGGCATTTGATGGTCCTGCTTGGCTTTGGTTGTTGACAGGTACCAGCGTACGAACATTGTTCCTGTTCTGGTTCTGCTGGTTGCCTTGGTTTCTGAAAGGATTCTGGTTTCCATGCTGAGCTGGTCTTGTGCATTCCCTTTTGAAATGACCCCGTTCACCACAGTTAAAGCACTTTACAGCTTGCTTGTCGAACCCATACTTGGTGTCTTTCTTGCTTTCCAAGCTGGTTCTTCCAGTTCTTTCCATGAAATCTTTTGCTCTCCTTACAGCACTGGCGAAAGCCCATTTGATGTCCATCAAATCCATCTCATCCTTATCAATCTGCTGATAGTCTTCTTGTGTCAGATTAATGTTCCCAATCTGACCTTCCACTAATCCACAGTATGCGCTCACCACAGTGTTTAGCAGCTCCATGTGTTCCTTTGCTACTTCCACACTGACTTTAGAAAAGCTTGAGGTGTCGAGCCGTACTGTATTTGGCTTTGATTGTTGACCAGCAAAGGATGTGCTTCCATAACACGCTTGCTGTTGAGGAGGAAGTGGATTCCCGAACATATCAGTTGCTCTGATTTGCTGTTGCTGTTGTGGTGCTGGTTGAGGAGCTGGATTAAGCGGATTTCCAAACATATCTGTTGTTGGAGGAGGAGTGCCATACAGGCTCGTGCTAGACACAAATGCTGTTTGAATTGGAGCGTGTGAAGAAGGTTTTGTAGAAGTGCTAGAAGTTCCATAATAAATTTCAGGATTTTGTGGCACTGCAACTCTTTTTGCCTTGAGAGTTTCTTCCTGATTCTTGTTTTCCAGGAGTTGAGCAAAATCACTGAAGCTTGTTGTATCCAAAGTGCCATTGTACTTCATGATTTCTAAGAAATTACTCCATTGAGGTGGCAGTGCATCTGCAAACTTCTTCACTATCTCTGCTGAAGTTGTTACAACCCCAGTATTTGCCAATTCAGTCAGCAAATGAGTAAATCGACTTGTCAAATCTCCTAGAGATTCATTCTGCATACAAACAAAACCATCAAACTCTTTCTTTAGCAGATCTTTTCTTAATTGACGTGTTGCTTCATTTCCTATGCCCCTTATCTTCAATGCGTCCCACAACTTTTTCGTTGTCTTGAAACTGACAAATTGATGATAAATGTCTTTGCTTAACGCCTGAGTAAGAATGGCATATGCTTTCTTTTCTAAGTCATAGACCTTCTTCTGATCTTCCGTAAGATCAGCAAACGTAGCAGCAGATGAAGCGGCAACCTCTATCGTTTGATCAAAATCTGTGATGAAGCGCAACCACAGTTCTGTATTTTGACCAAGGACATATGTATGAAATCTGTCAAACCATCCCGGATATTCACTTAAATGCATCAACTTTGGAGGCCTATTCAAACTTCCCGTTTCACTTTCGCTTAGTAAAATGCTTTGAACACTTGGAGCTTGATTTGATACGAATGCCCATTGACCAGTAGATGTAGCATTAGCTTGCGAACCCGAATCCGGAGCTGGAGTACCAAAATACATCTCTGCATTTACCGGAACACCCCACATCGAATTCATTTTTGATCAAGAAAAATAATACCAGCCGAAGGATCCTGATCGAAAGATGAGAAAAACACAAACTGTTAAACACAAACAGACTAATGATCGAAAGATCAACACCTGTTCGAAGGATCAACAGTGTTCGAAAGATCACTGTTGAGTTTCGAACAATGTTTTCGAAAGATTCTCCAACCGAAGGATCCTTATCTTTCGAAAAAGGACTGTAGACCGAAAGATGAACACGAAAGATGACTTCGAAAGACTCCCCAATCGAAGGATCCTAGTCTTTCGAGAAAGAGCAGTAGACCGAAAGATGTATGTTTCGAAAATATTCCTTGGACCGAAAGATAAGTCTCACACTTCGAAGGATGCTCGAAGGATGACTATCTGTCGAACCTCCTTTGGTCGAAAGATGATATCCTTCGATCTTACTGACACGGTTGACAAATGTGACAGGTAGGTGAAAAGTTGACGGGTTGGTGAGAACTTTCGGCAGAAAGTATGTTCAGACCATATCTTCTGAACATGCAGGTTTCACCAAACAGGTAATGTCCAATATTTTAATCAGTTTACTCTTTTCAATGCACAAACAAGTTTAATATTCAAATTTTTAAGATCAAAGAGTGTAATATTATGAAGAACACTTGAATATGTCAAGAACACAACCCAAATATCTGAGTTTTCCGGTAAACCCACTAACTTTCGGAACACAATATTTGCTAAAATGTTTAACAAAAACCCAAGACTAGCATGAAAACATGAAAGATAACAAGGTTTTTAACAAAACACCAAGCAAAAACAGCAAGATTTTCCAGAAAATATGAACTTTAAGAACCCGAAAAACAGCAAGAACACCTCGGTTTTAACAAGGATAAGAGCCAAGGCTCTGATACCACTTGTAGGTCCGGCTAGGGGAGGATCTAGTCGCCTAATCCTTGTATACAAACCAACCCGGTTGTGCGGAATCCAACCGAGATAGCAAACCGAGATAGAACAAGCACAATGATAAACACACAAGACTCAACGATTAACACCACTTGTATTAATGCGTATGAAAGGTCCGGTTACAAAGCAATGTTTACAAATCAGTTCTGTAAACTCTCAGAGTGTGTGTGTGTGTTCTCTGTGTTCCTTATCTGTTTCACTCGTCTGGTCTCCTCTCTATCAAAATGAACACAACACACGGGTATTTATACCCAATACAGCAGGTCTGGTCGAAGGATCAGATAGGATGATCGAAGGATCATCTATCGACCAGAAACAGATCGAAAGATCCATGTGTACCACGAAAGATGTGATCTTTCGTGGTCCATCCATCGAAGGTCATCTTTCGAGCTCATCATCATCGAAGGATATAAGTGATCCTTCGATGACACATCCTTCGACCCATACAGCTTACAAACAAAGTGTTGACTGTTTGGCCAAGTCAAACCAGGAGGATGGTTGACTTAGTCAAACTTACAAGACTAACAAAGACATCGTTTTGAATACAGACAAAGTACAGACATAAGTGCACCAACAGAATGCTACTATGAATGATGTTTTTAAGGGCATAATCCTTCCAAACAATGGGCCTTCTATATCACATGTCCTATATGCCGATGATGCCATGTTTATTGGAGAATGGAGTGAAGGTAACTTATTGAACCTTGCTAGGGTTCTTAGATGCTTTCATCTAGCATCGGGCTTTAAGGTGAACTTCACGAAAAGTAAAGTTTTTGGCATTGGTGTGCCGGACTTGGAGGTCAAGTCTTTAGCTTCGATATTGAGATGTGAACAAGCTAACTTCCCTTTCACTTTTCTTGGTCTTCCGGTTGGGGCTAATATGGCTTGTCATGAAAATTGGCTTCCTATTGTAGATCGGTTGAAGGATAGATTGAGTTCATTAAAAGCTTCATGTCTCTAGTTTGGAGGTAGTTTGACTCTTGTAAAGGCGGTACTTGGGTCCTTGCCGTTATATTACTTGTCTATGTTCAAGGCTCCTATCAAGACTATTGGAGCTTTGGAAAAGATAAAAAGAAAATTTTTATGGGGTGGGGCTGAAAATCACAACAAAATTAATTGGGTCACTTGGCGTAAGGTCACTATGCCTAAGAAATTCGGGGGTCTTGGTGTTGGTTGTCTTCGTATCATGAATTTGGCGCTTCTTTGGAAATGGTTGTGGAAATGTAGGACGGAGAGTGTGGCTTTGTGGCATAAGTGTATCAGCGCTATACATAATGTTAATCATTTTCAAGATGGTAGATTCGCTCTTAAATTATTAGCTGGGCCGTGGCAAAGTATACCCAAATTTGAGCAAGATCTATTGGTTTTGGGAATCAATCCGAGAAAACTGATTTCCAGATCAGTGGGTCGTGGTAACAAAACGAGGTTTCGGAAAGATGAGTGGATGAGTATGAGCCCTTTAAAAGACATCTTCCCAAGGCTCTGTGATCTGGAAGTGGAAGTGGAAAAATCTTGTTTTATAGAGAATAGGGTCGTGGGGATAAATTTGGTGTTCACGTTTTCATGGAAGTGGAGGAAGAAGAATGAAAAAGAAGAGCTTCCAGTGCTGCAGGATATGGTCTCCTTTTTTCCGCTTCAAGAAGCGGATAACTGCTGGAAATGGAAGGTGAATCCGGGTCAGGGTTTTACAATACAGACGGCAAGAAAGGCTATTGAGACGGTGGTGTATGGAATGAATGATAAACTGTGTGATTGGATTAGCTGGCTGCCCTTAAAGGTGAACTGTTTCATGTGGCGTACTCTTCAAAACAGAATTACGGTTGGCGAAAACTTGAGCACTCGATGTATAAGCTTTGTTTCTGTAGGGTGTGATTGTCCGGGGGTCGTTGAGTCGGTGGAACACTCCTTTTTGCACTGCCCTTTCGCTAAAGATGTTTGACGACGAATCTCTACTTGGTCCAAATGGGATTTTACGGGATTTGACAAGTTGGATCAGATGTACCACCAGACTCTTTTGGACTCTTCTGGTGGTTTGGGTCAGAGAGTTTTATGTATCATGTACGCTACAGTTTGGATGTTGTGGCTGGAGAGAAATAACTTAATCTTTAGGGCAGTGAAGAAATCTGTTTCTAAAGTTTGTGAAGGAACTATTTCGGCGCTTTACAACTGGATTAAGAATAGGTCGAGCAACACGAATATGGATTAGAGCACTTGGGGATCGAGACCTCTTTCTTCTTTGTAATATTGTTTTTGTTTTCATGTTCCTGTTTTTTTCTTTCCTCTGTATCCAGTAGTTCGATGGCCTTATTTTCTATAATATCTTGTTGCTGTTCTAAAAAAATCAAACCCTAAAGAATATGTAGGTTAGTATTGGTCAATTCTAGATGGGGCCCACTGACATGGCACGTGACTCCAGGGTATTAATAAAAGAGTCAAACAAACATGTGCATGGAATGGGTCAATATGCATGTTAGGCTACACGGTATGGTGATGGTCCTCCCTTAGAGGATGATCCGCCATGTAAGCGTCACATAGGATGAGGGTGAGGATGGGGCAAAGGGAATGGAGCTAAGGAAATGGGGGATGGGCCTAAACTATATATACATGAGTTGTATGTATATGTGTATGTGCGTGTGTTTTGTCTTGTAGTGGAGCGTCCCAAACGTCCTCAGGTCGACGAGGAGGACGATGATAGGGGGCACGAAATGGAATGTGGTGCGGCGCCGATCTGGGACGGGGCGGGGACGACCCCCACACCACCTAGTCTTAGTTTCCATTGGATAACAGTCCGATTCTTTGGGCAAGTCTATTTCAATTTTGTTGAGTTTTTTTATTTAAGAGTGTACATATTTGCACACCAAAATGCCTATTTACACACCAAACCCTAGATTTATATACGCCGCATATAGGTCTATACGCAACGTCGACCCACCTTTTTCCATTTCCAAGAGAATCTCTGATATGATGTGGGAATTTGTCCTTTTATATACATGGCATATAGGCCTATACACAGCATATATAAAGGTTTTTTTTTAAGGAACATTGTTATACATTATTTATCGTTTTAGCAGACTTTTATATTAAGTAAGTTTTAAAAATAGATAAATAAAAAGCATTGTTAAGTATTCTATTGTATAGTATAACATATGTCCCGTATAGGTCTATGGATGGAGTATCGTATCATGTAGTTTAGTATAAATATCGTATAATCCATACGCGTAATATAATATTGTGTCGCATCATATCGTATCATACAGTGTAGTAAAAAACATTGTTAAGTATTCTATCGTATAGTATAATGTAGGTCTCGTATAGGTCTATGGATGTAGTATCGTATCATATAATGTAGTATAAATCTCGTATAAGCCCATACGTGTAATATAATATTGTATCCAATCGCATCGTATAGTGTAGTATAAGTCATGTATAGGCATATACGTGTAGTATTGTCTCGTATAGGCCTATAGGTGTAGTATCGTATCATATGGTGTAGTGTAAGTCTTGTATAGGTCCCGTGTAGGACTATAGGTCTCGTATAGGCCTATGGACAGTATAGGTCCCGCGTAGGACTATAGGTGTAGTATAGGTCTCGTATAGGACTATACGTGTAGTTTAGGTCCCGTATTGGCTTATAGGTCTCATATATGTGTAGTTTAGGTCCCGTATAGGCCTATATTATCCTATAGTATCGTATCGTATTGCATCATATCGTATAATGTTTAGTACAAGTCTCATATAGGTTCCCTATAGGGTTTGTATGTGCTTATAGGCTTATACGGGATCTCAACCGCACCTATAGGTGTATAAGGGACCTATACAACACCTATAGGCTTATATAGATGTTGTATGGTATCCTATAGTATCGTATCGTATTGTATAGTTTATAGTATAAGTCTGGTATAGGTTCCCTATAGGTCTTGTATATGCCTATAGACCTACACGGGATCTAAACCACACCTATAGTACTATACGAGACCTATACTACACCTATAGGCCTATACGAGTGTTATATCGTATCGTATAGTATAGTATGGTATCGTATAGTGTATTATAAGTCTTCTATAGGTCCCTATAGGTCTTGTATATGCCTACGATACATCTATAGTTCTCTACAAGGCTTATACGAGACTTATACTATACGATACTACACCTATACGTGATATATACTACACTATACACTATACGATACAATATAACACTTATAGGCTTATACGAGGTCAATACGTGACCTATACAACACCTATATGATACGATATTTATCGTATAAAATGATTAATGTTGTATGAAAAAGTTTGTAAGAAATACTTACTTTTTTATTTATTTAAAATAGAAAACTTTTTTTATAAAACATTACTAAAATGATTAATATTGTATAAATGTTTCTAAAAAAAGACCACCCTTTATATACGCTACCTATAGGTCTATACGCAACGTATATAAAGGGTCTAAAAGACAATTTTTACCCCTGGTTTGGGTTGCGTATAGCCCCCAATCCAGGGGTAAAATGGTCTTTTTTTACTATACATCACGTATAGCTCTGTACATAGCGTATATGTGGGACACGTTTGGTAAAAAAGACCATTTTACCCCTGGATTGGGTGCTATACGCAGCCCAAACTAGGGGTAAAATTGTCTTTTTGACCCTTTATATACGCTGCGTATAAACCTATACGCAACGTATATAAAGGGTGGTTTTCTAGAAACATTTATAAAAAGTGTCCATTAATTGGAACAAAATTAGAGTCCATTAATTGGAACAAAACCTGGACACTAGTCGAGTTACCGAGTGGTCACAAATTGATCGGCTAAAATGGGTTTATTAGGTTAAGAGAGATGCAGTAGGAAAGGTGGTGAGGCATAAAGCCCGCCTGGTGGCAAAGGGATATGTGCAGGGGCGGATGTACCATATGAGAAGGGGTAGCCTCCGCTACCCCTTGGCGCTCCGGCGGTAGTGTAAATTTTGGAAAAATTTGACTTTTTTTAACGTTTTTTCGATTTCGTTACCCCTTTCTGAAAGAGGTGTTGATTTTGACGATCTGTTCGCTCCGACGACATGGTTAGAGACGGTTAGAGACGATAAGGTTGCTGTTGGCATTGGTGGTGAAGGAAAACTAGCTTGTACATCATTTAGATGTTAAGTCGGCTTTTCTAAACGGAGAACTTAAAGAAGAGGTTTACGTAACACAACCAACCGGCTTTGAAGTTGTAGGCAAAGAAAATATGGTTTATAAGCTACACAAGGCGCTTTACGGGTTGAGATATGCCATCGAGCATGAAACACGAAGCTTGATAAATCATTAAAGGAGTTGGGTTTTGGTAGATGTACTCACGAGCAAGCCGTTTAGAAGAGTGTCTATGTAGACGACTTAATAGTTACCAGTTAAAATGAGCAAGAGGTCGTTAAGTTCAAGGCTAAGAGAAGTCTTTGTTTGACATGAGTGACATCGTAGAAGATTAACTTTCTATCTGGGTGTTGAAGTTGATCAGAAAAGAGATGGTATGGTGACAAAGCAAGAAAGTTATGCATGTAAAATACTCAAGATGACGGGTATGCAAAATTGCAATGCAGCGAAGAGGTCCAATGATCCGAAGGTTCAACTACTAGAGATGAAACAGGAAAAGCAGTAGATGCAACCTAGTACAGACGGGTCATTGGCAGTCTTCGTTATCTAATGCATATTCATCCTTATTTGTGCTACTCGGTAGGGGTAGTGAGCAGGTTCATGCAAACACCAAAACAGAGCCACCTAGTGATCAGTACATTCTAGGTACACCTTATTTTGTATTAGTTATAATAAAATTTGCAGTGTTATTGTAAATTATATTACTTTCAATAGTTTGTAGATTGTGTAGTTTCAACATAATACATGCTAAATGATTAACTAATACGAAAGGTTTCATTGAGATTTTAAATTATAAAATTTTAATGGAAACTACTAAAATATCATTCCACACGAAAAAGGGCAATTACAAAGCAATGGCAGGTAGTCGGGCAACAAGTTGCGCCGCCACCCCCTTTTGAATAGAAAAACCAATTCTACTAAATACAAAGTTTGAAACCTTTAGCGACGAAGAATCATAAATGGATATAAAGAGTCATAAATGGATATAAAGAGTCATAAATGAATATTAAATTCTTAAATTGGTGTTAATACTAACTTTAGTGTTTGTGAAATTGAAGACACGTAGGAGACATTGGGAAACAAAAAGAAAAAGGAAAAAAAATAAACGGAGATATGGGCTGAATTCATACTGATGGGCTTAGAGTTTGTGATTGTGGGCTTGTGGGCTTGTGACGTGTGAGAATAATAGAAGAGATCGCACAAAGGGCTGGGGAGCCTTGACGCAAATTCATAGGGTTATTATATTTAGGTGGGACACAACTTTTGGGGAGATTCCAAGTCATTGACAGTAGCTTTTTGGGGGAGACCACGCACAACAAACTTTTATGGCGGAATACAGAATCAAAGTAACATGATGATGAGCATGAGCGGCAAAACGTTTGTGACTTTCGCCTGGATGAAGGATTGTTTCGTTTTACATTGAAACTTTGTTTATCGGATTCTTTTTAACTGGTAAATTTTGACCACTTGTGTTGAATTTGTGCAACGTTTATTATATTTGAATTGTTTATCGCTTATCAAACATATTGGCAATTTTCTTGCATTGCTAGCGGGTTGGTAAATTGGTAGATAATTGGTATAATTAAATGGGTTATTAGGTTGTATGGTGGGTCTTAAAAACTCTCCCTAATAATTAATCAAATTCATTAATCCCAAGGCCATGTCTATGTGGTGTTACGGATCTGTAAACGGGTTTTGTGTTAAAACGAGTAATCAAGATTCCGGGTGGAGGTTACTTTTTTCTCATATTGATAACAACTTTCTTAATCAGTTTTTGTGTTTTTTTTTTTACATCAATTAATCAAACCCCCAATTAGATAATTTAGTTTTTAGTTAAAGTTTTTTACGCTAACCACAAATTTCCTGTGGATACGATACCCTAATTATGCTATCTACTTAGTTTAGTTAGGTTTTTGCATGACCCTTACGACGTCATCAAAATGGCACCGTTGCCGGTGAATTCGTGCGCTTAGTGTTAGTTTAGAATTAGTTGTTTTTCTTTTTTTTAAACATAAAAACCCAAAAATATTTCTTTTTGTTTTGTTCGGTGTTACGCGCAATTTCTTGTTTACTTGTGTACAAGTGACTTCTTATTGCATGCATACCAGGTTTTCAGGAAAGTCATCACCACTTCTTTTCGACCCCGAAATCGAAAAGACCACCATATAGAACTTAGTTCTTCATTCAGCCTTGAAAAGAAAAGCGATAGTTTCAACAATGAATCCTCCAGAAAATCAATCGAATCTGAACCAACAATCATCACAATAAGACCCACTTCCCGACATGCCACCACCTCCGTTTCCACAAGAACAACAAAATCGACCTCAAAATCAAAATCAACAAACTCCACTCACACCACCGCAATAAACTATGAACGCCCGACAAACTCCACCTCCACGGGGAGAATTCCATTTGGTCGGAGGACCACGTTACCCGGTACCACCACAGTCCAATCCGTTGCGGACTATTAATCGACTGATTAAGAGGGAAACCAGGCTAGAGCTGATGAGTGGGAAGATAGGTATGGAGAAGAAGGTTGGGGTTACATGGATTATCGGGGTGGTCCGCAAAATCTGGCACTGAACAAGAATCAACCAATTTATCAACAAAGACAGCCGCGTGGGAAAGATGGATACCAAACCCCACCGCAGGTTCATCGAGCACCAGCCATGCCTCGACAAAGGCAAAGGGACTCTCGATTTCCAGATCCAATTATCCGAGGGGTCGAGAATCATTTTCGACCGCAGATTGCCGAACATTCATCATCGATAGTGATGCCAGTCGCACATGGGAATGTGGATAAGTCGTTTGAGGCAAAACCACATATTTTGAACATGTTACCTACTTTTCACGGGAAAGGTAGTGAGGAGCCATATGCACACATTATAGATTTCGAGGCGTTTGCAACATGATTGGTGGACACGGGTTTACACCAGATCAGGTGAAATTGGTTTTGTTTTAGTTTTCGTTGAAAGATGCTACTAGAGATTGGTTCACTTCTTTGCCTTATGTTTGCATTCATACAAGGAAGAATTGCAACAACAATTTTTGGAAGAATATTATACCCCACAAAGAACCAAGTCAGGTAGAGCAGCGATTAGAGAGTTTCAGCAAATGCAAGGTGAGTTAATTACTGCATATTATGACGGGATCTCTAATGAATATAGAAGGGATATCAAGACCACAACAGGTGGTACTTTTCTAAGAAATCACGCAACAACAATTTTTGGAAGAATATTATACCCCGTATTATATGAACCTTGGAAACGGTTCAACCAGTTGATCCGGAATTGTCCTCGCCATGGCATTCAAAGATGGGAGTTAATTACCGCATATTATGACGGGGTCTCTAATGAATATAGAAGGGATATCAAGACCACAACGGGTGGTACTTTTCTGAGAAATCACGTAGATGTGGACTGGGATTATTTGGGTATTGTAGCGGCAGATTCGAAAAGACAGGCACAATCAGATCGGACCAAGAAATTTCCAATTCCAACATCAACAGGTACAGGAGCTTCTATGACTAGGGTAGCTCAATTGGAGAGAGAAAAAGAAGCATTGGAGCGTCGGTTGGTGAGAATTAAAAGTCTTGGAGGACGGGATGCGTTACATGCTGCTCAGACATTCCCGGTTTGTGATACGTGTGGGGAACAAGGTAATTCTTTGGAAGATTGTCTTCGCCAGTTCAGTGAAGGTTATGAAGAGGTCAACATGTTTTATGGAGACCAACAGAAATATCATCCAAGTTGCGTAATAACCCTAATTTTAGATATGGTAATAGTGCTAATCAGTTAAATCCTAATTTTCAGGTACCTAATCAAGAAGGACAACCATATCAGAATAGACAACCTAGTTACAATAACCAAAATTACAATCAGAGGAGCCATCAACATAGTTCAAACCAAGGAAGAGTAAGCGGTTCAGCTGAAGGATCCAATAATGAAATCATGGAAATTCTCAAGTAGATCTGAAAAGATCAAGAAGTGCAGTCTAAGGCTTATCAAGTCTTAGAAAAGAAAGTTGCTCAGCTGGCAGCTGACGTGGCTCAAGTACGGAAAGATTTGGGCAGATTTCCTAGTGACACCACAAAGAATCCTCAACACCATGCAAGAGTTAACTCGGTAAGTATCACCCTACATCTGAATTTACTGACACATGCTTAACATCTTCATCCCAAGTAGTTGCATGTGTACGAAAAGAGATTGATAAATGAGAGGAATGTGAGTTAGAAGCACCACTTGTTCCAATTAAAGTAGGAAAGTTGAAGATCCATAGGGCTCTGTTGGATTATGGAGCAAACATGAATATTCTGCCTAGAAGTTTGTATGACCAGTATGAGTTTGGACCTCTGCATGATACTGACATGAAGGTAATTTTGGCGGATGATACTTGGAAACAACCTCATGGGGTTGTTAAGGATGTGATGATCCAGATGAGGTAGTTCTTTTACCTGGTGGATTTCATGGTGTTGGACTATGCACCTACGAGGACGAATGAGCAACAAAAGGTAATTATGGGTCGTCCATTCTTGCATACCGCTAATGCTCAAATCGACTTTCGAGATGGATTAATAACCACGAGTTCTGAAAATCGTAAATTAGTTTTTAACGTATTCTCAAAATCAATTACCTACAATATTATTGATAATTTGTGTGACGCAGTTGCTACTAATGAGTTTGTTCATTCGTACATTTCACGTGTGTGTGAGGACACACTAGATGAGAATGGGGTTGAGTTGTACAGATCTGTGGTTGAGAAGGAGAGAGAGTCGGTGAAAAAGGCGAATGGGCGAAAGAGAGAAAAAGAAGGCAAACCATTTGATGGTGGAAACACATGGGGCAATGAGGCCAAATTTGACCATAAGGGGCGTGCAGCTGAAAACCGACCAAACTATTGGAAGTCAAGTTATTTAGAGAAGTTCAGAGGCAAACAATCTTTTGATCCACCTTGACCATATCAGGTGACAGCAGCTCCAGTTGGCGCCCGCTTGGGTTGGCTATTTTGGGATCCTGTGTTGCGTTGGTTTGTAGCGTAAGGTAGCGTTGATTTTATTTTTCAACCAGCTCCACATTGAACCTGTATAACCCCATGTGTTTACTTTTGTTGGTGCACTTGTGTCTGTACTTTGTCTGTATTTTGTCTTTATACCAAACGATGTCTTATTAGTCTTGTAAGTTTGACCAAGTCAACCATCCTCCTGGTTTGACTTGGCCAAACAGTCAACATTATGTTTGTAAGATGTTGGGTCGAAGGATGTGCCATCGAAGGATTGCCTATATCCTTCGATGACCTGCTCGAAAGATAACCTTCGATGGATGGACCACGAAAGATCACATCTTTCGTGGTACATGTTGATCCTTCGAGCTGTTTCTGGTCGAAAGATGATCTTTCGATCAGACTGTTTGATCCTTCGACCAGACCTGCTGTTTTGGGTATAAATACCCGTGTGTTGTGTTCACTTCGATAGGAAGGACACCAGAGGGAAAACAGAATACACACACACTAGAGAGAGTTTGCAGAACTGATTTGTAAACCTTGTGCTTGTATCGGACCTTTCATACGCATTAATACAAGTGGTGTTAATCGTTGAGTCTTGTGTGTTGATTATTTACGTGTTCTATCTCGGTTTGCTATCTCGGTTGGATTCCGCACAACCGAGTTGGTTTGTACACAAGGATTAGGCGACTAGATCCTCCCCTAGCCGGACCTACAAGTGGTATCAGAGCCTTGGCTCTTCTCCTTGTTAAAACCGAGGTGTTTTCGGGCTGTTTTTCGGGTTTAAAAGGTTCATATTTTCTGGAAATCTTGTTGTTTTGCTGGAAGTTCTTATAAAAACCTTGTTATTTTTCATTATCACATGTTAAAAGTTAGTTTTTAGTGAAGTTTCGAGCATAACCGAGCTTCGGAAGTGTGTGGGTTTTCTGGAAAACTCACATATCTGGGCTGTGTTCTTGATATATTCAAGTTGGTTCTTGTTAAACTACACTTTTGATCTTAAAAATTTTGAATTACAAAGTGTTTGTTTGTGTTGGAAGTTGTTTCTTGATTAAAATATTGGACATTACCCGGTTGGTGAAAACCTGCATGTTCAGACCTGAAAGATATGGTCTGAACATACTTTCTGCCGAAAGTTCTCACCAACCCGTCAACTTTTCACCAACCTGTCACATTTGTCAACCGTGTCAGTAAGATCGAAGGATATCATCTTTCGACCAAAGGAGGTTCGACAGATAGTCATCCTTCGAGCATCCTTCGAAGTGTGAGACTTATCTTTCGTTCCAAGGAATATTTTCGAAACATACATCTTTCGGTCTACTGCTCATTTTCGAAAGACAAGGATCCTTCGACTGAGGAGTCTTTCGAAGTCATTGTTCGACACTCAACAGTGTTCATCTTTCGGTCTACAGTACGTTTTCGAAGGATAAGGATCCTTCGTTGGAGAATCTTTCGAAAACATTGTTCGAAACTCAACAGTGATCTTTCGAACACTGTTGATCCTTCGAACAGGTGTTGATCTTTCGTTCATTAGTCTGTTGGTGTTTAACAGTTTGTGTTTTTCTCATCTTTCGATCAGGATCCTTCGGCTGGTATTATTTTTCTTGATCAAAATGAATTCGATGTGGGGTGTTCCGGTAAATGCAGAAATGTATTTTGGTACTCCAGCTCCGGATTCGGGTTCGCAAGCTAATGCTACATCTACCGGTCAATGGGCATTTGTATCAAATCAAGCTCCAAGTGTTCAAAGCATTTTGCTAAGCGAAAGTGAAACAGGAAGTTTGAATAGGCCTCCAAAGTTGATGCACTTAAGTGAATATCCGGGATGGTTTGGTAGATTTCATACATACGTTCTTGGTCAAAATACAGAATTGTGGTTGCGGTTCATTACAGATTTCGATCAAACAATAGAGGTTGCCGCATCATCTGCTGCCACGTTTGCAGATCTTACAGAAGATCAGAAGAAGGTCTATGATCTGGAAAAGAAGGCATACGCCATTCTCACTCAGGCTTTAAGTAAAGATATATATCATCAATTTGTCAGTTACAAGACGACAAAGAGGTTGTGGGACGCATTGAAGACAAGGGGCGTAGGAAATGAAGCGACACGTCAATTGAGAAAAGAACTGCTGAAGAAAGAGTTTGATGGTTTTGTTTGTATGCAGAATGAATCTCTAGGAGATTTGACAAGTCGATTTACCCATTTGCTAACTGAATTGGCAAATACTGGGGTGGTAACGACTTCAGCAGAGATAGTGAAGAAATTTGCAGATGCACTGCCACCTCAATGGAATAATTTCTTAGAAATCATGAGGTACAATGGCACTTTGGATACAACAAGCTTCAGTGATTTTGCCCAACTCCTGGAAAACAAGAATCAGGAAGAAACTCTCAAGGCAAAAAGAGTTGCAGTGCCACAAAATCCTGAAATTTATTATGGAACTTCTAGCACTTCTACAAAACCTTCTTCACACGCTCCAATTCAAACAGCATTTGTGTCTAGCACGAGCTTGTATGGCACTCCTCCTCCAACAACAGATATGTTTGGAAATCCGCTTAATCCAGCTCCTCAACCAGCACCACAACAGCAACAACAAATCAGAGCAACTGATATATTCGGGAATCCACTTCCTCCTCAACAGCAAGCGTGTTATGGAAGCACATCATCTGCTGGTCAACAATCAAAGCCAAATACAGTACGGCTCGACACCTCAAGCTTTTCTAAAGTCAGTGTGGAAGTAGCAAAGGAACACATGGAGCTGCTAAACACTGTGGTGAGCGCATACTGTGGATTAGTAGAAGGTCAAATTGGCAACATTAATCTGACTCAAGAAGACTATCAGCAGATTGATAAAGAGGAGATGGAAATGATGGATATCAAGTGGGCCTTTGCCAGTGCTGTTAGGCGAGCAAAGGATTTCATGGAAAGAACGGGCCGAACCAGCTTGGAAAGCAAGAAAGACACCAAGTATGGGTTCGACAAGCAAGCTGTAAAGTGTTTCAATTGTGGTGAACGTGGTCATTTCAAGCGTGAATGTACAAGGCCATCTCAACATGGGAACCAGAATCCCTTCAGAGGTCAAGGAAACAGGGCCAATCAGAACCAAGCGAGGAACAATGATCGCACACTGGTGCCTGTCAACAACCAGACTCAAGCAGGACCATCAAATGCCAATCAGGCACTTGTGGTTCAAGTAGATGAAGGCTGTGATTGGTCAATCCAGTTGGGAAATGATGCACCAGATGGAACAGCTTGTTTTGCTGAAGTGGTTAATGATCTTAAGCACGCCAGTGGTGGAGAATCTTCCACCAATGGTAGTGAATCTTCTGAGGATGAAGACTCTTCCGGTTATAGTGGAAGTTCAGATGAAGAGTCCTCCGCTTCAGGCGATGATCATGTGGATGACACATCAAGTGCGTCAGTCGATGCAAATATTGATGAGCTTTTGGATGAAGCTGCAGCAGGAATTCAAAGAAGATCTATTTTGGTGGATCAAGCTGCTTATTCTTCGTCTTCTCTCCATTCAGCCTTTATGGCTAATGTCGACAGTTCATCAAGTCAGGTATGTGTCGATGAACCCACTTCTGTTAGCTGTGATAATTGTGATAGTTTGAATGTTAGATGTGCTGATTTGGAAGCAAACATGTCTGAGTTGCAAGGCAAACATGATGCTTTACAAGCTAGTTTGTTTGACTTGCAAGACAAACATGTTTCTGTGAATGATAGGTGGTGTGAATTGCAAAGCAAACACGAGGCTTTGCAAGAGAAATATGATGTGACATTTATTCACAATCAGAAATTGACCGTTGATCTTTCAAAGTGCACTGAAGCCAATATGTTTTATGAAAACCATGAAAAGGAATTTAAGTCAATGATTGAAACGTTAAAGAAAGATAAAACAGAGTTGACAAAAATGGTTTCCAGAAAACAAACTGACATTAACCTGTATATAACTCGTCTTGAGGTAATGCAAAAAGAGATGGCTTGTGTTAAAACTGAAAGTGAGGCGATCCGACTTAAGTTAGACAGTTATTTGAGCTCTAGCTATGTGTTGGATCACATCATTGATGTTCAGAAAGAAAAACGGGATGTCACATGCATAGGCTATAAGAAATGTCCACCACCCGTGAGAAACAATTTTGATGCTTTGCCTGATGAGGAGTATAGGACTCACTTTGAGCCGTCTGTTCCTTTGGACGTTGAGGAATTTGCAGCAGGGCTCGGATACAAGAAAGAAGTACCATCAGATTCAGATGTGTCAGCAAATACATTTGTAACTGCTGAACAGAATCAGGATCCTCCAGTTGTGGTTGAGGATGTTGATTCTTCTGATGATGAGTCTGATGATACTGATTCGGAAAAGTCTGATGCAGTAATCAAAGAAGAGGACATACCTCTTGAGAATCATATCCTATGTGATCCTCCCACAAAACCTGCTAAGACTGTTCCAACCGAGTCCACATCTGCAAAAAAGTCGGAGAGTGTGGATTTGCTGTACACTCTTGTTGGTGATGATAAAATCTATTCAGACAAAGATTTTCCTATTAAAAATGTTAATCAATCTTTAATAAGTAAAGTCTTTGAAAATTCTACAAGTAAGTTTTTGGGTAAGAAAGGACCACATGTTACAGTCACACAGTGTCCTCCTATCCCAAAGGCTGAAGTTAGAAAACAATTTGGGAACAAGAAATTACCGACAGTGAAAACCCAGCAAAATCATACCAAATTGAAAGGTAAAGCACCGATTCAAAGCCAAAAGAAGCCGAATCAGAAGAAGAAGAAGAATGTGAACTTTGTGAAATCTAAGGGAACGGACAAAATTGCAAAATTTGAAAATCAATCTAACTTAGATTTTGTCAAGAAAGCAACTGTGATGAAAAGGAATGAACCAAGTAGTTCAAAACCTAGTACCTCGGGATCACAAAGTTCATCATCGGCAAGACGACCACATGATACTTCGGGGTTTGTTGAACGAAGATCATGTTTTGAATGTGGAACAATCGGGCATATCGTTCGAAATTGCCCGTATCTTCATAAACAAAAAGGCATAGTTGATGATCCCCGTGGCCCAACTGACCGCAGGCGATCTGTTTCTGTAAAACAAGATCCCCGACTCATAAGAGAAAGGGAAAAGAAACAGAAACGCCAACAGGTCAAGAAAATTGAAAAGGCAATTAAAACCGATGTGGTTCACAAACCATCTGTTTCAGTTAAACCAGATAATTCAAAGTCTTCTAAAACTTCAAACAAACAAACTGGTAAAACTCAACAGACCTGGAAACCAAAAAGGGTTACTGAATCAGGGGGACCATCACAATTTCCGAATCATCAAAAGGTGGAAGTTATTGTTGTTGATAAAAATGGAAGACCCAAGACCACAATGGCTTGGGTCCCCATCTCCAACTAATCATTTGAGTTCATGTGCAGGGTGTTCCAGGAGGAACTATCAGTAGTCATTGGATTGTTGATAGTGGGGCATCCAGGCACATGACAGGCGACATGAAGCTTCTCTACGACGTCAAATCTATTAGAGGAGGTTATGTTGCTTTTGCTGGAGATAAGGGCGGATATATTACTGGTGAAGGAATGATTTCCAACGGGGTTGTTAGCTTTGATAAGATCAACTTTGTACAACAGCTCGATCACAATCTTCTTAGTGTTTCTCAAATTTGTGATAAGCAGTTCTCAGTACACTTTGATGCAAATGGATGTTATGTGCTGAAACCCGGCTTCAAAATTCCAAAAGAATGGATTCTCTTGTCGGCTCCAAGGATAAATGATCTGTATGTCCTTGGTATGAGCCAAGCTATCACAACGTCTGCACAAGCAACATGTTTCGTTTCCAAAGCCACAGAAAAAGACACAATCTCTTGGCACAGACGAATGGGTCACATTCACTTACGCAAAATGAATCATTTGGTGTCAAATGAATTGGTGAATGGTGTTCCTCTTAAAAATTTCCATCTTCAAGACGTCTGTGTTTCGTGCCAAAAAGGAAAACAAACGAAGAAGCGACACCCTACAAAGAAAGTCAACACGGTGGCTGTTCCTCTTGAACGTTTGCACATGGATTTGTTCGGTCCTGTCAAGCACAAAAGCATTAGGAATGATCAATATTGCCTCGTGATAACTGATGATTATTCAAGATTTTCTTGGGTGGCGTTCATGGCACACAAGAGTGAAACCTTCGGTATTATCAAAAACTTGATCATTCAGATTGAGAATCTTTACAACTTGAAGGTTAGGCGGATACGCAGCGACAATGGTACTGAATTCAAAAATCATGCCATGGCGGAGTTTTACACTTCAAAAGGTATTCTTCACGAATTTAGTGCAGCCTATACTCCTCAGCAGAATGGCGTCGCTGAACGTAAGAACCGCACATTGATCGAGACTGCTAGGACTATGTTGGTAGAGTCGCAGCTGCCCATTCCATTCTGGACTGAAGCTGTGTCCTCTGCATGCTCTACGTTGAACCGAGTCCTTACAGTCAAAAGGCACAACAAGACCTGCTTTGAGCTTATTAACAAACGGAAACCAGACTTGTCATATCTTGAACCGTTTGGAGCTCCATGCACAATTATCGATCCTAATGGAAAGTTTGGGGCAAGATCAATTGAGGGATACTTTCTTGGGTATTCCACTCCAAACTTAAGAGTCTGGAATCTAGAGACTAAATGGGTCGAGGAATGGTCTGAAGTCAGAGTACAAAGGCACACTTTGCCAGTCAGAAATCCCGGTCAGCCTTGGATGTTTGAGTACGATGACTTTTTCAATTCGATCAATGTTGAAGCCGTTGAAGAAAATGCTGCGGCAAGGATGTTTTTCGAGAGTGACAACGCAACAGATTCACCGTTGGTTCGTCCCATTATTGTCAATAAAGAACCATCTTCAGTGAACAATAATGCTCTCGACAATGAGGATTTTCAAGATGCTACCGAATTGAACGAATCTTCAGAGGATGACGAATTTCTAGATGCAGATCAAGAAGCTCCAACAGCAGTTCATGGTATTTCAGAGGGTACTCCTCCAGTTGATGTCCCTAGAACAGCTGAAGCTACTGGATCATCCTCTTCGTCAATTCCGGGCCTTGAATTGATTGTTGATCTCAATCTCAACAATCTGGGTACAAATATTCCAGTTCAAGATAATCCAGAAACAAGGATTCACAATACCCATCCTCAACAAAACATCATTGGAAATGTACAAAGTGGCGTTCAAACAAGAAACATGTTGCGAAACAACAACAATGCAGGCTTGTATGCAACTATCCGAGAATCTGGTCAACAAAATGATTGGTCTTTCGCGTGTTATGTCTCACAGGAAGAGCCAAGAACTTGGAAAGATGCTTTGAAAGATAGCTCATGGGTTGAAGCAATGCAGGAAGAACTGCAACAATTCCAGAAGCTAGGTGTCTGGAAACTCGTAGAGAAACCTGCTGGTTACAAGAAGATTGGTACCCGTTGGGTGTTTAAATGCAAGAAGGACGACCGTGGAATTGTTATTCGAAACAAAGCAAGGCTAGTCGTTCAAGGTTTTCGTCAGATTGAAGGGATCGACTACAACGAAGTGTATGCACCTGTGGCACGTCTAGAAGCAATTCGGATTTTTCTGGCTTATGCCTCATTCAAAGGTTTCAAGGTATACCAGATGGACGTGAAAAGTGCATTCTTACATGGTGTGGTGGAAGAAGAGGTGTACGTCGAACAGCCTCCAGGTTTTGAAGATCCTATTCATCCCGATCGGGTGTGGTTGCTCAACAAAGCTCTCTATGGTCTACATCAAGCACCGCGAGCTTGGTACGCAACCTTATCTAATTATTTGCTGGAGAATGGATTTCGCAGAGGTCTTATCGATTGTACTCTTTTCATCAAAGAACAAGATGGAGATCTTCTTCTGGTACAGGTATACGTTGATGATATTATTTTTGGTTCTACTAATGATGTCTTGTGTAGGGATTTCGAGCGTGTAATGCAGGATAAATTCGAGATGAGTGCTATGGGGGAAATGACTTTCTTTTTGGGCCTACAAGTTCAACAAACTGAGTCTGGGATATTCATCCATCAGACTAAATATGTTGGTGACATCTTGAGCCGGTTCCAGATGTCTGATGCAACGCCAATCGGTACCCCATTGCCGCAAAATCACGGAATTACTCCAGATTTGAAGGGTCAAGATGTTAGCCCCTCATACTACCGCGCGATGATCGGATCTCTTATGTACCTCACAGCATCAAGACCAGATATAATGTACCCAACGTGCCTGCTTGCCAGATATCAAGTGAACCCGAAGGCCTCACATCTTGCAGCTGTAAAAAGGATTTTTCGTTATTTGAAGGGTTACCCTGACACCGGTCTGTGGTACCCTAGGGATAATAACTTTGACTTGATCGCATTCAGTGATTCTGATTTTGGCGGATGCATAATCGACGGCAAATCCACAACGGCTGGATGTCAGTTTTTGGGAAATCGCCTAGTCACATGGCAATGCAAGAAGCAGACGTGTGTCGCTACATCAACATGCGAAGCTGAATACATTGCTGCCTCAAGTTGTTGCTCCCAAGTCCTATGGATCCAACAACAAATGCGTGACTACGGTTTTGAATTCCTAACTACTCCTATTTTCGTTGATAATTCTGCTGCCTTACAGATCACTAAAAATCCTGTGCAGCATTCAAAGACTAAGCACATCGAAATTAAGTATCACTTCATACGTGATTGCTTTGAGAAAAGGCTAATCGATGTTGCTTACGTCCACACCGATGACCAACGTGCCGACCTTTTTACCAAAGCATTTGACAAATCAAGATTTGACTTTTTATTACTGGTAAACGGCATTAAGGTCAAGCTAGAGTAAAACCAACATCGGAAAATCATTTTTGTAAATACCTTTGTGCTTTAAATTTGTCTTAGTTTATTGATTTTAGGGGGAGTAAATCCAAAAATTTGAAAATCCAAAAACATCGAAAAAATTTCAAAAACACAAAAACAATAGAAAAGCAAAAATGAGTTTCCTGGCGAGAAAAAGAGAAAATGATAGTACATCAGTGGTCTGTCCAAACCTCTTTAAACCTTAAATGAAAAAGCGATAAGCAGCTCTATATAAGATGTATCGGTAGGCTCACAATCATTTTAAAGTGTGCAGGGTGATATAAACTTAATCCGACTGAAGACTGGGTGGGAACCATTCATTGGCATATGGTCTTAGTACCGAAATTTCGTTTGAGAGATTGCAGATTTTGCTGGAAGTTCTTATAAAAACCTTGTTATTTTTCATTATCACATTTGTTGATGCAGATTTTGTGTCCGATGCTTGTCGAATAGATTAGTTTTATTTTACCCTGAATTTGTAATAGTTAGTGAAACGGTCAAACGAACGTGTATTGACCCGCTCGTTTGAAGTGGTCAAACGAGAGGGTTATTCGGTTGACCGTGTGTGTTTGCAAGACAAGGGGTGTGACTATAAATAGAAAACCCTTGCCAATTGCAACACAAGGAGAGTTTAGGAGGTTTGAGACCTCACCGGGAGAGATCACCACTTGGTCTCTCCCCGGATGTGTACTCCTTTGGTATTAGTTCGGTTATCTTGTAATCGGGCCGATTTGTAATGTTATACTACCGGATTAATACAAAGAAGTTGTTTGTTTATATCTAATCTCTCCCGTCTTGAACCGATCTCACAAGAATCACGGTTTCGGTCACGAAACTCGGTCCTACAATTGGTATCAGAGCCATGGTGCCTGATTTAGTAAATCTAACCGTTTACTAAGTCACATGTGCTCTAGATCTGTGATTTTCGTGATTTTTGTTCAAGATCTAAAAAATGGTGAAAATGAGAAAAACTCAGATCTAGACCCGAATATTCAGATCTGTGCTGAAACAAGTGTTCGGTTTTATGTTTTTCACCTATATAATCAAGTTATCATCATCAAAAATCAAAAATACAAAGTTTTTGTCAAATCTGCATAAGAACAGTCGCTGTGTTCTTGATGTTCTTGGCGGCTGCTTGAAGATTCGAAAGATAATCAGTTCCAAACAACTTCGAAAGATGATCAGTTCCAAACAACTTCGAAAGATGATCAGTCCCAACAACTTCGAAGGATCCAAATCTGATCAGTTCGAAGGATCCAACATATGTTTCGAAAGATGAACAACTTCGAAAGATGATCAGTCCCAACAACTTCGAAGGATCCAGATCTGATCAGTTCGAAGGATCCAACATATATTTCGAAAGATGAACAACTTCGAAAGATGATCCTTCGTAGATGTGTGTATCGAAAGATGATCCTTCGAAAAGGCCTTTCATCTTTCGAGTTTTGAAAGTTGAATCGAAGTGAAGATGATGTAGAACCTTCGATTCAGCTTGAATATCCGCTACTGATTCCTCCATTGCAGCCTAAAATCAAACCCAAAAACAGAAACTGAGCTGATTATGTGCCGATTCATGGCTGTGGGTCGTTGTAATCTGATCCAGAACATATCAGATTCAAATAGCAGGGTACCAGGGCTGCTGCAACTGTGATTTGCAGACCTTGGGATGCACGTTTAGGGTTTTTGAAGGTGTGAATTTTTGTTGCTGGATAATGGGATTTGTTAAATGTTTGGTGTGTATGTTGTCGGCTGAAGAAAAGTTTAGGGTGTTTGACTTTTGGGATTGTAATTAACGATGATATTGGCTGCACATTTGGGCTCACTAAACATTTGGGCCAAAGCATCCATGGGCTCACCTTGTACAAGTTGTATGGGTGGTGATTACAAGATTATTATTTACAATTTACCAAACTCAACATCAGGCCATGATAAAAAAAAAAAAAAAAAAAAAAAAAAAAAAAAAAAAACTAAAATTTGGGCTGTTGTTTGAAAATGTGGGCCATTGTTCAAGTGGACTGGTAAAATGATACTTGGGTTTTACTATGGATTGATTAGTGGGGTGAGATTTATTATATTTTTGTGGGCCAAGAATTTTAAGCGTTGGGGTCGGGTATCTGCGGAGTTGAGTTAAACGGTGCTTCTAAATTTCAACGTCGATTTTGAACGGGTTTTGGGAGCGCGCGGGATGATGCAGCATGATGAAAACAAGAGATGATGAAAACTTGATTTTTGAAAAATGTGGGGTAGTCACGGTTACCGATGCAAATGTCAAAAATGGTGACTTGACTACTATGGGCCAAAAACAAAATGGTATGTTCACTTCCGCACGTCAATGTTTATGATTGTTATCGGTTATTCGAAAATGTTCGAAAGCATTTTGTTTATTGTCATATTCTCGCATTTGAAGACGAACGTATGAACCTAGAACGTCAATACCGGTCCTAACGAGTTCACAAAGTCTTTGGAGGGATACAAGTCGGATCCTACGGGGTACTAGGCGATATTTCCTTATCAACTAGAATATGCAACGAAGAAATTTGTTTTTGTTTATTGTCATATTCTCGCATTTGGTAACGAATGCATGAACCTAGAATGTCAATACCGGTCCTAACGAGTTCACAAAGTCTTTGGAGGGATACAAGTCGGATCCAACGGGGTACTAGGGGACGTTCTTATTCAACTAGCATATGCAAAGAAGAAATTCGTTTTCGTGATTTTTCGAAAAACCAAGAACATTCAACGAAGATTGACGACAGTTCCGCTCAGTGGAGGGAATTGGTGAACATTTGACGACAGTTTCTTTGAAGTGGAGAGAATCTGTTAAGGTTTAGAAATCTTACCAAAGAAATAGGGGGAATAAAAATTTTCATATGTTGAATTTCTTCGGTAAATTTCTAAACGCAATCACAGGTGGTAGAGTTTGTGATTTTCTGGTGATACAAACGGTTCGGCGTGGAATGTTTTGCACATACACATATTTGAGGATTTTAATTAATTCTCCAGCCAGCGTGAAGGGTTTTGCACGGAAAAATACAGGTTTCTAAAGTCTACAGTAGTTACAAAAGCGCTGTTCACTGAAGACCTGGGGAATCTTTCTGAAAGCTGATAGTTCAAGACTGAAGACCTGCAGGATTCGGTTTTGGGTTTGATGTTTCTTTGGGATTTTACAGGGATCTGGGGGTAACTTAATTCGTTGAGTTTGCAAACGATGTACTTGGTCTAGCTGACTTCCTGAGTACTGATGCTGAAGATCCGTAGTGCATTACGTGGTCAACTTCACAAAGGCGAGACAATGAGATCTGGATGTAGTTCAACTAAGCATGCTGGTTGAGCTTGCAAGGGATACACTTGGTCTAGCTGACTTTCCTGAGTGTTGATGCTGAAGATTAAAGTGCATTACTTGGTCGATTCCACAAAGACGGTTTACAGAAGACAGTTCACCAGAAATCTCTATCAATGTAGTATGCTTGTATGAAATAGAGTTCTTATGACAAGATCAAGACTTGATGCAGTTCTTAAAGATTGGAACCCTTATCAAATGCCGGTTGGAGTATTGGAAGATCAGCGGAAGATCGGTCAATTGAGGAAATTGCACAACACCCAACACGGATACGCGTACTTTAAGGGGGAAATATTATACAAGGAGCATCAAGATACTACTTACCTGGATCATCGGTCAAGGGGGAATTTGTTAACACAGAGAAGATGAATACTTGACTGAAGATCGATTGCAGTTGCATTTTCAGCATTCGACAGCAACGGACAAGGGGGAATTTGTTGATGCAGATTTTGTGTCCGATGCTTGTCGAATAGATTAGTTTTATTTTACGCTGAATTTGTAATAGTTAGTGAAACGGTCAAACGAACGTGTATTGACCCGCTCGTTTGAAGTGGTCAAACGAGAGGGTTATTCGGTTGACCGTGTGTGTTTGCAAGACAAGGGGTGTGACTATAAATAGAAAACCCTTGCCAATTGCAACACAAGGAGAGTTTAGGAGGTTTGAGACCTCACCGGGAGAGATCACCACTTGGTCTCTCCCCGGATGTGTACTCCTTTGGTATTAGTTCGGTTATCTTGTAATCGGGCCGATTTGTAATGTTATACTACCGGATTAATACAAAGAAGTTGTTTGTTTATATCTAATCTCTCCCGTCTTGAACCGATCTCACAAGAATCACGGTTTCGGTCACGAAACTCGGTCCTACAATGTCTATATAAGATGTATCGGTAGGCTCACAATCATTTTAAAGTGTGCAGGGTGATATAAACTTAATCCGACTGAAGACTGGGTGGGAACCATTCATTGGCATATGGTCTTAGTACCGAAATTTCGTTTGAGAGATTGCCGAGGTTCTGAGATATTCGGTCTTTATGCTGCTTATCATCTGGGTATCATGGTTGTATCTTTTACCGAAAAAATAACGGGGACGCAAGTCTAGATCTTCCATGATACCATACATACGTGTACATATTGCATTCGACCTCAATAAGTGATAAACAATCACATGTCCAAACAAAATAAGTGATAAAATATCACATTTATCCGGGAGTCAAGTTCGTCTCTCTGCTGTACGAAAGTACTGACCTGTTCACGGACTTGCTCCTGTGCCCTCATGCATCGAAAATCAAGTTCCTCATCAATAAGTGATTCTATCACACAGGGCTTGTTTTCAAATCAAAATAAGTGAGAATCTCACATCATATACGGTCAAACAGATGATAATCGGTATACTCACCGGTAAGATGAACCCTCGTGCATACCTTGATACGGGAATGTGTCGTGATGTGGATGAACACCGGTCGGTAAGTATAAATCATATCTTAACGTATCCCCTCGCCATGATTACATCTGATAAGTTGAGCTTATGTGGACAACAATAACGATAATTGTTATAGGATACTTATCTTAATGTTATCTAATTGAACAAAGAGAGCGTTTTGTCATGACCGTACACTGATATGATTCTCTTACCCTCGAAACTCGCAAAAAGAATGTCTGTATATATTTATTTACTGCTTTCAGTCTTTACATTTGAAATATTCAAAAAAAAAAAATACCAAAAAGATTTTAGGTGTGTTTTAATGTAAACTTTGTAAAAGCCAAAAAAAAAAAAAAAAAATTTTTTTATTTCTATTTTATTTTCGATCGTACGATGTTGGAGCTCGAGTCTTCGTTACCTGAAACCTGAACGAAAACCGAAAATGACTAAATCTTCATAAACGGTCGAAATTTGCAAGTGTTGAAAGTTGAATTTGAAATTGATAAAATTTGTTAAAACTTTCATACTGTCGGACGGTGTTTGTTTAAACAATGGTCACACGTGTGTCGTTTGTTTATGTTTACTATATTCCAAGCGGTTGTTCTCATTACGCGTTTAGATTTCTTGCATGTGCAGATTCTAAAGGCTAGGAGAACATGGTCGATGACAAGCTTCGGAATGAAGACACTACGTGAAGGCACTCAAGTGATGAAGATGATCGAGTTGCCGCTGACCACCATCAACACCACAAGGATCTCACTTCATAAAGATCAAGTCATTCACGAGCATAACTCAAGGGGGAGCTTATGTTAAGGGGGAGTTTGTCAACACACTTCCTACATGAAACGGGGAGTTTGTTGGTACACTTTCTGCTTTCAAGACGTGAAGACTTTAAAGATCCTCCGACATTGAAGACTTGAAAAGGCGTCAAAGACTTGAAGTCACAAAGATCGAGACAAAGCTACAGCCAGACAAAGCTACAGCCAAGGGGGAGTTTGTTGGTGCACTTGTGTCTGTACTTTGTCTGTATTTTGTCTTTATACCAAACGATGTCTTATTAGTCTTGTAAGTTTGACCAAGTCAACCATCCTCCTGGTTTGACTTGGCCAAACAGTCAACATTATGTTTGTAAGATGTTGGGTCGAAGGATGTGCCATCGAAGGATTGCCTATATCCTTCGATGACCTGCTCGAAAGATAACCTTCGATGGATGGACCACGAAAGATCACATCTTTCGTGGTACATGTTGATCCTTCGAGCTGTTTCTGGTCGAAAGATGATCTTTCGATCAGACTGTTTGATCCTTCGACCAGACCTGCTGTTTTGGGTATAAATACCCGTGTGTTGTGTTCACTTCGATAGGAAGGACACCAGAGGGAAAACAGAATACACACACACTAGAGAGAGTTTGCAGAACTGATTTGTAAACCTTGTGCTTGTATCGGACCTTTCATACGCATTAATACAAGTGGTGTTAATCGTTGAGTCTTGTGTGTTGATTATTTACGTGTTCTATCTCGGTTTGCTATCTCGGTTGGATTCCGCACAACCGAGTTGGTTTGTACACAAGGATTAGGCGACTAGATCCTCCCCTAGCCGGACCTACAACTTTAAGACTAGACCCCACCTATTTTATTTCCAAACACACGTGATACCCTTATGTTGCGCTATTTAATTCCAAACCTAGCCCACCCATTAGAAACTAAAAACCCGACCCGGTACCTTATACTTGAACCAATTCCACAATCCACATCCATGAAACTCGAACTCGTGTAGCCATTCCATTCACTATGGTCAGCGTCGATCAGAATTCAGTCAGAAGTTAGAATTGTCCATACTTAATCTCCATTTGGACGGGGATGATTTGAACAATATGTCGAGAGCGAATCGAGCCTTTGCTAACCGCGGCCACGAATGAAATGTTAAACGGTCGCTGTGGAACACGACTTATGAGGATTCTACCGCTTTAAAATAGGGGAGTCTATTTCCATTTTTGTTGTTGTATTTTTATTTATTTTTTATTTTTTTTATTACTTTTAGTAGGTAGTTTCTCACTCCATTGAGAACAATGCAGAATTTAAGTGTGGGGAAGGGAAATTAGTGTCTAGTTGTGTTTTAGTCAGTATCGTAAAAAAACCAAAATTAAAAAAAAATGAAAAATTTTGAAAATGTCTCGTAAAGATTTAGTATATGTGGGTAGGCCCAGCCGGTTGACAGGTTCCTTAGGATTGATGTAGTATATTTTAATATTAGGTGTCTTGTGGGTTCTCGCCTTAGGAGCTATAGCAATACCGAAACTGTATAAAGTATAAGGGGTGCTGTTATAAATAAAAAGCTTATAAGTATTCTAGTTAAATGGCACATTTGTTTCTTTTTATGAAAATAAGTTCAAAACAAGGTGGCGCCCGAAAAAAATTATTCCATCCATTGAGCTAGCTGTGTATAAAGCCTATGGTATTGCCACTTGGATGGTGACTCGGGTGGTACATATCCTCTAGATGGAGTTAGAAAAAAATGATAAATATGTGAAGCTTATGGCATTAACTACTGGGATGGTGACTCGCGTGGGGTATGTCAGCTAAGTTGATCATAAGCAGAAGCATATTAAAGCTCATAACATCATCCACTATCCATCATAAATTTAATTGGAATTACATAAAAGGTTTTTATATAAGACGGTAATCTAATAAGCTTGAAGCGGGATTAGGTGGTGACATGGTTTTTGAGTGTGAGATCCATAGATAAATAATGCACTTGAACTTAATGGACCGTAATTAGGGGCATGAAAACCGGTGGTTGGGTTTAAGTGGACAATATACCCGCTATCTTGGTTAACGTATGATTCACCTGTTTAATAAAATAACTGAATATATTGAAAGCCACTGGTTCTGATTTTGATTCTCTGCAAATAATTTTTCAGGACGAAAAAAAGATAAGTATGGGGATTTGATTGATACATTTTAGGTACACCTTAGTTTGTATTAGTTATAATAAAATTTGAAGTGTTATTGTAAATTATATTACTTTCATTAGTTTGTAGATTGTGTGGTTTCTACATAAAACATGCTAGAAGATTAACATATATGAAAGGTTTCATTGAGATTTTAAATTATAAAATTGAATTGATATATCAAACACGTAATGGATATAAAGATTCATAAATAAATATTAAATTCATAAATTGATGTTAATACTAACTTTAGTGTTTGTGAAATTGAAGACAGGATAGGAGACATCTTCTATATTACATTTACAATGAGCGGTAATAGTTCTCATATCCAATTGGTGAATAGTGGCGGCAGCCAATTTTTTTATTTTTTTTTTTGGAATAGTGGTTCGCAGCCATTGGCTGAAATGCGTGGGGCTTCTTCCCAATTAGACCAACCAATTTATTATTTTATACACGTTTTAAAATTACGTTTTTGCCCCGGAATAGTGTTTCTCTGTCATTGGTTCAAACCGGCGGCGAGCAATACCCATTGGACCAACCAGTTTATTATTTTATACCCACTTTAAAATTACGGTTTTGCCCCCCGTTAAAAAATACGGTTTTGCCCCAACTTCAAAATACATTTACCCTTTTGCCCCGAGCTAAAGAATACGATTTCACCCTCGGAAAAAAAAACTACGCTTTTACCCTCATCGAAAATTACGTTTTCGTCCCCAGTTCAAAATAAAATTTTGTTTTCCCCCGGCTCAAAATTATGATTTTACATAAGTTTCTTATTTTATACCCACTTTAAAATTACGGTTTTGCCCAAAGTTTAAAATTACGTTTTTGCCCCCAGTTTAAAATATAATTATGCTTTTGCCCCCAGCTAAAATTTACGATTTTTCCCTCGGTTCAAAATTACGATATCACCCTCAATTCAAAAAAATGTTTTTGCCCCCAGTGCAAAATAAAAATATGGTTTTCCTCTAGCTAAAAATTACGATTTTACTAAAAAAAAATATGACTTTGCCCCCAGTTAAAAATCGTGTCAAGGAGCTGTCTAACACTCGCTCATTAGTTCTTATAAATTATTGTTTTGCCCTGAGCTCAAAATTGCGATCTTGTCACCGTTTTACTTTTTCTCTCTAGCAAAACTATAGTACTGCTTTTTTTATTGGTTGAGAATTATTCGGCTATCGCCCGCAATGCGGGCGCGGCATCACCTAGTTGGGAAACAAAAAGGAAAAGGAAAGAAAGAATAAAAGGAGATATGGGCTAAATTCATACCGATGGGCTTAGAGTTTGTGATTGTGGGCTTGTGACGTGTGAGAATAATAGAAGAGATCGCACAAAGGGCTGGGGAGTCTAGCGGCAAATTCATAGGGTTATTTATATTTAGGTGGGACGCAACTTTTGGGGAGATTCCGAGTCATTCACAGCATCATTTTGGGGGAGACCAAGCACAACAAACTTTTATGGCGGAGCACAGAAATCAAAGTAACATGATGAGCATGCACGGCTAAACGTTTGTGACTTCCGCCCGGATGAAAGATTGTTTCGTTTAAATTGAAACTTTATTTTTTGGATTCGTTTTATCCGGTAAATCTTGACCACTTGTGTTGAATTTGTGCAACGTTTATTATATTTGAATTGTTTGGCGTTTATCAAGCGTACTAGCAATTTTCTTGCATTGCTAGCAGGTTGGTAAATTGGTTGGTAATTTGTATAATTAAACGATTTATTAGGTTGTATGGTGAGTCTTAAAAACTATCACTAATAATTAATCAAATTCATTAATCCCAAAGTCATGTCTATGTGGTATTATGAATCTGTAAATGAGTTTTTGTGTTAAAACTAGTAATCAAGATTCCGGGTGGATGTCACTTTTTCTCATATTGATAACAACTTTCTTAATCAACTTTTGTGTTTTTTACATCAATTAATCAAACCCCCAATTAGATAATTTAGTTTTCAGTTAAAGTTTTCTACGCTAACCACAAATTCCTCATGGATACGATACCCTACTTACGTTATCTATTTAGTTTAATTAGGTTTTTGCATAACCCTTACGACAGTTGTCACTTGGTTGCAGTGAAACAGATCTTAAGGTATCTCAAAGGAACGACTAATTATGGGCTGAAGTATTATAAAGGTAGAGATGGATAAATTGTTGGCTATAGCGACAGTAGCCACGAAACAGATTTGGAAGATGGTCATGGCACAACAGGAATGGCCTTTTACAACTCAGAAAAATTGGTAACTTGGTCCTCTCAGAAACAAAAAACGGTAGCTCTCAGTTCTTGTGAAGCTGAGATTATGGCTGCTACTTTGGCTGCATGCCAGGCATTATGGCTAAGGAATTTAATTATCGACTTACTTAACTGGAGTTTCTCCGTTGGAGAAGAAGCTCAAAGGGTGCATCTGCTGGTTGTTAATGAGTCTGCTATAGCTTTGATGAAGAATGTTGTTTTCCACAGGCGAAGTAAGTACATCGACAAACAAACGGTTCCATTTCATACGAGAGTGTGTTGAACAAAAACAGATTGAAGTTAAGCATGTCAGTGGTTCTTTGTAGAAGACAGACACATTAACAAAAGCTTTGCCAAGGGTGAAGTTTGCTGAGATGAGAAGTTTAATTGAGATTCAAGACTTAAAAGATGGACAACACTAAGGGGGAGAGTGTAGGTTAGTATTGTTTAAGTCTAGATGGGCTCCACTGACATGGCCCGTGACTTAGGGTATCAATAAAGGACTACATATTTGCACACCAACATGGCTATTTGCACACCAAACCCTACCTTTACCTACGCTGCGTATAGACCTATACGCAACGTATAGGGTTACACCTATACGCTACGTATAGGTCTATATACGCAGCGTAGGTATAGGGTCAGTACACGACCTCTCAGTCAAATCTCGTACACTGCCAAATCATGCATCTATACGCTACGTATAGAACCATACGCAACGTATAGAAGTAACCCTATTCGCTGCGTATAGGTCCATACGCAGCGTATGTAGTGGGTAGGTACATGACAACCTAGTACATTGTCAAATCTGTCCGATATACGCTACGTATAGAGCTATACGCAGCAAGTATACGAGGCATCTATACGCTGCGTATAGAGCTATACGCAGCATATGTCTGACAGATTTAACGGTATATAACATTAATGGTATAACATTAACGATTATATATTTTAAGCGATATAACCTTGGAACCGGGTATGTATTTATACCACAAATACATCAAAATAACCAAACAAAATCCTGACGGGTTATATACGCTGCGTATAGCTCTATACGCAGCGTATATAAACCTTGGTTGTCCGTGCCAATGATTGCTAGGCAGGTTCTGAATTCTATGCAACTTATACGCTGCGTATAGCTCTATACGCAGCATATAGGTGTAACCCTATACGCTGCGTATAGAGTTATACGCAGCGTATAAAAACCCTAAGTGTGCAAATAGGCAGCCTTGGTGTGTGAATAGTCTAAGCCATCAATAAACGAGTCAAATAAACGTGTGCATGGGATGGGTAAATATGCATGTTAGTGTCTGTTAGATAATAGTCCGGTTCTTTGTGGAAGTCTATTTCAATTCTATTGAGGTTTTTTTTTTTTTTAATAGGAGAGCACTTCAGTCGAAAAATCTCTTTCATTCACTTGTAATCTGTGATGACTTGTTAATGAAAAGTGAAATATTTGGCTGCACATTCTTGCTTGTTCTTGTTTGTTTTTGCTTATTAACACTCTGAAAACCAACAGAATATGAAATACGGATACGTTGCATATTAGATTGTGATAGGCTAGTGAAAAGTTAATATGGAAACGGTGTCGCATATCACATGCATTTTCTAAATGAAAGATAAAAACTAGTTATTGTAACAACGACTGAGTGCTACAAGAGGGATTTCATAACATGACAATAATATAGTCATTTTCTTGTTAATCTCTATATGAAAACTAGTTATTGTAACAACATAAGAGTTAGCTTGTCTACACTCACCATTTTGGTCAATACCGATTTCTCAAATTTAGATCTATTGTAACGTCACATTAATTCATATAGATAGAAACAAGTAAAATAAAAAATAAACAAAATCTCCTGCCTTTAGATTTTATAACATGACTATAATTAGTCATTTTCTTGTTAATCTCTATATGATAATAAATCTTTGTGGATCCAGTACTACTCAAAAGTAGAGAAGATTAACGGAACACAAAATAAGATAAGAGAATGAACCAATTACCAGTTTGTCATCTTCAAGGAGGATTCCCTTGGAGAGTATGTTGTAGATATCCTTTTTCCTCATTGTGGAGTAAGTCTCAGGAGACCTCGAAAACTCATGAAGTATTTCTTCGTAGGTTCTGTCCAATTTAGCCTTCCGTATTTCATAAGTCTCCTGCGTATTAACTAAAGTGCTAAAAACTATATTTGAATTCATCTTACTTTGAAATTTACTATTTCCTTTTGAATATATGACTCTTTTAAGACTTTAAGAAAGAGAACTAGATAAGGGGCTTAAAGTGAGTGTCATCCTCACTTATTATGAGTAAACTTTCTTGGATTAATTCCATGGAAAAATATTGTTTAATACTAATCATGAAAAAAAAAAAAAAAAACTCTTTAATCAACCTCATGAGTAAACGAATATTTTTCTGTAACCATGTGGAAACTTACTTGAAATTCCAAAGCTTTCTGAAGTTGTATTGCCACCTCACCAGCTGAGGGCCGTTCTTCTCTCTTTTCATGTAAGCATTGAAATGCGATTGTTCGAAATGTAGCAAATGATTTCAGCACAATGTGTTTCTTTATGCCCTCAAACACTATTTCTTCAAGTCCTGCTTCTTCATATTGACCTTTAACTAAAACGCTTAATAAGGGTCTGTGATCTCCATCGTCCTCTGGGCATGCCAATCTCCCACACAATATTTCAAATAAAATCACACCAAATGAGTATATATCAGATTCCTTGGTTAAGATTTTTGTTTCCCAATACAATGGGTCACAGTAGCCAACGCATGCAACAAAATCATTGATGACATAATCAATCTCCTTATTTGTTGGATATATTAAGTGTTGGTGCACTTGTGTCTGTACTTTGTCTGTATTTCGTCTTGATACAAAACGATGTCTTTGATGTAAGATTGATGTAAGTTTGACCAAGTCAACCATCCTCCGGTTTGACTTGGCCAAACAGTTAGACAATGGTTGAAAGATGTTTGGGTCGAAGGATGTGTCATCGAAGGATTGTTTATATCCTTCGATGAGCTCGAAAGATAACCTTCGAAGGATAGACCACGAAGGATATCATCCTTCGTGGTATATGTGATCCTTCGATGGGTTCCTGGTCGACAGATGATCTTACGATCAGTCTGTCTAATCCTTCGACCAGACATGCTGTGTTCGGGTATAAATACCCATGTTGTGTGTTCACTTCAGAGAGAGACACTAGAGACACATAGAGAGCATTCTGTTCAGAACACACACACGAAAGTTAGAGAGAGTTTATAGAATACATCTGTAAACCTTGTGCTTGTAACCGAACCTTTCATACGCATTAATACAAGTGTTGGTGCACTTGTGTCTGTACTTTGTCTGTATTTCGTTTTGATACAAAACGATGTCTTTGATGTAAGATTGATGTAAGTTTGACCAAGTCAACCATCCTCCGGTTTGACTTGGCCAAACAGTTAGACAATGGTTGAAAGATGTTTGGGTCGAAGGATGTGTCATCGAAGGATTGTTTATATCCTTCGATGAGCTCGAAAGATAACCTTCGAAGGATAGACCACGAAGGATATCATCCTTCGTGGTATATGTGATCCTTCGATGGGTTCCTGGTCGACAGATGATCTTACGATCAGTCTGTCTGATCCTTCGACCAGACATGCTGTGTTCGGGTATAAATACCCATGTTGTGTGTTCACTTCAGAGAGAGACACTAGAGACACATAGAGAGCATTCTGTTCAGAACACACACACACACGAAAGTTAGAGAGAGTTTATAGAATACATCTGTAAACCTTGTGCTTGTAACCGAACCTTTCATACGCATTAATACAAGTGGTGTTAATCGTTGAATATTGTGTGTTTGTGTTTATCATTGCTTGTTCTATCTCGGTTTGCATGCTAACTTGGATTCCGCACTCGCTAGTGTGTTAGACATAACAAGGAATAGGTTTAACCTCAACCTCCGAGGGACCTACAAGTGGTATCAGAGCCGTGGCTCTTTTCCTTGTTAAAAACCGGGTTTTTACAAGACTTTGGAGTGTTTGGATAAAACTCACTGTTTTTAGCATCCGTTTTTACTGATTTTCTCGTATTTCTTGTCGTAAAAACGTGTCTAAACTTACCGGGTGTGTTAAAAGACGGGTTGGGTAACTTGAAAACTTGTTTGGTCATTTCCGGCCAAAATTCCGGCATACTCCGGTACCGGTTTCTGGGTTGATCATTCGATTTTTGGTAATATTTTATTGGTTCAAAATCTGATTTTGGCAGAAAATCATGGTCTGACCATACCTCTGCCGAAAGATTTCACCAACCCATCACCTTTTTCACCAACCTGTCACTCTTTGTCAACTGTGTCAGAGCAGTTCGAAAGATATCCTTCGAAGTCGAAAGACCATCTTTCGATCAGTGGAGGTTCGATAGATCATCATCATTCGAACCAAGGAATCATTTCGAAAGACCATCTTTCGATCAGTGGAGGTTCGATAGATCATCATCCTTCGAACCAAGGAATCATTTCGAAGCATACATCTTTCGGTCTACAGTTCTTTTTCGAAAGATAAGGATCCTTCGGTTGGAGAATCTTTCGAAATCTCTGTTCGAAACTCAACAGTGATCTTTCGAACACTGTTGATCCTTCGAACAAGCTTTGATCTTTCGATCCTTAGTCTGTTTATGCTTAACAAGTTTGTGATTTTCAGGTTCTTATTTTTCTTGATAAAAAATGAATCCAAGGTGGAATACTCTGGTAAATACAGATATGTATTTTGGTACTCCGTCATCTTCCGCACCGGTATCTTCTCAAGCTAATGCAATTTCTACCGGTCAATGGGCATTTGTATCAAATCAAATTCCAAGTGTTCAAAGCATTCTCTTAAGTGAGAGCGAAACTGGAAGTTTGAATCGGCCTCCAAAGTTGATGCACTTATACGAATATCCAGGATAGATTGATAGATTTCATACATACGTTCTTGGTCAAAATACAGAATTGTGGTTGCGGTTCATTACAGATTTCGATCAAACAATAGAGGTTGCCGCATCATCTGCTGCTACGTTTGCAGATCTTACGGAAGATCAGAAGAAGGTCTATGATTTGGAAAAGAAGGCATATGCCATTCTTACTCAGGCGTTGAGCAAAGATATTTATCATCAATTTATCAGTTACAAGACGACAAAGAGGTTGTGGGACGCGTTGAAGACAAGGGGCGTGGGCAATGAAGCGACACGTCAATTGAGAAAAGAATTGCTGAAGAAAGAGTTCGATGGTTTTACTTGTATGGAGAATGAATCGTTGGGTGATTTGATAAGTCGATTTAATCATTTGCTGACTGAATTAGCAAATTTTGGGGTTGTTACAGCTTCTGCAGAGATTGTAAAAAGGTTTGCAGATGCGTTGCCACCTCAATGGAATACTTTCTTGGAAATCATGAAGTACAATGGTACTTTAGCTACAACAAGCTTCAACGACTTTGTTCAAATCCTGGAAAACAAGAATCAGGAAGAAACTCTCAAGGCAAAAAGAGTTCCAGTGACACAAAATCCTGAAATGTATTATGGAACTTCTAGCACTTCTACGAAACCTTCTTCGCATGCTCCAATTCAAACAGCGTTTGTGACTAGCACTGACATGTATGGCAATACTATCCAAGTTTCGGTTCCTCCAAAGACAGACATGTATGGAAATCTGCTGGAACCAGTCCCTCAATCAGTATCACAACAACAAAGCCAACGACCTCTCAGACCAACTGATATGTTCGGAAATCCATTACCTGTTCGCTCTACCGGATCAACAGACATGTATGGGAATCCTCTTCCTCCTCAATCTACCGGCCCAACCGACATGTATGGGAATCCACTTCCTCCTCAACAGCAAGCTTGTTATGGAAGCACATCATCTGCTGGTCAGCAATCAATGCCAAATACAGTACGGCTTGACACCTCAAGCTTTTCTAAAGTCAGTGTGGAAGTAGCAAAGGAACACATGGAGCTGCTAAACACTTTGGTGAGCGCATACTGTGGATTAGTGGAAGGTCAGATTGGTAACATTAATCTGACTCAAGAAGACTATCAGCAGATCGATAAAGAGGAGATGGAGATGATGGACATCAAGTGGGCCTTTGCAAGTGCTGTTAGGCGAGCAAAGGATTTCATGGAAAGAACAGGCAGAACCAGCTTGGAGAGCAAGAAAGACACCAAGTATGGGTTTGATAAGCAGGCTGTCAAGTGTTTCAATTGTGGTGAACGGGGTCATTTTAAAAGGGAATGTACAAGACCATCTCAGCATGGAAACCAGAATCCCTTCAGAAATCAAGGCAACCAGCAGAACCAAAACAGGAATAATGTTCGTACGCTGGTGCCTGTCAACAACCAGAGTCAAGCAGGACCATCTAATGCCAACCAGGCACTTGTGGTTCAAGTAGATGAAGGCTGTGATTGGTCAATCCAGTTGGGGAATGATGCTCCAGATGGAACAGCATGTTTTGCTGAAGTGGTTAAGGATTTAAATCACGCCAGTGGTGGAGAATCTTCCGCCAATGGTGGTGAATCTTCTGAGGATGAAGACTTTTCTGGTTATAGTAGAAGTTCGGATGAAGAATCCTCGAGTTCAGGCGATGATCATGTGGATGACACATCAACTGCGTCAGTTAATGTAGATATTGATGAACTTTTGGAAGAAGCTGCAGCAGGAACTGAAAGAAGATCTATTCTGGTGGATCAAGCTGCTTATTCTTCGTCTTCTCTCCATTCAGCCTTTATGGCTAATGTCGACAGTTCATCAAGTCAGGTATGTGTCGATGAACCCACTGCTGATATCTGTGATAATTGTGATAGATTGCATGTTAAATGTGCTGATTTGGATGCAAACATGTCTGAGTTGCAAGGCAAACATGATGCTTTACAAGCTAGTTTGTTTGACTTGCAAGACAAACATGTTTCTTTGAATGATAAGTGGTGTGAATTGCAAAGCAAACACGAGGCTTTGCAAGAGAAATATGATGTGACATTCATTCACAACCAGAAGTTGACCGTTGATCTTTCCAAGTGCACAGAAGCCAACATGTTTTATGAAAACCATGAAAAGGACTTTAAATTGATGATTGAAACATTAAAGAAAGATAAAACAGAGCTGACAAAAATGGTTTCCAGAAAACAAACTGACATTAATTTGTATATAACTCGTCTTGAGGTAATGCAAAAGGAAATGGCCTGTGTTAAAACAGAAAGTGAGGCGATCCGACTCAAGTTAGACAGTTATTTGAGCTCTAGCTATGTGTTGGATCACATCATTGACGTTCAGAAAGAGAAACGGGATGTCACATGCATAGGTTACAAGAAATGTCCACCACCCGTGAGAAACAATTATGATGCCATGCCTGACGAGGAGGATAGAACTTTCTTTGAACCATCTGTTCCTCTAGATGTTAATGAATTTGCAGCAGGACTCGGATACCAGAAAGAAGTATCGTCATATTCAGATGTGTCAGCAGATACATTTGTAACTGCTGAACAGAATCAGGATCCTCCAGTTGTGATTGAGGATGCTGATTCTTCTGATGATGAGTCTGATGATACTGATTCAGCAAAGTCTGATGCGGTGATAAACGAAGAGGACATACCTCTTGAGAATCATATTCTGTGTGATCCTCCTGCAAAACCCGCTAAGACTGTTGCAATCGAGTCCTCGTCTGAAAAGGGGTCGGAGAGTGTGGACTTGCTGTACACTCTTGTTGGTGATGATAAAATTTATTCTGACAAAGATTTTCCGATTAAGAATGTAAATCAATCCCTAATCAGTAAAGTCTTTGAAAATTCAACAAGTAAGTTTTTGGGAAAGACAGGATCACGTGTTACTGTAACACAATGCCCTCCTATCCCAAAGGCTGAAGTTAGAAAACAATTTGGGAATCAGAAATTACCAACAGTGCAAAAACAGCAAAACCATACCAAGCCAAAAGAAAAATTACCGGCTCAAGGTCAAAGGAAGCCGAATCAGAAGAAGAAAAAGAATGTGAACTTTGTGAAATCCAAGGGAACGGACAAAATCGCAACATTTGAAAATCAATCTAACTTAGATTTTGTCAAAAAGGCAACAGTGATGAAAAGGAATGAACCAAGTAGTTCAAAACCTAGTACCTCGGGGTCACAAAGTTCATCATCATCGGCAAGACGATCACATGATTCTTCGGGGTTTGTTGAACGAAGATCATGTTTTGAATGTGGTACAATTGGGCACATTGTCAGAAATTGCCCGTATCTTCATAAATTAAAAGCCAAAGAAGATGATCCCCGTGAACGCAATCACCAAAAGCGATCTGTGTCTGTAAAACAAGATCCCCGACTTGTAAAAGAAAGGGAAAAGAAACAGAAACGCCAACAAGTCAAGGTGGTTGAAAAGGCACTTAAAAATGAAGTGGTTCAAAAACAAACGGTTCCAGTTAAACTAGAAAGTTCCAAATTTTCAAACAATCAAACTGGTAAATTTCAACAGACTTGGAAACCTAAAATAACCACAAATTCAGGGGGACCATCACAATTTTCAAATCATCAAAGAATAGAAGTTATTGTTGTTGATGAAAATGGAAGACCCAAGACCACAATGGCTTGGGTCCCCATCTCCAACTGATTATGTGAGTTCATGTGCAGGGTGTTCCAGGAGGAACTATCAGTAGTCATTGGATTGTTGATAGTGGGGCATCCAGGCACATGACAGGCGACATGAAGCTTCTCTACGACGTCAAATCTATTAGAGGAGGTTATGTTGCTTTTGCTGGAGATAAGGGCGGATATATTACGGGTGAAGGAATGATTTCCAACGGGGTTGTTAGTTTTGATAAGATCAACTTCGTACAACAACTTGATCACAATCTTCTTAGTGTTTCTCAAATTTGTGATAAGCAGTTCTCAGTACACTTTGATGCAAATGGATGTTATGTGCTGAAACCCGGCTTCAAAATTCCAAAAGAATGGATTCTCTTGTCGGCTCCAAGGATAAATGATCTGTATGTCCTCGATATGAGCCAAGCTATCACAACGTCTGCACAAGCAACTTGTTTCGTTTCTAAAGCCACAGAAAAAGACACAATCTCTTGGCACAGACGAATGGGTCACATTCACTTACGCAAAATGAATCATTTGGTGTCAAATGAATTGGTGAATGGTGTTCCTCTTAAAAACTTCCATCTTCAAGACGTCTGTGTCTCGTGCCAGAAAGGAAAACAAACGAAGAAGCGACATCCTACAAAGAAAATCAACACGGTGGCTGTTCCTCTTGAACGTTTGCACATGGATTTGTTCGGTCCTGTCAAGCACAAAAGCATTAGGAATGATCAATATTGCCTCGTGATAACTGATGATTATTCAAGATTTTCTTGGGTGGCGTTCATGGCACATAAGAGTGAAACCTTCGGTATTATCAAAAACTTGATCATTCAGATTGAGAATCTTTATAACTTGAAAGTTAGGCGGATACGTAGCGACAATGGTACTGAATTCAAAAATCACGCCATGGCGGAGTTTTGCACTTCAAAAGGTATTCTTCACGAATTTAGTGCAGCTTACACTCCTCAACAGAAAGGCGTCGCTGAACGTAAGAACCGCACATTGATCGAGACTGCTAGGACAATGTTGGTAGAGTCACAGTTACCGATTCCATTCTGGACTGAAGCTGTGTCCTCTGCATGTTACACGTTGAACCGAGTCCTTACAGTCAAAAGGCACAACAAGACCTGCTTTGAGCTTATAAACAAACGGAAACCAGATTTGTCATATCTTGAACCGTTTGGAGCTCCGTGCACAATAATCGATCCTAATGGAAAGTTTGGGGCAAGAGCAATTGAAGGATACTTTCTTGGGTATTCCACCCCGAACTTAAGAGTCTGGAATCTAGAGACTAAAAGGGTCGAGGAATGGTCTGAAGTCAGAGTACAAAGGCACACTTTACCAGTCAGAAATCCTGGTCAGCCTTGGATGTTTGAGTACGATGACTTTTTCAATTCGATCAATGTTGAAGCCGTTGAAGAAAATGCTGCGGCAAGGATGTTTTTCGAGAGTGACAATGCAACAGATTCACCGTTGGTTCGTCCCATTATTGTCAATCAAGAACCATCTTCAGTGAACAATAATGCTCTCGACAATGAGGATTTTCACGATGCTACCGAATTGAACGAATCTTCAGAGGATGATGAATTTCTAGATGCAGATCAAGAAGCTCCCACAACAGCAGTACATGGTACTTCAGAAGGTACACCTCCAGTGGATGTTCCTCGAACAGCTGAAGCTACTGCATCATCCTCTTCGTCAATTCCGGGACTTGAATTGATTGTTGATCTCAATCTCAACAATCTGGGTACAAATATTCCAGTTCAAGATAATCCAGAAACAAGGATTCACAATACCCATCCTCAACAAAACATCATCGGAAATGTACAAAGTGGCGTTCAAACAAGAAACATGTTGCGAAACAACAACAATGCAGGCTTGTATGCAGATATCAGAGAATCTGGTCAACAAAATGATTGGTCTTTCGCGTGTTATGTATCACAGGAAGAGCCAAGAACTTGGAAAGAAGCTTTGAAAGATAACTCATGGGTTGAAGCAATGCAGGAAGAACTGCAACAATTCCAGAAGCTTGGTGTCTGGAAACTCGTAGAGAAACCGGCTGGTTACAAGAAGATTGGTACCCGTTGGGTGTTTAAATGCAAAAAGGATGACCGTGGAATCGTTATTCGAAACAAAGCAAGGCTAGTCGTTCAAGGTTTTCGTCAGATAGAAGGGATCGACTACAACGAAGTGTATGCACCTGTTGCACGTCTAGAAGCAATTCGGATCTTTCTGGCTTATGCCTCATTCAAAGGTTTCAAGGTATACCAGATGGACGTGAAAAGTGCATTCTTACATGGTGTGGTGGAAAAAGAGGTGTACGTCGAACAGCCTCCAGGTTTTGAAGATACTATCCATCCCGATCGGGTTTGGTTGCTCAACAAAGCTCTCTATGGTCTTCATCAAGCACCGCGAGCTTGGTACGCAACCTTATCTAATTATTTGCTGGAGAATGGATTTCGCAGAGGTCTTATCGATTGTACTCTTTTCATCAAAGAACAAGATGGAGATCTTCTACTGGTACAGGTATACGTTGATGATATTATTTTTGGTTCTACTAATGATGTTTTGTGTAGGAATTTCGAGCGCATCATGCAGGATAAATTCGAGATGAGTGCTATGGGGGAAATGACTTTCTTTTTGGGCCTACAAGTACAACAAACCGAGTCTGGGATATTCATCCATCAGACTAAATATGTTGGTGACATCTTGAGCCGGTTCCAGATGTCTGATGCAACGCCCATCGGTACCCCATTGCCGCAAAATCACGGAATTACTCCAGACTTGAAGGGTGAAGCTACTAGCCCCTCATACTACCGCGCGATGATCGGATCTCTTATGTACCTCACAGCATCAAGACCAGATATAATGTACCCAACGTGCCTGCTTGCCAGATATCAAGTGAACCCGAAGGCCTCCCATCTTGCAGCTGTAAAAAGGATTTTTCGTTATTTGAAGGGTTGCCCTGACACCGGTCTATGGTACCCTAGGGATTATAACTTTGACTTGATCGCATTCAGTGATTCTGATTTTGGCGGATGCAAAATCGACGGCAAATCCACAACGGCTGGATGTCAGTTTTTGGGAAATCGCCTAGTCACATGGCAGTGCAAGAAGCAGACCTGTGTAGCTACATCCACATGCGAAGCTGAATACATTGCTGCCTCAAGTTGTTGCTCCCAAGTCCTATGGATCCAACAACAAATGCGTGATTACGGTTTTGAATTCCTAACTACTCCTATTTACGTTGATAATTCTGCTGCATTACAGATCACTAGAAATCCTGTGCAGCATTCAAAGACTAAGCACATCGAAATTAAGTATCATTTCATACGTGATTGCTTTGAGAAAAGGCTAATCGATGTTGCTTACGTCCACACCGATGACCAACGTGCCGACCTTTTTACCAAAGCATTTGACAAATCAAGATTTGACTATTTATTATTGGTAAACGGCATTAAGGTCAAGCAAGAGTAAAACCAACATCGGAAAATCATTTTTTTTAAATATCTTTGTGTTTTAAATTTGTCTTAGTTTATTGATTTTAGGGGGAGTAAATCCAAAATTTGAAAATCCAAAAACATCGAAAAATTTCAAAAACCCAAAAACAATAGAAAAACAAAAATGAGTTTCCTGGCGAGCAAAAGAGAAAATGATAGTACATCAGTAGTCTGTCCAAACCTCTCTAAACCTTAAATGCAAAATGAAAAACGATAAGCAGCTCTATATAAGATGTATCGGTAGGCTCACAATCATTTTAAAGTGTGCAGGGTGATATAAACTTAATCCGACTGAAGACCAGGTGGGAACCATTCATTGGCATATGGTCTTAGTACCGAAATTTCGTTTGAGAGATTGCCGAGGTTCTGAGATATTCGGTCTTTATGCTGCTTATCATCTGGGTATCATGGTTGTATCTTTTACCGAAAAATAACGGGGACGCAAGTCTAGATCTTCCATGATACTATACATACGTGTACATATTGCATACGACCTCAATAAGTGATCAACAATCACATGTCCAAACAAATAAGTGATATAATATCACAAATTCTTTCCGGGAGTCAAGTTCGTCTCTCTGCTGTACGAAAGTACTGACCTGTTCACGGACTTGCTCCTGTGCCCTCATGCATCTGAAAATCAAGTTCCTCACCAATAAGTGATTCTATCACATAGGGCTTGTTTTCAATCAAAATAAGTGAGAATCTCACATCATATACGGTCAAACAGATGATAATCGGTATACTCACCGGTAAGATGAACCCTCGTGCATACCTTGATACGGGAATGTGTCGTGATGTGGATGAACACCGGTCGGTGAGTATAAATCATACCTTAACGTATCCCCTCGCCATGATTACATCTGATAAGTTGAGCTTAAGTGGACAACAATACCGATAGTTGTTATAGGATGCTTATCTTAATGTTAACTAATTGAACAACAAGAGCGTTTTGGCATGACCGTACACTGATATGATTCTCTTACCCTCGAAACTCGCAAAAAGAATGTCTGTAAATATTTATTTAATGCTTTCAGTTTCTGCATCTTTGTATATATTTATTTACTGCTTTCTGTCTTTACATTTGAAATATTAAAAATACCAAAAAGATTTTAGGTGTGTTTTAATATAAGCTTTATAAAAGCCAAAAAGATTTTATTTCTATTTTATTTTCGATCGTACGATGTTGGAGCTCGAGTCTTCGTTACCTGAAACCTGAACGAAAACCGAAATGACTAAATCTTCATAAACGGTCGAAATTTGCAAAGTGTTGAAAGTTAAAATTGAAATTGATAAAATAATTTAAACTTTCAAACTGTCGGACGGTGTTTGATTAAACAATGGTCACATGTGTGTCGTTTGCTTATGATATTCCAGGCAGTTGTTCTCATTACGCGTTTAGATTTCTTGCATGTGCAGATTCTAAAGGCAAGGAGAACATGGTCGATGACAAGCTTTGGAATGAAGACACGACGTGAAGGCACTCAAGTGATAAAGATGATCGAGTTGCCGCTGACCATCATCAACACCACAAGGATCTCAATTCATAAAGAACAAGTATTTCACGAGCCTAACTCAAGGGGGAGCTTATGTTAAGGGGGAGTTTGTCAACACACTTCCTACATCGAACGGGGAGTTTGTTGATACACTTTCTGCTTTCAAGACGTGAAGACTTTAAAGATCCTCCGACATTGAAGACGAGAAGAGACGTCAAAGACTTGAGGTCACACAGATCGAGACAAAGCTACAGCCAGACAAAGCTACAACCAAGGGGGAGTTTGTTGGTGCACTTGTGTCTGTACTTTGTCTGTATTTCGTCTTGATACAAAACGATGTCTTTGATGTAAGATTGATGTAAGTTTGACCAAGTCAACCATCCTCCGGTTTGACTTGGCCAAACAGTTAGACAATGGTTGAAAGATGTTTGGGTCGAAGGATGTGTCATCGAAGGATTGTTTATATCCTTCGATAAACTCGAAAGATAACCTTCGAAGGATAGACCACGAAGGATATCATCCTTCGTGGTATATGTGATCCTTCGATGGGTTCCTGGTCGACAGATGATCTTACGATCAGTCTGTCTGATCCTTCGACCAGACATGCTGTGTTCGGGTATAAATACCCATGTTGTGTGTTCACTTCAGAGAGAGACACTAGAGACACATAGAGAGCATTCTGTTCAGAACACACACACACGAAAGTTAGAGAGAGTTTATAGAATACATCTGTAAACCTTGTGCTTGTAACCGAACCTTTCATACGCATTAATACAAGTGGTGTTAATCGTTGAATATTGTGTGTTTGTGTTTATCATTGCTTGTTCTATCTCGGTTTGCATGCTAACTTGGATTCCGCACTCGCTAGTGTGTTAGACATAACAAGGAATAGGTTTAACCTCAACCTCCGAGGGACCTACATTAAGGCATGCTCAAAACCACAAATCTTGGCTTTCCAATCCTTGGTTAGTAGAATGTTGAAACTGTTTAGGTCTCTATGTATCACCACATCTAGTCCTACACCACCGTCATGAAGGAACTTCAACCCGTTAGCAATATCAATGCATATCTTAAGTCGTTTGGTCCACGAAACATTACTATCCTTCAAATATCTATTGAGACTTCCATTAGAGGTGTGCTGGTAAACAATTATTTTTTCCTCCATTTCTTTACAATATCCTACAAGACCGATGATATTCTCATGTTTGTACTTAAAAAGAACTTCAAACTCTTTCAAAAACCCATGTTCTTGGCCGGTAAACCGGTTCACAACAACATTCTTATGTTTATTATTGTCTTGAACTGTTCCTTTGTACATCAATCCATGTCCTCTCCTTATAAATTTGTCCTCACTGAAGTTTTCTATGCCCATTTCTATGTTTTCAAGAGAAATTTTGAGAGTTTTCTTCCGGTTTTCCTGTGTATATAAATTTAAATTTCATTGATTTTAATATTGTCCTAGAAATAGAACCCGAAGAGAAGTAAACGAAAACCTTTTTGTATGGAATTCACACAATTTCATATACATTTTTTGTATTTAAAACAATACAAAACCCAAACATTAATTCTTGAGAGTATAGTTCTCAAAATAAAGATAGTGATTCTTTATACACAACTTATATATGCTTGGGTATCTGAATTATTAGCTTTATCATAAATCCTTCATATCTTTAAAATAAGAATGAATAAAAACATACACTATTTACCACTATTCATCAGGAATATAATGAAAAGTAATGCTTGAAAAACTTGACTTACTTGAAATTGTAATGCTTCCTTAAGATGGTGGATGACGACTTCAATTTTTGGTCGCTTGTCTTGGGTTCTTGCCAAACATCGATATGCAATATTTGAAAATGCATCCAAAGAATCCTCATCTGGTCTTACTTTTAGAGTTAAACCGAGTTCAGAAGCTTCATCCATTATTTTTGAATCTAACAATTCTTTAATTGTTCCCTTTTCAAAGTGTTTTTGAGCAATGGCTGCAAGCCCCTTATCATTTTCTTCCATGAAAATTTTATCATAAGCCAACTTCCCTGAGAAGATCTCAAATAAAACTACTCCGAAGGAGTAAATATCTGATGCTTTTTTTAACCTGCCTGTCCTAGCATATTCTGGGTCCAAGTACACTTCTGTGCCTGCAATAGTTTTTGTATTGATGGTGCTGCCCTTTTGATTTCCGGAGTGAACTTTAGATAGCCCAAAGTCAGCAATTTTTGCCTCCCAATTTTTACCCAACAGAATATTGGCACTTTTTATATCACGATGAATTATTCTACTTTTGCCCTTCATGTTTGTGTGCAGGTAATTCAATCCGTGTGCAATATCAATGCACATCTTCAAACGTTGTGCCCACGTAAGACTAATGATCTTATCGGTGCTTCCCAAATAATCATCCAAACTTCCATTAGAAGCATGCTCCTAGACAAGAAGCATTTCTTTACCTTCAACACAAACTCCAAGAAGAGAGACTATGTTGGGATGCTCACATTTACGGAGTACATCAAGTTCAGCAAAGAACCCCTGTTTTCCTTGGCTGTCTGCTCTACCCAATATACGTTTTATAGCTACACTGCAGAACATATTAGAAGAATCACATCTACTCTTCATTTTTTTTGCCCAGGAACTTCTAATATGTAGATGATTCAGTTCTGCTTTGTAGACTGCACCATATCCGCCTGAGCCAATAAGATATTTTCCATCAAAATTATTCGTGGCCAACCGTATTACCTCAAGAGGAATCACAATTTTTTCTTGCACCTGGAACATTACCCGAAAAAAAAGATGTTGGAATATAATCAATTACACCTTGGTCAATTATGTCTTTATGTATTATTATATTTAGAGTCTAAAGTGTATTTGTAAATAAGTCGAAAATACCAAAGTGTATAACTATATTCGTATATGTGTGTCATTTGATGAAACGACGCGTGGGTCTTCTTTGTATCAGTATATTATATTGAAGAACATAAACCATTTAAGAGTTACACACCCAGAATTTCAATTCATAATTATCGTTTGATTGTGTATCTTGATTGACTTAATTGTTTCTTATCAATTCTTGGGCAAGAATTTGTAACAGAGCTTCAAGGTTTTATCACAATCATCACAACCCTCGTCCCTGATTATCATAATTGAATTGACAACTCTAAAATCGATTAGTCCCATTCAAATTGGATTGTTTCTTTAATCAATTTTATTGAAGACTGATTGAAGAATTACAAATCGAAAACCTAATTTTGATTCGGTTTGTTGATGACCAGAGAATCCAATTAAGGATTCGTTTTGGAAAATTCCTTTGCTGATTCACGACGATTCTAACCAGTGATTGTTCTTTGACTCCAAAGAAATGCTGCAAGATTTGGAACCATGGATTCCTGATTGTCACTGAATTTGAAGAAAAAGACTGCAGAACCCAGATTTAAACAAACTCTTGAAAGCAAATCAAGGAACTCGAATCTATTGTGATACCAGAAATCAGACTCAGGCATTGCACCACAGTTACAAGTTTTGGAACTCTAATTGCGTAAGCATCAAGAGACAGCCTCTTGTTTTTCCAAGTCCATAGTTTCGAATTTATATTTGTTTGCCTCAGATTATTAGACAAGTTTTAGACTTGAGAATTATTGCGACTTGAACCATTCGAATATGAAAACATAGAGCTCTTAGAACTCCCTATGAACAGTAAGATTGTAGAAACAAAGCATGTTAGACACAAGTCCAAATACTGGTGTTTTGATACAATACAAGAAAGTGGAAACACTTTCAAATTTCCAACGCCCCATATTAAAACCGTTTCGGCGATACGTATCAAAACCATTTTGGAGGCAGATGGCCTTAAGGAGATATTTGAACCAAGTGAAACGACGCAATCTGATGTAAAAAATGATAAGACTGCTATGGCATATCTATTTCAATCACTAGACATTTGAGACACGTTGAATACTAGACACATGGGGGTGGGTCGTGTGCAAAAGGCATGTCTCAAACACTTAAATCTGAATTTGAGTTGTTGCAAATGAAGTAGGACACAACCGATTCATTCACCGCCAAAATGGTATTGTCTCTAGAGCAAATGAACTAGGATCCGCGTATGATCAACCAACTCTACTACAAAAGTTACTAAATTTCGTACGTGAGAAGTTCATTCAAATAGTTGCATCAATAGAACAACGATCCGACTTAGATTTAATGACTTTAGAGTTTAGACGAAGCCATCGGAAGACTTAAACTTTCAAGGAACCAGTCAAACTAAAGAAAGGGAGTCGTTGAAAATCAAGATACGTTATTGTTCACGCGACACCTTGGATTTAAAAAGCACGAAACACACAAAAGCGAAAAGATCTAAAATCAAGGCGCAAAGCGCAAAAGAGGGGGCCTTTCGTACGCGAGGCGCAAGGCGATTATATATATTTTTTATATAATGTATAGGTTTCTAGGGTCATTTACCCAATATTTAGACACAAATACGCTTTATATATTTTTAGTATTGAAAATATATACATGTACAGCCTGAAAAGCTTGATATACAACAATCTGTTGCACAAAAATGTGGCATATACACGAGGCACACGCCTCAACTGTGCATTACATACAGAGTGTGCTTCAGCCTACATAAGTTGAGGCTTGCGCCTCACGCCTAAGACGCGTTTTTTTAAAACCAAGCGTGACACAACAACAATTTCAGCCATGGATAACATAATGCAAGATGAGGGCAAAGAAGGTTTAATCCACATGGTCGAGGTCATGGAAGATTTACACCATCAAATAAGGAAGATTCCAACAGAAACTAAACAACTAACAATGAAAGAGCAATGGTTCCTGCCAACAATGGCAACCGATCATTGATTGTTCAAGCTGATGAAAACTGTGATTGGTTTGTACAATTAGGTAACCGTGGTCGAGGAGGAACCGCATGCTATGCCGAAGTTGTGAAGAATGTTAGCGATGGGGAGTCCTCAGGGAATGATGACAGTTCAGGGTATAGTGGGAGTTCAGGTGAAGATGAATCTGAGTTCAGGTGAAGATGAATCTGAAGCTGAGATAAGGGAGATTATTGATGCTGAGGTAGATGATTTACTGGTTGAAGCTGATTTGTTGAAAAGCAAGGATGAAGTGATATCGAAGGAAGTAGCTGGTTCATCTGATGATTTCTCCAAGTATTTTTCTGATGATGGATCATCTACTTTACATGGTGCATTAATGGCTGGTTTGGATTGCCAATCCAAACAGGTAAGTGTCGTAAACCTATCTTTTCTACGTGTGTTGAATGTATGGAATTAAAAGGTAACTACTTAGAATTAGAAGGTAAATTTGCACACACCAAGAGTCACTATCAAAGTTTGCTTGTTGAATTGACAAAGTACACTGAAGCTAATGCGGGTAATGCGGGTCCGAAGAAAAATGAAAAGGACTGTAAAACAACGATTGAAACCATAAGGAAAGATAATTCTTAACTTAAAGTAATTTTTTTTAATAAACAACCCGGTATTAATAGCTACATTAATAACATTGAAGAAACAAAGAGAGAGCTAGCCCTTGCATGATGTGAGCATGATGCAATCAAACAAAAACAGTTCCTCCAACTCGAGATATGTTTTGGATCATATCATTGATGTCCAAAAGAAGAAAGGAGATACATTGGATATCAAGCTTGTCCTCCTTGGATGAGACACAACTACACCAAGTTGCCTGATAACGAGGATATGCCACAATTCGAGGCCACTGTTCCTCTAGTAATACCGCGTATGACTGCTACGGTTCGGTCTACGAAAGCCCTTGTTGAAACCTGTGAAAACATGAATTTGCTTTATACCTTGACTGGTTCTGATAAAATCTATTCAAACAAAGATTTCCCAATCTGAAATGTCAATCAATCTCTAACCGATAAAGTTTTTGAAGACATAAGTAAATTTTTGGGAGAGTCGAGCCCAAGAGTTGTGATAACCCAATGTGCTCCTATCCCAAAGGCAAAAATTCAAATACAGTATGGAAATAAAAAACTTCAAGATCAACAAAGTCAAAATCACGCTAATCAAGAAAAGGGAAAGGGCGAAAGAGCTTAGAACAAGAAGAAGAATCACAAGATGAACTTCGTGAGGTCTTGGTCTCGAGGGATTGATAAAATTCAAACTTTTGAAAACAAATCCAACACGGATTTTGTTAAAACACGTCCAGATTTTGAAACAAAATTGTCAATACAATCATGCACAACACGCAAATTGTGCTGACCCAGAACCAAGTACCTCGAGGTCATAGAGTTCATCTTCAAGTTATCATGAGCATGCCGAGATTTGTGGAGCGGATATCATGCTTTGAGTGCAATGAATATGGAGATATTGTCAAGAATTGCCAATATCTCACGAAAGGAATGGCAAATGTCATTTATGAGATACGCGGTCTTCATGTGGTTTATCACCTGGACTTCATGGTTGTTCTTTTAACGACAAAATAGCGACGCAAGTATAGAACTTCCATGACGTCATACATCCGCGTATATATTGCATACGACCATCAATAAGTGATATTTTTATCACATCCACCTCTGAATAAGTGATTTATAATCACATCAATCAACCGAGAGTCAAGTTCATCTCTTTTTCGGTACGATGGTACTAACCTATTCACGGACTTGATCTCGTGCCCTGCATTCATCCGAAAACCAAGTTCCTTATAAATAAGTGATTTTATCACATAGGGCTTGTTTTCATCCTCCAAATAAGTGAGTATCTCACATCTTATGAGTCAAAACAGATGATAAACAGTAAACTCACCAGTAAGATGAACCCTCGCACATACCTTATACGGGAATGCATCGGTCAATAAGTATAAATCATACATTATGTGTATCCCCAAGCTAAGATTACATCTAATTGTTGAGTTTATGTGGACAACAATACTGATAATTATTATAGGATGCTTATCAAAATGCTAACTAGTTGAACAACAAGTATGTCTTGGCTTGAGTGTACTCTCATATGATTCTCTTAGTCTCGAAATTCGCAAAAAGAATGCATGTATATATTTATTTATTGCTTTCCGTCTTTACATTTGAAAAATTCAAAATACCAAAAAGATTTTAGGTATGTTTTAATATAAATTTTGTAAAAGCCAAAAAAATTTTGCTTCTATCTTATTTTTTATGGACCATTGTTGGAACTCGAATCTATCCCACCTAAAACCTCATTGAAAGCCAAAAAACAATCGCAAATTCTTAATGGTCAAAGTTGACAAATTTTGTAAGTAAAAGGCCTAAAATTTGAGAAATTTTAAAACTTTCAAAGTGTTGTCAGTTGGTAGTTGAATGAGAGTTGGTCGCATGTGTGTCGACTACTAATACTCTTTGAAATCAGCTGTTAGTAAAGTTTTCAGTTGAAGATTCTGTATGATTGGTTAATACCCTAGCGGTTGTTCTCATTACGAGTTTTAGCTTTGTTATGTGTGCATATATGCCATCCAAGCAAGCTAAAGGCAAAGAGAACGTTTTTTAAGATAAGCTATGGGCGTGATGACACGGCATGAATGCAATTAGTGATCAATTTGCAACTGACCACTCCTCAACATCACGAGGATCTGAAGCTTTGAAGATCAAAGATTCACAAGCTACATTCAAAGGGGAGTTTGTTGATGCACCTCTTGATTGTAACCTATGACAACTTTGAAGATCCGTCAGTGTGAAGAACGAACCATCACGAGCAACATCCAAGGGGGAGTTTGTTGATGCACTTTTGTGCAGATGTCACTAGTGATGTTCGAAATCGACGACTTCAAGTGACGTGAAGAACAAATGATATCGAACATTCATAATATGTCAAGTAATATGGTATGCTTAAAAAATCGGTTTAAGAGTTGGGCCTTTGTTTATGACAAGGCCAAAATCACTACACATGGACTATTGTTTGAAAGATGCCATGCACCATGCATTTCATTGTCGATTGAAGCATCTCCTCATGATTGTCGATGTAAATCAAATATCATGTGGACTGTCGATTATTGATTGTCAATGTGGACTATCGATATCTATGTAAAGCCAATCGATAGTGACACTGTTGATTGGCACATGTTTACTGTCGAATGATCTTGTAGTGTGTAGTATATACATGGTTTTCGCGTCTCTTGTAAAGTGAGCTTGAATGAGCTAGAGAGAGTGTGTGTGTAGAGAGAGAGAGAGAGAGTTTTGTAGTGCTCATATTGTGTGTAATTTGTAACGAAACTCTGCTCGATTGAATACACGAAACCTTTAAAAGTTGATATCTCTGTGTATTGTTCACTCTCACTCGATTTATGGTGTGACTTGGATGCTACACTCGTTACACCATCCGAAACAAGAAATCACCTTGTTCGAGATCCGTTGTGGAGATCTACACTATTGTCATGCACTTGATTGGAATAGTTGGTGCTTTTCTTTCTCGTATCCATGCCATATCCTTAGGGGGCGTTTGGTTCGCAAGAATTTAATGGAATTGGAATCTGAATTCCATCTCTTAAGATGTTTGGTTGACAGAATGTGTAGGAATTGGAATCTTAATTCCAATCTTCATGTATTTGATTGACATGGGAATTGGAATTGGAATTGGGCATGAATTCCTTCAAATTCCTTTAGCTAAAGAAATTCAAAATCCTTCCTATAGATCAAGGAATTAATGTAAATTTATTGGAATCTTCGACTGTTTCGACCTGCGCCATTTCGACCCGTTCCGTTTCGACGCGAACCATCTCGACCCGAACCATTTTCACGCGAACTGTTTGGACTCGATCCGTTTTGACAAGAACCATTTTGACCCGTACCATTTAGACCCATGCTATTTCGACTTGAACCATTTGGAACCAAACTACTTTGATGCAAACCGTTTCGACGCGAACTGTTTCAACCCGAACGAACCGTTTCAACGCGAACCTTTTCGACTTGAATGCTTTCAACGCAAACTGTTTCCACCCTAAGCGTTTTGACGCAAACCGTTTTGGACTCGAACCATTTGGAACCGAACTGCTTTGATGTGAGTCGTTTCGACCCGAACCGTTTGGGACCGAACCGTCTTGACTCATACCGTTTCCCCCCGTACTGTTTCGATTCGAACAGTTTTATCCTATACCGTTTTCACCTGTACTGTTTCGACTCGAACCAATTTGATAGGAACCGATTGGAACCGAATTGCTTTGACGCGAAGCGTTTTGACGTGAACTGTTCGACGCACCGAACTGCTTTGACGCGAACCGTTTCGCCTCGTACCGTTCCCGCCTGAATCGGGGGTGGTGGGTGCCAGGGTGATGGATTCCAATTCATTTGACAGCCAAACATATTAAAAATGGAATTGAGATTCCAGTTCCAACAATTTCCCTTAAATTCCAAATCCAATTCCTTCAATTTCTAATTTATATACAAATTCCAATTCCAAAACATTCGGCGAACCAAACGCACCGTTGGAGTTTTCCAATTATTTCATCCAAAGTCATAGCAAGCAAATCCATCGTTTGCTTCATCAAGAAAGTATGAATATCCCAGTTCGAAAGTAAGGCTTCCAGAAGTTTCTCGTTATCTCTTCCTTGGTTTACACTACTTCATGTTTCAATTAACTCAGCAGGTGAGAATGCTAGTGATTTGTGCAAGAGGTTGTTGAAAACATGTTGTGTTTAGTAGATATTTCGTTGATTGTAACTAATAGTTTGCTTGAGGAAAAACAAATCTTAAGCGTTGGAATATTTGATATATGTGAAATTATATATATTTTATATCTTATATGTACTTGGAGCTTTTAATTTTTACTTAAGAAAATGTTAAATATGACACTTAGTCATTTTCCTATGCAGCTATAAATTCCTATAACATAAGGTGATAATGATGGAGCACTCTACTTGCTATAAATAAAGAATATGATAAGAAAAATAACTAGTTTTTTAACTTCAAACATTTACTGTTAGACTAAATTGTTTAGGTAGACAAGATTATTATTATTGAGGATACTAAATTGTAATTAGTTTATCTATATATAGGGCCTTGTATTCTCTATTCATAATCAATAAAAACCAATTACAATTACAACCAAATATACGCTTTGATTTGGTAACAGAGCTGGTCCATCCTAACCCAAATATACAAACCCTAGCTGCCGTCACTGTTCAACAGTACTGTTCACGTTTACTGTTCACTTTTTTTTTCGGCTGCAGCTTTTTGATCAATCAACCCTAACTGATTACTATGGCTGCCATTACACTCTTTACAAATCAAGAAAAGGCTACCCATAACTCTCACATTCCGTTTCACTCTAAAACCTACAAACTATGGCTACTGGAAACAGATAGTCGAACCCTTTCTTGCCTCGCATAACCTTTTCGGTTATGTGGACGGTACCATCCCATGCCCGTCACAGAATGTAACAACTGGAACTACCACTACTGTCAACCCTAGCTATGCTCCATGGATTGCTAAAGATGCCCATGTACGTATGCTTATTGTCAACACAGTCGCTGAAGAATCTTTTCAGCATGTTCAAGGTCAAACTTCTCGCGAGGTATGGTTATCACTAGAACGCGCTTATGCACCTGTTTCTTCCTCTCATGAATTTACCCTCAAAAGTCAGTTACTGAGAATCACCATGAAAGGTGATGAAAAATCAGCCAACTACTTGGCACGGGCCCAAGAGTATGCTACTGCTCTAGCCAACATAGGTGAACCAATGAAGGATAAAGACCTAGTCATGTTAACTGTTACAGGGCTCCGTGAAGAATACAATGGCCTCAAGGCTAACTTATTGGCTCGTTCCCCTCTTGTTACCTTTAACGAGCTCCATGGGTTACTAAGTGACCATGATTTTATGATCACAAAGATCTTGGTTGCAAATCAGCAGGTCCCACATGCGCTTTTTGCGGCTGCCACACCAGCACAGCAGCCCCTTACGGCTGCTGTCACACCCACTCAGCAGCCCAATATTGATACCATACAGCAGTAACTTCATACCCTTCAACTCATGGCCTCTCATTTGGGTTATCAGCTCAATCCTGCACCTTCATTACAACCACAGGCTTACTTTGGGTCTCGGTCATTTAACAACAACCGTGGCAACCGTGGCTCTCGCGGTCCTTCGCGTGGTAACTCTCGTGCTAACCCAAATAACCGCAATCGGGATACTAGTGGCACACGTCAATTTTCTTGGGCTTCAACCCAAAACACTGTTTATGGCCACTGTAACCGTTGTGGCATTGGTCATCTCCCGTCTCAGTGCCCTAATCAGCACAATCAGTCACGTGTAGCGCCACATGCAAATTATGCTACTTCCTAAGATGCTGGCTCACAATCAGGACTTACTTGGAAGCCCGATATGGGAGCTAATGGACATGCTACCCCAGACTTATCTGGCATTGACAACCCTGAAGCCTACTTTGGTAATGATTCTTTACTTATTGGTGACGGTAACCCATTACCCATTTTCACATTGGATCCTCAACCATTTACTCACCTAACAAAACCTTTAAATTATCCGATATACTTCATGTTCCTGAACTAAAACAAAATCTTTTGTCTGTTCAAAAATTTTGTGTTGATAATGATGTTTTCTTTGAATTTCACTCATCTTGTTTTGTTGTGAAGGACGAGTCTACACGCACTACCCTCCTAACGGGTCCCGGTGAACAGGGCTTGTACTCCATTCGTCTGCCACAACTCAAGTCTATTCCCAAGGTGGCATTCACTGCTGTCAAAGCTTCTTCCACCACTTGGCATCAACGCTTAGGACATCCTCATGCTCAAGTTTTTCGTTCCATTGTTTCACTTTTTTCTTTACCCATTTCGGACAAGTTTTCTAATAATTTATGTACTTCGTGTCAATTAGGCAAGTCTTCCAAATTATCTTTGTCAGACTCAACTTTTCGGAGTACCAATTTTTTAGACCTTGCTTATTGTGATGTTTGGGGGCCTTCGCCCGATTTATCATTTGATGGTTGTCGTTACTTTTTATTATGTGTAGATCATCATTCTAGATATATGTGGTTTTATCCATTAGTTCAAAAATCAGATGTCTACAACGTGCTAACAAACTTTATTAAATTGGCAGAACGACAATTTAACACCAAACTAAAAAGTATACAATCTGATTGGGGAGGGGAGTTTCGTCCTCTTACATCCTTTTGCACTAGTCTTGGTATCATTCATCGACGCTCTTGCCCTCACACAAGTGAGCAAAATGGGATTGTCGAGCGCCGTCATCGCCATGTTGTGGAAACTGGACTTACTCTTCTTGCACATTCCAGTCTTCCCCAACGTTTCTGGCAATTTGCCTTTGAAACAACCGTTTACTTAATTAACCGTCTTCCCTCTCGTGTCTCCTCCAACAAATCTTCGTATGAACATGTTTTAAACGGAAACCTGATTACTCCTTCCTTTCTTCGTGTTTTCGGATGCCAATGTTTTCCTTATCTCCGTCCGTACAATCGTCATAAGATTGAATTTCGATCCACCCCGTGTGTCTTTCTTGGCTACAGCCCTGTTCACCATGGCTACCGATGCTTTGACCCATCCACCGAACGACTTTACATTGCCCGACATGTTCGCTTCAATGAACACATCTTTCCATACCATACACCCATACCTACCCAATCCTCACCACTGCCCGAACCATCATATGTATCCATCTTTCCTGAACACCACCAGGCTTTCCAACCGAACCCATCCCACCCCCACCACCCTCCACGGATCCACTACCAACCGCCACCATCTCACCTGAAACTGCAACAACTTCACCACCCACTAACTCGTCTCCCGGACCCTCAACCGAACCCACCATGCACACGGCCCAATCAATCCCAACCCCTAGACCATGGCCTCCCAACCTACGTCCCCATCCCAAGCCACCCACTCGCTATGATCCCGCTGCCTACACTGCCACAACCACCCTCACCTTACCCATTGAGCCCACCTCTTTTACCGTTGCTAATAAGTCTATAGAATGGCGCCAAGCCATGGCTGACGAGTTGGATGCGCTCCATAGGAATGGGACATGGACATTAGTTTCCCCTACTCCTCATACTAATGTCGTTGATTGTAAATGGGTTTGCAGGTTGAAAAAGGATCAGAATGGAAAGATTAGCAGGTACAAGGCACGACTTGTGGCAAAAGGATTTCACCAGCAACATGGGGTCGATTATCATGAGACTTTCAGCCCAGAAATCAAACCTGCTACTATTAGGACTATCTTATCACTTGCCGTTACAAACAAGTGGTCCAAACCTGCTACTATTTAGACAGTTAGATGTCCAAAACGCCTTTCTGCATGGTGATCTTCAAGAGACAGTTTATATGCGACAACCTCCTGGCTTCGTTGATCAAACCAGGCCAGATCATGTGTGCTTATTACACAAGTCCTTATATGGGCTCAAGCAAGCCCCTCGTGCCTGGTTTACAAAACTGTCAATGGCTCTTCTTTAGTTGGGCTTTCACGGGTCCAAAACTGACCCGTCCCTATTCATTCTCAATTCAAGTGGCACGCTTGTCTATCTTCTAGGGTTGTTGATGAAGTTATTAAAGATTTCAGCTCTATGTTTGCACTCAAAGATTTGGGTCAGTTACATTATTTCTTGGGCATTGAAGTGGTGAATCATGGTTCTGATATGGTTCTGTCTCAACGCAAATATATTCTTGATATTCTTCACCGAGCAGGTCTTGCAGACTGCAAACCCGTATCATCCCCTATGAGTACCTCTCATGTCTTCTTACCTGATGATAGTCCTTTACTTGATGATCCTTCCAGATACAGGCAGACGGTAGGTGCTCTTCAATATGCAACCTTAACTCGCCTGGACATTGCCTTTGCAGTTATTAAGGTGTGCCAATTTATGCATGCTCCTACTGAGAATCATTGGGCTGGTGTGAAGCGCATATTGCGTTATCTGAAGGGCACGACTCATTTTGGCCTACTATTTCGTCACAACACAGGGTCCAGGCTACAAGCCTTTTCTGACTCCCATTGGGCTACTAATTTTCGGGCATTCTCGGATTCTGACTGGGCTGGTTGCCCTCTTGATCGTCGATCCACAGGGGGATATGCTATCTATCTGGGTTCCAACCTTATTTCTTGGTATGCTCGCAAACAACGAACTGTCTCTCGATCTTCAACAGAGTCCGAATATAAGGCTATTGCTGATACTGTCGCAGAACTGATCTGGTTAAAATCTCTACTTCATGAACTCGGTCTGGTTAGCAAGGCACCAACGCTTTGGTGTGATAATCTTGGTGCAACCTATCTCTCTGCCAATCCAGTGTTTCATGCCCGCACAAAGCATGTTGAAGTAGATTACCACTTTGTTCGTGAACAAGTTATTCAAGAAAAGCGGAATGTCAAATTCATCTCGACTGATGATCAAATTGCTGATGTGTTTACAAAGCCCTTATCTTCACAAAGATTTGAGTTTCTACGGTCCAAGTTGCAGGTCTTTCCCCGCCCTCAACTTGCGGGGGAATGTTAGACTAAATTGTTTAGATAGACAAGATTATTATTATTAAGGGTACTAAACTGTAATTAGTTTATCTATATATAGGGCCTTGTATTCTCTATTCATAATCAATAAAAACCAATTACAATTACATTCAAATATACGCTTTGATTTTTACTTACCTGAATGTCTAATGCTTTCTCAAGAGACTTGATGACAACTTCTAATGTAGGACGTTCGCTTGGAGTTTCTGCCAAACACTGATGTGTGATTTTGAAAAACGTATCTAAAGAATCTTGAGCTTCTTCCGTTATCCTAGAACATGCCATATTCTGAAGTTTTCCTTTATTGAAGTGTTGCTTTGCCATAGATGCAAGCCCATTGACATTTCCCGTCATGTTAAATTGACGATCGGCCAACCTCCCAGTTAGGATCTCAAATAAAACTATTCCAAGATAGAAAATGTCGTTAACAACAAGTCTTTGGCCTGCTTGCCCCAAAGATGAACTCAAATCTGACAACCTAAAGTCAGCTAACTTTGCAGTCCAATTCTCATCCAAAAAAACATTTGCGCTATCATACCTGGTTTGACCTTCATGTGGTGAAGGTACTTCAACCCATGTGCAATATCAAGGCAGATGCGTATTCGTTGCTCCAAAGTAAGATTAGACCTGTTACTAATTCTTCTCAAGTAATCATTGAGGGTTTGTTTATAAGCACATTCAAAAACAAGAATCATCTCAGATTCTTCACAACAAAAGCCAAGAAAGGAGAGTAGGTTGGGATGCTTACAATTAGTAAGCATTTCAACTTCTGCAACAAAGTCCTTTGTTGTTTTCTCATTGTCATGGTAGATGCGTCCAATAATTACTGTCTTCCGCACTTCACCTTTCTTCTGCCCTTGTATTGTTAACACATTTTCCCTATCAAAATAATTTAGCTCTGCTTTATAAACCTTATCATATCTGTGTGACTTGATGCGGTATGTTTCCGCAAAGTTATCTGTGGCCAGCTGTATTTGTGTGAGTGGAATCTTCAAGTTTGCAAACTCCTTTTGTTGCAACCATGTGTGCTAAGAAGAAAAAAAAGGGTATTCAAAGGCTAAACATAATAGTAATTATGAATAAAGACGATATTAAAAAGAAACCCATTAATATAGAATTTGTTTAGATTACTAATGTCCATAAACACAATTATTTTTGTTGAGCTTATTAAATTTTATTACCAAAAAAGTATATTTTAATATACATCCAAAGACTTCATCATGCAAGGCATGTAATGTAAGTGATACCTAAATTCAAAGCGACTAATGTAGATTATGGATGGGACCAACTGAACAGCAAACCCCAGTGGTTGGACCGGATTACAAAATATTTTTTTTTTCTACCAAAATCCCATTGTTGATTCATTAAAAGCCTCATACTTGCTTATTGCAGGCTTCACTCATCATCGATTTTTGAAACCGGTCCAACCGTCGGACCTATAAGGCAGTTGTGGTTCAATGACTGTATGAATACATTATATTTTCAACTAGCATTTACAATTGTTATATTTGTTTATACTTAATGAGAAATGATTTAAAGTGGAAAGATAGTGTTTGATGAATAAGTTGCCTGGTTTAGGCTAGGATTTTATAATTGAGGAACTCCAAATAACCAAAAAGAAAATCACTTCTAAAACAAACCCTATAGTTGATAAAATCATTTTTATCAACCTTAAATGCCTAAAACTTAAAGTTTGTTAGCTATTAATGGAAAATAAAGTATCATGAAGGTACTTACAAGATTTTCATGTTTCCATTGAATATCAAAAGCTTCCTTCAGCCTTTTCAAAATAAAGGTGCGTTGCTTGTCAGGTTGTACCCTTAAGCAATCATAGGCTATTTCTGAGAAGATGGGAAGTGACTGTGGGTGCATTTGTTTCCTTAGATGTGGATCAATGATATCATCCAGCAGATCTCCCTCCTCATTATGGTTTTTCTTCATTTTAGCTATATATTGATCCACATCGTTAACCGTTGCTTTCCTCCCATAAAGCACTTCCAACAATATCACACCAAAAGAGTACACAGGGTTTGTTTTGTCGTACGAGCTGAATGCAATAGAAATTAGTACCTTGGCTTCCCAATCTTTATCTAACAATATTTTAAAGCCCTTCATATTATATCTTCTTGTGATATTATCATTGGTCCAGTATCTCAAGGCAAGTGCAGCACCAAAACATATTTGCAGTCTTTCCAGCCATGTGAATGTAAGGATTTTAACAGAGGAGAACAGCTAATAAAATAATTTGGCAGCAAAAGGAAGTTTATTAATGATACTCAATGAACCAAGAAGGAGATGAGAAATAGATCTACAGAAAGATGATGGGAAAGAGACAACTCATACAATTTCATTCTCCTCTCACACTTCTATCATGCTCTTATTATATAAATCTCATCAAAGTTAGTTACTCCCTTAGCTGACGTGTAATGATCTCACTCCTTCAATTTAGCTGGCACTTTTCTTTCTCGGTTACTCTTTCTTAGCTCCTTTGGGACCACATCTGGCATGTCACACTTTTCATTAGTTGAGCCCATTTTAGTCATAACATTTCCTCCCCCTTTAAGAACCACCTTGGCCTCGAGGTGGAGGTCAGGATACTGCTGAAGTAGGAGGCTTTTGTCTTCCCAAGTAGCTGCTGATTGAGGAAGGCCAGCCCAGTGAACTAAATATTGCTCTACCATAAGATCTCCACGAGTGATAGTACGTGTGTCGGAGACCCGAAGGGGTTGTAAAGCCAACGTGGTGTCCGAGTTAATGAGTTCCAGTGGAGTGATCTGATGGTCAGGTTTGCCTACGCATTTACGCAGCAGAGAAATATGGAAAATGTAGGTCCCGAAATCTGAGGATCGATTACGAACCGAATCACTTGTTTATAGTAAACACGGTTACGTGTGCGGAATCCACGTAACTATGCCAAATCAAACATATATAGCATAAATAACAACGGATTAATCAATGAAACACAATCTATTGATTAACGGGATGAGAACCGATTACAACTGATACAAACACAGTTCAGATGGAATTTTGGCAGAGTTTTGTTACTATAGTCTATTTCTCATCTCTGAGTTCAAATGAACACAAAGTGTTGTTTATATAGCCCCTGGACCACTGATATCGACGAAACACACAAGTGTTTGACGAATCTGAACATGGGCCAGACATTGGGCCTGGAACAGCCCAATACATGACGAATCAAGATCTGATTCGTCAGTTCATGACGAATCAAGGTCTGATTCGTCATGACCTTCAACGAAACAGAAGCTTGAACAATGGTCTGTTTCGCCATGAAGTGTTACGACGAAACAGAATTCTGTTTCGTCGAGGACTGCAACTGTTGAGTTTGTTCCTGTTAACAGACAGCAACAATCAGCAACACATAAACATAGTAATGACAAAACTACCCTTTAATGCAACATGCATTGTTCATAATACATTACATACCAAAAGAGACAAATAAGTTGTACACAAGTAGATAGGAGGATATCTGACTTGGTCAACATAACATACAGACTCGATAATTAATAAAAGACCATATAAATTACATCGTTAAATAAGACTAGTTACAGACACTAAAAATGCATCAACAAACTCCCCCTTGTCTGTTACTCGTCTTTGGTCTTCTAATCTTCCTTCAGTGTTGTTCGGACCACGAACTGCCCGAATGAATACCCCTGTAGTAGCAAAAACATGCTACTCGCTGAAACTTTAACGCTTGGCGTGCATCTTGATCTTCATAGAAAATATCATGACGATATAATCTTCCAATATCAGCTTCAGACATGTTGACGATCCACATCGGATCCAACATCCGATAATTAGCACGACCATCTCTGAACACAATAACATGCATCAACAACACATATTTAATCAAAGAAAAACAAGGTTTCAAAAGGGTTTCTGAGGGTTTTCGGATGAAAAACCCGACGGTTCAAAGTGTTCGGAATGTAAATCAGAACATGTTTCTACCTTTGAAGTTTGTAAAATTTTGACTAAAAACTGATGTTTTGAGCGATTTTGCAGAGAAACCGTAGGTTTGGTGTTTTTGTTGTGTGATGAAGAAGATAACTGATGTTTTGAAAAAGTGAACAAGTGGGACCTATATATATACTGCCTTGTCTCGACGAATCAGAGGATTCGACGAAACTGAGATGGGCCCGGCGAAACAGAAACATGGGCTTGAACTTGGGCCTAAACTTTTAGCCCATGACGAAACAGATTTGGGCTCCTGTGATTCGTCGTCTGTTATGACGAATCAGATGTGATTCGCCGACTAAGGTCTGATTCGTCGACTATTGTGATTCGTCGACACTTGTGATTTGTCGACAAGTCCGTTTCACCAACAGATTTTTCAAAAACAGTAACACCCAGGCTGGAAATATTTTGCAGTCAAAACAGTAACACAGGCTGGAAATATTTTGCAGTCAAAACAGATTATGAACACAATTCCATTCAGTTTGAATTTTCAAATGCAAGAACGTTTTTATGAAGAAGGTTTCAGGCTTCCGGTAGAAAACACCAAGCAACAACTTCGGCTTAATCAGAAACGAACTTTACACAAATATACTAAAAACAAATTTAAAGCATGGTAAACTAAATGAAAATGCGAAAAACTGTTAAAAACAGTAAACAACTGTACAAGTGCAATCTTTTTGCGAATCTCAAGGACAAGGAATCATACCAGCTTACGGTCTTAGTCAACATGATTTTGATTCTGTTTAAAGCTCTGGATAAGTATACTACCTCGATTATCGGTATTGTGGTCCACATAAGCTCAAACTGATCAGACATAATCATAATTTAAGAGATACGATTAACGGTAAGGATTATACTTACAAGTCGATGTAAATCCACTCACGACACATTCCCGTATCAAGGTATACACGAGAATTCATCTTACCGGTGAGTATACCGATTATCATCTGTTTGACCGTATAAAAATGTGAGAGACTCACTTATTGATGAGGAACTTGATTTTCATATGCATGAGGGCACAGGAGCAAGTCCGTGAACAGGTCAGTACTTTCGTACAGCAGAGAGACGAACTTGACTCCCGCAAAGAATCTGTGATAAATTATCACTTATTTTGTTGGGACATGTGATTGTTGATCACTTATTGAGGTCGAATGCAGTATGTACACGTATGTATAGTATCATGGAAGATCTAGACTTCGTCTCCGTTATTTTTACGGTTTGATACAACCATGATACCCAGATGATAAGCAGCATAAAGACCGAATATTTCAGATCTCGGCAATCTCTCAAACGAGATTTCGGTACTAAGACCATATGCCAATGAGCGGTTCCCACCTGACTTGAAGTCTGTTAGGTTTGTATCATCCTGCACATTTTAGTCTGATTGTGAGCCTACCGATACATCGTTAGTAGAGATACTTATCATTTTTCTTTTTATTTTGCATTTTGAGCACATTGACCGACCACACCAGTGAATTTCATCATTTTCCTTTATCCAAGAAACTCATTTTTGGTTTTTCTATTGTTTTTGAATTTTTGAATTTTTCAAAACGAAACGACAGAAAGTAAAGACATCTTTTTGGATTTTGAACTTTTTCAATGTTTTTGTATTTTCGTGAAATATCTCCCCCTAAAATTCGCAAAGTTTACGAAAACTAAAATCTTTTTGAATTTTCAAAGTTCATAAAGAAAATATTTACAAAAACGATCAGCCAAAGAAGTTTACTCGGGTATCACCTTAATGCCATTGACCAAAAGTAGATAATCAAAACGTGATTTATCAAAAGCTTTTGTAAACAGGTCGGCACGTTGGTGATCAGTGGGGACATGAACGACATCGATTAACCTCTTATCAAAACAATCACGGATAAAGTGATATTTAATGTCGATGTGTTTAGTCTTAGAATGTTGCACAGGATTTCTAGTGATTTGCAAGGCAGCATTATTATCAACAAAAATACGAGTAGATAGGAATTCTAAACCGTAGTCGCGCATTTGTTGTTGTATCCAAAGAACTTGGGAGCAACAACTCGAGGCAGCAATATATTCTGCTTCACATGTTGATGTAGCAACACACGTTTGCTTCTTGCACTGCCACGTGACCAAGCGATTTCCTAGGAACTGACATCCTGCTGTTGTTGATTTGCCATCGATTTTGCAACCACCGAAATCAGAATCACTGTATGCAATTAATTCAAAACTATCATCCCTAGGGTACCAAAGACCTAAGTCTGGGCATCCCTTCAAATAGCGTAGAATCCTTTTGACAGCTGACAGATGAGAGGCCTTCGGGTTTGCTTGATATCTTGCTAGTAAGCATGTTGGGTACATGATATCAGGCCTAGAAGCGGTAAGATACATGAGAGATCCGATTATGGCACGATAGTACGAGGAGTTGATGCTTTCTCCCTTCAAATCCGGAGTAATCCCGTGATTTTGCGGAAGTGGGGTACCAATGGGCGTTGCATCTGACATTTGGAATCGGCTCAAAATGTCACCAACATATTTAGTCTGATGGATGAATATCCCAGACTCTGTTTGTTGAACTTGAAGGCCCAAAAAGAAATTCATCTCTCCCATAGCGCTCATTTCGAACTTTTCTTGCATAACACGTTCGAATTGCCTGCACAAAGAGTCATTAGTAGACCCAAATATTATATCATCAACATATACCTGCACCAGCAGAAGATCTTCATCTTGTTCTTTGATAAAGAGTGTGCAATCAATAAGACCTCGTCTAAATCCATTCTCCAGAAGATAGTTTGATAAGGTTGCGTACCAAGCCCTAGGTGCTTGATGTAGACCATAAAGAGCTTTGTTGAGCAACCAAACCCGATCGGGGTGAATAGGATCTTCAAAACCTGGAGGTTGTTCGACATGCACCTCTTCTTGAACAATACCATGAAGAAAAGCACTTTTAACGTCCATCTGGTAAACTTTGAATCCTTTGAAAGAAGCATAAGCTAAGAAGATTCGAATAGCTTCCAGACGTGCAACAGGTGCATAAACTTCATTGTAGTCAATGCCTTCAATCTGACGAAAGCCCTGAACAACCAGTCTCGCTTTGTTGCGAATAACAACTCCACGATCATCTTTCTTGCATTTATAAACCCATCGTGTTCCAATTTTCTTGTAATTCTCCGGTTTTTCAACAAGCTTCCAAACACCAAGCTTTTGAAATTGCTGCAGTTCGTCCTGCATGGCTTCAACCCATGAATTATCTTTTAAAGCTTCCTTCCAAGATTTTGGTTCTTCCTGTGAAACGTAACACGCGAAAGACCAATCATTTTGTAGACCAGATTCTCTAATAGCTGAATACAAACCAGCACTCGGGTTGTTTCTCAGCTGATTACGTGTCTGCACACCTTGTTGGACATCTCCTATGATATTCTGCTGTGGATGGGTATCGTGTATCCTCATTTCAGGATTTTCAGGAACACGAGCATCAACACCCAAATTGTTAATATTAAGATCAACAACCAACTCTACACCTGGAATATGAGTAGAAGTGGATGCATTTCCTTCAGCAGTATCATCGACTTGCACATGAGGAGTATCAAGAGAAATACCCTGAACTGGAACAACTGGAGATTTAGTGCCTTCAGTCGCATCCAAATTTTCTTCATCTTCTTCTGATGACTCATTGTATTCAGTAGCATTCTCAACTTCCTCATTTTGAACCGTGTTGTTAGACGAATTAGAACTTTGTGAGTTAACAACAACAGGTCTAACTAATGACGACTCAGCAGCATTGTCACTATCAAATATCATTCTAGCAGCTGCAGAATCTTCATCAAAGATTGGCAGGTCAAAGGAGTTGAATAGCCCATCATAATCGAACATCCAAGGATCACCTGGAGCTTTAACAGGATTTGTATATCTCTGAACCCTTACTTCACTCCATAGTTCAATCTTTTTGGTAGTCAGATTCCAAACACGAAAATTTGGTGTAGCATATCCAAGGAAGAAACCCTCGATAGCTTTCGCTCCAAACTTTCCATCCGGATCAATCATAGTGCATGGACCACCAAAAGGTTCTAGAATTGAAAGATCTGGTTTCCTTTTCTGTAGAAGTTCGAAACAAGTCTTGCCATGTCTCTTAACTGTAAGAACTCGGTTTAATGTGTAGCAATCAGTCGACACAGCCTCTGCCCAGAACCGAACAGGAAACGCCGACTCTACCAGCATTGTTCTTGCAGTTTCAATTATCGTCCGATTCTTCCTCTCCGCGACACCATTTTGTTGTGGAGTGTAAGGAGAACTGTATTCATGAAGAATGCCTTTAGAAGTACAGAACTCATCCATAACACGGTTTTTGAATTCAGTTCCATTGTCGCTTCTGATCCTCTTAACTTTCAACGAATAGAGATTTTCCAACATTGTAAGAAGATCCTTGAGGATGCCAGGAGTATCACTCTTGTGTGCCATAAAAGCTACCCAAGAAAATCTAGAGTAGTCATCAGTAACTACTAAACAATACCCATCTCCGAACGTTGTTTTGTGTCTCATAGGTCCAAAGAGGTCCATATGAAGACGTTCGAGAGGCATGCCAACAGTGTTGATTTTCTTTAAAGGGTGAGACTTCTTTGTTTGTTTCCCTTTCTGGCACGAAACACAGATATCTTGTAGATGAAAACTTTTCACGGGTACGCCATTCACAAGATTGTTTTTCACCAAATGGTTCATTTTTCTCAAGTGAATGTGTCCCATTCTTCTGTGCCAAGATATAGACTCCTTCTCCGTGGCTTTCGAGACAAAACATGTGACTTGTGCAGAAGTAGTAATCGCTTGACTCATATCAAGAACATAAAGATCATTGACTCTTGGAGCCGATAAGAGAATCCATTCATCAGGAATTGTGAAACCAGGTTTAAGCACATAACAACCGGCATCATCGAAATGCACGGTGAACTTTTTATCGCAGATTTGCGACACACTGAGAAGATTATGATCAATTTGACGAACATAATTGATCTTATCGAAACATACCACACCATTGGAAATCATTCCCTCTCCAGTGATGTAACCGCCTTTGTCTCCAGCGAAAGCAACATAGCCTCCTTTAATGTTTCTCACATCATATAGAAGTCGTAAGTCGCCCGTCATGTGCCTAGATGCCCCACTATCAACAATCCAATGACTATTAATAGTTCCTCCTGGAACATCCTGCACATTATCATCCAATGATTAATTAAGGATGGGGACCCAAGCCAAAGTGGTCTTGGGTCGTCCCTGAGCATCACGAATAGTGATCTCGATTTGTTGATGGTTTTCCAAACAAACAGCTCCCCCTGAACCTTCACTCTTCCTAGGTTTCCAAGTTTGTTTTTGTTTACCAGATTGAGTTTTGTAAACAAATTTTGAAATTTCTGGTTTTACAGGTGAACTTGGTTCCCTTGGAACAGAATTTACTTTAGATTTTAAAGCCTTTTCTATTTTCTTCACATCTTGATGTCGTTGTTTCGATTCATGTTCTTTAATAGTTCTTTTATCATGTTTAGGTGAAACAGGACGACATTTAGGGTGAATCGATTCAGGTGATGCTCTTTCAACAAATTTCGCTTTCGGAGTGTTAGCACAATCTTTGATGATGTGCCCAAACTCCCCACATTTAAAACACGTTCTCCTTTCAACAAACTTAGGAGAACTGGATCGACGATCAGATGTCGAACTTGTGTAACCTGAGGTACTAGCTTTTTCATCACACCCGTTTGAATGTTGAGTGTAATTGTTTTGACTATCACGTTTTAAAATTTTGACTTGTACAAAATCAGTGTTTGACTTGTTAGCAAAAGTCTCAATTTTATCTGTACCCCTCGATTCCACAAATTTAACATTGCTGTTTTTCTTCTGATAACGAGCCCCTTTTGTTTCAAATTTTGATTTAGAAACATTTGACAATTTAGCTCGTTGATCTGATTGTTTACCCTTAGAAGCAATAGGTTGTTGCTTTGAAGGTGATTTCTGATTTCCAAATTTCTTTTTAATTTCAGTCTTAGGAATTGGATTACATTGAGTCACATTAACTCCCTGAATCGACTTTCCCACAAACTTACTTGTGTTATTTTCAAAAACATTATCAATCAATGAAGGATTGACATTTTTAATTGGAAAATCATTATCTGAATAGATTTTAGAGTCACCAACCAAAGTATACAACACAATCTTACTTTTAATGGTAGACACAGGATCTATCACTTGTTGAACCACAGATTGAACAGCAGGGGTAGGAGGATCACACAGAATATGATTCTCAATTGGAACTTCTACTCCTTTAAGTTTGTCAAGTGATTTATCCTGTTTACTCACATCTGATTCAGATTCATCATCCGACGACTCATAGTCCTCAATGGTTGGAGGACCTTGTTTCGTAGATGTTGACTCTTTTTGCTCAGAATTTGTACTTGGAGAATTGTCCGATTTGAACCCTAGGCCAGTAGTAGATTCCTCATAATCAAGAGGCACACTGGATTCAAACCGTGGCATTTCTTCTTCATCAGGCATATAAGTATAATCATGTCTCAAAGGGGGCGGACACTTCTTATACCCAACACCTTTCTTGTTTCCCTTTAGTTGTTGAACATCAATAATGTGATCGAGCACAAATCGGGAGTTAGAGTAACTCTCCAATTTTTGCTTGATTGCATCATGCTCACATTTGGCAATGGCTAGTTCCTTTTTAGTTTCCTCAACAATGTTAATGTAATCATTTATACTAACTTGTTTATGATAAACAGTTTTTGTCACTTCGGAAACATTTTTCTTTTGAATTTCAATCATAGATTTAAATTCTTTTTCGTTTCGAACCAAAGCCATATTCGCTTCTTTGCATTTAGCCATTTCAACAACTAAACTCTGATTGTGAATATGAATCGTATCACATTCAAGTTTTATTCTATCACATTCATTTTTCATATACTCACAATCTCTACAGTTGATAAGAATTTCGGATTTTACCTGACTTGTAGAAGCTGAGACATTTGCCATAAAGGCAGTCTGATAAGAAAAAGATCCGTCTTCAGAAAAGAACTTCTCCATTTCTTTAGATGCTACCTCAGCCTTCTTGATCAGAACTGATTTCTGACATTTCAACTCTTCTGCTTCATTCAATAAGTCATCAAGATTAGAACTTGCTTCTTTGCTCACATCAGATTCAGAACAATAATCGCCCGAAGTAGAACTTTCTTCATCTGAACTCCCGGTATTACCAGAACTGTCGTCACTATCAGAAAATTCTTCCTTATGAACGTGCTTGATGTGATTGATTATTTTTGCATAACACGCCGTTCCTCCTTTACCTTGATCACTTTCCCCAAGTTGTAAAGACCAATTAAACCCTTCATCAGCTTGTACGGTTAATGCACGACTTTCATTTGATGGTCCAGACTGATTCTGGTTAGTGGTGTTGTTTACAGCCACTATTCCTTTTCCACGATTGTCTTGATTAGCATTTGAAGTACTCGTCTGATTGCGGAATGGGTTCTGATTGCCTTGTCTGCTTGGTCGAGTGCACTCACGTTTGAAGTGACCCTTTTCCCCACAATTGAAGCATGTAACTGCTTCTTTATCAAAACCGTACTTTGTATCTTGTTTGCTTTCCAAAGAACTTCTTCCTGTTCGAACCATAAAGTCTTTCGCCCTTCTAACAGCACTTGCGAATGCCCACTTTATATCCATCAACTCCATTTCATCACGGTTGATTTGTAGATAGTCTTCGTTGGTTAAATTGATGTTTCCAATTTGACCTGCGACCAAACCGCAGTAAGCACTGACCATGGTATTAATAAGTTCCATATGTTCCTTTGCTACTTCAATGCTAACATTTGAGAGGTTTGATGTATCAACTTTGACTGTGTTAGGGTTTGGAGTTGGAGGATTGTTGGTATAATGAGCTTGCTGTTGTTGTTGTGGTTGGACTTGTGGTTGTGGTAGGGATGGATTAAAACCTCCTCCTGAATATGCTTGAGGTTGAGTAGTATTTACTGGAGGTATAAAAGGAATAAAACCTCCTCCTGAATAAGCCTGAGCTGAACTGGAACTAGCTGACGGGATAAAACCTCCTCCAGAATAAGCCTGAGGTTGAGTAGTAGAAACTGGAGGTATAAAAGGAATAAAACCTCCTCCTGAATATGTCTGAGTTTGTTGAGGAAACGGAGAAGAGTTTGTATTTGATACAAACGCCGTTTGTAACTTTGGTTCCCTCAGACTAGCTGACGGGTCAAAACCTCCACCACAATACATTTCAATATTCTGAGGAGCAGCAATGCGTTTTGCTTTTCGGATTTCTTCATCATTTTTATGTTCCAGCTTCTGTACAAATTCATAGATAGTTATAGTGTCAGCATCTAGAATACCTGTATGCTTTAGAAGCTCAATGTATGGACTCCACTTTGGTGGTAGAGAATCAGCAAATCGTGCACAAACTTCCTTTTGAGTTGCATTAATAGCGTAGGCAAACATCTCACTAATCAAATGATAAAACTGTGTGGTCATATCATTTAGAGTTTCGTTTTCCAAGAACTGAAACGACTCAAACTCTTTCTTTAATAAATCATGCCGTGTCTTTCTGGAAGCTGCGTTTCCTTCTCCTCTTGTCACCAAACAATCCCATAAGGATTTCGTGTCCTTACAATAAGAAAACTGATGATAGATATCTTTATGAAGTGCTTGAGTAAGAACAGCAAATGACTTTTTCTCAAATTCATATGCTTTCTTGTCATTTTCCTGCATGTTAGTAAAACCTTCGGCCGTTGACGCTGCTACTTCAAGAGCATCATTGCGTGGAGTAATGAAACACCTCCAAATATCAGTGCTTTGACCTTGAACATATGTAATGAATCGACCTTTCCATGATGGAAACTCGTTCATATGATTCAACTTTGGCGGGCGATTGTTGCTACCCGTTTCGCTCTCACTGATCAAGAGATTTTGAATGTTTTGGTTCTGATTGGATGCCAAAGCCCATTGTCCGGCACTTATAGTTGGTTGACCAAAAACACTCTTCACCCACGCTGCTGCGGACGTCGGATCTTCACGTGGTCTAGAATCCATACTCCAATCCCATGGACTAGTACAACTCATATTTGATGTATGTATGATAGTACCTGCACAAATTTCTTGAAAACAAACAGTAAGCAAACTGATATAAGTCTTCTGTTTAAAACAGATCTGTTTTCGACGAAACAGAAATCACGAAACAGGTTTGTTTCGTCTGAATGAATGACGACGAAACAGACTTGTGATAATTGTGATTTGTGGCGAAACAGAATTTGTTTCGTCAAAGATGTTGTGGCGAAACAGACGTTTGATTCGTCAAGGTTGTTGCGACGAAACAGATGTGATTCGTCGGCTGTGTGTTTCGTCAAAACTGGGTAAAAGTCAGTTGGTTTAGATATTTAAAATATCTACTGATCAGTCAAAGGATAAGATGAGACAACAAAGATATTTAAACTGACACAAGTATGTTTGTAACTTCTTATTTTCAACGAAACAGAGACTTTACTGAAACCAATTATAACCTTTTACACAAAAGTCAAGTTATTATATTATAAGTGCAACACTTGTTTTAATCAAATTATCAGATCAAATGCTTAGTTTATAACAAGAACACCTATGAAGATATGAAGAACACACTCAAGAACATGAAGTTTCCGATGAGTTTTCCGATCACCGATAAATTTCCGAAACACGAAAATACACTAGATTTTCACTAAAAACCCGGTTTAAAGCATAAACAAACAATCTAACTTAGGTTTTTGATAAAAATCTGTAGCATACACCAATAAAACAGCAGATTTATGAATATTTTTCCAGAAAATATTAATTTTTCAAGAACTCATTTTCAGAAAAACACACACAAAATACTTGATAAAAACCGAACAAGCTTGATTTTAAACAAGGATAAGAGCCAATGCTCTGATACCACTTGTAGGTCCCGAAATCTGAGGATCGATTACGAACCGAATCACTTGTTTATAGTAAACACGGTTACGTGTGCGGAATCCACGTAACTATGCCAAATCAAACATATATAGCATAAATAACAACGGATTAATCAATGAAACACAATCTATTGATTAACGGGATGAGAACCGATTACAACTGATACAAACACAGTTCAGATGGAATTTTGGCAGAGTTTTGTTACTATAGTCTATTTCTCATCTCTGAGTTCAAATGAACACAAAGTGTTGTTTATATAGCCCCTGGACCACTGATATCGACGAAACACACAAGTGTTTGACGAATCTGAACATGGGCCAGACATTGGGCCTGGAACAGCCCAATACATGACGAATCAAGATCTGATTCGTCAGTTCATGACGAATCAAGGTCTGATTCGTCATGACCTTCAACGAAACAGAAGCTTGAACAATGGTCTGTTTCGCCATGAAGTGTTACGACGAAACAGAATTCTGTTTCGTCGAGGACTGCAACTGTTGAGTTTGTTCCTGTTAACAGACAGCAACAATCAGCAACACATAAACATAGTAATGACAAAACTACCCTTTAATGCAACATGCATTGTTCATAATACATTACATACCAAAAGAGACAAATAAGTTGTACACAAGTAGATAGGAGGATATCTGACTTGGTCAACATAACATACAGACTCGATAATTAATAAAAGACCATATAAATTACATCGTTAAATAAGACTAGTTACAGACACTAAAAATGCATCAACAGAAAACATTGTGAATTTTTGCGGTTTCGGGTAGTGCTAACTTGTAAGCCACGGATCCCACTTTAGCAAGAATTTGGTATGGTCCGAAGTATCGACGGCCTAACTTATAGTGTCGTTGCAACCGAACTGAACCTTGGCGAAACGGTTGCAGTTTAATGTATACCCATTCCCCAATTTGAAAGGAAACATCACGTCTATTTTTATCCGCAGCCAACTTCATGCGCTCTTGTGCTTTAAGCAGATTGTTTTTGAGAAGGTGTAAAATAGCATCCCGTTCCATTAATTGGGAATCCACCATAGAGTTACCCGTGGAGTCCTTAACATAGCGGGTAATAGTAGGTGGCTTGCGACCGTACAAGATCTCAAAGGGTGTCATCTTGGCTGAAGTTTGGTAAGAAGTGTTATACCAAAACTCAGCCCATGGTAAGAAACGGACCCATTCTTTTGGTTGATCGGTAACGAAGCATCGTAAGTACATTTCCAGGCATTTATTGAGAGCTTCGGTTTGCCCATCCGACTGGGGGTGGTAGGCCGTGCTAAACGATAAAGTCGTCCCCTGAAGTCGGTGAAGCTCCCGCCAAAAATCAGACATGAAACGCGGGTCACGATCCGAGACGATATCGATGGGAACACCATGTAACCGTATAATTTCATTAACAAAAACAGCAGCGACCGTGGAACTAGTGAATGAAGTCGGCAAAGCCATGAAATGCCCGTACTTGGAAAGTCGATCGACAACGACGAAAATAACCGTTTTTCCTTGAGAGGGTGGTAAAGCAGTGATGAAATCCATTGCCACACTTTCAAATACTAAATTAGGTATTGGAAGTGGTTGTAATAACCCACTTGGAGATACACAAGAATTCTTCATCTGTTGGCATGTATGACAGTTTGTAACAAAGGTATGGACATCGGAACGCATACCTTTCCAGTAAAAATTAGCCGCGAGGCGGTGAAATGTGCGAGTAACGCCAGAGTGACCCCCAATCGGTGTAGAATGAAACTCTTGAAGTAAGGTTTGGCGGATCGAATCAACGGCTGGAATGACCAATCGGTGATGAAAGAATAATAACCCATCTTTAATAGTGTACTTTGGTAAGGCAGCAGGGGTGCTCAAAACCTGCTGACAAAGAGATTGTAACACTTGGTCAGAGGCTAACGCAACCCGTAATTCGGATAAAAATTCTAGTTCCTGGCTATATAAAGCGGAACAAGATGGCGTGTGAATCCGGGAGATGGCGTCGGCAGCGCAATTACTCTTGCCCGGCCGGTAAATGATATCGAAATTGTAGCCGAGTAACTTGCCCAACCATTTATGTTGATCCGGTGTTTGAATCACCTGATCCCGAAGGTTTCGTAATGATTGTTGATCTGTAATAACTTGGAATCGACATCCTAGTAAATATTGGCGCCACTTAGCAATTGCTTGGGTAATAGCAAACATCTCGCGTTGGTAAGCCGACGCGTGTTGCATGCGAGGGCATAATTTTTGGCTAAAGAAAGCAATCGGGTGCTTATCTTGAGAGAGAATTGCCCCGATACCTGACCCGGAAGCATCAGTTTCAACAGTAAATGTTTTGGTAAAATCAGGCAATTTTAGCACTGGTGTAGTGCATAGCAGTTGTTTCAGCTCAATAAAAGCGGTCTCAGCCTGTGGTGACCAAAGAAAGGCATCCTTTTTGAGAAGATCAGTTAACGGACCAGCAATCGAGGCGTAATTTCGAATAAAGCGCCGGTAGTATCCCGTAAGCCCAAGGAAACTACGGACTTGCTTGACATTCGTGGGCCGAGGCCACTGCTGAATGGTCTCTATTTTAGAAGGATCAACTTCAACTCCTTGATTAGAGATATAATGGCCTAAATAAGCGATACGAGTGAGCCCAAATGAACATTTAGAGCGCTTAGCAACCAGCGAATGAGTCTTTAATGTGAGGAGCACCACCCGAATGTGATCCAAGTGATCAGCCCAAGATGCACTATATATTAAAATATCGTCAAAAAAGACAAGAACGAATTTACGAAGAAATGGCCGAAATACATCATTCATTAAGCGTTGAAATGTGGACGGGGCATTAGTAAGGCCAAACAGCATTACCAAAAATTCATATTGGCCGGCGTGCGTACGAAACGCTGTTTTGATAACGTCATCCGGTTTGACTCGAATTTGATGATAGCCAGATAGTAAATCCAATTTTGAAAAATAAACGGCCCCGTGAAGTTCATCAAAGAGCTCATCAATCGATGGAATTGGAAACCGATCTCGGATAGTCATTGCATTAAGGGCCCTGTAATCCACACAGAAGCGCCATGTACCATCTTTTTTTCGAACAAGCAGAACCGGTGAGGAAAATGGGCTACTGCTGGGTTGAATAATACCGTTCTGTAACATTTCTGAAACCAACCTTTCAATCTCATTCTTCTGAAAATGTGGGTAGCGATACGGTCGGACAGAAACAGGTGAGCTATTGGGATTAAGATTGATGGTGTGGTCTTGAGACCGAACAGGGGCAGTTGTGTAGGAGGTTGAAATACTTCTGGAAATTCTGCCAGAATGGTAGAGATGTCATGAGGGCAATCAGGATTGGATTCGGTGTGGTTAAAGGTGACAGACAAGTGATAAAATGTATCAATGGCCTCAATCTGAGCTAAGCGACGAAGACCATTAAACTGGATCCGTTGGGCCTGTAAGGGGGGGTCACCTGTCCAAACAACCCGATCCCCATTGTAATGGAACTCGAAGGTAGCGGTAGCATAGTCGGTTACCACCGGACCCAGAGTAGATAACCAGGAAACCCCTAGGACTAAGTCCCACCCCTGTAATGGAAGAACAAACAAATCCACTAGCACCAATTGCTTTTGAATGATTAATTCCACTTGTCGAGCTATACCAGAACACGGTAATCTTTCCCCACTACCCACTAAAACAGAAAATGGTGTAATATTCTCAATAGTAAGATTAAGAAAGTTAGCCATCCGAGTTTGAACAAAGCAGTGAGTACTGCCCCCGTCTAGCAAAACCTGAACCGATTTACCTTTGACTGTACCAGTGAAACGGAGGGTGGACGCCGAACAACCACCAGCCAGTGCATTATAGGATATGGTAGATTGGGTTTTGACCTCGTCGAGTTGCAATTGATCAGCAATTGCAGCATCGGAATTAGAAGGACTGGAACTATCAGGTGGTGGTGAGTCGGGTGGGTCATCATCAAAAAACAAGAGTTGGGGTGCAGATTTACACTTGTGATCCCAAGTGTATTTCTCATCACAACGACAGCACAGCCCCTGGGCACGTTTTTGAGCCTGTTCAGTGGGTGTAAGGCGTCGAAAACCAATCGAAGTCGAAGGACTTTTAGGGTTCGGTATGGAAGGGGCAGAAGTGGAATACGACGGAAGCGGGTTATTGGATTTAGGTGTGTGAAGAATAGGCTTAGAGGAGCCCAAGGAGACCCGGCCCATACCCTTTTCTAACTGGATACGGTTCTCATGAGACTGGGCCAATCTCATAGTCTCCTCCAATGACGTGGGTCGGTGAATGAGAACGGATTGTTTGATATCCGCGCGTAACCCGGAAATAAAACAGTGAATTAAGAAGGATGGAGGTAATACCATCGAACGATTAGAAATGGCTTCAAATTGATGCCGATAATCTGCCACAGTTGTTGATTGTGTAAGTTTAGCCAGGAGACCTTCTGGTTCCTCGAGGGATGTAGCTTTGAACCTTTGAACAAGACCCGTCGAGAAATCCGCCCACCCCCGGAACGGCATATTTCGATATTGCCAGTCATACCAGTCCGCGGCCTCGTCATCAAGGTAAAACGAAGCGATGGTCACTCGATCAGCAGGAGCGATTGAATAGAAATCGAAATAACGAGTAGCCTGTGAAATCCACCGCTCGGGATTTGAACCAGTGAATCGAGGAAGATGAATCGGTGCTGGTTTGTGCCTACCCAGAACCGACGAACTGTCACCAAAAGAAGAACCACCGTCTGTTGGTTTCGATTTGGGGGAACCCGCAGGAAATTGGGCAAGGACTTTGTGGAGTAATTTTTTTGTATCCTCCAAAGAGGAGGAGATGGCATCAACATCAGATCGTAAATGATTGTGAGAATCAATGAATTGTTGTTGTAATTGAGCTTGAGAATCCTGCAATGATTTCAAGCCCTCATCTAGGGTTTTCAATCGGGTACCATCAGCCATCGCTGCTGATAAGAATGAAAGCACCAATGTAAGGATTTTAACAGAGGAGAACAGCTAATAAAATAATTTGGCAGCAAAAGGAAGTTTATTAATGATACTCAATGAACCAAGAAGGAGATGAGAAATAGATCTACAGAAAGATGATGGGAAAGAGACAACTCATACAATTTCATTCTCCTCTCACACTTCTATCATGCTCTTATTATATAAATCTCATCAAAGTTAGTTACTCCCTTAGCTGACGTGTAATGATCTCACTCCTTCAATTTAGCTGGCACTTTTCTTTCTCGGTTACTCTTTCTTAGCTCCTTTGGGACCACATCTGGCATGTCACACTTTTCATTAGTTGAGCCCATTTTAGTCATAACAGTGAAGAACGTTGGATTTCTTAGGTGTATGTCGAGACTTCCATTAACTGCACGCTCCATAACTATCATCCTTTCATCTTTATCATCACAAAAACCAACAAAAGATACCAGATTTTTATGCTTCACACTAGAAATTATCTTTATCTCATTATAGAACTTATGTGTGTCACTCCTATACTCAGACAGGTGACCAAACTTCCTTATAACAACATCGATGCGTACTTTGGAGCGCAAGAGCAGTACTCCTTTGTAAACATCTGCCATTTCACCTCGTTTTAACAGATTTTCTTCAGCAAAACCTTTGGTAGCGGCTACTATATCTCCAAGTGAAATCCGTAAGGAAGCAAGCTGTGCATCTATGAAAGACATGGTATTCTGTGCAATAACAAGAGAAAAACAAGAGACATGATGAAATGTGAATGTAAAAAGGATATTCTGCTAAAAGGCAATGACACAACCCCGCACAAGCAGTCTACAGGGGCTGCTTATGCTAAAACTATTTGAATTCGTGAGAAGCATACCTAGGAGACGCCATGTGTACTATGGGGTGAGGGATAATGCGATCAACGAAATCATAAAAAACCCTAACTCATGGTTGCAAGCACCATTTTAAAACGCTTTCAAAAATTTTATAACTATATCACAGTATCATACTAAATTAAAAACAAACGTTGTTTCTTTTTACGGTATAATTAAAAAAATGGTGAGCAATATAAAAAAGATTCCATAAACAATGATGGAACAAGATAACCAACAAGGGTTGTCTCTCCTTGTCAAAACTAACAGTCTATTTAGTATACGTGGCCATGGCCGGCCCAAGGGTAATTAAACCCAAGCATGGGCTTTGGGCCTCCATTTGAATAGGGCCTTAAAAAAAAAAAAAAAAAAAAACAATTATTTTATATATTTGAAAATTAGGCTAGCTAAAATTAAAACAAATTGTTGGTTTAGTGGTAAACTACATTTCCGTCCAAAAGCAAGTCAAGTGTGCGAGACCCTGTTGGTCGCTTTTTGTGCTTTTTTTTTCCAGGTACAAAGCCAGAAAAGCCCAACACACCTTAAGGCCACAATGTATTTGTTTGTTTTTTATTATTTTTTTTGTGGCTGACTCACAAAGTTTCATCACACAAGAACCTGGTTGTTGTTGGTTTATCAAATAATTAGTTAAAGTGGAGCGTTCTAGTTCTTAATAGGTTGCAAATCTTAAATTCTTGATTTATAACGTTAATTTTGGCACGAGTGTAGGCCCCAGATCTTTAGTTCGCTCTGAGCAGTTAAAGCGGTCGAAAATCGAATAGCGGTCAAGGTCCGCTATATGATATATAGGTTATAGCGGTGGTATAGCGATAATTTTTATACCATGCATAATTTATGTATTTTTATATATATTATATACGTATACCATTAATTTTATATTTTTTTATATATAAATTCACAAGTATGAGGACTAAATATAAACTAATGAAGATGGACGGGGGTTATATATTAAAATACACAAACTTAAATAACCCTAATCATCCCCCCTTTCATCATACGCCGTTTTCCCGCTCCCCTTCTCTTCTTCATCAGGCATAGTACCCAGTTATCTCTACAATGGTTCAAAACCATGGAGCAACAACTGATTTTTGTTCGAATTAAGGTAACAATTCGTTTCACTTAACCGATTTGGTCAAATTTTGACTAATATCTGATCCAGTTTTGACCGATTTGGTCCGATTATAGGCGACTTTTGACCGATTTTTTTCAAACTTTGACCTAATTTGACTTTGACCGCTATACAGGTTTCCAAATAGCGGCAAATAGTGGCCAAATAGCGGGCTATAGCGCCGCTAATAGCGGAACCGCTATGAGCCACCGCTATTTGGACCGCTACAAACCCAGACGTCCGCTAACCGCTATAGTGCTGCTATTAACTGCATAGAGTTCGCTTTGGGCCTCTAAAAGTGTTGAGCCGGCTACGTGGCAACACTCTTTCATCTAAGTTTTTAGAGTTAATTTTCGTTTTGCTCCCTGTGATTTGGTCATTTTAACGGTTTTTTGAAAAGATTTGTAACTTTCTCACTAGTTATACTAAGCGATACTTAGAACTTTTCTCCTCTCAAACTCCTCATAAGTATTGCATGCTGGAGTCTGAACGTAATTCATACATTTTATTTTAACTTGACATGGAAACAATACGAAGTAAGCCTATACAACTAATAAACTACTAAGCAGAAATCACATTCTAGCAGATTACCAAAATGAATAAGCAGCCTAGCAATTTAGTATAGCAAAAAGCAAGAGGCCAAGAAATGAGTGAGACATCAGGGCAGCCTAGAAAGTTTTCTCACCCTTGAGCCGTCTAGTAGTGTACAATATGAACCCAGTAGCTGCACAGGCAACTTAAAGTGATTACTGGTATTCAATTATTCAAACGAATATGACGTTAGCTAAAAGCACTTATTGGTAAAGAAACCGAGCTCTCACTTGTTTAACGTTATTATCTTGAACTAAAACAATATCAACTTCAGCAAGCTCGAAAACAAAATTTACAGCCCCTGCCCCTGTTCAGTTCAGTCAATGAAACCAAGATTAAGGTACAAGGTTATGACCATTATGTGATTTATGTCATAGAGGAAATGAAAAAAGACTCAAGTGACATAGGAAATAAAGAATCACAATATAAGAATCCAGAGAGAGAATTAGCAGAAATCAGAGGAAACACAAATATTTATAATCTTATCTGAAAACTAATATTATCATCATCAACAATCACATTCGCATTCAACTATACACACATGATTATGCCATCTATATATAATGAACAAAAAAAATACCCTTTTCTTAGGAGCGAGGACCCAATCCATCCCTAATGGCAACCATTGTTAGAACTGAGAAGCTGTGAATCGGTTGTGAGAGAGTCGATATCAACTAAAATAATCTGAGAAACCTATTCTCGACTTCCATTGTCATTTGTGAGAAAACGACCCATTTATCCTTATAAAAATCGATCGTGGGAATCCAAGAGAAATTGATTGGCAAATCCAAGGAAAATCAATTGTGCGAATCCAAGGGAAGTGAACTTCGATAATATAACAAAACACGTTTATTTCAACTATAGAGACAGACAACTGAACAAGAATTTAAAAGCGGAACTCTTCAGTTTCCCCGTTTGAAACTATTGGAGTATTCGTACCCAGTCAAACATCCGTCAATTAATTACTCACGCATGGATGTATGATATCTTAGGGGAGGGGTGGTTACTAGTAATAGATAACTATCACTTCCAATATCCAATCAACTCATGCTATGTCATCACCCAATATTCTATTACTAGTGATAGAATTGTAGTGGAGATGGTCACTAGTGATACAATTCCATCACTCACTAATTTTTTTAATTTTTTATTTTAAATTCCATTTAGGATAAAAGTTAATTCATGTTGTTTGCATGTGATTTAAAAGATTAATTGGAATTTGTCTTGTATGATCATACTTTGAACGGTCAATAAATTGTTTGATATCAAGATTGCATGTGAATTGACATTTAGCATATTGAAATTTGTGAAGTAAAAAGTTCTAATTAGAAATGGAATGCTTTAAAAATTGTCGGCCATATACTGTTTTAATAATAAAATAGAAGTAAGTTTGCATGTCAAAAACAACAACGTTCGAACTTTTTCAAGTTTTCAACGCGTTAACAATTCAACGCGTTTTAAAATTAACGCGTGATACATACAGGGGTGGCGGTGTTAGTGATGATATAACGCGTGATGGGGTGGCCATCACGGACCACCCCGCCGCCTGCCCTTAGGGCATGTTTTTTTTTTAACGGTTAACAAACTCAATCCCGAGCACTCTCGGGGCACCCACTGGACAAACGGAGTACTCCGAGAGTAACCTGAGTCCACCACCAATTCCGGGGAAAACCGGGTAACCCATCCGCCCGTAGGCACGACGGTGAAATTACCGGTAAAACCCGTTTGGCTCAAGGATCCAACCCAGGTTTCCCTGGGTCTTCTATCACTGCCCACCAGTGCCTCACTCTGCACCAAGTGGGAGTCAACCTGCATCTCTCAAGAGAAATGCAAGTCCTCCACCACTTGATCTAGAGATCATTGGCATCTTAGGGCATGTTTTGCTAAGCTTTTCCAACCCTATTGACTTAGAGCATGTTTAGCTAAGCTTTTCCAACTAACTTATTGATTTATTGACTTAATCAAAAAGCCAATAAGGAGTTTTAGTGTTTGGCAAATGCAAAAGTCCTTTTCGAAATGACTTTTTGAGAAGGAGAAAAAGTCATCAAAAAGTCATTTTTGAAAAGTTAAAATGTTGTGACTTTTTGAACTAACTTATTGACTTATTAGCTTTTAGTCATTTTACATCAATAAGCTAAAGGGCTGTTTGGCAACATCTGAATGGTTAAGTGCTGAACCAGTAAGAGGTCTGAACCATTAAGTGCTGAAACAGTAAGAGGTCTCAACTATTAAGAACCTGTATAATACCTAACCGTTCAGAGGCAAATGTCTGATGAATTCAGATTAGAGGTCTTAATCATTCAGACTCTGTATAAATCTTAACCATTCAGAGGCAAATGTCTGAATCATTCAGATATCTGCTCGTGAAACAAACAGCATGAGCCATTAAGTGCTAAACCAGTAAGAGGTCTGAACCATTAAGAGGTAAACAAACAGCCCCTAAGCCAAACACTTTTTAAAAAACAACGTATTGACTTATTGGCTTTTCCCACCCTATAAGCTAATCCAAACACTTTTTTTAAAAACTCATTTTCAAAAAGTCATAAGTCAATAAGTTCTTTTCTCAAAAGTCCTTTTTAACTTAAATAAGCTTAGCCAAACATGCCCTTAATCAAAAAGCTAAAAAGGAGTTTTAGTGCTGTTTGTTTTTTCAGAGGTAAAAGGTCTGCAGTCTGCGGACCACATCTGCAGGCATCTGCAGGAGAAGAGGTGGACCAAATGTCTGTAGTCTGCAAGGAGAAGAGGGTTTGTTTATTTTTTCTACAAAAACAACTTCACACACACAACACACGCAACAGTTCTCTTTCTCTCTGCCTTGAACTATCTCTCTCTACAAACTCTCTCTCTCTCTACAATCTGTCACCACCACCGCCCATAGCACCACCACCACTGCACCACCTCCGCCATCACACCACCGCCTCTCTCTCTCTACGGTCTCTCTCTCGCACTTATCTCTCTCTCTCTCTACGGTCTTTCTCTCTCACCGATATCTCTCTGTACGGTCTCTCTCTCACCGATCTCTCTCTCTCTACGGTCTCTCTCTCACCGACCTGGGTTTTGTTTTAATTGATGGGTTTGGTGGTGGTGGGTTTTGACGATGGTGGTGGAGGAGGTGGTGGCTGAGATGTGGTGGTGGAGGTGGTGGCTGAGATGTGGTGGTGGAGGTGATGGCGGAGATGTGGTGGCAGGTGGAGGTGGTGGCGGAGGTGGAGGTGGTGTTGGAGGTAGAGGTAGAGGTGGAGGTGGTGTCGGCAGGTGGAGGTGGAGGTGGTTTCGGAGGTGGAGGAGGTGTCGGCAGGTGGAGGTGGTGGCGGAGGTGGAGGTGGTGTGGGAGGTGGAGGTGGAGCTAGGGTTTTGGAGCAGATGGATGTTTTGAAGAGGGAGAGAGGGAGAAGAGGTTGGCAGAGGTTTGAAGACATGAGGAAGGATCTGCTTGGGGAAGATGTGAGGCAGAGGTAAAAGCTCTGCAGATCTTCAAGAAAACAAACAAGCTGTAGGACCCTTATGTCTGCGCGCGTCTGCGCGACGCAGACATAAGTGCTCAGAAGAGCTTTTGGCCAAAAAATAAACACCACCTTAGTGTTTGGCAAACCTAAAAGTCCTTTTCAAAATGACTTTTTGAGAAGGAGAAAAAGTCACCAAAAAGTCATTTTTGAGAAGTTAGAATGTTGTGGCTTTTTGAACCAACTTATTGACTTATTAGCTGTTAGTCATTTTACATCAATAAGCTAAGCCAAACACTTTTAAAAAAAAAACTTATTGACTTATTGGCCTTTCCTACCCTATAAGCTAATCCAAACACTTTTCTAAAAACTCCTTTTCAAAAAGTAATAAGTCAACAAGTCCTTTTCACAAAAAGTTCTTTTTAGGTAAAATAAGCTTAGCCAAACATGCCCTTAGTTTGTTAAACTATCGGTGATCCGCGGCAGCAAAGGATTGATTTTTGGGTAAATTACACTAGCTTTAAACCCCGCGTTTTACACAGGTTGCATAAATTTAGTTTCATATAATTAACAATATAGTTATATCCTTAAAATACCTTGTGTATTGCACGAGTTAATATATATAATGTAATCGATTAACAGATACAGTCGTTAAGCTATGTATTTAAATGTTGAATTTGATGTACTATTTATTTATTAAAATGTTAAAATTGTTATTTATTTATTATTAGTTTAGAAATATTTGTATTATACGTGGTAGAACCACTGAAATATTTGATGATTATTAATAAGCGGAAAAATAAAAGAAATAATAAATAAATAAGAGAGATCCATAAAGTTTGTGATTTTATATTAATTTCTTATTTCTATATCCTATTAAGTAATGAATAATAATAATATTAAAAAAATAATTTAACTAATCAAACTTAAATGAGAATAAAATTTATATATTCTCTTGGTTCTACAAAGAAAAGAAAAAAGAAAAAAAAACTTCTTCTATCTTATACGGAAAATGAGAAAATACAAATTATATATTATTATTATTATTATTATTTCAATTTTTGATAAAAAAATATATCATCCTTATCTAAATTATATTTAGTTGAACTATTGTTTAATAGGAAAAAAGCTGAAAAATAAGATAAGAAGAGTATAAATTTAAAGTTTGATAAAAAAAGTTATTATCCTTATCTAAATTATATTTAATTAAAGAGTTGTTTAATAGAAAAAAGAAATTGAAAAATAAGATAACAATGCACCAGAGATTGAAACGTGTCAAAAAAAGATTTTGATTTATTAGTATAGATTTTTCGTCGTTTATGTTTGTATCGGATTGCAGTGGATAGCCTTTAACTTCAATAATTACAGTCACAATCCTTTATTTGGAAAACTCATTACACCTTACGTCCTTTAGCACCAACCTAGTTAAAATTTTAAATTAAATTCAGTTATGTGCATTGCACATGAGGGTAAATTCGTCTTTTTATTATATTTGTGCAATAAATATTTTTGGTCTTTAATCTATGCCCCCCTCTCTCTGTATATAAATTGTCTGCATAAAATAGAACCCATCCAAATCTGCCACGCAACACCACCCCCATCCAAGATCCACCACGCCTCCTCCATACAGATCGCCACACTACCCCCACCTCCATCCAGATCCGCCAGAACCACCACCACCACTGTCAAACTACCATCAGATCAGTTCTATCCAAAACTTCTACTCTCTACAACCACCACCGCCTTTACCACTACCGGTGATGAAGCCGTAGTACGCCGCCTCCACCTTCAGATCTGGTCTCGGAATCCACGTCAATTACACCATCGTAGAGGTTCTCGACCGGGATTTTCATCTCGATCAAGCCCTAGTAAGCCGGCTAACGAGGATGTTTTGGTTACTACACCGGATATACTGGCGTTGTGCGATACGAGTGCCGACAGATTTGATAAGGGGGATGATATGATGTATGTGATTGATGTTCTAAAAATAAAGGGTTTTTTTCTTCTTTTTTACGTTACATATTAAAGTATGTGAATTGGGATTTGTTGTTCATAATTTGCTATATGTTGTGAACAACAAGCTTGTAAGATTTTTTTCTGTTTAATTTGCAGTTGTTCTATGATTGCTATGATGATTTATTGTGGGTTGGCTGTCACACCCCAACCGATGGCGGAAACATCGGGGCGAGGCACTAAGCGAATCAGATTGCTCAAGAGAATCCATAGCACTACTTGTTTCGATATAGATTAATCAGATTTCATAATAAGAAAAAAAATATCATACACAAATTAAACGAATTGTATCAAAACATAGATTAAAACATGTTTCAGAATATTGTTTCTCTAAGATGAGTTTCTAAGTATCATCCTAGCTTGATTTCTTCACGTCCATACTTATCAACCTGCAACATGTATTAAAATACAATCAACAAGAATGTTGGCGAGTATACAAGTTTGAATACATAGCATAATAGTTTAAACGTATAAAACTCATATCCAACATGAACAACATATCACAAGTTTCAACATGCTAGTTAACATGGTTCATATGATAATCCAATTTTCCAACGCGTTAACGTGCCTTTCCTACTTCGTCGCAACGAAGAGGAGGTAAAAGAATCAAAACTTAACAATACTCCCCAAGACTCAAAGAGCGGTGCGTTACCCCTATAGCGCTATAATTATTAAGGCGAGCTACATATAAGAATCAAACGTTCACATAGCATAAAAGTCTCAAGTATCATGTTTTCATGTTTAATGCGGATAGAGTATGTTTATAAACAAGTTTCAAGTGTCAAGTGTTTCGATATAAAACAAAAAGGGATCGAGTATACTCACAGTGGGTGCTTATAATCCTAAACACATTAGGATTGGATCGAAGGAAGCGCTGGATCAGCCTGCGCGCGGGGAACAGGGCATAAGTCCTCTAAGTGCTGACCCGGTCGGGAACAAAGTGTCGAATAGTGCGAAAATTGAATCAAAGTGTCTGATAGACTATCCGAGCAGATGGTCATCCGAACGGATGGTCATCCGGACCGATGGCCATTCGAACGGATAGGCTCCATCTGATCGGATGGTCATCCGAGCGGGTGACCATTTCGAATGGATGGCCATTCGAATAGTGTGTAGGTGTCTGTGAACTGTTTAAGTTTTTTTATCATAATGTCCTGTAAAAGCAAACACAAGTGTTATCATAATCAAATCATCTGGATGGATGGTCATCCGATCGGATGACCATTTGAACAGATGGTCAGTGGGTGAAGTTTCGTGAAATTGCTAAGTAAAGATTTGAGTTGACGGAGACGGCGTGACAACGTGTCAAACAACGAAAACACACTAAACCCAGCTCGTTTCGATCGTATGGGTATCACCCCTTTCGAACCGATGAGCTGTTCTTGATGGAATTTCATGTTTGGACCCATTAATCGGTCCGTTTTTCCGGTGGATTTCAGTTTTCAAGCCGACTCTCGACTAAGGAACAAGTCGAGAGTCTGTTTGAGTCCGATTTCACCAATGTTTTGTGTAAATCAGAAGAAAAATTCGGAAAATCAGTTGTAAAACGTGAAGTTTATCAGATCCGAGCCGGAAATATATGAAATTCCGTTAGATAGTGTGATAATCCTTTAGATCTTGTATAAAAGTTGTGAAAATCCTTTAGATCTGGAACCAATCTTGGTTAAATGGTCCTCCACAACAGTTTGTATAAGCAACCGAGTGGAAACCACCTTCAAGAGGCCCAAATCAGTTGGTTTTCGAGAGAAAGTTGAAGTGTTCGTGTGATTTTGATGAAAAATATGGTGTAGAAGTGATAAATGATGAAGGTTGTACAAGATTTGAGGAGAAATACTTATGAAATGGCCTTGAATCGCGATTAAAGTGACTGAGAGTGACTTGAGTGCAGGTGATCGGATGGCAGAGTGAAAGGTAAGAATGAAGGGTTAAGTGTCCTATATATAGATGACAGTGACAAGGCTAGTCGAATGACCTTGATCAAATGGGGTTAATTCGGTGAAAGTGTGTGGCAGTCGATCGGATGGCGTTCCGGTCAAATGGCCATCCGGTCGGATGGTCATCCGATCGGATGTCCATTCGGACAACCGATTCTCGTTTGCTAATTTTCCGATTTTGGTTCGTTTTGCGAGCTAGGTTAAGCGTTGCGTTGTATTATTGTGAGTAGCAATTACATAGAGTATTATTAGATCATAAATTTGCACAAGGAGTTTCCGTGTTTTTGCGTTTAAGCTAGTTTCTCGTTCAATAAGTATCAAAGCATCCCAAAAAATCAAGAGTCATATCGTCCACATATATAGCATCACAAGAGTCAAGATTCACATCGTTCATATATAAAGCATCACAAGAGTCAAGATTCACATCGTTCATATATGAGAAGTATCACAAAAGCATCACATAGAGTAAAAGTTTCACATAGTTTAACAAAATTTAATAATCAAGTAGTATCATTTTTTATTATGATCGATCGTCTCGAGTTTAAAAGCATCATAAGCTAGGAAGTATGACGGGACTTTCTGAGACAATACAAGTATGGAAACGCAGGGCGTTACATTGGCGGTCTTTGGGAGGAAGAGAGATAGGTTGTGAGGCGTTTAGGTGGTGGTCGGAGTGTTGGTGGTGGCAGTGAGGCATTTAGGTGGTCATCATGGTGGTGGCCGGATGTGGCTAGGGTGGTGGCCGGATGGTGGCTGGAGTGGCAGGGATGAAGCTTGTTTTTTGGCTGAGTAAAATTACAAACTTGACTTCCTGTGCAAGGCACATGTCTAACTTAACTGAAAATTTTAACATGATTAGTGCTAAAGGACGTAGGGTGTATTGAGTTTTTCAAATAAAGTACCGTGACTGTAATTATTGAAGTTAAAGGATATCAATTGAAATCTGATGCAAATATCAAGGATGAAAAATGTAATTTACCCTTGATTTTTAATAAATTTTAAATGGAATAATGTTTATGGCGAAAATCTAGTCAATATTGGTTTTATGCATTATGATGTTAATGTGATACCGTAACACCACCCGATATAGCAATTCAAAAATAAAACCTATAAAATAAAATTGTGATACCACAAAGTCAATAACCATTACCACTTAGCCATTTTTTTTTACCTAGCCCCATGTACTAAAAACCTAACCCCACTTCAATAATACCCAACTTGCCCAAACTGACACACTTATTCTCTTCTATACAATACAAGAATAGTGTCTGGCACTCTCCCATTGGTCCATGTATATTACACTTTTTTTCCCTCTTTTTGAAGTTTTGATTTTGTTCCTGGTTAAAAATTACAATATTGCTATCGTTTTAACTTTTGGCAAATTATGATTTTATCCAAGCCCAAAATTACAATTTTGCCTCCAGTTAAAAATTACAGTATTGCTATGGTTTTAGTTTTTTTAAAAGGTGTGTGGGGAATAGTGTCAGCGCTGCATGACACTCCCCCATTGGCCCGGGTATGTTATGATTTTACCCCAGTTTAAAGTTACGAATTTCTCTCTATTCAAAATTACGATTTTGCCTCTGGTTCAAAATTACAGTTTTACCATCACTTTAGCTTTTGGCAAATTATGGTTTTACCCCAGTAAAAAAATACAATTTTGCTAGTTTTTAGCAAAATTATAGAATTGTTTTGTTTTAAATGTTGACTTAATATAATTTTTTATTCGTGTCAAGGAGCTGGTTAAAACTCGCTCATTAGTCCTGACAAATTACAATTTTATCCCGAGCTCAAAATTTCGGTCTTGTCATCGTTTTAGTTTTTTTTTTCTAGCAAAACTATGATAATGTTTTTTTTTTGTTGTTTAAGAAATATTTGATTTACCGCCCGCAACACAGGCGGGACAACAACTAGTTTGTTTACAAATAACACATATTACATATATAATTTTATCCAGTTGATGTTCACAAATACAAAAACCCGTTCCATTCATAATAAACCGACTCGTTACCTTTTAAACTTGAACCCACATGATCATTCCATTCACCATTGCCGACACCGATTAGGTATGTGTTATGACTTTTGTACACTGAGTCATGTGATTTGCGTCTTTTTAATTCTACATTTGTTTTTAAGTTTTAGTTTTATCGGTTCACTTTGAATTAATTTTGCAGGATTCAGTTAAAACTGACCGTACTCAATGGACAGAGATGATCTGAACACCACTTGTAGAGAGTGACGAGTCTTTGCTGAATGCAGCCGCGAATGAAATGATATATACGGTTGTTGTGGAGCACAACTTACGATTCAACCATCAGGGGAGTATGTTCCATTTTTGTTGTATTTTTTAGTTCGGTAGTTTCTGTAGAAATTAGGTTCACTTTTTATAAAATATAATTACAAATATATAATAACGAGACTCTCGTTCTTCGTAGTAAATATCATAGTACAATAACGGTTGCAATAACTAAATAAAAAGAATATAAAATATAATTTTATATACCAATCTTGATTCAAGCCGCATCTCTGGTGGGTCCTTCACGCGCATTTGATAGCATCCTAGACTCGAGTATTCATCATCTTGAGTCTTGAAAAAAACTCCTTGATTGCAACAAGAGCACATTAAAACATTGACGATTTTGGTTGAGGCACGTATTCAAAACGCTTCCCTTAAAACAGATTCCGCGCCTCTACTAAAGACGATGCGACTGTTTCTCAGGGTACAACAGCCGAAGCAGTATGTACTGCCGAAGATGGCTCAAGCGCCCAAGGATACACCGGGTAATTATAGTGTTTGAACTTATGGAACAAATAAGGAAGTGATGGTGGTGGAAAACAAGTAGAAAGTACTCCTCTCTCTAGTTGGTCTTCAAGTGTTCATCATGCTTCTAGTATTCTAATCTATCAAGCAATGCCATATTCTTATATAACAAAAAGAAGCCCATAGCCTACTAATTGTACAAAAGTTAAGGATTAGTGAAAGGTTTCACTTAATTAGTTACTTAATTAGAGACTTAAAAATTCTAATAAAACTAATTAAATGTCATCAAGAAGCTCTACTCAAGAGTCTCTTTTTTATTCACCACATGAAGATTCTAATTAATATTTATAATTTCATTAAATTATAAATATATTAAATATCCATTCACCAAATTTCCAACAATCCCTCATATGAATGGAGATAGTTCAAAACACATAAAATGCACTTAGCCCACTAGCTCTGAGTAGACAGTTGAGTTTTGCATACGATAGGTACGTGTTACCCTTTGAACCTTCTTTCATGAAATGCACTTAGCCCATAGCTCTGAATATCCCCCAGACTCAGGCTTGCTGGGTGGCGGTCTGCGAGGTGGGATCACCTCGGCGGTTGGGAGGACCGTGGAATATCCCCCCCCCCCCACTTAGCCCATAGCTCTGAGTAGACATCAATGTCTTTGAACTCGTCTGCCGTTTGTGTAGACGACAATACACTTCACACAAGAGTCTCCTTAGCCGGGTCATCTTCTCATTGTCGTGTCCAATAATGGTCGTGGAACACTTTCTCGGTTCTGCGAGAGCTCTAGGAATTGTGCCCTCAATTCCATTCAAAGCGACCCACTTCTCTCTAACATAAGTGATTCTCCTTAGATCAATAAAATCATTATCGTGATTTATCCAAATCATTTACCACATATTATGCTTAGCCTCACTCTTTGTCACTGAATATCATAGGAATAGACTATGACATATTTAAACACCCTTTTATACTTTGGGGGTATGTATAACCATATTTACTAGCTTATACATATCATTTATGCCCCCACAGTGATCACTCTTAGGCATATGAATTAGTTGTCCTATTGAACTTAGATCTTGGGATCTCCAGTTAACTAAGTTAGGTTTCCTTCACATACCCTTTTTCATGGGCTTTAGTCTCATTCCACAAGTTGATCTCTAATAAACTCTCAGGTTGTTGGATCAATAACATTATCTTTGACTTTGTCTAGTCACTACAAATGACTTTACTTATTTGAGATCAATTGTCATGATGTGTTCTTAACTCACAAGTTAATCTTACCTATTTTCAACTTCTAATACTATAACCTCAGGGGCCATCTGAATATGGTTATAATATATGTCTTTGTAAGATTCACGTATCATTTAAGGCAAACACAACTCTATTATACACTACGACCTTTGTGTCCTCCACTTAGTCGTCTGTTTGCAATGCTACATTGGATTACAAAATCCTTATTGCCAAACTATTATGATACAAATGCAAGACACCCCCACATTTAAGTGTTATAGGGTATCATCCAGATGGGGTAATGAAAACCATTTCTACATACCGTTATAGGGTTGTTCCTAAATGGATCCTCCCCCACATTTCTTGACATTTGATCAACATTTTCGTAACTTCACTTATAACGACATTTATACACATATGATTGAACAAGATCAACCTCATTGTATCAGTGAATTCAACTCATATTGCATTAGCTTACATAAGCTTCCGAGCTGACCAATGCAACACATGCCATTGTCATAAGTTTGTCACCAACTTAGAATAATTCTAACAATCTAAAAGAAACCTGAGAAAGAAACATGCGAAAAATCAACATAAAGTTGAACGAATTCATAGTTTGTTTGTAAAAGATTTGAAATAAACCTTTTGAATAACTGGTTTTTAAAAGTTGTTGTGAAAATATAGTAAAATCATTTTTTTCTCGGCCCGTTATATGAAAACTGTGAGCTCCAATAATCCTGTAAACATTTGTAAGTATTCCTTTGACAATCCAGTATGAAAGTGTTTATGAACATATCAATTAATGTGTAGCTAATACATTAATATGTGTGCAATGGTGTAGGAAGGCTCAATCCTTTGCGTATTTCGTACTGGGCCATGCGGCTGGAACGACAAAGTCACCACATGCGGCCAACTCACGGACCCATGGGTGGGGCTCGCAACACCTAAATAGATCTATCACTCATGCCCCTCGGTCCTCATACAAGGATTAATGGTCTTAAGTTAACGCCTACCCATTCACATGACCTAACAGTTCATTCCTTAGCTAACCATACCATTTGTAATCATTGAAACATTTGTAACATGTATTTCACCCCCGAAGTTATAAAACTGAAAGCAGTTAACAGAAAATGGAGACATAAACTCACTAGATTGTTTCGTTTTTCGTACGCAGACCAACCCAGTCCCGTTATTGTAATTAGGAAATTCCCGTCTCTAGTCATGAAAATCATCTACGTTTCGTAAATACGCGTGTGTTTTGTAAAACCGGTATGTTTAGTCCAAATCGTTGGTAAACCATTTAAGTTCCTTGAAATCCATTCGCAACACAGTTTAGTAATGAGTTTTCGTTTTTCGAAAAATTGTTTGCTTTTGCAAAACTTGCATGTCTTTCCACCCCCCAAAAACATTTATAAAAATGTAAAACCGTAAAAAGTGGGGGTTATGAACTCACCTGGATATCCTTGTGCAAAGCTAGCTAAATACGACTCCGTGATGTTGTTGCCAAGACGTGACTCGCTAGCGTGCATTCTATAAATATTCCCAAAACGGAGTAACTATAAGTTTCTAATTAAATGCGGTAACTAAACTACGTGTCACCGAGCTCTACCGAATCGTTAGCCGAACGATTCGATGGTGAGTCGTTAACTTAATGAAAACGATTAAGTTATACTTGTTAGTTCGTTTAACGTCGTTAAGGATTAACAAGTCTTGGACAGACTTAGTTCTCAAGAGATTTAAAATATATAACTATTTATATAAAGAAGATATATAAATATCGATATGATTGCGTTAGTCGTCCCGAAAAATCGTACGTATATAAAAAGAATATTTATATGGAAATAACATATAACAAACTCGTATTATATATTGCGCCTCGTATGATAGTTATCAAAATACTGTAATTGTCATTTAAGCGTTTGAAATAAATATAAAAAGTTATATTTATTCAATCGCGTTTTCGTGTTGAGGTCGTTTGAAATAAATATAATAGTTGTAATTCTTTCTACATAAAGAATCGTCAAGTTGTCGTGTTTGAAAATAAATACAAAACTATATTTATTTTTATAAAACGATATCGTGTTGTTTGATATTCGAAAGAAATATATGAATTATGTTTATTTTATAAAAGAAATCCAAGCAATTTGTTGTTTGAAATAAATGTACAGTCTATATTTATTTTTATAAAATAATTGTCGAAATTTCAAAGTTTAGAATAAATATAATAACTATCTTTATTGTCAGAAATAATATCCGAATCGTTGTTTTCGTATGTTGTAAAGTGTTGTCGAAAGTAATGTTATACTTGTATTTGTTTTTGTAAAAAAAATTACTTGAATCCGATAGTTCGTTTTATAACAAAACACGTTTGTTTTTACGGATTTTCTCGAAAAATGGGCAGAGTTTCCTCTGTTTTTGGACGGCCCCGACAACACAAGTTGTCGTTATATTTTCAAAATTCAACAAGTTTTCAAACAATAAATTTATAAAATAAAGTTATAACACAAGATAATATATGAAACCACAAACTTTATAAATACGATTTTATCATTCGGTTCGAGAGCTTATTTCACGTGAGTAATAATACTATAAAAATACGAAAATATTAAACGCGTCGTTAACTTTTACCAAGTCTTCGTGTCGAAACATCGAATCAGTTGACTGAGTTGACCGAGTTGATCAGGTTTAACCGAGTTGACTCAGTTTGACCGAGTCGACCCGAACCTAGAATTCCGAACCGCGCATATCTTCTGTTGACCGCCCTTGACCGAAGTCCAAAGCTGACCCGAAACCTGAGACTTGAACCCGCTGACCCGTTGACTTTGTTGACCCGAACCGGCTGACCTTTGACCGAGTTTGACCGAAACCCGAACCCTTGAATCTGAACCTAAAACTTCCATCGGTTACTCGAGCCGAACCGTGCCAAAACAACCAAAGCCAAATCAGAACCAACTAAACCTAGACCCAAAATTGACCCGCACATGAATCTGCTCCACACCTGAACAACCTAAACCCGAAATTAAACCTGGTTCCCGATCACGTAATCTGACCCGACACCGAACCCGCTGAGCCGCGTGAACCGAACCCAAGCCGATCTGAACCAAGTGTGAACCGAAACCAACTGAGCAAAAATCGAAACACAGCAACAACCACTACTGCCGCCGCAGACGGCGGCGCTGCCGTCTGCCACCACCACGACCCGCCGCTTTCTCTCTATCGTTCCTTCACTTCTCTCTCTCTCGTCGGCTCTTCCGATCTTGTTGTCGTCCGCTGCTCGCCACCACCGGAAGGTGGTAAGTGTTGTTGTCGTCTGGGAAGCAAGAGGGAGGCCGGTGAGGCTCCGGCTCCGATCATCCTGACCAACTGATCGAGAAGAAGAGGAAGGAATGGGGTTTGTTCCCCTTTTTTTTTTGAAAGATTAGAGATGGGGGCTTGGGTGAGTGGCCGGAGAACCGCCTTGACGGTGCCGGCTCCTCCCTTTTCTGGTCGCCGATTCTTCAAGAGAGGAGATAGGGTTTTTGTTTGTGTTATGTTTGAGATTTGAGAGGACAAGGTGGTTTATGGGTGTGTGTGTGTGTGTGTGTGTGTGTGTGTGTGTGTGGATAAAGTGAAGGAGATAAAGAATTTGAGAGGGAAAGTAGATGGTGAGCGGCCGATATGTTTATGGTTAGGGTTTTGACAAAAAATGAAGTTGAGAAGTTATAACACACTTATACATGTCTAGGTTTTCTTCTTAATGGGCTTGGGCCTAGGGCCCACAAGCCCAATCCCCGTGTCTAGTGGCCCGAAATCTCTTACAAGACCCGTTTTCAAAACCCGAACGCTTCGTAACGTCGTAAACTAAAACCTTAGATTTAAAAGTGTGAAGAATGGTGTCGGTGGTCGTTATTGGCGCGTCCGTTCGTCGATTACGTAAAATCGCGTAATTTTCGTCGTTGTTCGTTTTTAATCTGTTTTTCGATCCGGTTTCGACTGTGTTATTAAAATTTAGTTATACGAATAATACCAAAGTGAATGATCATGAAATCGAATCAAGACTTATTCGAATTATGTGAATTCAAGGACGTACTACAACAATAAGAACCCAACGGTTAGAAGGAATGTGTTTCAGAACTTGATGTCAAGGGAAAATGAGACATACTTATACAGTCACCAATGTGACTAGTTAACAAGGGTCCAATAACGAACAGGAATTTCAACCAATCGAATTCTGAATGGACGTTCACAATATGCAAATGAGTTCTAGAAACGATAATGTCCGCTAGATGAAACTTAGAATCAACAAGCTCGAATGAAGTAATTTTGCATGAAATGCTCGATCGTGATCAGCCCAAGCTGCAAGTTATACTGACACCACAAGGTGTCATAGTTATCGAATTTAATAATAGCGGTGACCGAACAAGTTCACTGTGTTTGAGTTCAAATGAAGATTCAACGAAGTAAATCTATACGTTTGTTCCAAACAAACATCAAAGGATTTTCAGTTGAAAATGGAACATCAAAGAAATAATGTTTTCGACCGAAGTTGAAAAAGTAACGAATATCGCAAAACATTCGATCGATATTGAAAGGACCGTTAGGAGGTACACCGGAATGTAACATGGATTTGTGTACCATTATCTTAACACACGATTGTATTAAGACTGCTTTAATACAATAAATCAAAGTGGATTTAAAATAAATCCATATATAAATAATTAAATCCGTGCATGAGATGTGTGAACCAGATTAGCGCAAACTTTAAATTATTGAAAGTGCCACCACAAGGTGGTCGAAATCAACAAACGATTTAATGGAGTTGAAGACCAAACAAGTCTACTAGATTTCCAAACAATTAAAACGCTTGTTAAAAATTGATCTGAATATGATGCTCTCAATACATCATATGGTGCCTTGACTTGAATATGTATAGTGAACAAGTTCAAACAATCGAACTTGATTTAGGCGCAATCTAACAATAAATACATGTTTCGACAAGGAAATTCCGGCATGGTTACAACGAAAAACCATGTACGTAACTTGAAAAGAAAGAAGTTTCAAGAAATTCGTTGACCCAATAGCAAAGAGTCAACACTTACAAGAATGTAGATCATCCAGGTCACGAAGCAATAATTAGATATAGCGAAATAATAATTGAAATTTTTGATGAAAACGATCATTCGAAGTGAAACCACATGTGTAACAAACGATGCATGCGTAACATATGGATTTTTCAATTAATGAAGCGAATGAGTGTTCGCTATAATGAAAGAAATGATCGTGATATACTGACCATTAAGAGGAGTAGAGATGTGATAATCTATTCACTAGATGCAAAAGTCGGAATTTTAATAAAAGAAATTTAAGGACTTTACCTGGGGTTGCGTGTGATGACCGGTTGTTAGGTGACATTACCATGGAGTGTCGAACATAGCGTATTCGTCGTTAATGAGATAGGGGGAATGCGAAGATATGTGTCTTCTCCTTGGCGTGATTCGTGTCGTTGCAAGACCGCGTGACAAGTTGCCGCATCCTGATCGGTAGCTTTCCTGCTGACATGATCTAGCGTCGTCGTTGAATTGCGCCATCGTGTGTTTTCAAAGTCCTCACCTCGATAGTCGTATGTGACGTACTTCAACCTCCATTGATGTATAGATTGAGTTTCGTGAACTCTTGCATGCCCGTACTTCGTTTTGCATAGGTTACCTGCTCTGTTAAATAAAATAGCGTAGACGACATAATAATGGCGCTTGCCCGAGTCAATAAACGTGGTTCCTACATGGTGACCTTTAATGAACTTAGACATAAGTTTCCAAAGGTTCTAAATGCATGTATTCTAAAATCTCAGAGTTTTGTTTTAAGTATGCAATTGTTGTGTACCGTGTATAAAACACAAATTAACGTATGTTTAAAAGCAGAATTTTTACTCTTTGTTTTCGGCAACGGTTGGAGACCATATTCGAGTCTTAGGCATTCTGTATGTATTCAAAGTCTTAATAATCTAAGTCGCAGAGAAAATGTGAGGTCAGAGCCTAGGTATTCCTACAGAAAACCCGATTCGCTATAACCTAAAGCTCTGATACCAATCTGTCACACCCCAAAAATATCAGAGCTGGCGTGACTGGACTGGTATCTTCATTGCACAGCGGAAGCAAATAAGCAAAGACTTCTAGAAAACGAACGCCACTAAGTCCTCGATTGAACATGGTTCTCCTATTCCAACCGTGCCATAATTTCTGAAAAGTAACCTGAGAAAGAAACATGCGAAAAATCAACATAAAGTTGAGTGTGTTCATAGTTTGTTTGTAAAAGATTTGAAATAAATCTTTTGAATAACCGGTTTTTAAAAGTTGTGAAAATATAGTAAAATCATTTTTTTTCTCGGCCGGTGCGTTCCTGCAGTCGCGTTTTTAAAATTTAGTTACGAAGTCAATTATATCGTAACATTTAAGTTTCGTAGGTAACACGCGTCTCCGTTGCTTTCGTTTCATGGCCGGTGCGTTCCTGCAGTCGCGTTTTTTTGTTCCCGTTTGCGCTTTGTGACGTACGGAAGCACGATAAATTCGCAAGACAAAATTTATGAGTATAAAATAGGCGTATAAAATTTGTACTTTTCGGCATTGTCAGTATTTTGTTCGGCTTTTGTTCGTTACCGTTTAATATTCTGCAGCTTCTCCTTAGATCGTCATACGCGCACTTTAAAGTCGGTTAGACGTTCCTAGGCACTCCAAAGGCCTAATTAAGTTAATCTACGTTTTAAACACTATTTATTATCGTCCTAATGTTTTTTTAATCGTGTAATTAGATGTCGTTAATTACCGGTTGTCACAATTGATATGGTCATTTTGTCACTATGTAAGCTTAAAATAAAATCTTTAATAGTTCATTCAAACACTCAAAAACTGATTATTATGACATCAAATCACAATAATTGAAACATGAGATGATTTTAAGTGTGTCCAACACGACACATATGTGTCGGGTTCGGGTTATCATTAAAAACGTCAACCCGAATCCTTTAATCCACCAATCACAAATCAAGTACGATTAATACTTATAATATAGACAGCGATACAGTTATACCTTTTGGTTTTAGTGCCTAAAGCAAAAAACGTGGTGTAAGAAAAGGACACACCTTTTTGTTTTAGCGCCTAAAGCAAAAAAAAAATGTGGTGTAAGATGTTGAGACCTAGTAAATAGGAAGTTGATTTTGTAGTTAACCTGGTAAATTAGTAAATATTAACTTCTTGACAACATGAAAAATTTGGATCCGGTGACTTTTGGAAACACTATTCAGAAATTGTTGAGACTTGGTAAATAGTAGGTTGATTTTGTAGCTAACATGTTTACATGGCTTGCTCTATCTGCATAGGTTGGATTAATTTCAACTGGTATTTCAAGAGTTGTTTCTAGTTGTGGTGATCCTTCATTAAAAAGTAATTTGTGAGTTTTAGTGAAATTTGTATATAGATTTGTAAGTAGCTGACCATATTTAAATCGATTAAGTTGGTAAAATTACCTTCCGAATAATGTTAGCCGAACAATTTGCGTGCCATAAATAGTTTTACTGTTACCAAATTGATCAATCTGCAAGTTAAATAAAGTGAACACCATGAACTAATTTAATATTGAAATGGTAAAATGATTTAGATTGAAAAGAAACCAACCTTTGGAATGATAGGGGAGTCATTTTTCTCAACATTGACCAATTGACGGTTGTTTGCTGGTCTCATCTTTAGTAACAAAGGATACACATCATCAGCCAAAACCTAAACAAAGTAAACGACATAAACCCAAAATCAAGACCTTTTGATACCGAATGACAATAATGGAACATATGAGCTGCAAATAAAAGATACTACATAAGATTAGTGGGATTCTCCATCACCTATTGTCATAATTTAAAATATACATATCGTTTAAGGACAATTTGAGACATGTGCAGGTGTTATAAACTTAAAACATATATCTTATGCTTTTTGTTAAGTCACAAATGAGGCTAGTCATACACAAAATAAATACGACCATTCTACTTTAGCATCAAGTATAAACAAGTGTCAATAAACATGTACACTAATGCACCTAAAGAAAAAAAAAAGAAACTCCAAAGCTTACCATAAAAGCTTCCATAGTGCCCACAATAAGTGTCTCATAATTGCATAATTGCAATCTGTTGATTGTATATTTGTTACTTACTTCTTGCCTCAAGCACCTTGCAATTTGGGTTTTTTAATAAAATTTGGCAGTTCGAAAGAAAATAAAAACTACAACTTTACTTTATTTCTTATTATCTCGTGCACAGCCACAAACAACCAAGCATTAGCAGCCAATGCCCCATAACAGAGTATACCAACATTGTTATTCGAAGACATGAAATCTCATTTGTACGCAAGTAAACCAAGCTGTTGAAAACTCTATTTGCTACTTTATAAAATCTTGTATGTAACCCCAAACCTTAAATCTAAGATACATATATAACTGATCTGTATAGGCATTTCGAATTATGAATGAAAATACTATATTTTCATCCCAAAGTCTATTGTCTTATTATAATCTAACATTCACCAAAAGCTATTACTTAACTCCATAGATTCTCTTGCTGATTAGAATAGATTATTGCTTAGCTCATCTTGCCTTAATCTAATTTGAGAATCACAAGGTTACAAAAAAAAAAAAAAAACACATTATCCAATGAACTCTTGCAATATTATAATATGCTCTTTTAACAATCAGATAAATAAGATATTCATGAGAATCAACATAAACAGAATCAACACATTCAAAAGAAAATAGATCCACCTTTCCACCTTCAGATATTATCAAAAGTTTGAAAAATAATCGACTATATAAATAAGATAAGAGAATGACAAGAAAGTGAAGAATTCACACCTATGATTGCACCATAGTGCATGTTGGCATATGACTCTTCACGAGTAAGAATCTCCCTAACACGATCCCAAAGGAGAAAACATCAACCTGTTACATTAGACATACAACATTAAAGAACAAATAAAAAAATTTGTGTTCTACATAAATGAAGAAGCTATAGAGGGGCATTTTTGCCTTTTCAGAAACTTTATTTCCTCCACCATTCAGTAGCTCGGGAGCCATCTACGGCAGGGTTCCCCTAACTCCACCTAAAACCAAAGTGTTCCTCTTGATTTTTGACAGTCCAAAGTCACCTACTTGCGTAATCATAATGTCATTCAACAATACACACAAAAAACACCCAACCAAATACATAATATTCGTATGATAACATATAGGGCATGAAAAATCCTTCATATTCACAAGAAGATTGTTACATTTCGAATCAAAATGCACAATGTTCTTGGAGTGCAAATACTCCATTTCAAAGGCTGCATCAATTGCAATTATAAGCCTCTTTCGGTGATCAAGATGCCTAAAAATGTCCATACACATTTTAGATAAAATATAGAGAGAACTAAAAGATGCAACCATAATATTTTGTATTGTATTAAAATGAAGGGAAGTATTACCTATCTTTGTGAAGTAAGACATGCCTTAGTGAGCCATCAACCATGAACTATGTGACAGTAGCTAATGTTCCATCGGGCCCATCTTGTACTACACCATAAAATGCCTTTACGTTTGGATGATGAAGCTTTGACAGAATTATAGCTTCTCGCCAGAACTCTACTGTCTAGAATTAGAAATTAATACATAAGATGCATAACTTTTATTTAATCAAAGATAAGATGTAAACGATGCTTACTAATCCTTCTTGTTCAGATGACTGCCATGCAAAGCAGCTTTTGTTAATGCGTTTAATCGCAACATCCGTTCCCCTCCATTTCCCATGATAGACGGTACCAAATGTACTCGAACCAAGCTTCCTTAATTCTTCAAGATTTTCGTTTCTTATAATCTGCAGCAAAAACCACACAAAACCTACATTAGTCATTCATAACCTTATCCTTGATATTACTCATTTTAAAAACTTGGGTGTGGGTTGTTATACCTGTAAGGAACTGATATCAAGATCACCTAGAGAATTAATTGAAGGCAGCCCGTCGTTCCTTGTCTCAACCTCATACTCTGAGTCGGGCATTCTAAAGTTTCCTGCCAGGTCATCACTGTTTTTCATCAGTGAAGGTGGTTGCATAGATGTTGATTCTGAACCATGGATTTCTTTTTCTTCATCTTCCACCAAAGTGTTTCGGCCGTCAGGAAATTGTGAAACATTATAGTTCACAGATGCTTCTTCTTGAGCATTGGATAAAACCACATGATGATCTTGGTCAATAAGAGAAACATCCTTACCCTGAAACTCATTTTGTGCTCATTTCTGAAGAAACGACCAGTGTTTAGGTTCATGATTTGCAATGTTCATGCTCAATCCCACACCGTCCTGTGGTAGAACACCAATTCCATGTGAATCTTCAGATATCATTGCTCTTGCAAATACATCAAATATAAATCAGAGAACGAAAGTTAACCGTGCGTATTTTGAAACAAATTTGCTGCATCAACAAAAGCCCAATCGAAACCACACGATGGCCTTAAACGATATGGCACTGTTGGATGAACGTTTGAAAACAACAGAGAGGGATAGAGCGATGGGAGATATGAAATTAAAATTAGGGTTTTAAGGATTGATTGAATAGAGAGGCCAAGAAGAAATAACTAAACAACTTGTTGGAGAAGAAAGGTACAAAATATCAGGGTTTGTGAAGGGAAAAGGGGCGGTGATTGAAGGAAAAGGAGAATTAGGGTTTTTGATTAAAGAGAAAGAGAGAGAGAGAGAGAGCACGTGTAATAGAAGAAAAGAAAATCCCGCTCATGAGGGAATTCTCTAGCCTAAGAGGGTGTCCACATCAACAAAATGATTGGCTAAGAATATGCCATGTGGCTAAGATGTATTCTTTTAGTATAGTAGATAGATAAATTCTTATAACTTCACAGTATTAAGAGCGATTATAATGTTTATTTCTACCCAAAAACTCATTTAGTATTTGTCTTGTTGGCAGTTACAATGACTGTGGTCATATTACTATTGACTAACTCTTTGTCCAATAGCAACACTTGAATAGTAGTGTATACAAAACCCCACATACTGGCAGTAATTGTAGAATACAAAGACTTAATCACTATAAATATAACTAAAAAACTTTTAAGGTTTTGTAAAGCAATTTGATAAAAAGAGAGAATGACTCACTTTGTAAACTTAGGTTTTACTATAAGCTTCCTGGTAATATTTTCTGATGATTTTCTTGAGTTCCTATAAAAAATATACAATGCATGCGTGTTAGTATAATAACCCAATTCAACTTTATCAATACATCACGAGATCAGAACCCCAACATAGTTTACAAAGGATAGCCATTATCAGGCAGTGCTTTTGTCACACCCCAACCGCGTAATACAACAAACCGCGGCGGAAACGTCGGGGAATGTCGTAACAAAATCATTGTTTTACAACACATGGTAATTGAAGTTTAATTTGTTTCATTAATTGTCTCACTGTTTTGATACAAACCAAATAATTACAACAATTGTCTTTCAAGTTTTAAGTCACTAAAGCCCGCGTCCATCCTATGTGTAGCAAGCAATCAACAATCATCACATAGTAGAACCTGAAACATATGTGAAAACAGTCAGCATAAAAATGCCGGCGAGTACATAGGTTTTGTATGTCAAATTCATGGTTTTGAATCCATATTGCAACACCTCTCCCAACTACGTGAGTTGTCGAGTATGTACCTAGAAATCAAAAAGTGTTTGATTTTTCAATATGTTTTATCATCTTTACAAGATGATATAAGTAAACCAAAATCATTGTAGCCATGAATCTTGAATGAAAACATTTGTCTTTGTAAAACCAAGTAGTAAATCGTCTTTGAAAGTAAACATTGTATGGTTTATATCTTTAAGTAAACCTCGTTGTGTGAAATCGTTTGAAAACATTCGTCCATAATCGTTCAAATTGTTCAAATCGTTCAAATCGTTCGTGTTGTAAACCATCGTTCAATCATCTGTGTTTTAATTGTGAAATACAACTTTTGGTCGTTCTTTAAAGAATACATTCAAACCTATGTGACTTGATATACCACCCATGAGGTATCTTTAATAGGCCTTGAAAGACCTCTTTAACAAGACTAACAAACCAACACATGATTTGTTAATCAGAAAACAATTTCTGTCATTACCCACATTACCCACCAAAGGGATAGTTCGATAACGGGATTTGTCAGATCCTATAGTACCATAACATACTACTGGTCGGCTTGATCATAGTTAATGAATGTCATTCGACTAACGCCCCAACAAGTTCGTTAACATTATTGAAATCATCGTGTGTATATAAACCGTAATCATTGTTTTGAAAACATGAAAAGCATTTAGCACATATGAGTCACCCCAAAACAATTGAAAGCATAAAAGAGGGGAGCTATGTACTTGACGGGTGGTCCATAGGACGACCCTTAATGGTGTTAAAAGACGAGTTAATCCCTCATTTAATCATGTAATTGTCTTGAATTAGATGACTACAGTTGCTTATGTTTCAGGTGCGTTTAGAGCTTAAAATGTGGGAAAACGCTGCTTTGGATGGAATGGAGTGGAACGGGTCACACAAGGATGGAAAGAAGAAACAAAAGAAAGAACCCAGGGGTCCACCGTAAATTACGGTGGCTACCGTAATTTACGGTAGTCCCTGAATTCCCCCATTTTCCACCGTAAGGCAGTAGTATCCTGGCGTAGCAATATTGAAGCTACCATAATTTACGGTAGGTACCTTAAATTACCATAGAGCCTGACGCAAAAAGTGTAACTGCCCCTTAATAAACCGTTTTCAAGTGTCTTTTCATATCTATCATCATTGGGAACGTTTCTCTGGGGTTCTTGGGCGAAATTTAGCTTGTGCAAGTGATTGGGAACATTTCTAAACAATTCGGTTTGTATTTTGATTCATATGAACATTGTTTTTGTTGGAATGATGATTCACCAAGCCATGTCCGGCTAAACTTTCGGTGATCATCTTAGGTGAAGGTTTCTTATGACTATTGTGTGTTTCCTTTTATTTCTAGAATAATAAACTTGGTGTGTTTGCTATGTTTATTATGGTGTATGAATGTTTGATTGTAACTTGGTAATTGATGTTTTGATTCTAGTCTAAATCATACGTTCTTGGCGTCGTTGACAATCAAGATATCACGGGAAGGGTTAGGGTTGGATATTGATTAATTGATCATCGGGTAACAACCTCGTGTTTATATAATCCGAGTACTTTGTTCCCTTTTATCACAACAAATGTTTATGCATGAGTTATGTCTATGTAACTCTTTCTAGTTGGATTTATGCACAATTCTTAATGGAAACCAGAACCTAAGATGGTCATTTTCTCGTAATCTGATTTACAATCCAATTTTGATTTGCAATTAGTTAGTAACTTAGTTCTTAAAACCAAACAATCCAAACTCTTGAACTTTAATTTCTGCAAATTAATTTAATTGTAGTTAATTCACAAAGCTATAGAATCAACACACTTTCCACAAACTCCATGTGTTCTATACCCACTTACCGCTAGCTATTTAGTAGTAATTGGATTAAATTTGCATGTGACTGCGACAACACATCAAATTTTGGCGCCGTTGTCGGGGAGTAGTACACAACGTGTGTTAATTTAGTAGTTTTGTTTTGTTATTTTTGGGTTTACGCTGGTTGTGTTTAGTGTGCAGGTACTACAGGTGTATGCATACTAGGGGCTCTCACAAGTCATCACCGCTACCGTTCGATCCAGAAATTGAAAGAACTTTGCGTCAAAACAGAGTTTTGTTAAGAGAAAACAAGGGCATCGGTTCACCCACTTCACCCATTACACCAAGGAACATTATGGCTGAAACACAAATCCCACCCACAACGGGTCAAACGACCTCTTAATTCATTCCTACATCAACACAACCTTCACCAAATACCACCATGCCTAATTCCACTACCGATCTTACTCCACCACATGATGTTACACCAACCAACACTACTACACCACCTATTACTACCCAAGTTGAACCCACCCTTACCTTTAACCCTGCTTCAACAATTCCACCATTCTCACATTTTTTCCCAGCTTCGGGTCAATCATCTTCAACCTATCCACTACCACAAAGTTCAACTGTCGTTCATGCTACTTCTACATTTCAACCACCGAACCAACCGGCTTTCCAATATTCATCTTTTCCATTACTGCAATCTTCGGGAATTGGGGGAGATGGATATGATGATGGGTATGAAGAAGATTTTAGAGGATACGAAGAGGAAGGATTTTATTATGGGGGTGATGGAGGTAATTTGGGACCTCAAGGAGGAGCGGGTCAACAAAGTCAACCGTTACAACAAATTCAAGATCTGAGTAGACTACTGGTTGGGGTACAACATGTTCGACCACAAGGGCCACAATTGCAACGTCCTACGCCTTTACATCAAGTGCGTCCACAAAATACACAACCTCAATTTCAAAGGCCAATTCAACAACCACCTATGCAACAATACCAATATCAGCCATCATTTGCACCTCAAGGGCCTATGCAAGGGTAAATGGGTCAACCAAGAGCACCATTGGGTGCTCCATGAAGACATCACCGGGAGGTAGTACGGGGAATCGAAGCTTATTTCCGACCCGTTATCACCAATAATCCTTCACCGGTAGTGATTCCTCATCACCCGGATGGAAGGACTTTTGAAGTTAGAACAACCGCACTCCAAAGTTTGCCGAAGTTTAAGGGGTTAGCAACGGAAGAACCTTACTTTCATTTGGAGACATATGACTCCATTTGCAACACTATTGGAGGTCAAGGGTTTTCTTCGGACGATGTCAAGTTGGTCCTCTTCCAATTCTCTTTGGAAGATAAAGCAAAAAGATGGTTTCACACTTTGCCCTCCGCGTCGATTTATACATGGGCCGACATGCAACAGATTTTTTTGGAAGAGTTCTACACTTCTCAAAAGACAAATGATGCAAGGAGGAGTTTGAGGAGTTTTCAACAACAACCGGGAGAGATGTTTCATGAAGCTTTTGAAAGGTTCAACTTGATGCCGAAAAATTGCCCTCACCACGGTATTCAACTTTGGGAATTGTTGAATGCGTTTCACGAAGGGTTGAGTTTGGAGGATGCTCGTGACTTAATGTCAATCACTAATGGTACGTTTGGTACAAATTTCGAGCATGATGATTGGCAATTTTTTGAGCAAATGGCTGTTACTTCAAAAGGGAAGGCTCAATCTTCAAGACGGCCAAGGCATGTGATAGCAAGGCCACAAGTGCATGGGGTAGAGAATGTAGGTGTGCAATCCATGAATCAAGTGTACAACATGTACACTAATTGCAATGAGATAGGCCACACGGCGGAAGTTTGATTAGTAGGAGTGGTCGAGGAGCAAGTGGAAGAGGTGAATGCTATTCAAGGGGGTGGTCGAAACTTTAACATGAATTCGAACACATACCACCCCGGGCTACGAAATCATCCTAACTTCCATTACGGGAACCCGGCGAACCAAGCTAACCTAAATTTCCAAGGAGCTCAAGGTAATTTCGCACCTCGTCAACAATACAATCAAGGTAACTATCGGGGTGGAAATAATTATGGCTACCAAGGGCAATTTCAACAAACGAGTCAAAGTGGTTCGGTCAAACTTCATCAAGCGGGAATGAGGTTAAGGATATGCTACGAGAAATGCAACAAGACATGCAAAAAAGGAATCAACTTGATGAAGTTCGGATGCAAAAAGATGAAGTTCGTGACAAAAGCATTCAAACACTAACAACCCAAATGGGTCAATTAGCAACCGACGTGGCAGAGTTGAAGAAAAGCAAAGGTCAACTTCCTAGTGACACCAAGGTAAATCCTTCCCATAGCTCGCCGCGAGGTAATAATGTTAATATTAATCATGTTAGTGTGTTAAGAAGTGTTAAAGAGTTTAAAGCAAATTTGTCACCAGGCTTGGTGGATGGGGTGGTTGAAGATGTAACGGGTAATGAAAGTGAAGAAGATGAAGTTTCACCTATTGTATCTAAGGAATCAAATGTTAAAAAACCGAGGTTGGGTGAAAGTGAAAAAGATAAAAAAGATGAAGGCGAGCCGAGTCAAGTCCCATTTCCATCGGCTCTACTTGACCCGGGTAAGAAAAAATTTATTTCATCAAGGGGTCCCCAAAAAGAGGAGTTGTGGGACATTTTCAAACAAATTAAAGTTAACCTTCCATTACTTGATGCAATAAAACAAGTGCCCGCCTATGCTAAATTTTTAAAAGAATTATGCACACAAAAAAGGCAACAAAAGAAAAAGATGCCTAAGCGGGTAGACTTAACCAGGCAAGTGAGTGCGGTGTTGAATGGGGAGCTTCCTCCTAAGCTCCAAGATTCGGGAACGCCATTAATAAATATTCAAGTTGGTAATTTTCAAATGTCAAAGGCGTTGCTAGATCTTGGAGCCGGAGTGAGTATTTTACCGGGGGGGGGGGGGCTTATATGACCAATACGACTTTGGTCCATTAGCAAGGGTAGAGACAACGGTTGTGTTAGCCGACTTGTCTCATAAGTTACCCCGGGGGATGGTTCAAGATGTAATAGTAAAAATTGACGAGTTTTACTACCCGGTTGACTTTTGATTCTTAGACTACTCATCCGTGGACCCGAAACAACAACAAAATGTTATTTTGGGTCGGCCATTTTTGAGCACCGCGCATGTTGTGATTGATTGTCGATTTGGTGCAGTCGACATGAGTTTCGGAAATCGGAAAATGAGATTGAATGTTTTTACTAACAATTCTAACTCTATTGGTGTTGATGAGTGTTTTATGGTAGATTTAGTCGACGGATGCAACCTGCATGAGTATGAGGAGGATAGTTTAGATATGTGTGTTTGTGATTTTTCTGAACAGGTACATTGTCACACCCCGATATTTCCACGTATTACCGGTGGGCCCGGTGGGGAGTATCGTGACGTAGTTGATATCATCATAGTCAAACAACACAAGTTTAAATGCACAGCGGAAGCAAAAGATAGATTCATTTCAACCGAATAAATTGTAATATGAAGTATCACAAGATAGTTGAAAGGATCCATAGGCGGATCAAAAGATAAAAGAAACATTGTTCAACAGACTTTAGCATCTAGAGCTTGCGAGACTTAATTAATGATGCCAGGAGTAGCCAGCCTATTTCGTCTAGTACCTGCACTTAGCCTTTTTGGAAAATACGTCAGTTTACACTGGTAAATACAACTTAACTGACTCATTTTGAAAATGTTTTAGAAAATTGATTTGAATGCACATGGCATAAAAATTCTTTTATAACTTGGGATAATTATTTGTATATAATCTTGTATACAGTTTTTACTTATTTGTCGTCTGTCAGGGCCAGTTTGTAGGGCTGGTCTAGATTAACTGACACGCCACAGGTATAATACCCACAAGGTTGATTCCTTCAAGTGGGCTACCAATTTTTACATATGCACTGTCAGGTGTACGCCTACACCTCGTGCTTAGGTCGTGGCCATTTCTTTGAATGATGCCAAGGATATCTGGGACATGGTCATTTAACCCCCAAGGGCCATACACCAAATAATACAGATTAAACGAGATATGTAAATGCATTAATCACAATCCGATTTAAATGACTACATACCCGACCAAGCGGTATTTTTATAATACCGTACCCCAAGCCCGTATAGGGAAAATAAGTTAAGAGTATTTACCTGAGCAAATTTATACAATTTATCCCAGCCGTATACCACCAAGCAAGTACAGATAGCTTTTACTGGGCTCCTAAATCTGGAACGAAGGTTTTTAATAGCCTATTAAAATCCTAACGGGTCTTTAATTTAGCCTAGACTTAGACCGGTTAGTTCTCAAAAGGAAGATACGGTTCAAACGCATGATAAAGCGAAGACCGGTTTAGAATGTGGTTTTGACCCGAGAACCTTGTATTCTTGTTTAATATGGGTAACTTAAACACATTCTGGATTTTGAGATGAAAATGATATGGTTTGACCCGTTTCGGCTAATATATGCAAACTAGTTACATACGCCGCTCCGAACGCGAAAAGTGCGTAACGGGTAACCAAATGAGTCATATGCAAGTTTCCTAAGTTAATATGCCTTAAGCATGTTGTGATATCAGTAGGATACCTTCCATTATGCCCAAAACGAATTTAAAACCAATTTATGCCCCGTAGGGGTATTTTGGTCATTTTTAAGGTTATAAGAGAGTTTATACATTAATCTGAGTTTCAGGTCTGATATAATTAGTAAAAATACTTACTTTAATATGTTATATCAGTATGGTATTACATATATGTGAAATTTATTAATTATGACCAAACTATGCACCGAAGGGGCATTTTGGTAATTTAACATAAGCTTATAAGGTCAAATCTGGAATCTGACTTAAAAAAAACTTTTACTTACTGTTAAAATATAAAAATTTACTGAACATATCAGTGGCCTCAAACCTTATATGTTTAAAATAGTTTTAATACATACTATGCGCTTAAAACGCGTAAAAAGGTAGTTTTAAGTGATTTCCGGGTTTTATAAGAAAAGATGATATTTTTATTATTCCAGAAAGCTCAAAATATTTTATTTATCATATTAGATCAGTAGAAAATGGTTTGAGGTCAAAAGGATTTGTAAAACTCATTTTATGGCCCAAAAGGGCAAAACCGACAATTACCGAATCAAGCTTAGAACTCTATGTTATGCTCAGCCTAAAAATAAATAAAAATCTTCAAAAATCCCAAAATAATATATTACATCAGTGGATAATAAGTTTGGTATAAAAAAATGGGTTTAGATAGGCTATATGCTAATTATGCCGTTTGTTTACTAAAAAAAGCTTTCCATTTACGCTAATGAGCATCTTAATCTAGACCTCAAACTGATGTCAAATTTTAGGAACAAGTTTATAAATTAGTAGTGAAGGTTTCTATTCTTTCACTTTTTCAAAAATCACATTTTAAGGTGAAAAGGGCATAATAGTCAACATTTAAGCATTTAACGGAAACATGCATATGAATCGGATAACTAATGAACCAAGTTGTATAATCTCAGAGGGTTATACTTATAGGTAACTTGGTCCTAATAAATCTCTAAGGCATTCCTAAACTATACTCTAATGGTTCAGAACTGAAAGTCAAAGTGAAAGTCCAGTTATACGACTTTCGGTTCCAAACCGAGCTTAAACTGAAAATTGTCGGGTTGAACATGTTTAGACATGTTCTTACGTTAATTACCAAGTTATATGAGTGATAAAACAGGTTGAATAGCTTCTATATTGTTAATTATGCATTAATTTGAAAATAGGCTTTCTGTTGACTTTTTAATATCAAGTTTGACCCGACAATTGACCTAGTTAGAGTGGGAATCAGAGGGTGCCCTTTTAAGGGTTAATTGCCCACATAATTACCAACTCATAGGTACTTTCAATTTGAAATTTGACTGGATAAATTAAGATTAATGACGAAGTCAAATCTGAATTATGACGGTTTGACTTTAAGCTAATAAACTAAACTAAACCGAATTAAGGAAGGTTAAGAATACTTACCAAGGTCCTAAGCACGACTAATGACTTGTAGAAAATGTCCTTGAGCTCCAGAAATCTCCAGAAGTGAGTTTGTGAAAGTTTCAAGTGAATGAGTTCAAATGTTTCAACTTGTGGGTTTCTTATATAGGACTTTTGATCTCATGAGATGACGCCAAAGAAGTCTACAAGTGTTATGGGATCATTACAGGTGTCCCTAGGCCATAACAAACCATCAAACAAGCCCCTGGTATCAAAAACAAGTGTTTAAAGTCGGTTACACAGCTTTAACAGGCAGCTGTCCACATTTTCTGATGCTGGTAGTCCCAAGCGGCCCGTGTAAGGTCCTGGGCAAGCCTTACGCGGCCCGTGTGAAGCCCAGATCCAGGTTATAAGTTTCCAAACTTTGCACTTTAGGTCCCTGGTCCTTGTAAACATGGTTTTCACTTTATTTCTTGCACTTTTGGCCCTCTAACTTGACTTTTAAGTACCCCAAGTCATAAACAAACACCGTTAAGTCCTTGGTTAACTTTGTGATCACCCGTAGAGCCTTAAATTTCAACGTTGACGCTTTTAACCCCTCGTATACGAATATTGTCATAACTTTCTCATACTTTATCGAAACCTTGTGAAATTTTTATCATTTATTCTAGTGAGCATATTTAATTGTTACAAAGCTTCGGGTTTGCTAAAAGGTCACTCAGAGGCATACTTTAAACATGTTGACACATTTAACCCCTGTAGTTTGTAATTCCTCACTTTCTTCCACCATTAGCTTCGTATGATCCATGATTCATTCGTTTAAGGGTGTAAACTTCATGTAGGGTTATTTAAAGGTATATTTATCCATTGTTGACACTTTGACCCCTTTTATTTATATACTTTCTCTGTTTGTCAACTTTAGTCCTTCATAAGTAATCTCTCTACACGTTTAAAGTCCATGACACGTGTTGATATATTATTGGACATGAATTTTCGAGGTGTTACATCCTCACCCCCTTAAAAGAAATCTCGACCTTGAGATTTGCTAAAATGCTGGAAGTTATTTTTGTCGCATAATGGACTTAACTTCTATAGCATATCTGGAGCCTCTCCAAGCTCGCAAGTTGACCTCTATAATATTGTACATGTATCCTTTTTGGAGCTTCTTAACCTGTCGATCCTTAATCGATACAGGTTTCTCATCATATCATAAATCTGCATATCATTATGTGATAATGCTTCTTGACTTATTGGTGAAACAATCCTTAAATCATTAGTGTGTAATGCATTGTGAGCTCCGCCAAGCTCCCTAAATAGGTTTTAGCTTATAAGCTATTTGATCTTGATACATCCGATTCCCTCGAATGATTCTATATATTCAGAGCTTAACTAACCTGATAATTAACAATTTGGCACACCCTTCCAGGGTGATATCTTTTGTTGAACCTCATTCCTTAACAAGAACTTAGGAGGGTTGCTACTTTCATTAACCCTTGATTTTCTGCCGAATACTGGCAACTTACAGATGATTATGGATTTGCATGATATTATTCGTTGTTTCCAAGGCAACTTTCATATCCTGATAATTGGACTTACCAATCCTCTGTCTAACAATAGATGTTTAACATTTCATCTATACAAGGTCTCCAAAGGAGCAGCCTTGATACTTATATGACAACTATTATAGAAAAGGTTATCTTAAGGTGAGATGGTTATTCCAACCACTGCTTAAAACTAATCTTAAGGAATAGCTAATCCTTACAGTTAGTCGAACAAATCGACGATCCTGGGCAGTTGATGGCGATTCTTAATTGTTGCCTAATTAGGGTTGCGGTAATCAATGCATAAGCAAAATGAACCGTCTTTCTTAATTAACTATACCGAATTCTCAGAATATTGTGTTAGGCTATATGAATCCTCTATTTTAAAACTTACTTAATCAGAGTTTCGATTCTTCCAATGATGGTACTGGCCGTCTTGGAGAATTCATAATAATACAGCCCTAAATGGGATATAAATCTTAACTCCACTTGCCTCTCAGGAGGTGAACAGGGAAATCTTAGGAGAAGATAATCAAGATATAAGGAGGTTACAAAGATTTTCCAAATCTCAGGCTCCAGTTCATTCATCATTGTTTGTGTCAAACAAGGGACACATTTATGTTACAAGTCCATGAATTCCTTAATTGAAGACATTTTCTTGGACAATTCCATTCTGGGTATCTTCTTTGAATACCATTAGTTGACTTTAGTACCATATGACCATCGGGATATCTTTGTGGTCCCATGCATTAAACCTCCATACTGATCAGGCATGGAAGCAATCTATGGAACATATTAAGAAACACCAATCCTCATCTGGCGCTTTTATCATACCGTCTGGTATTCGCAATCGATAGAGATCAAAGAGATATCAACTATGTATGCTGATGCACTTCCTCTAGAGAGAGGATACTTCTAAAATTCTACGCCTGAAGGCTTCTGACAGGAACAGAAGAAATGGTTCTTATGATTTCGCCTGCAAGTTTTACCTTACACTTAATATCTGTGGTTCTTACGGGAGAATTTCAAAAGTTTGCTAAACTTATGGTCTTATGAGAGACTTAGCAGCACCTGAACCCAAACATAACTCTTAGAAATAAAATCACAATAAGGGATTTATCTGGTGTCATTATTAATGTGATCTACCTCTAATCTTTCATCAGGAGGGTTAAACGCCTCCATTCTTAATCCTTTTAAACTTAGCTGCAAAATCTTTGACAAATTTTTAGGGCAAACTCAGCTTTGACTGGTTGTTTCTTAATCTATATAACATGAGTAGCTGAGGTAGATCCATAATGGATTTATAATAAGCAGGCTTGAAATCTTAATGTGCCCTCTTATTGCCGATGCTAACCTCCAATAATTATTTGTATTTAAGCTTAGATTTTGGGTAAATTAAATAGAGCATTATCTCGGCCAATGAATTAAAATTCGCAACATACTGTTGACAGTCTAGAACTTTTATGGTGAGAATCAGAAAATTCCTATTTCATCTTTTTCCAATTCGTGATGTGGATAATAGTTTATCCTAATAAGGTCCCTAAAACTTGGACCATCCCATATTGTATGAGGGGATCTTTCTTGTGGACTTCATTAACGCCCTCACTAATTAAGGGTATTGCCATCGAATGACTGTGATGCATACCTCACCGTGTCCTTTCCAGCATAACCGCTGATACACCTAATGGTTTCTACTTCATTCAAAAATATCCTGTAATCGATGGCCCCCTTTTTACTATTGAAGTCTCTTGACTTCCAAGAGACGAAGTACTTTTAAGTACATCCTAAAAGGAATGGGCTCCTTGCCATATATGATTTTGTTTGGGTTATTCTTCGCATTTGAAGCATGAATAAAGCTCTTCTTATGAGCAGCGACATATGTTTTAGAGCAAACAGCATTCGGCTTCTTGAACCTTTTCATGACTTTTCTCATAGTCTTTCCCTTTAGTCGCCTTCTTTGGGCAGCGGGTCTTTACGTGCCCCCTTCTCGCCACAACCATAGCATGTGGCGTCCCTCAAGTCCTTGCATTCATGAGTTTTGTGATCCATCTCCTTACAGATGCCACATCCCCTGGTCTGTTCACGGAAATATTTTTCGAAGTGCTTCTTCCCGCAGGTTTTACATTTGGGTTTTGCCTATTTCGGCTTGGACCGATTTGATTCGGCCTTAGCCTTTTTGTAACCCTTATTTGGGGTATTATCGCACTTTCGCTTATTAAACTTTAATACGCGGTCCACGGCTTTGTTTATGGCTGTATCTAACATAGCCTGTAACTTGGTGCCCGTTAAGTTCAGTCTTGCACCATTATTCTGATCAACTGGATGATTGTGGGCTTCATAGGAATCAGCCATGGTGAAGCTTTGAAGGCTACAAACCATGTAGTAATAATTTGCTGAATTGTCGAACTTGATGATTAAATAGCCATGGTGTAAATCAACCATATAGGCCAATAGATAGTATTTAATTTATTTGATTATGTTTTGCCTAGGTTTTTAAATAAACCATCTTTGGTGTTTAAACGGAATATAATCCTTCATATTTATTAGACAGGGGACATCAGTCACGACTGTCAATGTCGTACCGACATTTTATATAGCACAAGGGCTTGTTCCAAAAGACTTTTTGATGGCACAGATGCCTTGTCACCAGGGAAACTTTAAAACATAACCAATGATTCCTTTGGATCGAAATATTTCATATTTCGTTGTCTTGACAAGAAGTTATGAAATAAAACTATCTTTTTCATGTATACATCTTTGCCCGTAGGTATACATCCCAGATGGATGTTTAGATGTGTACATCATGTTCGACGTTTATTAGCCATGATTCCTATTGATCATTTAGGCTAAATAAGGGGTTTGGAAGTTCCTAATATAAAGATGACAAGTGTGATTTTATCGCATCACTGTTGTCGGGAGTGTTAACACGTTTTCAGGTGTTAATAAGGATCTGAATCTCTTTTTAAACAAGTTTTACCATCATAGCTAGGTCCTTAAGGACATTCAAGCTAGGTTATACCTTTAAGATTCTTTTTAATATGTATATTGGCAGGAAAGGAATGATATTCAGGATTTTCATTATAATTATCCTAGATTTAATTAAAATATAACTATGGCACAAAAAGGCCAAGTCACGTGGACGAGTTTAGTTCATAAGCCCAGATTTTATGGAATCGAGGCATTAAGGTTTGAATCAAAGTTCATTACCTTTTCTTGACAGGGAGTTGTAGGCTACCACTGTCTTTAGTCTCAAAGGACGTTAATTATAGCCCGTAGGCACTTCATCTATAAAGGGATGATTATTTTAATGAGGAAATTGGAGTAATCCAATTTAAAAATGACTTATGCGATTTTATCGAATCACAATTTGTCAAGAATGCTAACATGTTTTTAGATGTTAACAAGGATTGGAATCTTTTGGATAGGTTTTACCATCTTGGCCATGTCTGTAATGACATTGAGGCTAGGTTTTACCTTTAAGATTCTTGTTAATATTTTAACGCAGAACAACCCTAAATTGAGATGTTAACAAGGATCAGAATCTAATTGAGGAACTACCATCTTGGCCCTGTCTCAAGGTTACACATGGCTAGGTCTTGTCCTTTTTAGATTTTTCCATTTTTATTATAATGGTAGATCTTATAAAAGGAATGATATTTAAAATCTAACCGTTCCACTTAAAAATTTAAACAAGTACATGGTTGCCCTAAACGGGACTTCTAACTGAAATGACTCGCCCATGCAGGGGCTAATCAGAAAAATAACAAAGGAAACAAATAAAGGACAAAAACGAATCAGGAGTAGTCCTAAGTTCTTTGTCTAGACTCAAGAATGTGCAACTGTGTAACTGAGATTAAACACAAAAGGCTAGTGTTTAATTCACTCAGTGTTGGCTCTGGTACCAACCTGTCACACCCCGATATTTCCACGTATTACCGGTGGACCCGGTGGGGAGTATCGTGACGTAGTTGATATCATCATAGTCAAAAACACAAGTTTAAATGCACAGCGTAAGCAAAAGATAGATTCATTTCAACTGAATAAATTGTAATATGAAGTATCACAAGATAGTTGAAAGGATCCACAGGCGGATCAAAAGATAAAAGAAACGTTGTTCAATAGAATTTAGCACCTAGAGCTTGCGAGACTTAATTAATGATGCCAGGAGTAGCCAGCCTATTTCGTCTAGCACCTGCACTTAGCCTTTTTGGAAAATACGTCAATTTACACTGGTAAATACAACTTAACTGACTCATTTTGAAAATGTTTTAGAAAATTGATTTGAAAGCACATGGCATAAAAATTCTTTTATAACTTGGGATAATTATTTGTATATAATCTTGTATATAGTTTTTACTTATTTGTCGTCCGTCAGGGCCGGTTTGTAGGGCCGGTCTAGATTAACTGACACGCGACATGTATAATACCCACAAGGTTGATTCCTTTAAGTGGGCTACCAGTTTTTACATATGCACTGTCAGGTGTACGCCTACACCCCGTGCTTAGGTCGTGGCCATTTCTTTGAATGATGCCAAGGATATCCGGGACATGGTCATTTAACCCCCAAGGGCCATACACCAAATAATACAGATTAAACGAGATATGTAAATGCATTAATCACAATCCAATTTAAATGACTACATACCCGACCAAGCGGTATTTTTATAATACCGTACCCCAAGCCCGTATAGGGAAAATAAGTTAAGAGTATTTACCTGAGCAAATGTACACAATTTATCCCAGCCGTATACCACCAAGCAAGTACATATAGCTTTTACTGGGCTCCTAAATCTGGAACGAAGGTTCTTAATAACCTATTAGAATCCTAACGGGTCTTTAATTTAGCCTAGACTTAGACCGGTTTGTTCTCAAAAGGAAGATACGGTTCAAACGCATGATAAAGCGAAGACCGGTTTAGAATGTGGTTTTGACCCGACAAGCTTGTATGCTTGTTTAATATGGGTAACTTAAACACATTCTGGATTTTGAGATGAAAATGATATGGTTTGACCCGTTTCGGCTAATATATGCAAAATAGTTACATACGCCGCTCCGAACGCGAAAAGTGCGTAACGGGTAACCAAATGAGTCATATGAAAGTTTCCTAAGTTAATATGCCTTAAGCATGTTGTAATATCAGTATGATACCTTTCATTATGCCCAACACGAATTTAAAACCAATTTATGCCCCGTAGGGGTATTTTGGTCATTTCCAAGGTTATAAGAGAGTTTATATATTAATCTGAGTTTCAGGTCTGATATAATTAGTAAAAATACTTATTTTAATAAGTTATATCAGTATGGTATTACATATATGTGAAATTTATTAATTATGACCAAACTTTGCACTTTAGGTCCCAGGTCCTTGTAAACATGGTTTTCACTTTATTTCTTGCACTTTTGGCCCTCTAACTTGACTTTTAAGGACCCCAAGTCATAAACAAACACCGTTAAGTCCTCGGTTAACTTTGTGATCACCCGTAGAGCCTTAAATTTCAACGTTGACGCTTTTAACCCCTCGTATTCGAATATTGTAATAACTTTCTCATACTTTATCGAAACCTTGTGAAATTTTTATCATTTATTCTAGTGAGCATATTTAATTGTTACAAAGCTTCGGGTTTGCTAAAAGGTCACTCAGAGGTATAATTTAAACATGTTGACACATTTAACCCCTGTAGTTTGTAATTCCTCACTTTCTTCCACCATTAGCTTCATATGATCCATGATTCATTCGTTTAAGGGTGTAAACATCATGTAGGGTTATTTAAAGGTATATTTATCCATTGTTGACACTTTGACCCCTTTTATTCATATACTTTCTCTGTTTGTCAACTTTAGTCCTTCATAAGTAATCTCTTTACACGTTTAAAGTCCATGACACGTGTTGATATATTTTTGGACATGAATTTTTGAGGTGTTACATACATGCTTGTGCACTAAGGGTTGAAGAAGAGAAACAAGATGCTATGGCATTGAAGGAGGGTCGACCTCCATGGAATCACCAATTTGAAAGCTTGCCGGTGGAAATCTATTCGGGTACCAAACCATCATTGGAGGAACCACCCAAATTGGAGCTCAAAGACTTACCAAGCCATTTGAAGTACGCATTTTTAGGGGATAATGACACTCCACCGGTCATTATTGCCTCTAACTTGGAGATGGCACAAGAACAAGTTCTATTGGAAGTCTTGAAAGCAAACAAGGGAGCTATTGGATGGACGATTGCCGATTTAAAAGTAATTAGTCCATCAATCGTCATGCACAAAATCATCACCATCGAAGATGCAAAACCAACAAGGGAAGCACAACGACGATTGAATCCGAATCTAAGGGAAGTAGTGAAAAAGGAGGTATTTAAATGGTTGGATGCGGGAATTAACTATCCTGTTTCGGATAGTGCTTGGGTAAGTCCTACCCACGTTGTGCCTAAGAAGGCCGACATTTAAGTAATCTAGGATGAAAATGGTGAACAAATCGCCACCCGACCGGTCACCGGGTGGCGTGTTTGTATTGATTATCGCAAATTGAATGCCGCCACTTCTAAGGACCATTTCCCGCTACCTTTTATTGACCAAATCATTGAAAAATTATCGGGTCAAAAATATTATTGCTTCTTGGATTGGTATTCGGGTTACAATCAAATCGCAATACACCCGGAGGAACAACATAAGACCACCTTCACTTGTCCATATGGTACTTTTGCCTTTAGGCGAATGCCATTTGGCTTATGCAATTGACCGGCAACTTTCCAACGATGTATGATGAGTATTTTCTCGGACATAGTTGGGGAGTCGCTTGAAGTTTTTATGGATGACTTTTCAATTTTTGGCACTAGTTTTGAATCTTGTCTCAACGAGTTACAAAAAGTTTTAAAAAGATGTGTTGAGAAAAAATTGGTGCTTAGTTGGGAGAAAAGTCATTTCATGGTGCAAGAGAGTATTGTGTTAGGCCATGTGATTTCGGAGAGGGGTATGGAGGTGGACAAGGCGAAAATACCGGTAATATCATCTTTGCCTCCACCGAAAAATGTGAAAGGGGTAAGGTCATTTTTAGGACACGCGGGTTTTTATAGACGTTTCATTAAAGGTTTTAGTGTTATTACTAAACCTTTGTGCAATTTGCTATTAAAAGATGTTCCTTTTGACTTTACTAATGAGTGTTTGCAAGCATTTAATGTTTTGAAGGAACACTTGGTAAAAGCTCCCATCTTGCAACCACCGGATTGGTCAAAGCCATTTGAAATCATGTGTGACGCAAGCGACACTACAGTTGGTGCAGTTTTGGGTCAAAGAATTGATAAAAAGCCGGTGGTGATTTACTACGCAAGCAAGACGTTGTCCGAAGCGCAACTGAATTACACCACAACCGAAAAGGAGTTATTAGCGGTGGTGTATGCTTTGGATAAGTTCCGTTCTTACATTTGGGGAAGCAAAGTGGTTATGTACTCGGACCATAGTGCGATCCGGTATTTGATGGAGAAAAAAGACGCGAAGCCCCGTTTGATTCGTTGGGTGTTATTGTTACAAGAATTCGATTTAGAAATTCGAGATAAAAAAGGAAGTGAAAATGTAGTGGCGGATCACTTGTCTCGAATTCCGGTGGAAGGGGTTGATGATTTGAGTGAGATAAACGAAAGGTTTCTCGATGAGCAACTACTAGCTGTGTCTACTTTTGTTGCACCATGGTATGCCCACTATGTGAATTACTTAGCCATGGGTGCCATCCCAAATCATTGGACCTAGAAAAGAAGACAACAATTTATGGTCCAAGTGAAGCAATACATTTGGGATGAGCCGGACCTTTTCAAGATTGGGCCCGATCAAGTCATTCGGAGGTGTGTGCCCGAAACGGAGGTGTTAGAGATCTTGATTCATTTCCACTCATCTGCTTGTGGAGGTCATTTTAGCGGCCATAAAACGGGCTACCGGGTCCTTTCATGTGGGTTTTATTGGCCCACAATTTTCAAGGATGCATGCGAGTTTGCGAAGAATTGTGTCAATTGCCAAAAGATGGGGAGTATTTAAAAAAGGGACGAGATGCCTTTGTAACCGATTTTGGTTGTTGAAATATTTGATGTATGGGGCATTGACTTTATGAGTCCGTTTTCGAATTCAAATGGGTTCTTGTACATTCTTGTGGCGGTGGATTATGTCCCAAAATGGATTGAAGCTATTGCAACAAGAACAAATGATCATTCGGTTGTTTGTAAATTTGTTCAATCCAACATCTTTGCCCGTTTTGGTATTCCGAGAGTTATCGTTAGTCATGGTGGGTCGCATTTCAAGAATTTCAATTTCGGAAAACTGTTGAAGCGATACAACATGAACCACCGGATTGCTACACCGTACCATCCGCAAACAAGTGGACAAGTCGAGGTGTCCAACCGTCAAATTAAAGAAATTCTCATGAAGACGGTTCGAACGGATAGGAAGGATTGGTCAAGCAAACTAGACGATGCATTGTGGGCATATCGGACGGCCTACAAAACTCCAATTGGACAACGCCTTATCGGATGGTGTATGGAAAGGGTTGTCATTTACCAATGGAGTTAGCTCATCGGGCACATTGGGCAATCAAAACGGTGAACGCGGATTACGATGAAGCGGGAAAGATGCGGAAATTGCAATTAAGTGAGATAGAAGATAATCGCGATGAAGCTTACGAATGTGCATCGGCATATAAAGATAAGCTTAAAAAGGTCCATGATGCAAAGCTGAGAAAGAAGACCTTTGAAGTGGGTCAAAAAGTGTGGTTGTATAATTCGCGATTAAAGATGTTTGCGGGCAAATTAAAAAGCAAATGGATGGGCCCATATGTCATTCGACGAGTTGGTAGATTTGGTGATGTTGATATACAAGATGAGCAAACCAACAAGCAACAAACGGTGAATGGACATCGGTTAAAGCCATACTTGGAAAGAAACGACATCAATAACTTGGAGCTTGACAAAGTGGGCTGCATCCTACGCCCGGTAGATGAAGAACAACCATGAGAGGCCCAGGTTTGGTAGTGTACATAGTTAGTTTACTTTGTTTGTTTTGTTTTGTTTAGTTTGCACAATTACCGTATTTGCTTGAAGCTCGTGTTTGAAACAAGTGTGGGGACGTTCTCACGAATAGTTCTAGCATAGTGTTGAGGACAACACGGGATTTTCGAGGGGGTAGGGTAAATTTCCATGTTTTTGAAAATATAAAAACATAAAAAAATTAGAAAACTGAAAAAAAAATAACACTAAAAAGCTGCATTTTTGGCGAACCATATATCCCCAGGTGCCACCGTAAATAATTAAGTCATGTGAATTCACCCCCAACCACACAATTTCTTCATATCTTCTCCTCCACAAACATCAACTATCACTATCATCAAACCCCAAAAGATCTAAAAAACTCCACAACCTTCAAACCTCAAAACCTTCATAACTCTCTCAAATCTTGGCCAAATCAAGTGAATTTTGGGTCTATCTTGACTGAATTTTCACGAGCTTTCTGATCGTGGGAAGAGATTTGGATTTCTTGGCCGTTTGTGAAGCCCTAGGTTCCGAATTTTTGGGGGGTTTTTGGAAGCTTTTGTTTTTCTTGTGTTCTTGCATAATCAAGCCAAGGTATGTGATGTTTTCACTTTATTTTTGATGATGCATTGTGAAGTTGAAGGTTATTGTTGTTACTTGTTCACACACACTTGCTTGTTCTTAGTTTTCATCATGAAAAATTGTTAATTGAAAGTGTGTTATGGTTGTAGATGTAGGATTGCTGTTAAATTTGTGAACTTTTGGGAACCTTTACATTATAGAGGCACCATGCTCAAATTTTGTGAAAATATCATATGAAATTTTGTGTTCACTAGCATCTACAACCATAGTAACAAGCAAGTGTGGGGATTTGTGGGAAAAAGGGGACTGATTTTTGTGTGTTTGGTTGTTGTGTTGTTTGTGATGTGTGTAGGAAATGGTGAGAACTAAAGAAAAAGCGGGAGCCAGTTCTTCGAAAGGAAAACATCCTGAAAAACAACCGAAGAAGAGGAGATATTTAGGAAGAGATGATGATAGCGATGATAGTGATGAAGAGGAAGTGATGGAGTTGGATCCGGCTGACAAGCCAAAGTGGGAAGCGGGTCCACTAGATGACCAACCGGAAGAATGGCAGCCTACACTATTCAATGACCGTATGAATCGTTTAAAAGATAAGGAAGCTGCATTCATTTGTGAAAGAGAGGTTAGAGAAGTGGAGTTTGGGCCGTTCAACGTGTTTGCTCAATTCCGCGCCTTGGGTTGGGAGGCGGCGCTTAATTACTATGATAAAGAGAACAAGAACTTGTTCATGGCTAAAATTCAGGAGTGGATGGCCACTCTAACATGCAACAAGTATGAGAAGCCGTCTCAAATGAAGTTGACTGGCACTGTGAATGGGATAGATGTGTAGATATCATTTGATACGTTGTAAAATTGGCAAAGTATGACAGTTTACCCGCACGTGATTATACAATACCAAGTCTTGACGATTTGCTTGTCAAACCGGAGGCCCACACAAGGTGGAACGACATGTTGGCAGCCTTGTTCTTACCAGGTAATTTTAGTGGCACGCTGTATTGAAAGAATTTGAAAGATTGAGGCAAAACTGTTGCTTACTATTTGTATCTTAAATGTGATTCGAAGGAGAGGTGATAAGCAAGAAGTGAGGTTTCAAGAGGTGCAATTATTTACTCGTTGCTTCATGGGTCACCCCGTTTCCCGTTTCGGTATGTGGTGATGAATCATGTTTGGATATGCCTAAATAAAGTGGGAAGAAGTATCATTCCGTATTGTCGGATGATCACAGGGTTGTTGAAATTGTTCAAGGCTATCACACCGGAAGACAAGGGGGCACCAAAGAGGCACAAGCCGTTCCACATTAGGAGGATGGGAGTTGGATGGTCTTATGATGAGTCGGAGCGTTATTATAAGTTGAAGTCGGAAGGTCAAAGGTGGCGAGCTTTGAAAGTTGATGCGAGGGCACTATTACCGGGCGAGGTGGATGAGCCCGAGAGCGAGGATGAGCCCCCGAGTGGGGATGAAGATTACGGGGATGAACCGCATGGTGAGCACATGAATGTGGACCAAGGGGTCCAAGTCGGGGACATGGTGGTGGTTTCTTTGATTATACGGGGCGCTCGTATGAGCCAAATTGGGCATATGATGGAACCATGCAAGAAATCATTGAAAACCAACGTCCACCGGCATCGGTTTTCGACACATGGTCGGGGTCTGAGCGCACGTTCTTCGATCATCAAACATGGATGGGGGCTAGTATGGAGCGGGCATTGAAGCACAACTTTGACCGGCAGGAGTCATGGAACCGCACACATTCTTATTCCTTCGAGCAGGAGATGAACAATAGGTACAATGATGATCAAGCCCGGCGGATGCACGCGGATTGGCATGCGGGGCGGCCGGTGGTTGTGGATCCACCACCGGTGGATTATGCGTCTCTACCACCTTATGATGGTAGTGTTTCGTATCCGACACCGCCGCTACATCATTCGCAATGGGTGGACCCCCGTCAAGATCAACAACATGGAGCCTCACAACAAAGCGGAAGCGGAAGTGGTAGCGGCTCGTTTGCTTTTGGAGAATGGAATGATATGATGTCTTCCATTTTCAGGCCTCCTCAGCCGCGTTACTACTAGTCAGGTTGTGCTCTCTCTTGTATATTTTTGTGAATATTTGTTTGTTATGTTCATGGTCGGGTGGATGGGTGGATGGGTGGTGTTTTTAGCTTTTGATGTTATGTCTTGGGTTGTGCGAGTTGGTGGTGTTTATGTTTAAAAAAAATATAAAAAAATATAAAATGAAAAAGATAAAAAAAAAAAAAATTTGGGGTTTGAGATTTTAAGCTTTTGTGATGTAGAATGGTTTTAGCGATCAATTCCTTCCAAAATCATACATTGGGGTCAATGTATGCCAAGTGTGGGGATGGGGGGAAAATTTTGAGGTTTTAAAATTTTTCTAAACCATGCTAAACATTGTTGGAATTTGAACACGTTGTACTACACCCGAGTGACACACCGACAACCCTTATTTTCCCTTTGTCTTGGTGAGAGTTGAAGCCACACTTGTAAATAAATAATGCTTGTCTTTGATGAAAGTGGCAACGGGTGGGGGTGCATTAGAACTTGTGCTTGAATACGGTTTGAGGCCTTAGTTGAACATGAATGTAGCAAGGATAAGGGCATTTAGGTAGCCTCGTCATAGTGTGTGCGAGTGTGGGATTTGGGGGGTTGGACCTCATAAATATATATATGAGCTTGGTAGTGAGAGGGGCGGGGGTTTGGACATATAGTTGCCCATTTTGTGCCTAAAGCCGATCATTTGTTACCCCTTCCCTAGTTCCTCAAAAATTTACCCGACTTGACCCGGTCTTATAGTGTTAGTAGTTGTTATAGTTGTGTTTAGATATGTTATGTTGAATGTCTTTATTTGATGTGAAAAAAAAAGAGTGAAAAAGCGATGAAAAAAAAAATGATGTGCGAGTTGTCTTGTATATAGAAGTTTATGTTTTGTTTGCTTGTTCCATTGTGTAATAAAAAAGACCGGGTTAAGTCCTTTGCTACTACATATATATTTCCATTTCCTACCCGTATGCCTAGCCACGTTACAACCTTAAAGCCCCTTTGATTTGCATTCATGTTTTGACACTTGTTAGGAGGAGGACCGATTTAGGTACAAGCATATAGTTGTACAATCACCCGTTTGCCATTTGTGTGTCTAGCTTATCTTTGCTAGTGCTTACTTGTAGCTGAGAGGAGAGATTTAGTGAGGGGTGTGTACTTTGGTGTTAGGAAAGGGTTAGTAAAAGGATGACATGTTTATGCTTGATTTATGTTGATCGCTTATTCATTTGAAAATGGTTTTTAATGGGTTGCTTGGGGCAAGCAACGGTTAAGTGTGGGGATGTGACGGGTGGTCCATGGGATAACCCTTAATGGTGTTAAAAGACGAGTTAATCCCTCATTTAATTATGTAAGTGTCTTGAATTAGATGACTACAGTTGCTTATGTTTCAGGTGCGTTTGGAGCTTAAAATGTGGGAAAACACTGCTTTGGATGGAATGGAGTGGAACGGGTCACACAAAGACAGAAAGAAGAAACAAAAGAAAGAACCCAGGGGTCCACCGTAAATTACGGTGGCGACCGTAATTTACGGTACCCCCTGAATTCCCCTATTTTCCACCGTAAGGCAGTAGTATCCTGGCGTAGCAATATTGAAGCTACCGTAATTGACGATAGGTACCGTAAATTACGGTAGAGCCTGACGCAAAAGGTGTAACTGCCCCTTAATAAACCGTTTTCAAGTGTCTTTTCATATCTATCATCATTGGGAACGTTTCTCTGGAGTTATTGGGCGAAATTTAGCTTGTGCAAGTGATTGGGAACGTTTCTAAACAATTCGGTTTGTATTTTGATTCACATGAACATTGTTTTTGTTGGAATGATGAATCACCAAGCCATGTCCGGCTAAGCTTTCGGTGATCATCTTAGGTGAAGGTTTCTTATGACTATTGTGTGTTTCCTTTTATTTCTAGAATAATAAACTTGGTGTGTTTGCTATGTTTATTATGGTGTATGAATGTTTGATTGTAACTTGTTAATTGATGTTTTGATTCTAGTCTAAATCGTACATTCTTGGTGTCGTTGACAATCGAGATATCATGGGAAGGGTTAGGGTTGGATATTGATTAATTGATCATCGGGTAACAACCTCGCATTTATATAATCCAAGTAGTTTGTTCCCTTTTATCACAACAAATGTTTATGCATGAGTTATGTCTATGTAACTCTTTCTAGTTGGATTTATGCACAATTGTTAATGGAAACCGGAACCTAAGATGGTCAATTTCTCGTAATCTGATTTACAATCCAATTTTGATTTGCAATTAGTTAGTAACTTAGTTCTTAAAACCAAATAATCCAAACTCTTGAACTTTAATTTCTGCAAATTAGTTTAATTGTAGTTAATTCACAAAGCCATAGAATCAACACACTTTCCACAAAATCCCTGTGTTCGATACCCACTTACCGCTAGCTATTTAGTAGTAATTGGATTAAATTTGCGTGTGACTACGACAACACGTCAGTACTCACTTGAGATTGCAAGGTATCCTTGATTAAGTGAACTAACAAGCTCGGGTAATCAAGGAATCAAGTGGTACCTAGTATCGGATCACTATGTTAATAATCGAGGCCTAAATCGGGAGATCGGGTAGAATGAGGTCTTGTAAACTAAATGAGTGTTGGAACTCATAAAATATGGTTTAACAAAGCCTACATTCTGATTTGAAACCTATCCTAAGTGCTTTTTGACCGGTTATGACCCGTTAACGTAGTTTATGCTACTTTAATGCGTCATTTGCACTAAAGCGCGTTCGGATGGTCTAACTAGCCATATGATAAGTATTATATACCCTAACATGTTTAAAAATGTTGCATAATTAGTTTAAATGTCAAAATTTGGGTTACATATGCTTAAATTGAAATTATGCGCAAAAAGGGCATTTTGGTCATTTTCCTAAGGCATATAAACTACCTATCATACAACTAATTAAACTAAGTGACCATAAGGTATAACCTCGGAAGGTTATTCCCTATACTACTATGGTCACAAAATACGTTTGGTCAGATCCTAATGATCGACCAAACGAGTCGGGTTCGAAAGTCTAAGCGGTTGTCAAGACCGCTTGACTTACAACCCTAAATAAGCACTAAAGTAGAAGTGACGAGTTAAATATGTTAAAACATGTTTAACTAAGTTAGAAAACTGATTTGGTATCAAAACAAAGTGTTTTGATACCCGAAAATAGTTTCATCGAAAAATGCACATAATCGTGCATTTTGACCGAAACTTTGACTCGTCACTTCTACTAGTCAACGTGGTAATCAGTAGGTATAGTCGCAAGGGACTCTAACCATCGTGATTCGATCACGTTGCAAAGTTCGGTTGAACTTTGACTTGACCAATTCATGGTCAAAGCTGTTTGACTTTTAGCTTGAAATAAATAAACAAGACTTGAAAGAACACTTACAAGTGTTCTAGGTTGAAAGAAGACTAAGAAACTCAGGTAGGAAGCCTCCAACAAGTGTGGTAGCTTCCACATAATGTGTATGAGAAAGAAGAAGTGAATGAGCAAGTTTGAAGGTTGATGGTGAGGGGTATTTATAGTGTTTCATGGAATGGTTGGATCATTACAAGTGTTTATGTGTTCTCCAAGGATTAATCCACACCATACAAGTGTTAGGATCTGATTATAAGGCTTGTAGAACACATTACTTGGTCCCCAAACAAGAAAACAAGCAACAAAAACCATCAATTCAGCTGATTTCTATAAAAAAAACAGCTTCTGTGTAACCCCCCAAATTTTATGTGCTAACTAATAAGGTTAGTAGTGAATATGTAAGAAATAAATTGTTAGCCATTAATAATGTAAGCACCAAACTTGAGGGACCAATAATGAATAAGATGAAAGTTGAATTAATAAAAATCAATTAAAACACAAACACACACATATCAGATGTGTGTGTGTCGACCTCACAAGGGAAGAACAAGGAGAAGCCCTTGTTAAAAAGAAATCTACCAAATTAAAAGGAAATTGAAGTTGAAATTGATGCATGTGCAAATAATTTGATTCACCTAAGTGTTCTTGACATCAAGTAAGTTAAATTTTATGTTTTAGTGATCTATGATGAAGTGGGTTATGTATAATCCGTGAATGTATTATGAAACTGAACATGAATGTTAGTGAATGTCAATGTGTAGAAGTTGTAATGTGTTTAAATTTTGATTATATTGATGATTTGGGATAAAACCCACTTATAATTGTAGGATATTGGAGGTTAGTGAAGTTTATGTGTAAATTAGTGTAATGTTGATGTTGAAGTAGTGTTGTAGAAGGTATTTTGGTGGATAATTTGATATAAAACATAAGATACATGGTTATGATGATAATTTGTGAAGATTGAATGATTATGTTAATCTATGGATGAACTAGGAAAAATGTTCTTTAATTACTTGTGCATTATGCTTCATTGATGGTACGCACACCACATGTTTGATGAAATGCCTTGATTCGATTTAGTTGGGTTTTGACACCAAAACTTCATGAATTGATGAAATAACATGGAAATAGAATTGTATGCGATTGATTAACGCCATAATAGATAGTTAAAGTGTGCGTATGCAATGGATAATGTGAAAGCTAAGCGTGAAAATGTTGCACCTTATAGGGGTGAAGAAAGAGGAAGGTACAAGTCAAACAAAGGCGCTAGGAATGCAATATCTAGGTTAGTTCATGTGAACTTCACTTTATAATTATGTAGATTACGGCATAGTTACATGTTTTGTTACTAGTTATAAATCATAGCTTCAAAGTATGTAAATGTGAAGTATTGAAATTTGAAGAATTATGAAGTGCGTATGATGACCCGTCACGAACGGGGCAAAACGAATGAATAACAACAACTAGAAATGGATATGTAACGACCTCGTTGTAAACAGGTCAAAATGGATGAAGTTTCGGAATGACGAAATGGCTATGAATTGATGCGTTACGAACGGGTCGGATGTAAGAAAGATGATGAGTATGAAGGAATGATAAACGCAATATCCATTTCTAAATGGAATTTCTAGTATGAAAGGAATGGATGGTGAATGCATTAATTTATCATTTTGACCTTGGTAACGGGTCAAATATGTGACGTGTTGTTAGATGTAAAAGTTAGGATTAAAGAATTGTACTAATGAATATTTGTGTATTGGATGATAGGAAAATCTCACATTTGAAGATGGCGAGCTTGGATCGAACACACTTCACCGGCCTTTTACGCTTCCGGTTTAGGTTTATTTTCAAACGGGTCAAAACTCTTTTGGGTTATAAATGTTAGTTTTAAAAGTTTATGGCTTTTGTAAGTAAGCAAGTTTAGACTTGTACTTTGATATGGTAGTTCGGGTTAACACTTATGACTAAACTAGTTGGTTGTGTTGATTTCGAACTATCTTTAAGGGTTTTTTGGTAAAAATGTAAATGATGAAATGAAAGTTTTAATTTTTGAAGTTTTTACATGTTGTTTTGACCTCATAAAATATTGGGAGTTTCATTATGGTCTGAAGGATCTCACCCCTCGCGAGCCAGAGAGGCTATTTCTCTCACTGGCCGCAAGAGAGTGCAGGTCTGATCTTTCCAAAGTTGGCAGAAATGGTCCATGTAGTTCCAAAACTTGTTTTTCGACGTTTTTAACCCCCGTTAACCCATTTCCAAGGCTCTACAAGGATGTTAAAGCATAGGGGACTTGAAATATGCTTGGAAATATCAAGGATGTCGGTTCGTTTGGTCGTACGATCGCGTTGTCCGGTTACTTACGACGAAAGTTGAACGGAAACGAAAACGATCCAAATTGCGAAACGAAAGGTATCTTTGCATTCTTATCACTAAAATAAAATAGTTTAGTGATTACAAAAATATTTGGATGTCCGGATATGGTCAGAACGCGAGATATGCACGTATATGCAAACTTTCACGGTTTTTGACACTTTTAGTCCCTGTTGATAAAATAAGCACATTTTCTCACGCCGAACCCTTCAAAGCTTATTTCTAAGCTATGTTAAGGGTATTTAGGGTATGTTTTAGCTTATGATCTTGTTCCGGAGTGTTCGTTGATAGTCCCTGTGATCGAATAAACTTGTTTTTGCCATACCAAACCCTTCAAAACTTATTTCTATGTTATGTAAAGGTTCTTTAAGGTATGTTAAGCTTATGTCACTATTCTGGAGTGTATATCGCGTTAAACAGATTACGCTTACGTAACAGTTTTGCGTATAATTTCCAGAAAAGCTTCTCGAGAGTTCGGAATCATACGAAATTTGATATGTGTACTTGTCACATGTAAATGTACAAATCCCGGGAATGAAACACAAGATGTTGGTGCACACATCTGTCGTCTTCGTCTTATGTCGAGTCTCAGTTTCATTACGGTTTTGATCAAGACATGATGTCATCTTATACATTGATGACATCATGAATATGACATCATCATTGAAACTCAATATACAAAACAGAATCAAAGTTCACGTGAAAGACAGTTCGCTAGAAGTCAAAATAGTTAATTGAGAGATTTCGCTCAAAATGTTATTTCCGCTCTAAATGTCATGTGGACAATTTTGAGTGGAATCACAAAGTTCTAATTCCACTCCAACTGATATTTGTGTGTTTCGAGCGGAATCAAGGCTACTATATATAGTTCTTAGGAGCGAAATCATTAGTAGAGTTCTTGATTTCCATACCGAGGTGCTACCGGTGTGACGTTTGCATGTAATCTGTTAGATATTAATACAAAAGGTGTTAAAAATGAATTGCTTGCTGTTTCGAAGTTAGTTTCTTGTTTTCCGCACTTGAAACCGATTAACACTCCTCTGAAAGACTCATTCAGGTCCGTATACGATCCTACAATTGGTATCAGAGCCAAGTACGAGGAGTTCTGTCGAATTCAGCTGGATATCATTGTTTTTCTGTCTTCTACACCATTCTTTCTTCATTTCAGCATTTTTAACGGTCAAAATCAGTCCAATTTTTCACAGATTGTGTAAAATTACGTATTGACAAACCCTTGAAAGTTACACGTTAAAATTCAGACTAAAAATGGGTAAAAATGATGTCCGAAGTGATTCCGCTCGAATTGTTTTTGTTTGAATTGGTCTGATTCCGCTCCATAGATTAACAAAAGAGTTGATTCCGCTCCAGTTTTTCTCTGATTTCGCTCCAAAGTTACCAAAGAATGTTGATTCCGCTCCAAAGTGTTTACTGATTTCGCTCCAGACTGCCATACTTCTGATTCCGCTCCTGACTGCCATACTTCTGATTTCGCTCCAGACTTGAAAGATATATCTTGTGTGAAATCATAACTGCGTGTGTCAGTACATGTGATTAAAGTCTTTATCGAGAATGACATATTGTTTGAAAAGTGCATCGTGTATTGTGAAAGTTAGTCGGTCACATGAGTGGTTTATTCAAAGTTTGCATGTGAAAAAGTCAGTTGGTTTCGTTCAAGAATTGCATGTGATTCTCGTAATTAGTCAGCCCATGTGCATCGTTAATATCTTAGATATTCAATAAAGGTGTCAAGTCAGGGGGATTAATATTTGCAATTGCATGTGATCTTCTGCTTAAGAATATATTCGGCCCAATCAGAGTTTTTGAACAATTAAAAAGGTGTCAGCCATTATAAAAATTGTTTGGTTCAAGAAAGGCTTGTGATCAGAGCACATGTTGTGTTTGAAGTGCATGTTATGTACGGTCAAATGAATTTAAGTGTGGTATTAAAGATGTCAGCTATTTTGGTTTGAAAGATAATCAAATCTGATGGTATATGAGTTGAATTGTTTTCGCCCAATCAATTTTTTTTCAGACATATACAACCGGCCCAAATCACATTATATTTGATCAAGTTCTAAAGGCCCAATAGAAGTGAATTGTTTGTCTAAGTGTCCTCAGCCCAAGTTGCATCCTCATTAACGACCCAATCGTTATTGTTTGTAGTCAGCCTACGTTACTCATACATCAGTCCAAATCAGAATTTTGTTGTCGGCCCAAGTAAACTTCATTGTTTGAGATCCATTGGAAGCTCATTATTTCGTGGCCCATTTGATCTAGTTCATTCGTTCAGTTTGCGGAATTCATTAAACGAGTCTACAAATTTTCGACATGAGTCCTAGATCGATTCTATCGTCATACACTTTTACGTTCTAAGTCTGATTAAACTGATTGTTTGTTTGTTTGTTTCAGGTGTTTTTACGAGGTGAACCAGTTCGTTTGAAAGCTTGTTTGAGAAATTCTTCAATACCAAAACATGGATTCTGAATTTTACAATGCTTTTGCAACAACACCGACTACTCCGGCTGACATTGCTAAGAACATGAACATGGAGAATGAAACCGGAACAATGCAAAAACCCCCGAAACTTATGGGAATTGAAGACTATCATGGATGGAAGAAACGTTTCGAGAATTGGGTTCAAGCGAACCATTTAAAAGCTTGGGAAAGTATTGAAACTGAATATGAGAGGCCACAAAACTCAGTGGGAGTTGATAAAATCATTTCAGAATTCACAGAGCAAGAGAGAGAAAGTTATAAAGGAGAGAAAATGATGATCAATCTATTACAACAAGCTGTTAAAGAGGATATATTTGTGTTGCTTCAACATGATGACAGTGCTTATTCTATTTGGGAAGCTCTTAAAAAGAAATTTGAAGGAAGTACAGAAATGCTACAGAGAAAGACTCTCATTAAGAGATATTGTCATCTTGTACGCACCATGTCATAGTTGAAGATTACAAAAACTCCAGCAGAACGGGTAGAAAAGCTTGCTGATGCATTACCACAAAAGGAATGGGGGTACATATCTGATGATTCTGAAAAATTCTGGACAGTTTAGCAGATTATCAATTGCTCAGTTTATTGAAAAGCTGGAGGCACAGGATCTTGAACAGCAGAAAATTGCCAGAATGAACAGTTCAAGTAATCAGCAAGATATCAAACTGTATTATAAAGGAAATGTTCAGACAGTTGAAGTAAGTCCAAAAATCCAAACAGCATTTAGTGCATTAAATTCATCCGGAACAAGCAGTCAAAGCTCAATCAATACTAGTGGATTTTCAAATGTGAATTCTCCAAGTGTTCAAAGTACATCTGTTGGAAATGGGCATCTGATTCAGTGTAATGTGGCTTTACATCTTCAAAATGGACAAAATTATTCTGAAGAAGTTGTGAAAAGTCATATGGGATTACTGGTCACTGCATTAGAATCTTATGAAGGGTTGATTGCCGGAAAAATTGGTAATCCGATGCTCACAAAGGAAGATTATGACCAGATCGATGCAGAGGAGTTGGAATTGATGGACATTAAATGGGCATTAGCTAGTGTTTTGAGAAGAGCAGAAAAATTTAGAATGATTACAGGAAGAAGTGATTTCTTGGATGCAAATCTTTCTAATTTAGGTTTTGATAAATCTAAAGTTGTCTGTTTTCGTTGCAGGGAGAAAGGACATTTTAAAAGAGAGTGCAAGAATCAGAAACCAAGAGGAGTAAAGGATCCTTTTGGAAAAGATGATTATTATAAGAAGTCCATATATCAACAAATCACTCATCTACCACATCAACAAAAAGATTCACAAACTGCACATGGGAAAATGATCGAAGATGCAAACAAGAAGGCTTACTATGGCATTATTGATCAAGATGATGAGAAAGTGGCTGAAGGTTTTAGCTGGGATAAGTATATTCAAGCTGATCCTAATGTTAAAGCTTTTATTGCTCAGATTGTTCAAAAGCCAGAGTTGATAAAGGAATGGATGGCTGTATTATCTGATGATGAAGAGAAAGATGAAGAATCTGTTTCCTCTGAAAATAGTTCAACAGATAACAGTGATGATGAAGAGCTTGAACAGATAAACCTTGGAAAAATACATTTATCTTCTGACAGATTTGAATTTTATTTTGCAGATAAATTGAAGAAACTCAAAGAGAGAAAAGCTGCAAAAGAATTGAAGGAAGTCAAAGTGATTGAGAAGATAGTGGAAGTGGAAAAGGTAGTTGAAGTTGAGAAGATTGTGGAGGTAGAGAAGATTGTTGAAGTCACAAAACCATGTCTTACATGTTCAGTATCTTGCAAACAATGTGAAGAAAAAGACGAGAGGTTTAGTGAATCAGAGAAGATGAAAGAAAAGTTGTTGTTTGATGTAAAAAATTTGAAAGAGTCATATGATGTTTTGAACAGAACTGTGAATAGTCTGGAAAAGACTAACTCTGAAAGAGAGAAAGCTTTGAAGATGTTGAATGCTACAATGATGTCGAAGCAGAAAGAGATAAATTTTTACATTGAAGAATGTGCGAAATGGAAGAAAGAGTTGGATAGTGAAGCAGCCGAGAATGAAAGAATTAGACGATTGCTGCGAAGTTATACAAGTTGTGATTACATAATTGATAGAATTTATCCTACTGTTGCAGGTTTTGAGGCGTTTAAAGATGAAGATAAGAAGTCAAAGAAGAAAACGGATACTGGTAAGAAACAGAGTGTATGTTATAACAAGTGTCCGCCTCCAATTTGGGAAGGGTATTCGCCTAGAAAACCGAATGAGGAACAATTCCAAAAGGCAGTTAATCTAAAGTTAGAGTCCGAGTTAACCAATGTATTACCAGACAACATTGACGTCACGTTCACAGCGTCCGACACAGATCATGAGTCCAAATTAATAAAAAGAATGGTCGATCAGGTGTTAGATAAGGATGAGGAGTCCGAGTCAATGTCTGAGTCCAGGAGTTCGAGTTCGTCTGTCAAGAGTTCAAAGTCGTTGGGAAAACTGGCGTATAGTAAAGAATTTTTGTTGTCAAAATCTAATTTGAATGACGAAACATTTGAAGTTGCATATACTTTGAATGATTCTGACAAATTATATTTTGATAAAGAATTTCCAATAAGAAGTGTTCGGTTTGACATGATCAAAAAGGTTTTTAAAATGACAGAAATTAATATTTCTGAAATAAAAGATTTAAATATTACTGGAAAACCTAAGAAATACACTTCAAGAGTTCAACAGCGTTTAAACAAGAAAAAGAATTATGGTTCCGGTTCTGGTTGTCAAAAGAAACCAAACCGTAACGGTAATTTCAAAAGGAAAGGTTTAGGTTTTATACCACCAGAAAATTATAAAAATGAGAAAATTTCTAAAAATACAAAATTTGTTTCAGGTACAACTGCAGAGGAAGAACAGAAGAGCTCATTTTGGAGACAAACAAATCAAGAATTTCTTGCTGAGAAGAAGAATAGTGAAGCTCATCAGAGGAGAGAGAATAGAACTTGTTTTAGATGCAATGAAGTTGGTCATATTGCATGGAACTGTACCAAAGCAACCAATACGAAACAGGGAGTCTCAGATAAACTTAAAGATATTGTTGTTGATAAAACAGAACCACCAACTGAAAGATTTAAAGTGTTTAAGAATTCAACATATGAGGTTGGTGAGTGCTCGAAAAGGTTTTACAAGAAAAGGGGAAATCTTGACAACCAAACTTGGGTTGTTAAGAAATCAGAGGTAAAATCTGGCGATGAATCTGATTCCACAAAGTCAGATGAGCCACAGGTTGAGATTAAAGCAGAAAACTCAGTGCCTCAGATGGATGATGAGAACTTTCGACCATTGAGGACTGAAAATTTTAAAACAAAAATTGGAAAGGTTGAGATCTCAAATCAATTTTATTCTGAAAAGAATGAATTTGATGTTGAAAAAGCGTTTAATGGGAATGTAAAGAAAATTTTTGGAAAAATGATCGATGGGAAGGTTAAAGGGGTAAAGGAGTTTTATGCTACAAAGAAAGCAACTTACACCCCAACTGCTTCAGAGTTGAAATCACCCAAGGCTGGTCAGGCTTGGGTGGATATTTTCTTTCATTGAAAAACCTGACTTGCCGGAGATCCCAAGTTTGTAATCGTGGATCAGGAATCGGCATCTTTCTTAAAAATTGATTGTGTAAATGAATCTTAAAGTTTGTTAAATTTTACAGATTGTGAATTGCCGGAGCTTCCAGGTTGGTAAGTGCGAAGCAGGAATCGGCATCTTGATTGGTAAAATGGTTTGTGTAGAGGTTTATTCCTACATAGGCTTGAATGTTGTGAATATTCTTACAAGTGGTAAGAGATTGATTCTGACAAAGTGATTACTCAAGGTCATTAGTTTGAACTTGATGTAATCCTTATACGAATGATTGAATGGACAAGATGATGAACCAATCCCTACAAGTGGTTTTCTATCAAACTTACAAGTGGTAAAAGCAAACTTATTTTCCGGAAAAATCATTTTGATTAAAACAAACTTAAGTGTTTTGAAATCTTAATGGGAAAATAGTTTTGTGTAAGGGGGAGTTCTGAGTGTTTATGCCAAGTGGATGGCGAATTGAAGTAATTCGATATCAGTTGTCACTTTATTGTATAGTTGGTGTTCAAATTTCCTAAAATGTGTTTGCATTTTAGGGGGAGTAAAAATTTTCAGAAAATCCAAAAACATTTGAAAATTTGAAAAAGGCAAAAACATGATAAAATTCAAAACTGAGTTTTGTTGTAAAGAAGAGGAAATGATAGTACATCAGTAGACAGTTACAGTATGCTAAAGAATTGTTTTGTTTAAATAGCGTTAAACGGTCTCACTGATGATATGCCGATAGGTTTTTACACATTTAGTAAGCTTTTTCGGGATATAAACTTAAATTCAAAGTTGCTTATTTCGTGGGGAACACTACTTGGATGTATAGGTAACCCCTGAAATCTCGTTTGAAAGGTCCCTCTTTCTGAGATACTAGGTCTTTATGCTCAGTGATATCTGGGGTATTATCCCGGGACTTCTGATTTTGCGGAAGCAATGGCCTAGTCCCCGGAGAATACTTTACTGCTTGCTTGAAATATAGCGCCGCCCTCAGCAAATTGATGAAACAATAAAATTGATAATCATTGCTGTTGAAGAAAAGATCCTCTAAAGGGGACACACCAAAAGTCGAAGCCGTCATCTCTCTGCGTATACGGAAGTATCGACCTGAGCTCTCACGGCCCTCGCAATTAACCCTTTACAGATATCATCTAGGTATACTCACATGTAAGACTGAATATTGGGATCTGGATACGGGAGTATATTCAAGAGGTGGGACACATGAATGAGTTTAAGTTCTTAATACAGCTAACTCATATCCTGAATCAGTTGAAATTTGTGTGAAAATTTAAGTGGATCAGTATATTGGCAATCTAAGTGAATTGTTTAATTCTTAATGTGTAACTAAGCTCAACGGTACTTGTGATTTGTCAAAAACTGATATGATCCTCTTACACAAACTCACAAAAATATTGTATGTAAATATTTCTTTACTGTATTTCTTTATATTCAAAAATCCAAAAAGATTTTCAGTGTGTTTTAGCATAAATTTTGAAAAATTCAAAAAGATTTTCGACAACTGATGTTGGAGAAGCTGATTTTCAAAATTCCAAGTGCTGAATATGATGAACAGGTTTGGGAAAGAAAGTTTGTTTGAAGATGTTTGAAATGAAAATTGATATTCATTTAAGTGGTTCATCAGAATTATCATTGATAAATTTTTCTGTTTGATTTGAGGGAGAGTTTGAGTTGATGTATACATGTTATTGTTTAAAATTGTAAAATTTACTTTGAGGTAGAGATGGTGCAGGTTTGAGGAAAAGCTGGATATGAGCCAGATTGATCGATTCTGAGAAGCTTATGTTTGAAAAGCCAGGTTTCGATATTTGAGGACTCTGAAGACAAAGTTTGAGTCAGGCAAAGATTGAACCTGTGAAAGTCAGATTATGATCCTGAAGCAGATGATGTTAATGAACTGAAGGAATGCCAGCACATTGCAAGGGGGAGTCTGTTAATGCTGATTGAAAGAGTGAAGCCCAAAGACTGATAAAGACTGAAGCTGAAAAGACTCGACACTGAAGACTCGTCAACATCTGAGGGGGAGTCTGTTGGTGCACACATCTGTCGTCTTCGTCTTATGTCGAGTTCACTGAAGACTCGTCAACATCATCATTGAAACTCAATATACAAAACAGAATCAAAGTTCACGTGAAAGACAGTTCGCTAGAAGACAAAATGGTTAATTGAGAGATTTCGCTCAAAATGTTATTTCCGCTCTAAATGTCATGTGGACAATTTTGAGCAGAATCACAAAGTTCTAATTCTACTCCAACTGATATTTGTGTGTTTCGAGCGGAATCAAGGCTACTATATATAGTTCTTAGGAGCGAAATCATTAGTTGAGTTCTTGATTTCCATACCGAGGTGATGCCGGTGTGACGTTTGCATGTAATCTGTTAGATATTAATACAAAAGATGTTAAAAAGTGAATTGCTTGCTGTTTCGAAGTTAGTTTCTTGTTTTCCGCACTTGAAACTGATTAACACCCCTCTGAAAGACTCATTCAGGTCCGTATACGATCCTACACAAGATTTCATTGGATTCACATTTGTATGATGGTCGTAAAGGTACAAATGTCACTTGAAAAAAAAACTGGTTTGAATGACCGGAATCAATCGGACCAGGGGTTTAGTTATGAATAAAAGGGTAAATCCTCTCGTTTGATTTGGGGTTTGGCTGAGCTTCTTCTCCAGACGATATCTGCAAAACAGACAGCCGTTAGATTCGTGATGGAGAGGGTGAAATCCGATCTTTAGATTGTCTAAATATGATATCTTACATGTATTTGACATGTTTACTTGCTTAGAATGAAGTAACTATGAGAATTTGGTGTTTTGCAGGTAAAGCACGTAATTCGGTGCTCTTATAGTGGTTAAAGATGAAGTTGCAAGCATAGGACTGGATATTGCAGCTCGAGAACGAATATTGAAGCTTGTTCGGGTGATATGAAGGCTCACGAATGAAAGGAGTATGAAATAATAAAGTTCAAGGGCCATTTGGTAATAAATGGAAAGTTGTTTGGTGCTCATACACACAAGGAATTGGAAGAAGAAAAGTAGAGGGGCTGTTTGGTAATTAATTGAAAGTTATTATATCTTGAATATGTGAGAAGAATATAGAACATAAAGTACAGGGACCAAAATGACATTTGAAGAAAGTTGTTACGAAGTGAAGAAAAGGGAGCCATATCGCGACCGTAAGCTACGGTCTTCAGGTCGTAGCTTACGGGTCATTGTTGTTGATTGTTTTTTGGTCAGAGATCATGAACCGTAGCCTACGGTTCATGACCGTAAGTTACGGTTAGGCTTGTATGTGTAGACAGAAGTTTTAAACCGTAGGCTACGGTCCCCAAAGTGTAGCCTACGGTCCGTAAAGAAAGAAAACGCGAAAAAGGCCTTGTGTGGTATATATTAGGGTTTTTAAAAAGGAGAATTATGATTGCATCATCTAAAGTCGATCCTAGGCATCCAAGAGCTCAAGGTTGAAGGGTTTTTCACTCTAAAAACATCAAGAGCTTCCTTCCAATCATGGAATCAACCATGATTTCTGCATCAATTCAAGTTTTTGCTGATTTTATGAACAAGATGAGTGACTAAACTCTTATGGTTTCCTCCGGATGGAGGGTTTTTGCAAGTTAGGTGATTTTATGTGTTTATGATAATCGTTTTAACTTGGTGATCTAAGCATTCGATGCTTTTCACCTTTGATTTGATTTATTGGTTGTAAACAACTGCATATTATTTAAACCCTAATTTCTAAGCATTTAGTTCCCGAGAGTTCTTTTAATTGGGATATATTTGACATGGGATTAGGGTTGGTAATTGTAGTTGATAATCATTCGATAACGTCCCGTTATGTATTGACCGGAGTACTTAGTCGTTGGTTATCACAATTAATTAATCATGTTTAAAACCTATGTCTATGTAGGTCACGCTTAAACACATAGTTGAAGCTAACTGTAAACCTGATATCTAGTGGAACCATTTTCTCTCTTATTGATTTAAATCTCAATTTTTGTTTGTTAATTTAGTTAACTCTCATAATCAATCAAACCGATTTTTTTAATTTAGTAGTAGTTAATTAATACTTTTCATTACGACACTTTCCACAATCCTCCTCTGGTTCGATATCCGACTTACTCTAGCTACTAGTTTATTTCGGTTTTTGCATGTCCATAACGACAGACATCAACTCGCCATGGGGAGAATGGGGGTTCTCTCCGTGACCACCCTCCGGCGTGAGAATAAGTACATATCTCAATGAAGAAGAAGAAGTAGTGAAAGTGAAGTGAGAGTAACTGAGAGATTGTACCTGAGTTGCCTTATTTATAACCGAATTTGGGCGTGAATTTTTTTTTTGACGGAGGCAATAACGGAAAGCATCTTCCGTAAGCGGTTACTCTTTCTGCCATTAATCATCATCCTGACGTTTATGCACACGAATCCTGGGCGAGATCAATGGCTGGGGAGGCGCCACATGGAAAGTGAATGTGTGTGGATCCTTCTCCAAGTTATTGTCATCATTATGACCCTGATGAGCATTTAGGATGATGCCACGTCACCATTCAGTTATAACCGAATGGTTGTGCATGATAGGGCCTTCTAGAAGGTATACAGCTGCAATCCTCTATGCCTCTGCCTCATATTAATTCTGCTGTAACAGAAAGGTCACTTTCTGTTTAAGTCTAGGTTGTAATCGCATGGATAGGTTTTAGGGTTTTGCTCCCAACTTAACTACTCCGTTGCATGAGCCCGCGCAAGGATGTGTTATTAGTTCTATCTCGGCGTGTGGATGTTGAAGACTGCTTTCTTTTAAGTTCTCTTCTTTAGAACCGGTGCGCAGTCGCGCAAGGTTTCCTTAAAGAGGTTAATTGTGATGAAGTTATGGTATGGTTCAACGTGCCTACGCGAGGATTTTGGGACCATACCCCTTCAAGTCCCCCCAGTCTAGTGTTGCTCTTATGCAAGTAAGTGGAGTTCTGGACTATATAAGAGAGGTGTGATTTGTGTTTTGTGAAGTTTTGGCGCGAAATGTGGGGAATCTTCTTGGAGAAGATACTCTTTTAAGTTGAATTGCTCATGATTTCAAATTTTGAAAAATGTGATCCTTGGCAGGTGAAAAGTACTATGCTGACTGTTGATGTGTGACGTTTTGATCACAGGCTGTCAATTTTTAGATGTGCCTTGTCAACCATGGCCTACATGCGCGCGTGAGGGTGCTTGTTGCTTCCCACTCGCCCCTGATGCTTCGATAACCGTGTTTTTCCAAAAAAAGGGCTAGTATGGTTTTATAGGGCATTTATGGCGGTGAGTATATAAACCACTTTTAGTGCCTCATTTTTTATTGTTTGCTCTTGATTTTCCTTCGTCTTCCCCACTATTCTCTTGAAGTGAACTGCAAATTTTTCCTTTATGTCTACCGGAGAACGTCACGAAGATTCTTCTGAAGAGATGTCTTCCGTTCTTCCACCATTGAAGTGGTCCCGAGAAACGTTCGACAGTATGGTTCAAAATTTTAGGTTCCCTGACAGTTGGGGTGTTCGATGCCCCGATGAGGGTCAGACGGCAGCAGATGCTCCGGCCGGGTACATTACCTTGTTCTGGGATTATTTTGCTGAGGGCAACTTCCGATTGCCAGCGACAAGGTTTCTTCTTGAAATCCTTTCATTCTACAAGTTTCATATTTCTCAAATGCACCCTATCGGAATGGTTCGGATTCGCCATTTTGAATTCCTTTGTCAGTCGATGCACATTGAACCGACGGTTAACTGTTTCCGAGTACTATATCAAATGCATTGCTCTTACAGTTTTTATTCCTTTGCCCAACGTGCTTCGGAAAAGAAGATCTTGTTGAACCCCCCAAAGTCCTTTCATGAGTGGAAACCAAAATTTTTCCTCATCAAAGACGGAGTGATTCCGATGAAGATGACTTTTTGGGGCAAAGAAGATATTGTGACAGAGACCATACAAACACCTCTCTCGGAAACTTGGTACCAGGATTTTAAAGATGTTCCGTCGACTGAGCTTCCGGGGAGGGCCCTAGTTGATGCTGGTATGAGTCTTTACTGGCGGATGGAGCGGGAAGACAAGCCAGTATACATGGAGGGTGATAACAGTAAGATTTGGGATTTTCTTACCCTTTCTCCTTTTTTTTTTTGAATTTGTTCCTGTTTTCCCTTTTGTAGTTGTCTCTTTGTATGTTGTTGCGTACAAGAGAGAAAATGGAAAGATGGTCACCGTTCCAAAAAGGGCTGATGAGGAACATTGGTACCTATAGATAGTCAAGAATTTTGCCCTGCCGCGGGATGAAGATCTGTCCGCGCAACCTCCAGCTGGTGCTGGTAAGTGTATTTCTGGTTTTGATTGATATTGCAATATTACTCTTTGATGTCTTTGCGCGTGGGGTAATATTGCAATATTTTTCTTTTTCAAGTAGGTGAGTTGACTAACCTGGGCATAGGCCCTGAGAAGAAAAAGCGTGTTTCGGCTGTTAACATTGCGCTAAAAAAGACTGACGTGGCGAAAGCTCAATCGTCAAAAGTTAGAAATGTCAAGGGAGAGAAGAAAGGTACGCGCCATTCCTCTGACTCCTGGTGTGATTATGTAGTGGTGTCTGATTTGTTGGAAGGACTTGCGCCTGTAGTTGTGAAGAAGCCAAAGGCGGAGCCTCGGAATAGCGCTGATATCGCTGCCTCGAATCCTGAAGATCCAATTGACTTGGAGTCAAGTCCGGAGCCCTTGGTGAAGACGAAGACAGGGAAAAGGAAGCAGGTTGAAATTGAGGCTGAGGCACAGCCTTCTAAGAAGACGCCAAGGAGAAAAATTGACAAGTGAGGCAACTTGGATGCTTTTATTGCAAAGCCTCCTTCGGGTGAGTGTCTTCTTTATTTTGTTTTTTCTGCGTACTATATGTTAATATGCACATTGCTTTTGCAAAAAAGTCAGCTCCGACTGCTCGCGCGGAGCCATCATCTGTTGTTAATGATGACCTCCCTCCTTCACCACCTCGTGCACCGATCAGCGAACAGCTAAAAGGTACTAAAGTTGTTGAAGACGAGGCGGAGAAGATTGCTGATGTGGAAAATCATGAAGTGGAGAAATCTGTTGAGGTTGAATCGGAGAAAGTTGTGGATCCGGAGACTGTGGATGTTGACGCTACCCATCCTAAGTCTCCTAAAGTTGCGGCGCGTGACCCAGAGAAAGGGAAGTCAGTTCCTGAGGACCCGTTGATAACTATCCCTACCTCTGCCACTACTTCTACACCTGTGAACGTTGTTAGGAGCCCTTCTGGTGATCAAGATTTCTTTGCGCACAGTGAGGAGAACTCCCCTATCCGCCTAGAGGAAACTATGGGGGATTATTATTACAGAACCTATTCAGAGAAACAAGCTTCTGAGATTCATGCTCCGGTGTGGAAGCTGAAGAAAGGCGATACCTTTTCAGATTGGCAGGTCTGTCGTGATTGGATACAGGGTACCTTTCCGCCTGATGAAGTGAAGTTTCAAGAAGATCGTTCTCACGAGCAGTCTTATCATGCTTATCTTGAATAAGCTGCTAGCTTTACCTCTACTACCTATCGTATAGTGCGCAAGTGGCGTAGCATGTATAAAGAATGGTCTACTATTGAAGCATCCAGGAAAAGAGCTGCTGAAGAAGAGGCCCGAGTTGCCCTGTTGAGGGCTAAGTTGGAGGCTGACCAGGCCAAGTTTGAGAATGATCGAAAAACTAAAGAGTGGTCCTCTGTTGATTGGAAAATAAAGACAAAAGCTGAAACCGCTCTTCTTTCGGAGGAGTGCAAGCGTTGGAGAGAAATTTGCGAGAAAGATAATAATGAAAAAATAGGTCTCCGTAATGCCATCAATAATCTCAAGGCAGAGATTAAAAAATTGAGGAAACAAGATGAGGAGATTGAGAGGTTGAAGAAAGAAAAGGCTGATGCTAAAGCGGCTCGTGACGAAGCGCGCTCTCATCGAGAGAGGAGCGAACAGAGAGAGGTACGAACTTGTGCCACACATGCCCTTAAGGAGAAAGAGATAGACGAACTCACCTCTTTATTATCTGAGCAGGAACAAATGAAGGCGGAGCTGGCGTCTGCCAAAAAATATTTGCAGCTTGAACGTGTTGAAAAAGCTGAGACTTCCTGCCGTCTTAGTGAGACCGAATAAAAGTTAGAAAGTGCTGAAACTGCCCGAGTGAAGGCGGAGAGTCAAGTTGAACCGTTGAAGAATGACATGCTCTGGTTGAAGCACCGCGGGGTCATAAGTGTAAGTGTGTCTGTTTTTATTGCGTTTTTATATGGTTACACGCCTTCTTACTTGTTTTATTGCGCAGGTCGCCAATTCTGCTCTTAATTCCAATGAGCTAGATGAGACGATTGCGTGCCTGCTGGTTGCTGCGCGTAATGATGGGTATGCCCAAGAGTACACAAAATGTACTCAGCATGTTGTTAATGCCTTAAAGGTTGATTGGGATACCAGTAGGTCTGCTACACACGGAGTTGATACTGAAGCTGCTTATGCTACTGCCAAGGCAGTGTACAATACTTTACATCTTCCTGTGATGGATTTGGTTACTGTTGCTCTGCAATCTGAAGATTTCGTAACACAGCTGAAGGAAGTCTTCCCGGATGGAGAAGATGATGATGAAGACCTAGAGTAGGTTTTCTTTGTATTTTTTGTGGTTGTATGAACAATTTGTAGTTGAAACAGGTTTGGGATGTGGATCCCTGTTTGTTAATGTGTTATGGTGCAAGTAACTTTGTCGATGCACCGCCGTGCATGTAAATAGTTTTTTTGTTAATGTGCGCGGTGCGCCAGTAACTGTTATGATATATGTTTGAATTACAATATCTTGCATGAGTACAATTTCTTTAATTAGGTAAGGCGAATAAAGGTGGTATAAATCTCATGTGTGAACGTAAGGCTGGGCCTTGCGCGATACGTGCGATCGCAGACCGTTCATGAGACTTGTGTTAGGGTTACCATAGTGTTTTTGCACTTACCAAAAGGAATTGCACCCATTTTGTAATAAACACGGAAATAATATAACAAACTTTGCATTGATTTTGGATAGGGCTCAGAGGCCATAGTTACAAAGTTGTTTCTTAGCATAATTAATTGAGACTTAATTTACTTAGGCATACGAATAGTCATGTGTCATAGATTGGTAAGTTCAAGAACTTAACCAATATGAAGGGAAGCTATTGCATGCTTGTTGCTCTGGCGTGGCTTAAGTTTTAGCTTTTTTGCTCGGCCCCTCGCCCTCGCGAGTGATCTGTTTGATGTCCTTCCGCACATTTTGAAGTAGGTGGGTGAGTTCTCCACTTTTTAGTGCCTTCTCGATTGCTGTGCGGGGACTTATGCAATTATTTGTGGTGTGGCCGTTGTCCTTATGGTACTCGCAATACTGGTTTGGATCTTGCCCCCTCTTGTTTTTCATCGGCAGAGGAGTTTTAAATTGGTAATCCTCAGTGCTGAGTACCTCCGCCGGAGTTTTTGTGAGAGGAGTCCATTGCCATTCACGGTTTTCCTGCTTTGCTTCTCTCTGCGCTGCTAGTTTGTTAATTGTTGCACGAGGTCGTCGGACGAATATGTGCCTGAGGCTGAGTCCCTCCAGTTCTTGTTAAATTTCTTATCGCTGTTCCTACTCATGTCCTGCAGACGGTTGTGTGGTGGCGGCGGTCTGTTGGAGCTTAGATTACGCTCGGTTTGAGCGTAAACCTTGGCTGTGGCCATCAGTTTTTCCCAGCTTTTGGGTAAACCCTCTGTTCCTGATAGAACTTTAATCATGTCGTCACAACGCATGGCGTATTTGAATTGTGCTCGTATTAGATGTTCATGTTCGTCACCAATTTCTAGCACCTCTTTGTTGTATCTCGTTATGAAATCCTCCAGACTTTCATCATCCCGCCTCCAGATATTCATTACATCGGCGGTGTCTCTGACGGATCTGCGTTGATTGCTAAAGTGGACCAGGAACTTCTCTTTTAAATCCACTCATGACGTTAACTTCCCTACTGGTAAGTTGTTGAACCATAACCGTGCTGCACCTGTCAAGGTTTGGACGAATAAGTGACACCACAAAGGCAATATCCAACCCCCTACTAGGCCTGCACTGGTAAACACACGGAGATAGTCGTTTGGATCTGACATCCCATTGAATTTTCCGACGTTTGATGGTAGTTTTGCCCTTTCGAGGGGAGCTAGAGCGATTTCACTGACGAATTTTGAGTTCTCAGTTGCTTCTGCCGGGCGGTAGATTAGGTTGTAATCATGTTCTGCATCTGGGTTATAAATCGCGCGAGGTTTATAATTTGCATGGTCCCGCTGCAGTCGGCTGAACACGCTTGTGTTATCACCTTCCTGATATATTTTGTCGTATTCGTCGGTTTGGGTGTCCCGCTTCTGGTAAGAACGCGGGCCCAACCAAGAATGGACTGACTGCCTTCTATGGGAATATGGTTCATCACGGTAATCTCTTCGTCGAGTCTCAGAGTGAGTAGATTCGTACCTAGTAGGAGATCTGGAATAGACTTCTGTGTCGTCTACAGGCATTCGTGATGGTGCATCGTAGTGTGATGTACATGGTGCAGACGGTGCCCGTACATGAGATGCAGATCTCCATGATTGAGTTACAAGAGGGGCAGCCTGTGCACAAAACTGTGCGTATACTGCGTTTAATGCACCCTGAGATCTGACATAACATGAGATGGGAGTTTCACCGGGAGGTAATATTGAAATTATCGGGATCTCGGGTTGTGCTCCTGGTGTAACAGGGTCGTTCAAATGATTAACGTTGTGCTGGACCTCGTTATCATCGGAAGCTTCTTCCACAATCCCTTCAACACGAGGATTATGTGTGAAATTCATCGGTCGAGGGCCCGATGGACGGTTTGTTGGAGTCTCTTCCATGGAAAACAGAAATTGAAGAGAAATGAATCAAAACAAGAAGATGAGAATGGAAATTGAAGAAACGGTGGGCGCCAATGAAGAAACACTAGTTCGAATGGCCGGAATCAATCAGACCAGGGGTTTAGTTCTGCATGAAAGGGTAAGTCCTCTCGTTTGATTCGGGGTTTGGCTGAGCTTCTTCTTCGGACAATATCTGCAAAACAGACAGCCGTTAGACTCGCCACGGGGAGAATGGGGGTTCTCTCCGTGACCACCCTCCGGTGTGAGAATAAGTACAGATCTCAATGAAGAAGAAGAAGTAGTGAAAGTGAAGTGAGAGTAACTTGAGAGATTGTACCTGAGTTGCCTTATTTATAACCGAATTTGGGCGGGAAAGTTTGTTGATGGAGGCAATAACGGAAAGCATCTTCCGTAAGCGGTTACTCTTTCTGCCGTTAATCATCATCCTAACGTTTATGCACACGGATCATGGGCGAGATCAACGGCTGGGGAGGTGCCACGTGGAAAGTGAATGTGTGTGGATCCTTCTCCAAGTTAGTGTCATCATCGTGACCCTGATGAGCGTTTAGGATGATGCCATGTCACCATTCAGTTATAACCGAATGCTTGTGCATGATAAGGCCTTCTAGAAGGTTTACAGCTGCAATCCTCTATGCCTCTGCCTCATGTTAATTCTGTTGTAACAGAAAGGTCACTTTCTGTTTAAGTCTGGGTTGTAATCGCGCGGATAGGTTTTAGGGTTTTGCTCCCAACTTAAGTACTCCGTTGCATGAGCCCGCGCAAGGATGTGTTATTAGTTCTATCTCGGCGCGCGGATGTTGAAGACTGCTTTCTTTTAAGTTCTCTTCTTTAGAACCGGTGTGCAGCCGCGCAAGGTTTCCTTAAAGAGGTTTATTGTGATGAAGTTGTGGTACAGTTCAACGTGCCTGCGCGAGGTTTTTGGGACCATACCCCTTCATCACAGCTTTGGCATCCATTGCTGGGTTCAAGATCGATGGGACAGTGTCACACCCCCAAAATACCAGTTACGTGTTCAGTTGTTCAAATCAATCCTAACATAGTTACCGATATCAATCAGACTCATGCACCCAAAATCCACTTATTATAACAAGTTGTAAACACAGATTGGTTATCTCGTGGCACGTATGGCGTAACAGTTCACGTAAGTTCATATCACAAGTTCAATCACATGTAGTTCACATAATGCACAATAAATATTATAATCACAAGTAATTACGTATCACAAACATAACCGACTAACAACACTTGACAGTTCATTGCATTATTCAAATCAAGGTGCGGCCGCCCACTGGGCTCTACCGATGTAAGTGTGTGTGTAACCCATCGAGCCCAAGTTCACTTTAATAACACAACTAAATGTTAACACTAGTTTTAGCACCTTGATTTGCAACAGCTCATTAGGCTTCGGCCCACTCCCTATGCACCCATGTCCATATATAAAGCAAACACTCCTAGCCTGTTGTTGATTTTTGAACGATTTGATCCATGATCATTATAAGCCGTTTGAGTGTATGCGCGGTAAATCCTTAACTCCTAATCCCCGTTTTAATCTTAAGTGCTCAAGCCCGTTTTGCCAACACCAGCGTGGCCCAGTAGGGTGCTGGCCCAAAACAAGTATATATGCAGCCTACACTTCCTGTTCAGTCCAACTCACCCTACTCGGCCCAATAACCTGTTTCTTAATCCAATAACATACCCAGCCCCTCTCATGTTGTCATTAAACCATCAAGAAAGTGTAACAAAATTCAGTTAACCCTCTTGTTCCTTAATCCTAATTCGCTACCCTATCATTCCATTTGGTTACAAAGTTAACAACATCAATAGACCTGATTCAAGACCATCGGGACAACAAACTTCACACTCAATCAACCCGTTCATCAAGTAGCATCCGATTATCACTAATGGGATCGAACATGCAACCACATAATTCCTAACACTCTTCTAACCTTTAAACCCGGTTCATTCATGTTTGCTCAATATCAACATCTTGTATAGCGGATTTGTGACAAATGGCACAAAACTAGTAATTTTCGTACAATTTAATTATTATTTAATATCTGCAGTTATGTGCTTAAATGTCAACATTGTTTGATTACATGCTATACTTGTGAATTCATGCACGTTTTATACTTCAAAAGTTGCCTTAATGCATTAATGTTAGCGTTGCGTCAAAAAGACTAGTAAACTCACCGGTAAGACTAAGACACACTGTGTCAGCAAATCTGTAGAAAGCAGTCAAACAATAAAATTGAGGCCTAGGAGTAGGCCCAACGTCTAAAATACATTAAAACCCAAGAATGTATACAAGGGTTAATATATAGACTTTCCGGAAGCTAAAATATGCACTAAAAAGCACCCGAAACAAACTTTAAATACTGAATTTTGCATATTTCAGCATATTTCAGCAAAATTCAGCATTGTGACAAGATAGTAACATGTAAAAGTATGACTAAATGGCTCTGAATGCTTTCCTAAGTGTCGGGAATTAAAAGTGTCACAAAAGGGTACTTAAAGATCACTAAACGGAATAGTAACCAAAGGTTAATGCATCAAAGGTTAATGCATCAACATGGTTATAAGAAGACTTAGTGTCCATCATCTCTCACCCACACCACACTTCTCCTCCCTCTTCTCTCCACTTCGGCCGAGAACAACAACAACTCCACCACCACCTTTCATCCATAATCCATCCATTCCAAGACCCTCCTAAGGTGTAAGAAGGTGATTAAGGAAGTTGGAAGCTTGTGGATCTTGAAGGACCTCCCCCGATTACTTTTATCCAACACTTTTGTCATCAACAACCTCTAGTGTTCTTCCCTAGCCTTGTGCTAGTGGTGAGGCCCTCATGATCTCTTATTACTTCATATATTGTTGGTTAAAAGATGATATACATTGTTAATCTTGAAGAACACTAAAGAACATGATCATGATACTTTAACATAAACTTAATAACATAAGAATACATGTTGATTGTGTTGATTTGCTCCTTGATGATTGATGATTTGTGTTAGTGATGTTAGACATAATAAGAAACCTACTAGATTGTGATTAAACACATGATCTAGTAAGTTAAGGTGGTGATTTTATGAAAAACCAAGATCATCATACTTTATGTCTTCATGTACTTGAATGATGAAATTGGTTTTCATATGTAAAGATGATTTAAACAAAATACAAATCTTCTAAATAGATGATTACAAAAATAATTTTCTCAAGAAACCAAGTTTATTTATAAGATTTACAAAGTCATGGTTTCTAAGTAAACTAATCATATTTTTAGTATTTAAACAAGACTAGAAACATGTGTGTAACAAGAAAAATACAAAAGAAATATTTTTAGGAAAATCATCTTACAAGTTGTAAATGACCAAATCTTTTAATAGTGTGATTTACAAACAAATAAATATGTTTTAAAGGGTAACTAAACCTACTATATAACATGGTACGTTACTACAAGTTTTTACAAAAACTTCAAGTTCATGATGTAGTGTAATTTACTTGATTTTGACACTCGGTAAGTGTTGAATGAGTTGATGATTGTTGGTGATGATTTTAAAAGAAAATAAACACATGTTTTGAAAACATGGGAAACCACCATTTTTAGGGGAAACCATGTCAAAATTTCTCTAAAATTTTGACACTTAGAAAAATATATGTTTTGGTGAAACTTATTCCCTAAAAATTCACCTAAAAATATTTACCAAGGTTTCCCTAATTTTTATGTAAACTTCAAGTTAAGAAATGATGATTTCTTCAAGATAAAAATTGGTATTAAGTATGTATATTTTTGAGGAAAATATATATATTTATTGATCACCAAATTTTGTACTAAGTGTATGTAGTATGTATTATATGTAATAGTGTATTAGGACTTGAAAATACACTAAATACTCCTAAGGAATAAAAATACAAAATACACATACAACATGCTTAGACAAATACAAGAGAATATATTTATGAAAATATATTTCTTAGAAGGTTATGTAACTTGGACAAGTTACGAACTTAAAATGTCTTTTTGGACAAAAATATATAACTCGGGTGAAAATACAAGATACTTATATTTTTTTTTGAGGAAAATAATATAAGTAAGATACATAGTTAAAAATATAAATTATTTTTAACAACAAAGAACATATACATAAAAGATGGTGACTTGTACTTGTGCGATACAAGTCTAGTGACTAACGTTAATAAAACACGTATAGGTCACGATGCTATATAAGCAAACCCGGTGAAGTTTACGGCGCAGGAAACACAAAGTTGTGAGTTCATGTCCCCACTTTTAAACTTTAATTTGTTTTCTAAACTTGGGGAAAATACATGTGCTATGGTATGTTGAATAAAAAATAAGGAATGATACTTTAGATCATATCACGAATAGGGTGATAAGCACCATTAATCAGTTACATACCAAGACCGCGGAACAAAATGTTAGATCTAATGGGTTTCAGGCAGCCACACTCTTGGTGATACTAGTACCAAGCAGTGCTTTTGTGTCTCTAGTCGTGGATTCGACAGTAAAAAATGCCTATGGTTTGGATGCTTCCTATGTCGTGTCACATGTTAATGGGCTTGCAAACCATTAGCGATCTCGATTTCCTTATATTTACAGAAATACTTGTTTCATACAAATTACATACCATGTTTTCAGTCAAAGTATACAAACGTTCAATACAAAAACTGCATAAATTCACACCAACATTATGTTGACGATTTTCCAAAAACTCACATGTATTTCAGGTAACTAAAGTGGATGTGCGCACGGTTTTACTCTCGCTCTTGGATGTTGTTTATGTTGTTAGCACTGTGTGTCAAGACTCCTATGCCTCTTTTGCGGGATTGGTTGTTATATCCCACCTCATGTGGTGATATAATAATTAAAACCTTGTTGTTTGTGGATGAAATAAAGTTGTAAACTTTTTAGAAACAATTATTGGTCTTGTGATGTAAACACTTATCGTAAACCATGTTTTTAATGTTTAATGTCAATGGCATTTGGAGTTATTTTATGAGCATGTAGTATGTTTACCTTTCGTATGCAATGAGAACCTTTCAAGATCACACCTCGTGCTTCCGCCATAGAAAGGGGTGTGACATATTGGTATCAGAGCTGCGATTGTAGTGAACCAGGATTCCTTATCGAGTCTAGACTACAATCTTTAGGATCCTCTCACGAAAACAATTTTTCAAAAGTTTTCATTGCATAAAACTTTCCGCGACATCCACTACCTGAAACTGTTTTCAAAGAGTCAAGTAAGGACACTACGAGACTTAGGGTGCACTAGAGTAGCACTTGACTTTGACCAAGAAGTACTTGCAACTATGTGTAATAATTAATATATGTATATATATATATATATATATATACTAGAAATAGAATATCACAGGTACACGTATCTTCGTCTGAAAACAGTGGCCTATCTGAAGGAAGTGACCCGATGATGAAACAAACTATGCGGACTATGCAAGGAATTACATAATTATGGATGCATACATAATTATGGAATTCAGTGCACAGAAACCACAGCAAGTCTTGTCATGTATCAAACAAGATTCCTTCAACACAAGAGAGGGTCAAACTTGAACACCCTTCCCCCAGCCTATTAAATACTCTATTGGAGTAATGTCTTAGGGTATAAAGACAAGAACTGCCAATGTGAAGAAAGATATTTTGTCCTTTACATATATTAAACTTGCACTATGGGGTGATGTAACCCTTATGCATTTTGTTTACTTCGCAAACAATGATGTAACAAGTTATCCTGATATGTATAGAGACTCGGTGAATATGTTATGACACATCAATATTTATCTATTTATGCATGCTTGTTGCTGTATGAATTGATTTATATGTTTGGCGGATTGTTTGATGTCATTATGTGGGTATATGCCTGTGTGTATGTACTGCTACTGTCTCGTATGACAATATCAAACAAATGTCTAACCCTGTTGTGTTTTGTTCAGACAGAACATGGCACCCAGGAGAGCTCTGAACAATCGAGATTCTGATCAACCTCCTCCTCCCCCACTACTGAGGACTGCTGAAGAACTGAACTCCCTGCTGGAAGAAAGGATCTCCGCAGCTATCGCCCAGTACGAGGCGAACCGCACTGAGCACAGTGGAGGACCAAGCAGTACTAGACGTAATGGACATGGAGATTCATCTGGAGGAAATACGGCACAAGGCTGCACCTTCAAGCAGTTTCTCGACTGCAAGCCACTGAACTACGATGGCACTGGAGGAGCAGTGGCTTTTGTACATTGGACGGAGAAAAGACGGATTCCACTATCCGTATGAGCAAGTGTATCGCGGACCACCAAGTCCCTTTTGTTACGGGGTTGTTTGTTGATGAAGCTTTGACTTGGTGGAATTTGCAAGTCCAAAATCTGGGTGATGATGTCGCGTATGGCATGACTTGGGACGAGTTGAAGGAAAGAATGAGAGAGAAGTATTGCTCTCGTGCTGAACTCCAAAGGTTGGAGACTGAGTTCCGGCACTTGACCATGGAAGGTGCAGACATTACTGGTTACACCCGAAGGTTCCATGATTTGTCAAGAGTGATCCCCTACATGGTGACTCCCGAATTTAAGCGGGTTGAGCGCTACATCTGGGGATTGGCTCCAGAATTTTGCAGCTTGGTAACTTCGGCTAAACCTGAAATGATCACTCAGGCTGTAACTCTGGCTGTCAGCCTTACTGAAGATGCTGTTCGTATGAAGAAGTTATCACTGAACCCAACTGAAAAGACCGAGACGCATGTTGAGTCGTCTGGTGACAAGAAAAGGAAGCATGCGAACCTGAATCAAGCGACATGTAACAACAAGGGTTCCAACAACAAGAAGCGCGACCCCAATCCGCCACAGGAGTCGAAAACTCTTGCAACCATGAATGACGCTCCTGCCAGAGGATACCTGGGCACTCTGCCCATCTGCAACCAGTGCAAGCGTCATCATGAAGGAATCTGTCGCGTTCCAAAATGCGACAAGTGTGGAAAACTGGGTCACCATACTGAGAACTGTTGGGGAAAAGGAAGGAATGGGAATGGAAACCGCAACGGTGCTGGTAATAGAAACGGTGGTGGAAATGGCAATGGCAATGGTAACCGGAATGGTAATGGAGATGGGCAGAACCAAGGATGCTTTGGTTGTGGAAGCAAAGATCATTTCAAGAAAGATTGCCCAAGGGAGAACACTGCGAAGGCTCGAGCATTCGTGATTGGAGCAAGGAACGCACGTGAGGACCCTAATGTGGTCACCGGTACGTTTCTCGTTAACAATCACTTTGCATCCATACTATTTGACACTGGCGCCGATTTTAGTTTCTTGTCTGTGGAATTTAAACGTGTACTTGGAATAGAATCTAGTAGATTAGATATTCCTTATTCCATAGAACTAGCCAATGGTAAACTTGTTGAATCGGGCGAAGTTGTTAGAGGTTGCACATTAGAACTTGGTGAAAGAAGATTTAGCATCGACCTCTTACCTATTCAATTGGGTAGCTTCGATGTAGTGGTCGGGATGGACTGGTTGTCCAAGAACAAAGCTGAAGTTGTTTGTCACGAGAAAATCATTCGCATCCCTCTTGCGAATGATGAAACTCTCATCGTGCATGGAGAAAAACGAGACGCACCTCTGCGAATCATCAGTTGCATGAAGGCGCATAAGTGTTTAAGGAAAGGATGTGTTGCTTTCCTGGCGCACATTGTAGATAAGAAGGCTGAGGAGCTGAAACTCGAAGACATTCTTGTGGTGAAGGAATTCCCTGATGTTTTTCCCGAAGATCTGCCAGGACTACCTTCGCAACGACAAGTCGAATTCCATATAGACTTGGTTCCAGGAGTCGCTCCTATAGCCAAGGCACCCTATCGGCTTGCACCATCCGAGATGCAAGAATTATCTACGCAACTCCAGGAGTTGTTGGATAAAGGATTCATAAGGCCAAGTTTCTCGCATTGGGGAGCTCCAGTATTGTTCGTAAAGAAGAAGGATGGAACGCTGCGGATGTGTATCGATTATAGAGAGTTGAACAAGCTCACTGTCAAGAATCGGTACCCACTACCGAGGCTTGATGACTTATTTGATCAGTTGCAAGGATAGAGCTACTATTCCAAGATCGACCTTCGATCGGGATACCACCAGTTAAGGATCCAGGAAGAGAGTGTACCAAAGACTGCATTCCGAACACGTTATGGGCATTACGAGTTCCTTGTGATGCCATTCGGATTGACAAATGCGCCAGCAGTATTTATGGATCTGATGAACCGCGTTCGTAAACCATATCTCGATAAATTCGTGATTGTATTTATCGATGATATCCTAATTTACTCGCGAACGAAAGAAGAGCACGATCAACACCTCAGGACCATTTTGGAACTATTGAAGAAAGAGAAATTTTTATGCAAAGTTCTCAAAGTGTGAATTCTGGATTCGCGAAGTACAGTTCCTTGGTCATGTTGTGAACGAGAAGGGCGTTCATGTGGACCCAGCCAATATAGAAGCAATAAAGAATTGGGAAGCCCCCAAAACCCCAATGGAAGTTCGACAATTTTTGGGCTTAGTGGGCTATTACCGATGATTTATCGAGAATTTCTCCAAGATAGATCAACCGCTGACAACCCTTACGCAGAAAGACAAGAAGTACGACTGGGGTAATAAGCAGGAAGAAGCCTTCCAACTGCTCAAAAATAAGCTATGCGATTCACCGATACTATCCTTACCCGAAGGCACTGAATACTTCGTGGTATACTATGACGCTTTGCGTCAAGGTTTGGGCTGCGTGCTCATGCAACGCGAGAAAGTCATCGCATACGCTTCAAGACAGTTGAAGCTGCATGAAAGGAATTACACCACGCACGACTTGGAACTCGGCGCGGTGGTATTCGCATTGAAGATCTGGCGACACTATTTATATGGTACTCGATGTACAATCTTCACAGATCACAAAAGCCTTCAACACATATTTGATCAGAAGGAGTTAAATATGCGTCAACGACGGTGGGTTGAGCTGCTAAACGATTATGACTGTGAGATTAAGTACCATCCTGGAAAGGCAAACGTTGTAGCAGATGCGTTAAGCCAAAAAGAAAGGGTTAAGACCCTAAGGGTTCGTGTAAGTCCCCTATTCGTATGGATCTTTCACAGAATTGTCTTTCCAATCAAGAGTGCGGAATCCTCTTGATCAGAATATCACAAAAACAAGTAGAAGAACAGAAACAGCAATACACTTTCAACCAGGTTTCTATTGATTATCCAAACAAACGTTTTACAATCAATCAAACCCTAACTAACTATCAAATTCGTCCAAGCCTAAGCACTCTCACGAATTTGCTCTCACACACTGTTCTGGCTGATTAACTGATTAACCTAAACCCTAAATCCTAACCTTGTTTATATCACACAAGGTTGCTACTTGGGCCAAGGCTTTCAACTTGGACTGCGAATTGGACAGGCCCAATTCGCCTCCACACACCCAATTCGTTGGGTTTAGTTAGCCCAAACATTACTACTCACTAATACAAAGCTAAACCCGCTAACTGTTTATCGTTTATCTAATTACAAGATATCCAAAGACCAAATCTAAGCTGTTGTCACAAACATGCACCAACAAACTCCCCCTTGACAATAGCTTCATAAAATAACTTTGTCTTCAGTCATCTTGCAATCTTCATGTAATCTTGCACTGTCTTTGGTCTTTGGATAGCTTCAGCTTCAATAGCTCTGTCAGCAACAGACTCCCCCTAAGCTGATGCATCCAATCACCAAATCTTCAAAAACTTTAGCGTTTGAGTAAACTCCAGTTTAGCATATGTATAGCAATCTTCAAACTCTTCACTTTGTCTGCAATGTAGAAAGGAGGTTCTACTATGCATCCAATCAAACTCCCATCTTCACAGCAACTCATCACTTTAACTTCTCAGCAACATACTGCTTCAATCTGTTTACTATAAAACAAACATCTCGAGAAACCATAAGAATTTTTCAACAAAGTTAAATAAATTATTATTTTTCAAGAGATAGTTAAACTTTATCACAGATTAAGCATTCTCAAATTATCACCAACACACAAAACTTTTTAATCACACACCCTATAACCCGCATGATTTAAAATTTTGAATTCACTTTCCAACACCGTCTCCCCCTATCAGTAACAATTCCTCCAAGAATAACAGTTTTCCGTACGTTAAGAATTTTAAACAGAAAAAGACACTATTTTTGGATTTTTATATTTTTCTGAAAGCAAGTAAATACAAAAGCAATAAACACTCTATTTTTGTGAGAATCACTGGTAAGAAGATCATATCAGCAAAATCAAACTGTTTCACACTATTAGATAATTCTTTATTAATTTTTTGTGAAAAGCAGTTCAAGACGATTACCAGTATGTTTGTCCACTTAAACAAAATGCATGAACATTTCAAGTTCCATTACCGTATGATACGTTAAGATAATTTTATTACTGATATACTAGTGTGTCCCACTTCAGGATATACCCCCGCGATCAAGGTATGCACAAAGATTCATCGTAGTAGGTGAATATACTGAATTCATCCTTTAAGATATCCTGACAGTGTCTAGGTCTGCATATAATCTGTTTTATCATGTTTTGATTGCTTAATAATGAACACCCAAATAAATACTAATCAAATCCTGGAAATATAAACAACACACTCTATCATGCAAGTATCTTCCCTACCACATATTTCACAAGTCCAATCCAGATTTCTGAAATCTTAACTGGGAATAGGTTGAGAAGAGAACAGAATAGATCTTTAGGAGAGATGGTATAATATACAAATCAAATGAGTTTTCTCAGTTTGATATAGGTTTATGGGGTTTCTTTTGGGCACTAGAGGGCCTCTTTCGGGTGTATTAGATCTATAGCGCGACAACGTACAGCTAGGTCAGCATGTATCTGGATGCAGCAAAAGCTGTCGTTGCCTAGCACCTCCAGGTCAGCATATATCTGGATGCAGCAGAGGAGGTACACGACTTTTTTCAGAGAAGATTTCAGAATCAGATCAAAATTGTGTGTATCGGGACAACATACAGACATTCAAATAGAAATGAGCTAATTCCAAGTGACTTTCTTTCCTGGGGTCATGTACAATTTTAGTTCTGAACAGAAAGACAGTCAAGATATCCCCAGATGAAATAACAGTATAAAGACCCAAAACTTCAGATTTTGGCAATCTATCAACGCAAGATTTAAGGTCATTAAACCATACACCGCTGATGTGTTCCCCACTCATACACAGTTCATTTATATTTATATCACATTGGTAAGTTGATTATTTCATGCTTTTTGCCTACTGGTACATCATATAATGAAGCTGCTATCACACTTAAGCATTTTAATTCAGTTTCAGTGTGACAGTATAACTTGCTGATGTACTATCATTTCTTCTTTTTCACACAGTGAAAACTCATTTTTGATTTTCTATTTTTTTATGTTTTTGATTTTTCAAATTTTTTTTATTTTTGATTTTTAAGAAAAGCAATAAACTAGTTACAAAAATCTTATGAAAAACCAGTTATTCAGGATTCCTCATCCCGTTGAGTTCGACTAAGTGTTCAAAGCGAGCCCTGTCAAAAGCTTTAGTATAAAGATCTGCCAGGTTATCTAGTGTGTCGAATCAACACTTTGAACTTCAATTTAAATCAAACAATATAAATATATCAACAATCTCACATCCCCCTTCATATGCCTAGAGCAGCCATTATCAACATAAGTTGATAATCCTCCTTAGCAGCTCCTGCACACACCAACTAAGAAATTAGTTAGATTGGGGGACCCAAGCCTTAATGGTCTTGGGTCGTCCAAATTCACCAACTACTGGAACATCCATCCAATATCCATTACTCCTAACTGGAGTATTGGATCTTAGACCTGTTGATGGAATTTGATTTTGATTTCCACTAGATCTTTGGTCCTGAGGGTTCCTATACATATTTGGACTATTTGACCTTTGGAAATTTTGATTTTGAAACCTTGAATTTTGATTCCAAGAAGCTTGATTGTTATAATTTCTAAAGCCATTGTTATAAAAAGTTCGACCACCATTATTTTGGTATCGATTTTGATATTGACCTTGACTTCTGAAATTATTAGAATTAAAATTGTTCATTCTTGGTGAACTGCTTCTAGGTCTGTCAAATCTGCCTGGTGGAGATCTAGGCTGAAATCTAGGTTGATTTCTATGAAAACGTGGAACTTGTGGAGTTCCTGTTCCAGCCTTATCTACACCAACAACAACTTTCTCTGGTTGCTTAGCAGCAGATTTCTTTTGAGAATTTGAACCTTTCTCCTCACTATCTCCTTTCTTCTCTGGTAATTTTCCTCTCTGTTTTTCACTAAGTTGTGCTTCACTCTTTTTGTTAGGACAGCAGCTTGCTATATGTCCCTTTGTGTGACATTTGAAGCACGATCTCTTTTTCGAAGACTTCTTAGCTGGAGTCTCTGAGGTAGATCCCTTATCAGATGGTGATGATCCCTTGGATGAACCTTGTTCAGTTTGCTTTATTTCAGATTTTTCTATGCTCTTATTTTTAGCAAACTCGACATTCGATTCATTTTCAATAACAGCAGTTTCGTTTTTCATATCACTACCTTGAACAAAATTAATCTTTTTAACAAAAGCATGATTTTTATTCTTAGGCGGTGAATTTTTCCTTTTCAAAGGTTCACTGTTATTGTTTTCCTTAGCCTCATCACTCTCAGATCCATCACCTTGACTTGATGTGGATCCGAAACTACTTGGTGCAGATGCCATAAAGTCTGCTAGCTCATTTTCACTAGGCAGGAATGAATAGTCATGACTAAGAGGAGGTGGAACTTCATTAAAACCCTGGAAGCCCACACTTGTCTTGTCATTACTCTTCTTTAACCCACCCATCATGTGTTTCATTACAAAAGACGAATCTCTGAATTGACTCAATTTCTTTTCAAGTTCAACAATTTTGAGTTGTGCATCTGACAGCTCTTTGCATTTATCAGAAATCTCTTTTGTTTTCTCAGCCATCATGTCATGAGCTAAGTCTATGACTTGAAGTTTTTCATTTAGTTTGCAAGTTAAAGCTTCAATTTCAGCTTCACAACCTTTTATTTTCTTCAAGTATGACGATTCATTTCTTTTAACAAAAAAGTTTGCTTCTTTTATGTTAGACATCTCACTTACCAGACTTTGGTTTTGTGTTGTCAACCTGGCAACCTCACCCTGTAGTTCACGACATCTCAAACACACAGAAATAGATTGTACCTCTTTCTCATGAACTTCTGAGTTTTCATCAGCAACAACCTGTTCAGCTTCACTCTCTTTCTCTACTTCAGCATCCACTTTGGCTTCATCATTTTTCACTTCAGATTCAGCATCACTAACAGTAGTTTCAGCCTCATCAACTTGAACTATCTCTGCCATGAATGCCTGAGTGGCACTCTCATTCCCCTGATATCGCTTTTGTAATGCATCCCACATATCCTTTGAATTAGTGTACTTTGTGAAGGTATGCTTGATGCTATCAGGTAAGGACATTTTAATTGCAGCCAATGCTCTCTTTTCAGCTTCATACTTCCTTTTATCATCCTCTTTCATTTTCACATAGTCTGTTCGACGTGGTCTGCCCTCAAAATCGTGTGTTGGGTTTATGTACCCATCTTCAATGCAGATCCACATGCGTGCATCCTGAGATTCAATGAAGGATTTGAAGTTGTCCTTCCATGTAAGATAATTCTCCACCTTCATCATCTTAGGTGCTTTCAAATTCATGATGTTTGACATTTTAAACGTTGTAGACTGATGAAACCGTACAAAATTTTTCTTAAAACAGTGGTTACCAAATTACACCTTTAGAATCGTCTCGAAAAGACAAATCCAATGATATATATTGTCGAAAACCGTATTCGGGATTTTCCAGAGTCTCTTTTTTTTTTTACCCTAAAAATCCAAGGAATCTAACGGTCCAAACGGTTCTGTCAAACGAGCTACGGATCACTTTCTATTTGCAAAACACTGAAATTTCACCGACGCTTGCCAACTGAAATTCCACCCCTTTTCTTTTTAATTTTGCTGATAATTTCGCTAGCTGGTCAGTGCTTAAATTCGCAGGTCTGATCAGTTATTAAATTCGCTGGGGTCAGTGCTTAAGTTCGCTGATCAATTTCGCTGGTCAAATTCGCTGTGTATTTTCGCTATTACGACGACTAGTGAAGTCGCTGAAACCGTGGTAATTTCGCTGTGGACAATTACACGGTTACCAAAGTCGCCTTTGGATTTACTTCGCCGGTCACCGAGATATTTAGTCCCAACTTTGCTGATCAGTTAATTAGGCTAGACAAGTCAGCGAAATTGTTAAATTCGCTGATAGTACAAATTCGCTGGTCCAGAAAATATGGAAACTTAATCTGATCAAAATTTTGAAAATTTTCCCAGATTCTCCTAACACCTTCCTGCAGAATCGAAACAGCAAAAATATCAGTATTTTACGAAAATCAGTAAGAAACAGAACGAAGAACGTGAAGAACACGAAGAACAATCTTCGAATCTTCAAGTCTTTCCAGCCAAAATCCTTCAAACAATCAACTGAAAACTGTCCTGGAAACCCTAAAACCTGCAAAACAGCAATCAAACAAACCAGAATATCAAAACAGCCAAGAATTTCGAAAATTTTTATCAAAAATTTCGAAATTTCAAAACCCTAATTTTTCAGGTTTTCAAAAATTTTGAAAATTTCTTCCTGTTTCTGCAGCCAACAATCCTGAACCGAGCCTTCAAGAGCCTAATGCTCTGATACCAATTGTAAGTCCCCTATTCGTATGGATCTTTCACAGAATTGTCTTTCCAATCAAGAGTGCGGAATCCTCTTGATCAGAATATCACAGAAACAAGTAGAAGAACAGAAACAGCAATACACTTTCAACCAGGTTTCTATTGATTATCCAAACAAACGTTTTACAATCAATCAAACCCTAACTAACTATCAAATTCGTCTAAGCCTAAGCACTCTCACGAATTTGCTCTCACACACTGTTCTGGCTGATTAACTGATTAACCTAAACCCTAAAGCCTAACCTTGTTTATATCACACAAGGTTGCTACTTGGGCCAAGGCTTCCAACATGGACTGCGAATTGGACAGGCCCAATTCGCCTCCACACACCCAATTCGTTGGGTTTAGTTAGCCCAAACATTACTACTCACTAATACAAAGCTAAACCCGCTAACTGTTTATCGTTTATCTAATTACAAGATATCCAAAGACCAAATCTAAGCTGTTGTCACAAACATGCACCAACAGTTCGAGCATTGGAAATGACTATTCGAACGAACCTCACTGCACGCATTCATGACGCACAACAAGAAGCCCTTAAGGGAGAAAATCCTAGAGCTGAATACCTCCGAGGTATGCTAAAGAATTTGGTGCCAAATAAAAAGAGGGAACCTTATACTTTAAGGGGCGTATTTGGGTTCCGCTCTATGGCGGTATTCGAGAAGACATCCTTAATGAGGCTCACAAGTCGAGATACTCGATCCATCCAGGATCGGAAAAAATGTATCAAGACTTGAAGGAATACTATTGGTGGTCGAGGCTTAAAAGCGATGTTGCTGTTTATTTTGGAAAATGCCTAACCTGTGCTAAGGTTAAGGCTGAATATCAGAAACCGTCTGGCCTACTGCAACAGCCAAAACTACCCATGTGGAAGTGGGAGCAAATCTCGGTGGACTTCATAACGAAGTTACCCAGGACCCCAAGGGGGCACGATATGATATGGGTGATAGTCGACCGGTTGACGAAATCTGCGCATTTCCTACCGATCCGAGAGAAGGATAGCACTAGAAAGCTTGCTGAGCTGTACTTGAAAGATATCGTGGCACGTCATGGAGTGCATATCTCAATTATCTCAGACAGAGATGGACGTTTTATCTCGAGGATCTCGCAATCCTTCCAGGAAGCCTTTGGATCTCAACTAGATCTAAGCACGGCCTTCCATCCGCAAACAGACGGCCAGAGTGAACGGACCATACAAACGCTGGAAGATATGCTTCGTGCATGTGTTATGGATCTAGGCGGCAACTGGGATGCTCACCTACCTTTAGTCGAGTTTTCCTATAATAACAGCTACCATACGAGTATAAAAGCCGCACCGTTCGAAGCTCTCTATCGCCGCAAGTGCCGCTCGCCATTATGTTGGGCAGACGCTGGAGACAAACGGATGGTTGGTCCCAAACTTGTTCAAGAGACAACCGACAAAATCATGCAGATCCGAGAGCACATTAAGGCGGCTCGAGATCGACAAAAGAGCTACGCTGATCGAAGACGAAAACCCTTAGAATTCTAGGTGGGAGACAAAGTTTTGTTGAAGGTCTCACTGTGGAAGGGCGTAGTAAGATTCGGAAAATGTGGAAAGCTGAATCCACGATACATCGGACCATTCAAGATCTTGGAAAGAATTGGTACCGTAGCGTACAAGTTGGAGTTACCGGAAGAACTTAACGGAGTACATGATACGTTTCATGTGTCCAACCTCAAGAAGAGTCCAACCCAAGAAACAGTAATCATCCCTGCGGATGAAGTACATATTGACGACACCCTCCGATTTACAGAACAACCCGTTGAGGTTACAGACTGGAAAGTCAACAAGACCCAGAGGAGTAGTGTCAAACTTGTAAAAGTACGTTGGAACTCTAAGCACGGACCCGAGTACACGTGGGAACGTGAAGACCAGTTTAAAGAAAAGTACCCCCACCTGTTCAAGAAAACTCCTGCGAGAGATAGATCAGCCTGAATTTCGGGACGAAATTCTTTTAACGGGGGGAGACTATGACAAATGGCACAAAACCGGTAATTTCTGTACAATTTAATTATTATTTAATATCTGCAGTTATGTGCTTAAATGTCAACATTGTTTGATTACATGCTATACTTGTGAATTCATGCACGTTTTATACTTCAAAAGTTGCCTTAATGCATTAATGTTAGCGTTGCGTCAAAAAGACTAGTAAACTCACCGGTAAGACACACTGTGTCAGTAAATCTGCAGAAAGCAGTCAAACAATAGAATTGAGGCCTAGGAGTAGGTCCAACGTCTAAAATACATTAAAACCCAAGAATGTATACAAGGGTTAACATATAGACTTTCCGGAAGCTAAAATATGCACTAAAAATCACCCGAAACACACTTTAAATACTGAATTTTGCATATTTCAGCATGTTGGATCGTTCCATGACCCTAAACAGTCAATATGAGTAGTTCATCATCAAGTACAAAGGCGGAATCAATGTAAACGACGTCAACACAGCTTGTTCCTTTCTAATTATCCTTTTATTGATCAATCCTGAGCTTTTTACACGTTCAAATGACAAACGGACAGCACCTCGACTCAAAGACAATGACCAGATTCCGCTCCAAATGAACACAACACACACATATATATAGTGATGAGATTCCGCTCCAAATGTCACATGTTGTTTCAAGCGAAAACACATGTATTCAGATTTCGCTTGAACTGCACATCTACACTTTCAAGCGAAATCACATACAATTACATGTAAAACCCTAATTTCTAACCCTGTTGTGTGCTCGTTTATCCTATCTAGACATAAGACTCGATTAAGACGAAGTTAACAGACACTAGATGCACCAACAGACTCCCCCTTGGATGTTGACGAAGTCTTCGGCGTCGAGTCTTTAGTCTTTGTCTCTCTATCCAAATTGTCTTGACATTGTAAAAGCTTCCTTCAATCTTTATCATCAAATTTTAACCTTCAATCTCCCCTTTAAATGTTGATCCAGAATTCTGACTCCCCCTTTCGCAGTCTCCCCCTCTCGATATGCTGAGGCTCGAATTCTAATTCAAACTTTGACATTTTGATGCCATGGGGAACTTTTGTTTCCTGCACAATCTCTACCTTAATATAAGATATATGACAAAAATAGTTTCAATACAAACTTACCATTCACCTTCATTTGATGGTTTTATCAGTGTTTAGAAATCCACTTAAGTATTCAGGTCCAAGTTAATGACCCTGATTACTCAATTATTCTCCCATGTCCAACTTAATGACCTTGGTTGATCAGAGACAATTCACACTGACATTTTGAAAACCAACTTTTTCTTGAAAATTTACAAGTTTCAAGTTAATGAACTTGCTTTAACTTTCCAACTTTCACAAACTTATCATGTTAAGCTCACAACTCATCATCCAGCCCAGAAACTTCCTGCATCTGCTTCAAATCGAATCTGAAGATCAGCTTTCCACTTTGGTTTGTCGGAAAATAAAGCAGAAATGTAAAATCTTTTTGGATTTTTAATAAAGTTTCTAAACTAGAAATGAAATACAGAACTAAAATGCAGTAAATGAAATACAATGAAAGTAAACTATATACAAACATATTTTTGGTGAGCGTGTTAGGGAATCATATCAGCTGTTCGACAAGTCACAAGTACCGTTAAGCTTAAATTTCATACTCAGAATTAAACAATTCGCTTAGATTGTCGATATACTGATCCACTTAAATTTTCACACAATTTTCAATCTGTCCAGGATACGGATTTAGTGTTTTAGGAACTTAAACTCATTCATGTGTCCCACCTCTTGAATATACTCCTGTATCCAAATCGCAATATTCAGTCTTACAGGTGAGTATACCACAGATGATATCTGTAAAGGGTTAAATTGCGAAAAACCGTGAGAGCTCAGGTCAGAACTTCCGTTCAGCAGAGAGATGACGGCTTCGACTTTGAGTGGGTCCCCTTTAGAGGATCTTTTTTACAACAGCCATGATTAGCATTTTTCAATGTTTTATCATTTTTTAGCTGAGGGCGGCGCTATATTTCAAGCAATGCAGAAAGTATTATTCGGGGACTAGGCCATTGCTTCCGCATTATCAGAAGTCCCGGAATAATACCCCAGATATCACTGAGTATAAAGACCTAGTATCTCAGAAAAAGGGATCTTTCAAACAAGATTTCAGGGGTTACCTATATATCCAAGTAGTGTTCCCCACGAAATAAGCAAGTAAGGATTTTAGGTTTATATCCCGAACAAACCTACTAAATGTGCAAAAACCTATCAGCGCATCATCAGCGAGACTGTTTAAAGCTTTTAAACTTTCCATATCTTTAGCATACCGTAACTGTCAAGCCAATGTACTATCATTTTCCCTTTTTACAAAAGCTCTTTTTCAAATTTTCTATTGTTTTTGGATTTTGAAAATATCTCATGTTTTTGTATTTTTTAAATTTTTTATTGTTTTTGTATTTTCTGAAAATATTACCCTACTCCCCCCCTAAATACCAAAACAAGTAAAAAATCGACAAACCATTGCAGATTGCTTCTCAACATCATCATCTACAGTGGTACCTTCATCAACGCCAAGAATCTCTTCCAACACCGATAAAAGCTTCATACCGTTCAATTTTAACAAGTATTGAAAACGAGTTTTATCAAATGCTTTGGTATGTAAATCAGCTTTTTGCTCGTCAGTGTGGATTTTCTCAATTCGTATCAACTTCTTCTCAAAGCAATCGCGAATGAAGTGATGACGAATTTCAATGTGTTTGGGTTTAGCGTGATGAACAGGATTTTTAGTAATATTTATCGCGGCCTCATTATCAACAAAGATAGGGGTGTTAAGAAATTGCAAACCGTAGTCGCGCATCTGTTGCTGGATCCACAAGATCTGAGAGCAGCAACTGCTAGCAGATACATACTCCGCTTCACATGTGGATAAAGCTACAGAGGTCTGCTTTTTGCATTGCCAGGTAACCAATCTTGGTCCGAAGAACTGGCTCCCCGCTGTTGTTGATTTAGCGTTAACTTTGCAGCATCCGAAATCTGAATCGGAATAACCTTCGAGCATAAATTCACCAACTTTTTGGATACCACAACCCCAACGATGGAGTTCCTTTAAGGTAGCGTAATATCCTTTTCACAATCACCATGTGCGAAGCTCTCGGGTTAGATTGAAATCTTGCTGCGAGGCAGGTTGGATACATAATCTCGGGTCTTGAAGCTGTCAAATACATCAGCGATCCGATCATGGAACGATACAATGTTTCATCTACCTTCTCTCTAGTGAGATCAGGGTTTATCCCATGGTTCGTTGCTAATGGGGTGGAAGCTGGAGTAGATCCTGACATCCCAAATTTCTCCAAGATATCATAAACGTACTTTGTTTAATGTATGAAAATTCCTTTGGGTAGTTGATCAACCTGCAATCCCAAAAAGAATTTCATCTCACCCATCGATGACATTTCAAATTTTTGCTTCATAACTCGTTCGAAATCTTTGCACAAATTTTCATTTGTTGACCCAAATATGATGTCGTCCACGTATATTTGAACTATCAGAAGATGTCCGTCGACCTCCTTGGTAAAGAGAGTGGCATCCACTTTTCCACGAATAAAGTTGTTGGCTAGCAGGTGTTGAGACAATGTCTCGTACCAAGCTCTCGGGGCCTGGTGTAAACCATACAGCGCTTTGCCTAGCAAGTAGACCTTGTCTTTGTGGATTGGATTGGTGAAGCCCGGTGGCTGTCCGACATATACCTCCTCTTTTACCATCCCATAGAGAAACGCCGATTTAACATCTAATTGATAAACTTTGAAATTTTTCCAAGATGCAAATCCTAGGAAGATTCTGATCGATTCTAGTCTAGCAACCGGAGCATGTACTTCAGCGAAATCTATCCCCTCTTGCTGACTGAAACCCTGGACTACGAGTCGAGCTTTGTTACGAACAAAAACCCCTCTATCGTCTCTATTGCACTTGAACACCCACTTGGTGTTTATCTTCCTTTGACCATCAGGCAAGTCTACTAACTTCCACACACCTAACTTCTCAAATTGACTCAACTCTTCTTGCATAGCATTGACCCAAGAATCTTCAGTTAGCGCCTCTTTGTATGTTCGCGGTTCGATCTGCGAAATAAAACAACTAAGTGAAAACTCAGTTTGTAAAGTAGCTACAGTAGAATAAAAACAAGTAAGTCCTTGGTCAATTTGTCGTCTTGTGCGAACGCCTGATTGCAATTCTCCAATAATCAGCTCTTCTGGATGGTATGAAAGAGTTCTCGGCATCACCTCACCTGAAACATCTACCTCACCTTCCAGATTAGTTACATTCTGATTTGCACCTTGTTCACTGACTGGGTTTGTTTGACTTGAAATCTGGATTTGCTCCCCCTCAGAATCTGAATCACCATGATCAAATACTGGCATGTTCTCAGATTCTTGATCATCATTCTGTGCCGTCTGATTATCATGAGCAACTTCATTTTGTTGAATATCATCATGTTCTCCAGCATTACTTGGACCTGCTTCATGATCATTTGAAGTTTGTTGCGGTCTTCTTGAATACTCAGCTGGGAACCTTTCCTGCGAATCTTCATACTCTCTTAGAATATCCAACTCGTTAAAGAAATCTTGTTCTTCTTCTTCTTCCATGTCAAACGAATCCCACAATTTATCGTAATTAAAACGCCATGAATCGCCTGGATTCTGCGGTGGCATTGTGTAACCTTGACACTCAACATTGTGTGCTTCAATAATCCGCTTCAAGCTTGGAACAAAGACTCGTTTTTGAGGACTTGAGTATCCCACAAATATCCATTCAATGCTCTTTCGACCAAATTTCCCAAAAGGCTCTAGAACTGTGCAGGGAGATCCAAACGGTTTAAATACTTCAGGTTCGGCTTGCGATTATTGATCAACTTAAATCATGTCTTATTGAATTTCTTAACAGTGAGAACCCGATTGAGTGTATAGCATGCGGCGGATACTGCTACTGCCCAAAAGTTTACTGGTAGCTTTGAATCAGCAAGCATCGTCCTGGCCGTTTCAATTAGCATCCTGTTCTTTCTTTCAGCTACTCCATTCTGCTACGGAGTGTAAGGAGCACTAAATTCATGCAATATACCTCTCTCATCACAATACTCTTCCATCTTGATATTCTTAAACTCAGTACCATTGTCACTTCTGATTCTTCTAATGCGTGTTTGGTACAAGTTTTCCATCTTCTTGAAAAGCGTCATCAAACGATCAAACGTCTCATCTTTTGACTTCAAAAATAATACCCATGAAAATCTTGAATAATCATCTGTAACTATAAGACAATAGAGATCCCCAGTAATGCTTTTGACGTTTACTGGACCAAACAAATCCATATGAAGTCTCTCTAAAGGTCTCGAAATTGAGTTTTCTTTCTTCCTAGGGTGCGATTTCTTCTTTTGCTTTCCTTTTATGCAGCTAATGCACTCCCCTTCCAGAGGAAAACCTTTCACATGAACACCAGTAACTAAATCATTATGCACCAGATGATTCATTTTTCTCAAATGTATATGACCTATTTTCCGGTGCCACAGTTGTGATTCTTTCTTTGTTGCTCTAGACATAAAACACTGAGCGTGACCCGTTGTTGTAGTTGCTACACTCATGTCCAATACATACAAATCATTCACTCTAGGTGCCCTCATGATAATCCATTCTTCAGGGATAACAAAACCTGGTTTCAAGATTAAACATTCTTTGTCTGTAAAGTGAGTGGTATACATCCTATCACAAATCTGAGATATGCTTAGAAGATTATTCTCAAGCTCAGCAATGTAGTTAACTCTTTCAAACGTAACAATCCCATTGGATAATGTTCCTTCTCCAACTATTCTACCACCTTGATTTCCTGCGAATCCCACGTAACCTCCATTGAAATTTCTAACATCGTACAACAGGGTTGTTTTCCCCGTCATGTGCCGAGAAGCTCCACTATCCATAATCCATCGTGAAACGGATCTTGGAAGCTCCTGCACATATCACAAACACTTAATTAGATTTGGATGCTACCCAAGCCTCTTTCGACTCAGGTAACTGGACTTTAATGTGAGATTTTGTAGTGTAAAGTGGCGGAAAATTTTCATCATTCATCTTCAAGCTCTCTGTAGATCCAACCTCAACCTCTTTTTATAAGAAAAAAATGTCTTTTTGAGGTTGACCAGATGGTTGGTCTTTTTTCGAAACAACCTTCTTCTCAGAAGTAATAGCTTCTTGTGGTTCAAGTTTCTCATAGTAATCCAAAGGAACATCCATCTTTACCGGTGTGGTAGAAGACGATTGTTTTTCTGACTCTGAAACCTTTGGTTTTGGAACACTTGATTTCTTTTCAACCACTTTTGGCTTCCATGCTTGTTGAGACGATGCAACCCATTTGTAAAACTTGTCATTTTTAGTTACCATATTCTTAACAGTTTCAGTTTTGATCTTAGTTTTGTCATTTTTCAAAACCTTTTTCTCAACAACCAATGGAGCTTTTCCCTTCACATCAACTTTCTTTCTTGAATTCATCACAACTTCAGTCTTAGGCTTCAAGTTGGTACACTTTCATGCAATATGTCCAACCTGATTGCATTTGAAGCATGTTCGAGTGTCAACTACCCAACTTGTGCCTTCAGACTGAGACTGCGATGCTTTCTTCTCAAAGAACTCTTTGTTTGATTTTGAAAAAATTTCAGATTCCTCATCAGAAAGTGAACTTGAACTGTTTACAAACACCTTTTTCTCAGCAAACTTCTTGTTTTGAACATTTTTCCTTTGATAATTCTTACCACCCTGATAACCATCCGACCATCTGTTTCGATTGTTGTTATAAAAATGCGGTGGAACAACAGGTTTCTTATAGTAAGCTTTATCTTTTTCAAAATTTATTTGCCTCTTTGTCTGATTTAAACCTTCTACTTCAGACAAGTCAATTTCAACCAACTTGAACACATTTCTCAATTTATCAACATTCACATTCTCCAAGGGAAAATCAAGATCCGAATACAACTTATCAGATCCAGCCATCTTGTACATCACAAGACCCGGTTCATCATTTAAGTTGTTTTTGGATTTTATTTTCGGAATGTAATTGTTCAGAAAACACTCTTCATCCTCAACTGAATCACTATCAGACTTCAAAACACTTTCAACCATGCCTTTCACAATATCAGTTTGAACACTATCACCAGATTAAGAAAATGTAACATCAATTGACTTTGGAAGTTTTATTTCATTTGTTTCATCTTCATCATTAACCAACCCGGACTTTTTCTTTGAATAATTGTTTAAAACTGGTGGTGGAACCTGATGAAACCCAACCCCAGTTCCATCCGAGTAAACATCTTCACCTGCTTTGTTTTTCCCGATGGGTTTGGGAACAATATGTTGTAAAACAAAGCTTGCGGAGTTGTAACTGGTTAATTTCAACTGGATACGTTCATTTTCAATTTTAGCTTCTTGAAATTGAAGCTTTAACTTAGCAATTTCATCCAGTTGCTGATTGATTAACTCTTCTTTCACTCTAAGAACACCGGTCAGTTGAAGATTTTCCTTGTCTGTCTTACCATTTCTTTCATCACAATCTTTAACCGTTCGTTTTAGCTTCTCAAAATTTTCTGAGATTTGACGATTTTCAAGAATCAATTTTTCATTTTCTTTCCTAATTCTTTCTACGTCATTTTTATCTTTTTCGATTTTCTCAGTTAATTCTTTTAATTTGTCGTTCGAAGCTTTCAACAATTTATCCCGGTTTAAGATTTGATCTTCAACACTTCTGACTCTACCAGTGAGTTCTTCAACCTTCTTACCACTAAGGTAAGCAACTGTACTACAAACTTTGCACTCTTTCATGCAATTTTTGCAGTTGTTCTCAGATTTACCATTCTTACCTGACACATGTGTATCATTTGTACTGACCTTATCTTTGGACTCAGTTCCAGAACCAGAAACTACCTCTAGTTCTTTTGCAGCTAGAACTTTGTCAGCCATTTTCTTCAAGTTTTCAGCGGTGAGTTCTTGTGACGTATCAATGACTCCATCATCAATCTTCTTTGGCTCTGGTTCTTTTGCTTTCTCTTTTTCTTTTTCTTTCTCAACAACTTCTCCTCCTCCCCACCATTCTCTCTGTCTGGCTTCTTCTTCATCAGCAACTTGCTTGGTGAGAACTTCAAGATCAACAGTATCTGGATCCACAGCTATGTTACCATTAGGATCAAGATAATATTCTCTATCAGGATCCCATATTTTTGCATGTTTAGCTTCTTTGTATATACGATGGATTTTGCTTTTCATGAAATGAGCTGTTTCCCTCCTGTTCACATACTTCACTTCTTCAGATCTTTTATCTTTAAACGGAACAATCTTTGCTGTTGTAAAAGCATAACCAACTGCGTCTTCCTTAGGCAAAACATCACTCCAATCGTAACCTTCATCGTCATGAAAAACTGCAAGTGCCGTGGATTTCTCTTTGGGTACCTCCTCTATCTACTTCATCCTGGGAGGTTCTGATTTATTCTGATGATATATTGCCATTTTGTAATAATCCTGTTGAAAAGGATTTGCAGTATCATCAGTGTAAGCATTTCTGCACTCACGCTTAAAGTGACCTTTCTATTTACATTTGAAGTACGTCACTTTTGACTTGTCAAAACCTAACTTGGTAGAAGGTCCACTAATAGACTGTCTTCCTGTAATCTCCATGAAACGTTGCGCTCTTCTCACTGCACTAGCCATACACCACCTTATATCAATCAATTCCATCTCCTCAGGATCTATCTGATCATAGTCTTCCTTTGTTAGGTTGGTGTTGCCTATCTTTCCTGCAACGAGACTTTCGTACGATTCTAACACAGAAGCTAAAAACACCATCTGTTGTTTAGCAGACTCTTCACTGAAATTCTGACCATTCTTCAGATCAACAGCAATGTTGCATTGAAACAGATTCTTTGATGCAGATTGGCTTGGAGTTGTTGAAGATGATCCACTATGAAAACCACTGTGAGGAGTTTCTTGATTCGCAGTATTTGAACTCTCTGCAGAAAATGTTGTTCTTGGAGAACTAGTCTTTGGTAGATTTCCTCTGTAGTACAACTCCACATTCTGCTGATAAGATGAGTTGTTGATTTTGATAGATTTCTTGATCTCCAACTCGTGACTTTCCAGTCTTTCAATAAGCAGATCCACTTTCAAATCAGAAGGCTTTATGGTATTCTTCAGCATCAACGCAAAATATTGCAAGTCTTGCTCATTCGGAAGTGCGTCAAACAACTTGTCTACCAGCTCTTCTTGAGTGTAAATAATGTCATGTCTAGCAAGCTCCATCTTCAGATGCCCAAATCTCTCAATCATCTTGGAAACTGACTCGTTCTTTAAACAACCAAACAAATCAAACTCTTTTCGTAACAGTTTCTTTTTGCTCTTAACTATTTCAGAACTACCAATACATTTTATTTTTAACTTTTCCCAGAGATCTCTCGAATCTTTGTATTCGATCAGTGCGATAATATCATCTCGAACAGATTGGTGAAGCAAAGCAATACACTTTTGTTCAGAAACATATCTTTCAATTTGATTATCTTCCAAGTTCTCATAATCATCTCTCCCCAAATCATAGCCATTTTTCAGACTTCTCCAACTCTGATAAGCAAACGCCTTAAGCCATTCCTCAAATCTTGTAGCCCACCTGTTGTAATCTTCAATCGCCATCAGCTTGGGCGGCTTGTTGTATGTTCCATACGCACTGTCTACGCTCATAGCATCATTGAGAATTTTCTTTGCACTCGGTGTTGTTGTATTCTCATTCGTATTGTTTAATGTGCCATCTCCCGAACCACCAGTAAAAGAAAACAAATCACCGAAAGGATTGAAATCATCCATCTTCACGTACCTGAAATGATCAACAAACACTTAGAAAATTTTTGATTTTGAAAAACAGCAATTTCAAGCGAAATCAGTTGAAGCGAAATAGCTTCAAGCGAAATCAGCTTATAAGCTAGATAGCTTTTCAAGCGAAATCTGATTTTCAAGCAAAATATGATTAAATATGTAATTCCTCTTGGAATTACACTGAAACTTTCAAGCGAAATAAGGATGATGTCAGCATTTACGAACAGATTTTCGAGCGGAAATACAATTTTTTATCAGAAATAGTTCGAATTAAGGTCCAAAACTCTCAAGGATTAGTTAACAGTATGTTTCGGTTGATATGTATGAGTTTCAGGCCATTTCAACCGTTCAAACATGTTTAAATTAGAAAAGAAGGAGTAGAAGTGTGAGAATCCGGTAAAATCAAGCTGAATTGGTATGAACTCCTCGTCCTGAGCTCTGATACCACTTGTTGGATCGTTCCGTGACCCTAAACAGTCAGTATGAGTAGTTCATCATCAAGTACAAAGGCGGAATCAATGTAAAAGACGTCAACACAACTTGTTCCTTTCTAATTATCCTTTTATTGATCAATCCTGAGCTTTTTACACGTTCAAATGACAAACGGACAGCACCTCGACTCAGAGACAATGACCAGATTCCGCTCCAAATGAACACAACACACACATATATAGTGATGAGATTCCGCTCCAAATGTCACATGTTGTTTCAAGCAAAATCACATGTATTCAGATTTCGCTTGAACTGCACATCTACACTTTCAAGCGGAATCACATACAATTACATGTAAAACCCTAATTTCTAACCCTGTTGTGTGCTCGTTTATCCTATCTAGACATAAGACTCAATTAAGACGAAGTTAACAGACACTAGATGCACCAACACAGCATATTTCAGCAAAATTCAGGATTGTGACAAGATAGTAACATGTAAAAATATGACTAAATGGCCCTGAATGCTTTCCTAAGTGTCGGGAAATAAAAGTGTCACAAAAGGGTACTTAAAGATCCCTAAACGGAATAGTTTGACACTTTAACGAACCGGTATCTAACCGAACAACCGGACACTACCCGAAACACCAAAATTACACTAGAAACACTGTTTTAGTGTTTCTGAGCTAGTTATGATCCCCGAACACCCTAACACACTATATAACACTATATATGCATAACACCTAAACATTTTACTTGAAATCTAACCACTTAACATAACCTACCATTAAAACACAACCAAGACCCCCCCCCCCCTTGTTGGGACGGTTACAAGGTGGCCCCACCACCTTGATCTTCCTAATCTTACTAGATATTGTAAAATCTCCTTTGATTTGGTTGAAGATATTGTATGTACTAATGAGGACATAGTAACCAAAGGTTAATGCATCAACATAGTTATAAGAAGACTTAGTGTCCATCATCTCTCACCCATACCACACTTCTCCTCCCTCTTCTCTCCACTTCGGCCGAGAACAACAACAACTCCACCACCACCTTTCATCCATCATCCATCCTTTCCAAGACCCTCCTAAGGTGTAAGAAGGTGATTAAGGAAGTTGGAAGCTTGTGGATCTTGAAGGACCTCCCCCGATTACTTTTATCCAACACTTTTGTCATCAACAACCTCTAGTGTTCTTCCCTAGCCTTGTGCTAGTGGTGAGGCCCTCATGATCTCTTATTACTTCATATATTGTTGGTAAAAAGATGATATACATTGTTAATCTTGAAGAACACTAAAGAACATGATCATGATACTTTAACATAAACTTAATAACATAAGAATACATGTTGATTGTGTTGATTTGCTCCTTGATGATTGATGATTTGTGTTAGTGATGTTAGACATCATAAGAAACCTACTAGATTGTGATTAAACACATGATCTAGTAAGTTAAGGTGGTGATCTTGTGAAAAACCAAGATCATCATGCTTTATGTCTTCATGAAATTGAATGATGAAATTGGTTTTCATATGTAAAGATGATTTAAACAAAATACAAATCTTATAAATAGATGATTACAAAAATAATTTTCTCAAGAAACCAAGTTTATTTATAAGATTTACAAAGTCTTGGTTTCTAAGTAAACTAATCATATTTTTACTGTTTAAACAAGACTAGAAACATGTGTGTAACAAGAAAAATACAAAAGAAATATTTTTAGGAAAATCATCTTAGAAGTTGTAAATGACCAAATCTTTTAATAGTGTGATTTACAAACAAATAAATATGTTTTAAAGTGTAACTAAACCTACTATATAACATGGTACGTTAATACAAGTTTTTACAAAAACTTCAAGTTCATGATTTAGTGTAATTTACTTGATTTTGACACTCGATAAGTGTTAAATGAGTTGATGATTGTTGGTGATGATTTTAAAAGAAAATACACACATGTTTTGAAAACATGAGAAACCTCCATTTTTAGGGTAAACCATGTCAAAATTTCTATAAAATTTTGACACTTAGAAAAATATAAGTTTTGGTGAAACTTATTCCCTAAAAATTCACCTAAAAATATCTACCATGGTTTCCCTAATTTTTATGTAAACTTCAAGTTAAGAAATGATGATTTCTTCAAGATAAAAATTGATATTAAGTATGTATATTTTTGAGGAAAATATATATATTTATTGATCACCAAATTTTGTGCTAAGTGTATGTAGTATGTATTATATGTAATAGTGTATTAGGACTTGAAAATACACTAAATACTCCTAAGAAATAAAAATACAAAATACACATACAACATGCATAGACATATACAAGAGAATATATTTATGAAAATATATTTCTTAGAAGGTTATGTAACTTGGACAAGTTACGAACTTAAAATGTCTTTTTTGGACAAAAATATATAACTCAGGTGAAAAATACAAGATACTTATATTTATTTTTGAGGAAAATAATATAAGTAAGATACATAGTTAAAAATATAAATTATTTTTAACAACAAAGAACATATACATAAAAGATGGTGACTTGTACTTGTGCGATACAAGTCTAGTGACTAACGTTAATAAAATACGTATAGGTCACGACGCTATATAAGCAAACCTGGTGAAGTTTACGGCGCAGGAAACGCAAAGTTGTGAGTTCATGTCCCCACTTTTAAACTTTAACTTGTTTTCTAAACTTGGGGAAAATACATGTGCTATGGTATGTTGAACAAAAAATAAGGAATGATACTTTAGATCATATCACGAGTAGGGTGATAAGCACCATTAATCAGTTACATACCAAGACCGCGGAACAAAAGGTTAGATCTAATGGGTTTCAGGCAGCCACACTCTTGGTGATACTAGTACCAAGCAGTGCTTTTGTGTCTCTAGTCGTGAATTGACAGTCGTGGATTTGACAGTTAAAAATGCCTATGGTTTGGATGCTTCCTATGTCGTGTCACATGTTAATGGCCTTGCAAACCATTAGCGATCTCGATTTCCTTATATTTACAGAAATACTTGTTTCATACAAATTACATACCAGGTTTTCATTCAAAGTATACAAACGTTCAATACAAAAACTGCATGAATTCACACCAACATTATGTTGACGATTTTCCAAAAACTCACATGTATTTCAGGTAACTAAAGTGGATGTGCATGCGGTTTTACTCTCGCTCTTGGATGTTGTTTATGTTGTTAGCTATGTGTGTCTAGACTCCTATACCTCTTTTGCGGGATTGGTTGTTATATCCCACCTCATGTGGTGATATAATAATTAAAACCTTGTTGTTTGTGGATGAAATAAAGTTGTAAACTTTTTAAAAACAATTATTGGTCGTGTGATGTAAACACTTATCTTAAACCATGTTTTGAATGTCTAATGTCAATGGCATTTGGAGTTATTTTATGAGCATGTAGTATGTTTACCTTTCGTATGCAATGAGAACCTTTCAAGATCACACCTCGTGCTTCCGCCTTAGAAAGGGGTGTGACAGGGTTAGTTAATGTTTCTAATAACATGAAGTCCCAAACCCTTATTAATCAGTTTCACATATTTATAGAACATAGATATAGTTTTGTTAATCAAGATCTGACATAACACATTCACTAATAAAAGTTAGCATAAATATAAATCTACTAACCAAGAACTTGAGTGTATGAGATGAATACTTGATGATGATGGGAAGGGTCCTACTGCCGTATGCACATTTGGAATAGGTAGGGTTTGTTAAAGTTGTAAACTAAAACATACACCCCCAATATTACGTAATATAAAGAGAATAGAAGGGGATTGGGCCGGGTTTCATAATTGTTGGGCTGGGCCGAAGACTAGCAAACACAAGGGGTATCTTTGAGGGAGATTGGACCGAGTTAATTAAGACTGACGGGTTGGGCCTCAATTACGTGGGCCTAGGGTATAATAAGCGGGGTGTGGCCTCCGACCCAAAGTGTGTGTGTTAAGTGAGTTTTGCGGCCCACTTGTGTAAAATAGTCCGCGGCCCAACCAATTTGGTTCTCTAAATATGTTGAACGACACACAAAAGAGTTTAACAATTTCATGTATAGTTTATCAGTTAAACACACGCAATCATATAGTGTATGAGATAGGCAGATAAACATAGAGACACACACTAAAAGTTGTGGGATTTCAAGCAATGCTAACCTTAATCATTCGGGTTGTCACATCATCCCCAACTTGAAAGAAATTTCGTCTCGAAATTTGATAAGTAAGCACAGGGAGGTGAAGTGACAAATCAAGATTGTTGCAGATTTCCCCAGGTGCCACATCATCCCCAACTTGAAGAGGAATTTCGTCCTGAAATTCACCAGTTTCACCAGAATTAGATTGGTCATCAGGAAAAAGTTGAGGATGCTTGAGCTTCATCTGATCCTCGCGCTCCCACGTGAACTCCGGTCCACGTCTTGAGTTCCAACGAACTCTCACAATCGGGATACGACTATGTTTACGCACCTTGACCTCTCGATCCATGATCTCGATAGGTTCTTCGACAAATTGCAACTTGTCGTCGATCTTCAGCTCTTGAAACGACACAATTAGTGTTTCATCGGACAAACACTTCTTCAATTGCGAAACATGGAGGACATCGTGAGCATTACCCAACTCAGCAGGTAACTCAAGCTTGTAAGCCACTTTACCGATCCGTTCCAGGATTTTAAATGGCCCAACATAGCGTGGATTAAGCTTGCCGCGCTTCCCAAAGCGTACAACACCCTTGCACGGTGAAACTTTCAACATACACGATCACCTGCAGCGAATTCTAATGGTTTCCTACGCTTGTCAGCGTAGCTTTTCTGACGGTCACGCGCAGCCGCCATACGGTTTTGGATTTGGACAATCTTTTCTGAAGTTTCAAGTACAAGCTCAGGACCCGTGATCTGACTGTCATCCACCTTAGCCCAACAAAGAGAAGAATGACATTTCCGCCCGTACAATGCTTCGAATGGAGCTGCCTGAATACTAGTGTGGTAGCTGTTGTTGTAGGAGGACTCTATCAACGGCAAGTGTTTCTCCCACCCTTTTCCAAAATCAATCACACATGCCCGCAGCATATCTTCAAGCGTCTGGATGGTTCGCTCACTCTGACCATCCATCTGTGGGTGATAAGCAGTACTCATATCGAGACGTGAACCGAACGATTTATGCATCGACTGCCATAAATCGGAAATGAAATGCGGATCTCGATCTGAGAAGATGGAAGTTGGCACCCCGTGCCTAGAAACCACTTCCTTAAGATAAACCGCTGCCATCGGTGAGAACTTATCCGTTTCCTTGATTGCTAGAAAATGCGCTCACTTCGTGAGACGATCAACGATCACCCAAATAGTATCGTTTCCACCCTGAGTTCTTGGCAACCCAGTGACGAAATCCATAGCAATCTGTTCCCATTTCCACGTGGGTATCTCTGGTTGCTGAAGTAGGCCTGAGGGTTTCTGATACTCCACTTTAACTTTAGCACAAGTCAAACACTTACTCACATACGTCGCTATGTAAGCCTTCATCTTTGGCCACCAATACATAACCCTGAGATCCTGATACACTTTATCTAAGCCCGGATGAACTGAATACTGAGACTTGTGCGCTTCGTCCATCACAAGCTCTCGATGATTTCCGTACAGAGGAACCCATACCCGCTCCATAAAGTAAAGAATGCTGTCAGATCTCTCCACCAGTCGCTTTTCCATGCCCCGCAAGTATTCAGCCTTGATGTTCTCTTCTTTCAAGGCCTCAATCTGAGCGAAACGAATCTGAGCAGGTAAACCAGAGTGAATAGTAAGCTGTAGAGCGTGAACGCGCTTAGGCGATCAGCTACGACGTTAGCTTTACCCGGGTGATACTTGATGGCACACTCGTAATCGATCAAAAGCTCTATCCAATGACGCTGCCGCATATTCAATTTTTTCTGGTCCAAAATATGTTGAAGGCTCCTGTGATCGGTGTAGATGTTGCATTTGGTACCATACAGGTAATGCCTCCAGATTTTCAACACAAAAACCACGGCCCCCAACTCCAAGTCGTGAGTCGTGTCTCCCCACGGCGAAGAACTGGGTCGAATAAAACCTATATCCAACAGTTCTTGGAGTTGATTTGACAGCTCTTGCAACTCTCCTGGTGTAAGACGATAAGGAGCACGAGCAATCGGGGTTGCTCCTGGCATAAGGTCAATCTGAAATTCCACCTGACGATGTGGGGGGGGGGGGGTAAACCAGGTAACTCTTCAGGAAACACGTCAGGAAACTCACGAACAACTGGGAGATCCTCGATCTTCCTTTCTTCGGGTTGTGAATCGGTGACAAGAGCTAGAATAGCAGGGTAGCCTTTTCGTAGACACTTCTGGGCTTTCATTGCTGAGATGATGCCGACCATGGCACCACTACGATGACCTTGAACCGATAAGGATTCCCCACTGGGGAGAGGGATACGCACGATTTTCTCTTTACAGAGATTTTTTTGCTTGATGCTTAGACAGCCAATCCATGCCAACAACCACATTAAAACTTCCAAGAGTAACGGGGAGTAGGTCAATATCGAACACTTGACCCATGAGATCAAGTTTACAACCAAGAAGGACATGAGAAGCTTCAATCGGTTTACCATCAGCTAATTCTATCACATGCTTATCTACAAGAGGTGTGGGACTCAACCCTAACCGACGACTAAATCCCAAAGACACATAACTCCAATCGGCACCAGAGTTGAATAAAACTGAAGCAAAAGATCGTTAACATAAAATGTACCGGTCACAACGTTGCCATCATTGCGAGCTTCCCCAGCACCAATAGTAAATACTCTTCCACGTGCCCCGTCCCCACGATTGTTCTCATTGTTGTTATTCCCAGCATTGTTGTTGTTGCCAGTATTCTGATTAAGCTGAGGGCAATCCCGCTTAAAATGGCCCTCATCACCACACTGAAAACAGCCCTTACGATTTCCCTGATTCTGTTGAGGTTGCTGCCTCTCCTGTTGTTGTGGCTGCTGCGGTGGCTTTGGGAGCCAGACCCTACAATCTTTAGCCATATGACCCACATTGTTGCACCTGTGACATACCCGAGTGCACGGCCCGCGATGGTGGAACATACACTTATTACACTTTGGTAGCTTTCCCGCGTAGGAGCCCTGATTTGAATTGTCGCTCTAATTCTGATTCACCGAAGACTGGCTAAAATTGCGGTTGTTACTGTTGTCTGCCCTTCTCTAAGATTGACTGGCACTGGTTGCTTTGTCAGCATCGCTCAGTTTTCACTTGTTATCACTAGCAGGTGTGGTAGCGGTAGCAGCAGGGGTAGTAGCAGAAACACGAGGCGGTAGCGATCCACGCTCGACCTCTTGGTCGGTAATCTTGTGTGCTAAACGGATGATCTGAGGTAGATTGTTAAGGTTTGCAGCAGTGACATACCCCTTTACGGCTGGTGCTAGGCCCTTGAGATACAACTCAATTCTTCAAGGTGGGGGTCGAGATAAGTTAGGGCACAAAGTTGCTAGCTCATGAGACCTCTTCATGAATGCTTCAATCTCGGACCCCTCCATCTTCAAGTTGTGCTATTCGTTCTCCAGTTTTTGAATCTCATCACGAGGACAATACTCCTCCCTCATCAATTCCTTAAAATTGTCCCAAGTAGTGGCATTCGCCATGTCAATACCCAACATCTGGACCTGGGCATTCCACCAAGTCAAGGCACCGTCCTCGAGCGTGCCTGAAGCATACTTCACCTGGTCCCCCACGGGACAGTTACACATAGCAAACACAGATTCGGCCTTCTCAAACCAATGCAAGAGTCCCACAGCTCCTTCAGTCCCACTGAAAGTCTGTGGCTTACAATCCATGAAGGTCTTGAACGTGCAAACAGGTGGATGGTGCGGATTCTATTGCACCTGTTGACCAGCCTGGTAAGCCGCTAGGGCTTCAGCCACCTTAGTGTTGATCAAGTTAGTTAATTCGGCCTGAGTCATAGCAATGTGGCCGCGTCCATGGCCTCGTCCGCTCATGATTCTATAGGAGAAAAGGGAAAAGGTTACGAGTCGAAATAAGGTAGGAGTCAAACCTTCTAATGACTTCTATAGACTACTGAGTTCACATCAGACAACAGAGCGGAACCCCTCTCATACTCGTTAAGCCTCACTGGGACTCACATACACCTCACATTATTATTATGTGTGCACCCATAATAATAAGGCAATTTGCATGCTTATCTCGGTGCCTCTTAACTCGCGCTAAAAGGTTCCCCACATCCAAATAGCAAACGAAAGATATTACAGGATTAAGAATTACAATAGTCGAAGAGTAGTCTCACACTAGCAGATCACATAACAGGGGTTGGTATCATAAAGACTCATACTGCAGTGCCAAGTGTGCATTCACGTGTAATGTCATACATAAGCGTACACTAGATATACTTTGCAATAGTAGACGAGAAACAAACCTTGCAATCTGGAGCTGAGTGTCATGGTCGCTTTCTGAACTGTTCGGTTATAGTCTGGTTTTATAAAAACGTTTTAAAACCTAGTTCACTATAACCAGTGGCTCTGATACTAAACTGTCACACCCCCAAAATACCACCTAGGGAATGTCCCTGTTAGGCGTGTGATGTACCAACAACGAGCCACTAATTACATTGAACACATACAAGTTTCAAAATAAAATCCTCAATTATTAATGAAAATACCATTAACGAGTTTAAATGAAAACCAACATGTTCAGCGAAAGCAAATAGTAAACCAAGGTTAAACTGTTTCAAAACCAATGTATTAAATCAATAAGTCAATCACATGAATCCCTTCATGTAACACCTCGTAAATTCATGTCCAATAATGAATCGACACGTGTCATGAGCTTTAAACGTGTAAAAGATTACTTTAGAGAGACTAAAGTTGACAAACAAGGAAAATATGTGAATAAAAGGATTCAAAGTGTCAACAATGGATAAATATACCTTTCAATAACCCTACACGATGATTATACCCTTAAATGAATGAATTATGGATCATACGAAGCTAATTGTGGAAAAAAGTGAGAGATTACAAACTACAGGGGTTAAATGTGTCAACATGTTTAAAGTTTACCTCTGAGTGACCTTTTAGCAAACCCGAAGCTTTGTAACAATAAATTATACTCACTAGAATATGTGATAAAAATTTCACAAGGTTTCGATAAAGTACGAGAAAGTTATGATAATATTCGTATACGAGGGGTTAAAAGCGTCAACGTTGAAATTAAAGGCTTTTTGGGTGAACATAAAGCTAACCAAGGACTTAAAAATGTTTGGTTATGTCTTAAGGTCCTTAGAAATCAATTTGATGGGTTAAAAGTGCAAAATAATAAGATAAAACCACTATTAAAGGTCCAGGGGTCAAAACTGCCAAGTTTTAAAACTTGCTGGTCAGGTAAGCCACATGGTGGCGCTATGCCACCACCTTCACCTTCTATTGTCGCGTAGCGTGATGGACTTAGCTGACCAGAATTCATGTACAGGTGCGAGTTCAGTAAGTTAAACCGACTTAGAAACCTTGTATTTGATTCTAGGGGCTTGTTTGATGGTTTTTCCATGCCTAGGGACACTTGGGATGATCAGGGAACATTCATAGACTTTGTTGGAATGATCTTAGAGCTTTAGAAAACCTATATAAAGGCCATGAGTTGAGTTGTTCAATTGCTCATTCACTTGAAAACTTCACTACTTCACTTCTGGAGATTTTTGGAGCTCAAGCACCCTTCCTAGTGATCATTAGTCGTGCATAGGACCTTGGTAAGTGTCATTAACCTTCCTTAATTCAGTTTTGCTTAGTTAATTAGCTTAAAGTCAAACCGTCATAATTAAGATTTGACTTCGTCATTAATCTTAATTTGTCCAGTCAAATTTCAAATTGAAAGTACCTATGAGTTGGTAATTATGTGGGCAATAAACCCTTAAAAGGGCACCCTCTGATTCCCATTCTAACTAGGTCAATTGTCGGGTCAAAGCTAATCTTAAAAAGTCAACAGAAAGCTTATTTTCAAATAAATGCATAATTAGCAATGTAGAAGCCATGCATCAGACCCGAAACTCAGAATTTTATTTAAACTCGTTTATAACCTTTTAAATGACCAAATTGCCCTTACGGGGCATAATTTGAGTTTAAATTCATTTGGGGCATAATAGAAGATATCTTACTGATATCACAACATATTTAAGGCATATTAACTTAGGAAACCTGTTCATGACTCTCTTGGTTACCCGTTACGCACTTTTCGTGTTCGGATCGGCTTATGTAACTAGTTTGCATAAATTAGCCGAAACGGGTCAAACCTTACCGTTTTTATCTCAAAATCCAGAATGTGTTTAGTTTACCCTTGTTACACAAGTATACAAGCTTGTCGGGTCTAAACCACATTCTAATCCGGTTCTCGCTTAATCATGCGTTTTGAACCGTATCTTCCTTTAAAACTAACCGGTCTAGGCATAGGCTTAATTAAGACCCGTTAGGAATCTAATAGGTTATTAAAAACCTTCATTCCAGATTTAGGAGCCCAGTAAAAGCTATCTATACTTGCTGATTTGATATACAGCTGGGATTGAATTTATATTTAGCTCAGGTAAATACTTTTAACTTATTTTCCCTTATACGGGCTTAGGGTACGGTATATAAAATACCGCTTGGTCGGGCATTGAATCTTTAATCGTATGATGGTTAATTTATTGAAATGATCCGTTTAAATTGTTTTGTTTGCTTAAAACCTTTGGGGGGTTAATGACCATGTCCCAGATATCCATGGCATCATTCATGAAATGGCCACGACCTAAGCACGGGGTGTAGGCGTACACCTGACAGCTGCATAGTAAAAACTGGTAATCCACTTAAAGGAATCAACCTTGTGGGCATTATACCTGTGGTGTGTCTATTAATCTTTAACCCGGTATACAGACTGGGCTACTGAACGTATAAGAAACATGTAATTCTTTTACAGGTTTATATAAAAATAATTATCCCAAGTTATAAAAAGTTTTGTGCCATATGCATTCAAATCAATTTTCTAAAACATTTTCAAAATGAGTCAGTTAAATTGTATTTACCAGTGTAAACTGACGTATTTTCCCAAAAAGGCTAAGTGCAGGTACTAATCGGAATAGGCTGGCCACTCCTAGCATCAATAAAGAGTCTCGCAAGCTTAGATGTTAAAATCTGTTGAACAATTATCTTTTATTTGATCCGTCTGTGGATCCTTTACATTCCGTTTGTAATACTTTGATATTACTTTATATCGGATGGTAATATATTTATCTTTTGCTTCCGCTGTGCATTGAATTGTGTTGTTTGACTATGATGATATCAACTATGTCACAGTACTCCCCACCGGGCCCACCGGTAGTACGTGGAAATATCGGGGTGTGACAGGTTGGTATCAGAGCCAACATTGGGTGAATTAAACACTAGCCTTTTGTGTTTAATCTCAATGACACAGTAGCACATTCCTTGACTTTCTGAGTCTAGACTTAACATAGGAATACTCTCATCTCTATTCGGAGAATTATTGCTTTCAATTCTATATATTTTAATTTGTCGCCAAGCAAAGAAGCCGTAATGGAAATTCTCCCCATTCGAAGCCTAGGAAAGGCCGAGCTTCGTACTGCGACTAGGATAAACGTGCAACCAAGGAGAAAACATTCAGAAATAAAATGAAGAAGAAACTCCTTTTGCTGAAGATCGTTTCCTTAGTAGTCCTTATAAGGACATATTTATCTTTCAGTCCCTTCAAGGACAACATTATTCCTTTCAAGTCCCCTCAGGGCAATTCTGTGCCTCTTTTAAAAATCATTGGAATGTTTTGTCTAAATTTTATTTATATCATTGTATATGAACATAAAATATGAAATAATAACATTCCTTTTATAAGATCTACCATTATAATAAAATGGCAAAATCCAAAAAGGACAAGACCTAGCCCATGTGTCATTTTAAGACAGGGCCAAGATGGTAGTTCCTCAATTAGATTCAGATCCTTAATAACATCTCAATTTAGGATTGTTCTGCTTTAAATTTAAAAAAAAAGAATCTTAAAGGTAAACCTAGCCTATATGTCATTTCAGACAAGGCCAAGATGGTAGAACCTATTCAAAAGATTCCAATCCTTGTTAACATCTGTAAACATGTTAACATTCCTGGCAAATGTGATTCGATAAAATCGCATAAATCATCCCTATACTGGATTCTTCCGAAATCCTTTCTTATTTTGTAAATTAAGCATCCATTAGGGATGTAATGCTTACTGGCCATATTCATTGTCATATAAGACAAAAGACAGTCGTAGCCTACAACTCCCTGTCAAGAAAAGGCAATGAACAACGTTCAAGCCTAAATACCTTGATTCTACAAAATCATGGTTATAATTTAAAGTTGCCCTTGTGACTTGGCCTTTTGTGCCATAGTTGTATTTTAAATAAATTTAGGATGATTATAATGAAAATCCTGAATAAAATAAATATCATTCCTTTCCTGCCAGTATACATATTAAAAAGAATCTTAAAAGGTACAACCTAGCTGGAATGTCATTAAAAGACCTAGCTATGATGGTAAGACCTGTTCAAAAGATTCCAATCCTTGTTAACATTTAAAAACATGTTAACCCTCCTGACAACAGGTGATGCGATAAAATCACACTTGTCATCTTTATATTAGGAACTTCCAAACCCCTTATTTAGCCTAAATGATCAACAGGAATCATGGCTAATAAACGTCGAACATGATGTACACATCAAAACATCCATCTGGGATGTATACCTATGGGCAAAGATGTATACATGAAAAAGATAGTTTTATTTCATAACTTCTTGTCAAGACAATGAACTATGAAATTTTCCGATCCAAAGGAATCATTGATTATGTTTTAAAGTTTCCCTAGTGACAAGGCATCTGTGCCATCAAAAAGTCCTTTGGAACAAGCCCTTGTGCTATATAAAATGTCGGTACGACATTGACAGTCGTGACTGATGTCCCCTGTCTAATAAATATGAAGGATTATGTTCCGTTTAAAAGCCAAAGATGGTTTATTTAAAAACCTAGGCAAAACATAATCAAATAAATTTAATACTATCTATTGGCCTATATGGTTTATTTGCACCATGGCTATTTAATCATCAAATTCGACAATTCACTATATAATTAAGCAAATTATTATTACTTGGTCTGTAGCCTTCAAAGCTTCACCATGGTTGACTCATCTGAAGCTCACAATCATCCAGTTGATCAGAATAATAATGCAAGACTAAGCTTAACGGGCACCGAGTTACAGGCTATGTTAGATACAGCCGTAAACAAAGCCGTGGACCGAGCATTAGAGGATCATAAGAGAAAGTGCGATAATACCCCAAATAAAGGTTACAAAAAGGGTAAGACCGGTTCAAACTATAACCAGTCCAAGCCAAAGGAGGCAAAACCCAAATGTAAAATCTGCGGGAAGAAGCACTTCGGAAAATGTTTCTATGAACAGACCAGGGGATGTGTCATCTGTAAAGAGATGGATCACAAGGCCTATGAATGCAAGGACTTGAAGAACGCCACATGCTATGGCTATGGCGAGAAGGGGCACATAAAGACCCGCTGCCCAAAGAAGGCGACTAAAGGGAAAGGCTATGAGAAAAGTCATGAAAAGGTTCAAGAAGCCGAATGCTGCTTGTTGTCGTTACCTTTTCGTGTCTTGGGTAATTTGGTGACAAAGTCCATTGTTATCAACTTCCATTTCCAAATTGGCATTTCCAATTGCTGAAGTAATTCTGAAGGTTTTTTATGTTCAGCTTTAACCTGTGAACAGGTTAAGCATTTAGCAACATAATTTGCTATATCCTTTTTCAATCGTATCCACCAAAAATCTTTACTTAAGTCTTGATACATCTTGTCACTTCCAGGATGCATCGTATACTTGGATTTATGAGTTTCTTCTAAAATTCGGCTTCGTAGTTTCTCTTGCATAGGTACTGAAATTCTTTTCTTATGGAACCTCCGAATTCTATCTGCTCCTTTTTCTAATTCTTTAATATTCCTTTCAAACCTTCAGCATCATCCTTGATTGTTGTTTCATGTACCTTTTTCAATTGTTCATTTAAATTTACTTGCAGGTTTAATCTGAGAGCACGTACCCTTTCTGACTTCTCATGGTACGTTCGACTTAAAGCATTGGCAACAACGTTAGCTTTTCCTGCATGATATTGGATATCACAATCATAGTCACTAAGAATTTCCTTCCAATGTCTTTGCCTCATATTTAATTTCTTTTGCCCGAAAAGATACCTTAAACTTTTATGATCTGTGAAGAAAATGAACTTATTACCGTAGTGATAATGTCTCTAAATCTTAAGGGCAAAAATTATCGCTCCTAACTCTAGATCACGTGTTGTGTAATTTTCTTCATGCTTCTTTAGTTGTCTAGAGGCATAAGCAATTACTTTTTGACGTTGCATCAACACACATCCAAATCCTAATTTAGATGCATCACAATAGACTACAAAGTCTTTTGTTCCTTCCTTCTAGTAAAGAAAGTATTGGTGCGTTAGTTAATCTTTGCTTTAAAATCTTGAATGTTTCCTCCTGATTATGTCCCCATTCAAACTTAACTGACTTACAAGTTAGTTTGGTTAATGGAATGGCTATTCCAGAAAAATCTTGAATGAAATCTATAATATCCTGCATATCCAAGAAAACTTCTTACTTCTGTTGGTGACTTAGGGACTTTCCATTTGGTAATAGCTTCGATTTTCGTAGGATCCACAGGAATTCCTTCAAGATTAACTAAGTGTCCAAGAAATTGCACCTCTTACAACCAAAATTCATATTTTGAGAATTTAGCATAAAGCCTCTCTTTTCTCAACAATGTCATAAGTATGTGTAAATGCTCCTCATGTTCTTCTTTACTCCTGGAGTAAATCAGTATATCATCTATAAAAACAATTATGAATTTGTTCAGGTATTGTTTACATATCCTGTTCTTCATGTCCATAATGCTGCTAGGCCATTGGTTAAACCAAATGGCATGACTGTAAATTCATAATGACCATACCTTGTTCTGAAAGCAGTTTTAGGAATGTCCTCTTCCTGTACCTTCAGTTGATGATATCCTGAGCGTAAATCGATCTTATAAAAGAATTGGGCTCCTTGAAGTTGATCGAATAGATCATCGATTCTCGGTAGTGGGTACCGATTTTTAATCGTAATCTTATTCAATTCTCTGTAATCAACACATATACGCATAGATCCATCTTTCTTTTTTACAAATAACACTGGTGCTCCCCATGGTGATAAACTTGGTTGTATAAAACCGTTTTCTAATAATTAGTCTAACTGTTTCTTTAATTCTTGCATTTCCGTTGGTGCTAGACGATAAGGTGCTTTGGCAATTGGTGCCGTTCCTGGTACTAGGTGAATTCTAAATTCAACCTCATGATCTGGGGGTAATCCAGGTAACTCTTCTGGAAAGACATCTAAGAATTTAGATTCTACAAGAATATGCTTTAATTCTTTTCCTTTAGTGCTAATAATTGCTGAAATCATATACACTATTCCTCATTTTCGTGCGTAGCTTGCAGTTTAAATCACAGAGATGAATTTTGTTGACCTTGTCGGGTTGTCTCCTTTAATTGTGATCCTTTCGCCAGTTGGCGTACAAACTTCTACAGAATTTTGTTCACACAAAATTCGTGCATGATTGGCTACCAACCAATCCATTCCTAATATAGCATTGAATCCGGCTAGATTCATTGGTAACAGTTTAGTAGGAAACTTATGACCTAAGAATTCTATCTTTCCTTCTTGAAGGATTTCATTTATTTTGATAGAATTTCCATTTGCCGTCTCCACCATATAATCTTGGGGAAGTTTAGTTAAGGGTTGATTAAGAAATTTGCAGAAAGAAGTATTTATAGAACTTTGGTTTGCACCAGAGTCAAATAATACTTTTGCATAAACATCATTAACTAAAAACATACCGGCAATCATTAGGGATCATCTTAGCTTCTTCTGCTGTTAATATGAATGCTCTTGCATTCTTCTTGGGTCCTTCTGTTGCCTTTGCCCTGTTGTTTGCTGCTGGAGCTAGTTTTGGACAATTTGGTCGGATGTGACTTGTCTCTCCGCAGTTGCAGCATATTCTAATGTTTTCTTTTTCCTACAATCTTTTTCCTTATTTCCTGGAATTTTGCAGAAGTTGCATTATATCGAGCATTTTCCTGAGTGTTTCCTTTTACAGAACTTAAATAATGGTGACAAAGATGAACCTACTTCTTTCCCATGATAAGAATTACCATAACGTAGTTCCTGGTAATTCTTTGAGCTATATTCTTTTTCTGGTTTTCTTCTATCAATCCATCAGTCCGAGTATTAGCAAGCTCCACTGTTTCTTCAATTGTTTGTGGCCTAGCTGCTTTGACCATATCTCTGATCTCACTAATTAATCCCCAGATATAACGGGAGATTAATACTGGTTCTAGTGAGGCTAGTGTTGGTACTATCCTAGCATATTCAAATAATTTGGTAGTAAATTTCGTACAATTACCCCAATCATTTTATGATTCAGAAATTTATTGGCAATCTGCTCTTTTTCACGAGGAGGACAGAACTTACTTCCAACAATTTCTTTAAAGTTGTTCCATTCCATGTTATAAACTATTTCACTTCCTTTTGACTGAAGAATGGTATTCCACCATTCTAATGCTTCATCCTTGAAAAAAATAGAAGCATACATGATCTTATCCTCATCTGCACATTTACTTATTTTTAGGACTGCTTCAGTCTTTTCTATCCAGCGTAAAGCTGAAATGTCTCCTTCGTTGCCTGAAAGTTCTATTGGTATGCAGGATAGGAATTCCTTGTAAGAACAACCATATGAGATGGTTCTCTTTCTTTTTGGAATTGGAGCTTTGATGAGAAGTCCGTTATCACCATTCACACTGTGACTTGGCTCGTCGTGAGTACGTTTACTACCTATTATGGTATTATTATTTTCTTCCTTTTTATTAAGAGTATCGATAATAAATGGCATGACATCTATGATTCCTTGAGCTACTATGCGTTCTATAGCACTCTTATCCACTTGGTTCCTGTTATCATTATTATTCTGGACTTCCTGGTTTACTTCGTTTGACATCTGAATTGTAAACATTATCAGGTGTTAATCTAACAGAATAAATTAATCAACAGATACTCAAGCATATTGAACCAAAATCGTCGAACATTGCGACGTTCTACTCTTTTTCATATATATATATATACTAGTCGTTTACCCACGCGATGCGGCGGGAAATATATCACTTAGGTTGGTGAGTTTAGGGCTATGTATGGGGATGTAGTTTCTGATGTGGCGTGCGACAACGATGGTGGCAGTGTAGCGATGTTCGGCAATTGGTGGTTTCGTGATGGCGTTTGGTGGTTATTGTGTGACGGCCGGTTACCGGCTTCAGGAGAAAATAAAGAAAATTGTGTGATTCTAGTTATGTTATGAGGGATTTTAAAGATGTGGGTAAATCAACGGTTTTAAATGATGAATCGTATGGTGGTAGTGACAGTTATATGTAACCTACACAAAGCTCTAAAGAATAGATACCTTTTCACTTCTTATATATCTACCATTGATGTATGGACTAACATGAGGCGGTTGTTCTCTTGAGGCATGCACATAAATAGTAAATCTAGCATGATGGCCTTGCAAAAGATTTTTAGAATATATTATTGGAAAACTAATGCAAACATTAACTATTGGCAATGTTTTAACGTGCAAGCTAGTTGAATAAATAGAATGAACTTTAGGACCAACCATCAATTTTTAGTTTAAAAGCAAGTTAGCTGCTTTCATCCCATATTTCAAAGTCTTGTAAGTTACAAAAATGCCATGATGTTATCAGCATAGAATTAATCAAGAAAGAATATTAAGCGGTAGCATATAATTACACATAGTATTAAGACCAAAACAATCACAACTAATTCAATCATTGTAGGCAGATTTATATAAGCTTTATTGACTATTTGTCAGTTGCGATATAGCCATTCAGTCATTTTATCCAAGTTCATGTGATCAGTATCAAATGTCCGATAAACGTAATCCCTTTCGTAAACTATGTAGCAAAAAGAACGCTAAGGTAAGTAGGTAACATAAGATGGAACCTGAAACCCACGCGATGCAGCAACAACGATTTAAAACGCGGTACTCGTTTTGTGTATGGTACTCAAACGGAAATGTAATTAGATGACAAATAAAATGCAGTTATGTCCATAGTTACAAACCCACAATTTGTGTTGTATAAATTTTAAACATATACGTGGATCCATCACATATTCAATAGGAACCGATTCAAGATGGTTAATCTTCTATGTGATAAGACATGTTGAATGGGTTAAACCCACAGCCTACATAGCTTGTTCTTGCATGTAAAGGCGCCGCAACTTAAACCCCATTTCAGCAAATGCAAACGTAAGTGCCACATGATCACCCTAAAACAACAAACTTTTATTGTTAATAGTGGTTTGAGTGTTTGAGTAATTCTAATTATTAAAGAAATCAGTGCATGTAATGACCAAAAATGACATTCAAAAAAGAAGCAGCAGACAATTTATGAAATGGGAATAGTCAGTCTTCGATAATAAGGTTAAGAAAAGAGATTAATAAGCAACTTTAGATTATCATCACATAATCAACATCATTGTCAAATCTAAAGCACAATATACTCTACAAATAAACTGGCCAGCAGAGAATAGGTGGCTTTGATTTCACCAAAATAGTGATGGTTCAGAAACAAAGAAAGAAAGTAGGTGGTTTGACTAACGTAAGTCTGATTTCAACAAAACAAAGAAAGGAAGCAGGTGCTTATGTAGAAAAAATGGTTCAAAAGTTTTACCATAATGGGTCTACCTTTTTGGGGATAAAGGTGAGGGTAAGGGTGTGGGTGTAGCTTTTTGCAGTGATCAGAAAGATGGCCTATTAAACTTTTAAATTGTTGGGCATAAGTAGGGATGAGTAAATGGTACCGGGTACCGATACCGAATTAACCGAACCAGAACATTTCCGACACCGGTCATTGAGTGTTCAAGCAACTCGATTCCAAATAGCCTGCAGCCATTAGTCGGTCTCTTCTCACCGCTTTCTTTCTCAGCAATTGGCTCAAACGATTCCAAATAGCCTGTAGCCATTATTCGGTCTCTTCGGGCTAATGAACGAGAACTAAATAAGATAACTAATGTTAAAAATTCAATTAAAACCATCCATAAAAAAAGACAAGTCACTTACAGGTCAACATAATGTACTTTAGACACTAATTGTTTCAACCATTTAATTCCATCTCTATAAGCTTCTTCGGTAGATGAATACTGATCAAGTCTTACCCAGTGAATTATATATGCTTTCTGAAAACAAAGTTATTTACCGAAAAGATTATTATGATAAAGATTCATGGAATTGAAAAGGGTATGCTATCATGCTATCGACTTATCGAGTACCTTTTGCATGTGATCAAACACGATTACATCTTCATATAATCCAAGATGAATGTCTGGTAGATTTCTGTCATCTTGTGGTGCATCTATAAACAACAGTTTTTTCTTCTCTACATAGCGAACTGTGTCGTATGAGAAGTAAGCAACCCACCCACCTGTTCATAATTGAAACGTTTAAATTGATAGACATATCCATATTATAGTTAAAAAAAGATCATCTACACTTTCGTTTTTGCTTATAAAAGATTAACTTTTGGTTGCTAGTTTTAAGTCAACATCAATACGTCCCTAGGTTCTAAAGGGGCATATTTGTTGTGAACATGGTAAATTAAAGCCGTTGATACATAAATCAGTCAATGACAACCATTGTCTTCAACATTCCAGAACTATGTAGCACGGATACGGGTACGAGAATGGGGTACGGGGACGAACCTGGTTCACCGTCAACCTTTGGTGCTTGTGGGCGGTCCCACATTAGTTTTAACCGAAGGCCGTTGATGACGAGTCAGTTCTCGAGTTCTTCAGCTGCTTTTTCTGCACCTTCTCAAGTAGTGTAAGTAACAAAGGCACACGCGCGTTGAAGAACCATTTTTATGGACTCAATTTCACCGTGAGAGTAAAAGTTGTCTCTTAAGGTCTTGCTCTTAGGGTCAGGGGCATCACAATCAGCCCAGGTTCGATTATCACATTGCTGCAGTAGTTCTTTTAATCGTGTGTTACCTACATTACAAATACATGTTCTTTAACATATGAGAGCAATTAATAAAGGTTTATCGTAACATGGATTGCCCTGAATGAACCATGTTATTATTGATGCCAAGCAGGTGAATATTCGTTTCAGTGACAGGCGAGGCCTATGAGCCTTTTTTTCTCAGCCCGCGCTTTTTTTGCGCTTCTCGCCTAGGCAACAGGCGAGGCATTTGCGCCTAGCGCATATGATAACTATGGCCCAAATCAACTCATTTGAAAGTAGCGGGTTTATAATTGCGAACTCTATTAGTTTTTTATACAAAAACTGGTGATGGTTTGGTGGCAACAACCTAAAACATAGACGATTTTGAAATATAGAAGCGTTAACACTTAGTAATGGTTATATTAATTAAAATTAAAATGAGAAGGGAAACATACATTGGGGCCAAGTTTCGGGTGCACCACTTGCCACATTATTTGCATGCATTTCTCAATTTCTTCTGGTTCATTTCCACCAACAAACGCAATCACAGCTTAATCCTTCAAGTAACTACAAATAAATGTTATAAAAAAATTGTTAAGTATCAACTAAAATGAAAGAAGAAAAAGTGACACCAGAAAATGTATAATTGTAGATATACCGATGCTGTCTTTTATTTGCATTGCAGGTCAGCAAATGAAACTAAACCAGATCCGGAAATGGAAACCAACCGAACAAATCAACAAGATATGAAACTCATTCAGTCGCAAACCAAAGCTTGATGTTCGGCTGCAAACGGCTGCGTTTTTGCACTCGTTTGTTGCCGCGTTTGCAGCCGTTTAACAGCGTGTTTACGGCTGCAAACGCAGCAGCAAACGGGTGTAAAAACGCAGCCGTTTGCTGCCGCGTTTGCAGCCATTTAACGAAGCGTTTACGGCTGCAAACGCAGCAGTGAACGGCTGTGCTTTTACACCCATTTGCTGCTGCGTTTGCAGCCGTAAACGCGCCGTTAAACGGCTGCAAACGGCATCGTTTTTACACCGTCACCCGTTTGCTGTTGCGTTTGCAACCGTTTAACGGCGCGTTTACGGCTGCAAGCGCGGCAGCAAACGGCTGCGTTTTTACACCCGTTTGCTGCTGCGTTTGCACTCGTAAACGCGCCGTTAAATGGCTGCAAACAGCTGCGTTTTTACACCCTTTTGCTGCCGCGTTTGCAGCCGTTTAACGGTGCGTTTACGGCTGCAAACGCATCAGCAAATGAGTGTAAAAACGCAGCCGTTTGCTGCGTTTTGCTGCAGGATGTGGGATGATTAATTATTTAGTGTTCGACCGTATCCCAAATTCAAGTATTCCACCATAATCACTAATATGCACCTTATGCACTGAAACCATAAAGTAGTTATCCCCTAGCCTAGGGTCAATCAACTTGACCAAGTCAACTTCTGGATCTACCTGACAAAAAGATTGAACTCATCAGCATCTCATAATAAATCAAACAAAGAAAAAATAACATAAGCTAAAAGAGTATGTATAATTTAAAATGCACCAAGGCAATAAGGCCCTTCGGTTCAGCATCAGGCTCACTTGTTCTGATAATGGAGTCCTTAGCTGAGATAAGTTCATAAGGTACAACCCCAAATGCATTTTTATGTCTTCCTGAAGCTCTTCCATCTCTTTAACAGTCAAACCCTACATTAATCAGAAATTAAATATGCGAGAAAAAGGCGTTCAAGAATACAAAAAAGTGAGAAAAGAAGGATCGAAAGCAGAGAAACAACCAAAAATGCGTAGATATCCATTTTGATGATGCAGTATCGCCTACGCCAACTGGTGAAACCTAGATCTGCAACTTGAGAGCAAAAAGAAAAAATCAAATTCGAGATCTGAAGCTTGTGACCTAAACAGATAAAAAAGAGGTCGTCGGACATACCTCAGTTTGTCGGAACCTACCTCAACCACCATCTAAAACCGGAACTCGTCTCTATTGCCACCGATCGGCTTGAGAATTATACCACTGGAACCGTAGTCGTCGGATTTAACACTACACACCACGCCGTCTTTAGATCTTGTGAAATCTTGCTCATACATCACCGATTGGCAGACCAAACACCCCCTAACAATAATAATCTTTCATTTAGGATAATATCTTTCATTTAGGATAATAAAAAGACATTGAGTAGAATAGCGGCCATACCTTGCTCATACGTCACTGATTGGCAGATGTAACACCTCGAAAATTTATGTCCAATAATGTATTGACACGTGTCATAAGCTTTGAACGTGTGAAAGAATACTTTAGAGGGACTAAAGTTGACAAACAGAGAAACTATGTGAATATAAGGGTCCAAAGTGTCAACAATGGATAAATATATTTTAAAATAGCCCTACAAGATGTTTATACCTTCAAACGAATAAATCATGGATCATACGAAGCTGAATATGAAAGAAAGTGAGAAATTACAAACTACAGGGGTTAAATGTGTCAACATGTTTAAAGGATACCTCTGAGTGACCTTTTAGCAAACCCGAAGCTTCGTAACGGTAAATTATGCTCACTAGAATGTGTGATAAAAATTCCATAAAGTTTCGTTATCGTATGAGAAAGTTATGATCAAATTCGTATTCGAGGGGTTAAAAGCGTCAACGTTGAAATTATGGCTTTTCGGGTGATTACAAAGTTAACCATGGACTTAACAAAGTTTGTACAAGTCTTGGAACCCTCAAAAGTAAATTTAGAAGGCTTATAATACAAGAAATAATGCGAAAACGACGTTTGGAAGGTCCAGGGGCCAAACTGTAAACATTTGAAAGTTGTTTTGTGCTGGCAAGTTGCTTGCACACCTCAACACTGAGGACGTTGCGGTGCGCATGCAGGTCCCAGATGCGAATTTCTTGACAGCTGCCTGTTATATCCGGTTACACCGACTTAAAGGCTGGTTTTTCGATTCAAGGGGCTCCTATAGCTGGTTTTTAGCTTCCTAGGCCACCTGGGATGATCTTATAACTTCAGTAGACCCTTGTGGCATGATCTTGAATGATCAAAAGTGATATTTAAGAACCCACATTGTTGCAACTTATGTTCATTCATTTACAACTTTGCAAAAGATCATCTCTGGAGCTCTCTGGATATCAAGCCAACTTTCTAGTGATCTCTAAGCTTAATTAGGACTCTTGTAAGTATTCCTAACCCCTTCTAATTCGTTCTAGCTTAGTTAATTAACCAATAGTCGAACCGTCGTAATTTAAGTTTGACTTTGAGATTAAACGAAATTTGCTCAGTCATTTCTCAAATTGAAAGTACCTACAAGTTGGTATTTATATGGGTAACAAACCCTTAAAAGGGTATTTTCAGATTCCCACTCTAAGTATGATTATTGTCGAGTCAAAGCTTATCTTAAAAAGTCAACAGAATGACTATTTGCAAATTTAAGCATGATTAGCAATGTAGGGTACATGCAACCTGTTTGATCATTAAAATAACTTGGTAATTAATGTAAGAACATGTCTCAACATGTTCATCTCGACAATTTTCAGTTTAAACCCGAATCGGAACCGAAAGTCGCATAAATTGACTTTTGCTTTGACTATCAGTTCTGATCCGTTTGTGCATGTTTGAGATCTGCCTTAGAGCTTATTTTGGACCAAGTTTCATATAAGTATAACTCTCTGAGATTTTACAACTTGGTTCAATACTTATCTGATTCATATGCATGTTTCCGATCTATGCTTAAATGTTGACTATTATGCCCTTTTGACTATAAAACGTGATTTTTGAAAAAGTGAAAGAGTAGAAACATTTGTTACTGATTTATAAACTTGCACCTAAAATTTGACATCAGTTTGAGGTCTAGATTAAGAGTTATGCTCATTAGCGTAATTTGAAAGCTTTATGTTACTTAATCGGCGTAATTAGCATATAACCTATTTAAACCCACTTTTTGATACCAAACTTTTTACCAACTGATGTAATATAACATTTTGGGATTTTTGAAGATTTTTATTTAATTTTTGGCTGAACATAACATAGGTCTCTAAGTTTAATCCGGTAAATACCGAATTTGCCCTTTTAAGCCATAAAATGAGTATTACAAATCCTTTTGACCCCAAACCTTTTTCTACTGATTTTATTTAATAAATAAATATTTTGAGCCTTCTGGAATTATAAAAATATCAGCTTTCCTTTAAAAACCCGGAAATGGCTCCGAATCGCCTTTTTAAGCGTTTTTATCGCATAGTATGCACTATAACCATATTAAACATATAAGGTTGATACCTACTGATGTTTTTAGTATATTTTTATATAATAACAGTAAGTAAAAGTTTTTGAACTCAGGTTTCCAGTTTTGACCTTTTTAGCCCTTGTGAAATTACCAAAATACCCCTAAGGAGCATAGTTTGGTTTTAAATGATAAGTTTCACATATGGGTCATATCCTACTGTTATAACATGTCAAATTAAGTGTATTTACTGTATGAATCAGACCTGTAACTCAGATTTCTAATTTAACTCTTTTATAATCTTTTAAATGACCAAAATGCCCTTATGAGGCATAATGTGTGTTTAAATTCATTTGGGGCATAATAGAAGACATCTTACTGATGTCACAACATAATTAAAGTATATTATATCAGGGAACTTGCATATGACTCCTAGGGTTACCCGTGACGCCCTTTTCGCGCTCGGTTCGGTTTATGTAACTAGTTTGCATAAATTGACCGAAACGGGTCAAACCTTATCATTTTTGTCTCAAAATCCAGAATGTATTTAGTATACCCATATTATACAAGTATTCAAACTTTTCGGGTCTAAATCACATTCTATCCGGTCTTCGCTTAATCGTGCGTTCGAACCGTATCGTCCTTAAAGCTAACCGGTCTAAGCTTAAGACTTAATTAAAGACCCGTTAGGATTCTAATAGGTTATTAAAAACCTTCGTTCCAGATTAGGAGCCCAGTAAAAGATATCTGTACTTGCTGAATTGATATACGGCTGGGATTGAATTTATATTTAGCTCAGGTAAATACTCTTAACTTATTTTCCCTATACGGGCTTGGCATACGGTATTATAAAAATACCGCTTGGTCGGGTGTGTAAACATTTAGATCGGATTGTGATCAATGAAATTACATGACTCGCTTTAATCTGTATTATTTGGTGTATGGCCCTTGGGAGTTAAATGACCATGTCCCGGATATCCTTGGCATCATCTTACGAGATGGCCACGACCTAAGCACGGGGTGTAGGCGTACACCTGACAGATGCATTATGTAAAAACTGGTAATCCACTCAGAGGTATCATCCTTGTGGGCATTATACCGGAACTGGTAATCGACTTAGAGGATGATAGCCTGTGGGCATTATACTTGTGGCGTGTCAGTTAATCTAGTCCGGCCCTACAAACCGGCCCTGACGGACGACAAATAAGTAAAACTGTATACAAGATTATATACAAATAATTGTCCCAAGTTATAAAAGATATTTTGTGCCGAAGTGCATTCAAACCAATTTTACAAACTCTTTTCAAAATGAGTCAGTTGAGTTGTATTTACCAGTGTAAACTGACGTATTTTTCCAAAAATGTTAAGTGCAGGTACTATACGAAATAGGCTGGCTACTCCAGGCATCATTAATCAAGTCTCGCAAGCTCTAGATGTCAAAGTCTGTTGAACAGTTTCCTTTTTATTTGATCCGCCTGTGGATCCTTTACTTTCCGTTGTAATACTTGATATTACTTTGTATTCGGAATGTAATATATTTATCTTTTGCTTCCGCTGTGCATTTATATATTGTGTTGTTTGACTATGATGATATCAACTACGTCACGATATTCCCCACCGGGCCCACCGGTAACACGTGGAAAGTCGGGGTGTGACAGGTTGGTATGAGAGCCAACACTGAGTGAATTAAACACTAGTCCTTTGTGTTTAATCTCAGTTACACAGTTGCACACTCTTGAGTCTAGACATGAGCATAGGACTAATCCAAATTCGTTTCATTGTCTTTTAATTACTTCTTTGTTATTTTCCGATTAGCCTTTGCATGGGCAAGTCACTTTTATTAGAAGTCCCGTTTAGGGCAACCATATACTTGTTTAAATTTTAAAGTAATGATTATATTTAAAATATCATTCCTATATTATAAGATCTACCATTATAATAAAATGGCAAAATCTAAAAGGACAAGACCTAGCCATATGTCACATTAAGACAGGGCCAAGATGGTAGATCCACAATTAGATTCAGATCCTTGTTAACAGTTCAATTAGGATTGTTCTACGTTAAATATTAAAAAGAATCTTAAAGGTAAAACCTAGTCTAAATGTCACTACAGACAAGGCCAAGATGGTGGGACCTATTCAAGAGATTCAAATCCTTATTAAACATCTGAAAGCATATTAACATGCTTGATAAAATGTGATATGAGGAAATCACATAAGTCATTCTTAAGTGGGTTATTCTAAATTCCCTTATTTATATAATCATCCCTTATGGATGAAGTGCCCACGGGCTATAATTAACGTCCTCTGAGACTAAAGACAGTGGTAGCCTACAACTCCCTGTCAAGCAAAGGCAGTGAACAACGTTCGAGCCTAAATACCTTGATTATACGAGAATCATGGCTTATAAACTTAACTTGTCTACGTGACTAGCCTTTTATGCTATTATTTGACTTATAATTTAGGGTTTATGATAAAGATCCTGAATAATTACATACTTAACAAATTAACCAAAATAGTTATTAAGAACCATGGTTAATAAATCGTCAAGAACGATAGTACTATATGGGTTTCTAAATAAACCTTGCCCTTATTTTTTTGTAGTAATTGAGACTACATGGCTGACTCTGACGAAGTGAACAGTCATCCTCTGGAAAATCATGATGATGATAAGATTAATATAACCAGAGGAGAGCTTCGTACACTGATTGATACAGCTGTATCTAAAGCTATAGAGGAGCAATTCAGGGAGTATAGTGGAACGCATAGTAAAGCCTCAACTGTACCCCACTCTAAGTCTGTTCCTATGACTCATTCGGAGGCTCACGGCAAGCCACCCTCTAAGAAAGAGGAACCAAAGAATGATGATGACGACCATCACTCCTCCAATCAGCACAGTGTTCCACCAAGGAAGGTTGATCTCCAACAGGGACCGCGTGGTACGCCTTGTACCTATAAGTACTTTGTTTCCTGCAAACCCCGGGATTTCACTGGGGAGAAAGGGGCAATTGATTGTATGACCTGGTTGGATGAAATGGACACAGTTGTCGATATAAGCGGTTGTGCTGAAAAGGATGTGGTGAAGTATGTATCACAATCGTTCAAAGGAGAGGCACTGGCATGGTGGAAGTCTCTCATCCAAGCTGCTGGGAAGATCCCCCTCTACAATATGTCATGGGATCAGTTTGTTGCCCTCATTAGGGAGAATTATTGCCCGCAGCATGAGGTCGAAAGGATTGAGTCAGATTTCTTATCATTAGTGATGAAGAACTTAGACTGCCAAGCTTACCTCACCAGTTTCAATACCCTGTCCAGGCTCGTTCCGTATCTGATAACACCGGAACCCAAACGAATTGCTCGCTTCATTGGGGGTTTAGCCCCAGAAATTAAAGCCAGTGTTAAGGCTTCAAGACCTGCTACGTTTAGGTCAGCGGCTGATCTCTCTCTGTCCCTTACTTTAGATGCGGCCAGGTTGAGATCGCTAAAGAATTCTGAGGAAAGTAAGAGGAAGTGTGAGGATGATACCTCCCCAAAATCTGAAAAGAAGCACAAGGATAATCAACGGACGGAGGAGAAGCCAAAGTGCCCGACCTGCCAAAAACGCCACTTTGTAAAATGCAGGCTTGAGTCTAAGTCCCAATCAGGATCACCTGCGTGTGGGTTATGCAAGTCTAAAGAGCACAGGACTGTTGATTGCAGGAAGATTAAAGATGCTACGTGCTACAATTTCAATGAGAAGGGGCACATCAAGACCAACTGCCCTAAATACGCAAAGAAGCCTGAAGAGGTCAAGAAGACCAATGCAAGGGTCTTCAGGATGGATGCAAAGGAAGCCGTCCAGGATGACACTGTGATCACAGGTACCTTTCCTTATCAAGCAGTTTATACAGAAATTTATTTGATACTAGCAAATATGATTCTATAAGGAATGATAAATATTATGAACTGTTGTCTCCTCTGATTAGGACTCCGGTCATTTAACGCGAGATAGAGATTGGCCGATGATATTATAGAAAATGCTCCAACGAATCTTAGATTGATATTTCATATCTAATAGGAATCACTCTTTTCTGATATCCTTTTGGCAAACTTTCAAGATATCCAAATTCATCACTATAATAAAGACAGATGTGACATTTTGATCCCCTGTCAAAAAGATGATGGATTAAAACCAAACTTTAAATGCCATTAATGGTCTTTTGTGAACTAGGCTAAGTATAATTGATATATATTAAATAACATTCATTAAGAATATTAATGCGTTATTGGCATGTATGGTTTAATGAAACCATGGTTAGTATTTAAGGCCATGAGGACGATGAATAGCAGTTTTCGGATCGCAACCAAGAAATTAATCCATATAGTAATAAGAAGGGATTGGTCGTCCTGTGACCAAGCCCATATTGTGGGTAATAAAGAAGCAAGTAGTTGTCAAGACTCCTTATGGTAAGCCTTGACAATACAAGGAGACATATGGTACGGATTGACTAAGTACTTACTGAATTTGGTATTTAACACCAAGGCTTCGAGTATGGAAAACTCAGATGAGACAAAATATTAAGGTTTCAAAGCCTGCTTGTTATACATCCATTATGGATCTACCTCAGCTACGCACGTTTTATAGATTAAGAAATAACCAGTCAAAGCTGAGACTGCCCTAAAGTTGTCAAAAATTTTGTAAGCTAAGTTTAGGGGGATTAAGAATGGAGGCGTTTAACCCTTCTGTTGAATGATTAGAGGCAGCTCACATTAAGAATGACACCAGATAAATCCCTTATTGTGATTTTTATTGCTAAGAGTTACGTTTGGGTTCAGGTGCTGCTAAGTCTCTTAGAAGATCATAAGCTTAGCAAACTTTTAGGAATTTCTCCTGTGAGAACCCCAGATAATAAGTGTAAGGTAAAATTTACAGACAAAATCGTAAGAACCATTTCTTTTGTTCCTATCAGAAACCTTCAGACGTAGAGTTTTTAAAATGTCCTCTTTTTAAGAGGAAGTGCGTCGGTATATATATAATTGATATCTCTTTAATCTCTATCGATTTCGAATCCCATATGGTATCATAAAAGCGCCATATGAGGATTGGTGTATCTTAATAAGTTCCATAGATTGCTTCCATGCCTGATCAGTATGGAGGTTTAATGCATGGGACCACAAAGATATTCCAAGAGGTCATATGGTACTAAAGTCAACTAATGGTATTCAAAGAAGATATCCAGAATGGAATTGTCCAAGTAGATATCCATAGTAAAGGAATCTGTGGACTCACAGCATAAATGTGTCACTCATTTGACACAAGCAATAATGGATGAATGGGAGCCTGAGATTTGGAAATCTCTGTAGCCTCCTTGTATCTTGATTATCTTCTCCTAAGATTACCCTGTTTACCTCCCGAGAGGCAAGTAGAGTTAAGATTAACATCCCGCTTTGGGTTGGAGTGTTGTAAGAACTCCATGTTGATTTTGGAATAACCGAAACCCTGACTAAGTAAATTTTAAGATATAGATTCATATAGCCTAACTCAATATCCTGAGAGTTCGGTATAGTTAACTAAGAAAGACGGTTCATCTTGCTTATGCATTGATTACCGCAACCCTAATTAGGCAACAATTAAGAATCGCCATTAGCTGCCTAGGATCGTCGATTTGTTCGACTAACAGCAAGGATTAGCTATTCCTTAAGATTAGTTTTAAGCAGTGGTTGGAATAACCATCTCACCTTAAAATAAGCTTCTCTATGATAGTTGTTATATAAGTATCAAGGTTGCTCCTTTGGAGACCTTGTATAGATGAAATACCAAAAACGTCCGTTTGATGGACGGGAATTGGGAAGTCCAATTATCAGGATCTGAAAGTTGCCTTGGAAGCAACGAATAAGATCATGCGAATCCATAATCATCTGTAAGTTGCCATTATTCGGCAAAAAAATCAAGGATTAATGAAAATAGCAACCCTCCTAAGTCCCTGTTAAGGAATAAGGTTCAACAAAGATATAACCCAGGAAGGGTGTGCCAATTTATTAATTATCAGGCTAGTTGAGCTCTGAATATATTGAATCATTCGAAGGAATCGAATGTATCAGGATCAAACAGCTTATAAGCTAAAACCTATTTAAGAAGTTTGGCGGAGCTCGCAATGCATTATACACTAATGATTTAAGGATGTGATTCACCAATAAGTCAAGAAGCACTATCACATAATGATATGCAGATTTATGATATAATGAGCAACCTATGTCGATTGAGGATTGACAGGTGAAGAAGCTCCAAAAGGATACATGCGCCTACTATAGAGGTCAACTTGGGAGCTTGGAGAGGCTCCAGATATGCTATAGAAGTTAAAGTCCAGTATGCGACAAAAAGTACTTCCAGCATTTTAGCAAATCTCGAGGTCGAGATTTCTTTTAAGGGGGTGAGGATGTAACACCTCGAAAATTTATGTCCAATAATGTATTGACACGTGTCATAAGCTTTGAACGTGTGAAAGAATACTTTAGAGGGACTAAAGTTGACAAACAGAGAAACTATGTGAATATAAGGGTCCAAAGTGTCAACAATGGATAAATATATTTTAAAATAGCCCTACAAGATGTTTATACCTTTAAACGAATAAATCATGGATCATACGAAGCTGAATATGAAAGAAAGTGAGAAATTACAAACTACAAGGGTTAAATGTGTCAACATGTTTAAAGTATACCTCTGAGTGACCTTTTAGCAAACCCGAAGCTTCGTAACGGTAAATTATACTCACTAGAATGTGTGATAAAAATTCCATAAAGTTTCGTTATCGTATGAGAAAGTTATGATCAAATTCGTATTCGAGGGGTTAAAAGTGTCAACGTTGAAATTATGGCTTTTCGGGTGATTACAAAGTTAACCATGGACTTAACAAAGTTTGTACAAGTCTTGGAACCCTCAAAAGTAAATTTAGAAGGCTTATAATACAAGAAATAATGCGAAAACGACGTTTGGAAGGTCCAGGGGCCAAACTGTAAACATTTGAAAGTTGTTTTGTGCTGGCAAGTTGCTTGCGCACCTCAACACTGAGGACGTTGCGGTGCGCAAGCAGGTCCCAGATGCGAATTTCTTGACAGCTGCCTGTTATATCCGGTTACACCGACTTAAAGGCTGGTTTTTCGATTCAAGGGGCTCCTATAGCTGGTTTTTAGCTTCCTAGGCCACCTGGGATGATCTTATAACTTCAGTAGACCCTTGTGGCATGATCTTGAATGATCAAAAGTGATATTTAAGAACCCACATTGTTGCAACTTATGTTCATTCATTTACAACTTTGCAAAAGATCATCTCTGGAGCTCTCTGGATATCAAGCCAACTTTCTAGTGATCTCTAAGCTTAATTAGGACTCTTGTAAGTATTCCTAACCCCTTCTAATTCGTTCTAGCTTAGTTAATTAACCAATAGTCGAACCGTCGTAATTTAAGTTTGACTTTGAGATTAAACGAAATTTGCTCAGTCATTTCTCAAATTGAAAGTACCTACAAGTTGGTATTTATATGGGTAACAAACCCTTAAAAGGGTATTTTCAGATTCCCACTCTAAGTATGATTATTGTCGAGTCAAAGCTTATCTTAAAAAGTCAACAGAATGACTATTTGCAAATTTAAGCATGATTAGCAATGTAGGGTACATGCAACCTGTTTGATCATTAAAATAACTTGGTAATTAATGTAAGAACATGTCTCAACATGTTCATCTCGACAATTTTCAGTTTAAACCCGAATCGGAACCGAAAGTCGCATAAATTGACTTTTGCTTTGACTATCAGTTCTGATCCGTTTGTGCATGTTTGAGATCTGCCTTAGAGCTTATTTTGGACCAAGTTTCATATAAGTATAACTCTCTGAGATTTTACAACTTGGTTCAATACTTATCCGATTCATATGCATGTTTCCGATCTATGCTTAAATGTTGACTATTATGCCCTTTTGACTATAAAACGTGATTTTTGAAAAAGTGAAAGAGTAGAAACATTTGTTACTGATTTATAAACTTGCACCTAAAATTTGACATCAGTTTGAGGTCTAGATTAAGAGTTATGCTCATTAGCGTAATTTGAAAGCTTTATGTTACTTAATCGGCGTAATTAGCATATAACCTATTTAAACCCACTTTTTGATACCAAACTTTTTACCCACTGATGTAATATAACATTTTGGGATTTTTGAAGATTTTTATTTAATTTTTGGCTGAACATAACATAGGTCTCTAAGTTTAATCCGGTAAATACCGAATTTGCCCTTTTAAGCCATAAAATGAGTATTACAAATCCTTTTGACCCCAAACCTTTTTCTACTGATTTTATTTGATAAATAAAATATTTTGAGCCTTCTGGAATTATAAAAATATCAGCTTTCCTTTAAAAACCCGGAAATGGCTCCGAATCGCCTTTTTAAGCGTTTTTATCGCATAGTATGCACTATAACCATATTAAACATATAAGGTTGATACCTACTGATGTTTTTAGTATATTTTTATATAATAACAGTAAGTAAAAGTTTTTGAACTCAGGTTTCCAGTTTTGACCTTTTTAGCCCTTGTGAAATTACCAAAATACCCCTAAGGAGCATAGTTTGGTTTTAAATGATAAGTTTCACATATGGGTCATATCCTACTGTTATAACATGTCAAATTAAGTGTATTTACTGTATGAATCAGACCTGTAACTCAGATTTCTAATTTAACTCTTTTATAATCTTTTAAATGACCAAAATGCCCTTATGAGGCATAATGTGTGTTTAAATTCATTTGGGGCATAATAGAAGACATCTTACTGATGTCACAACATAATTAAAGTATATTATATAAGGGAACTTGCATATGACTCCTAGGGTTACCCGTGACGCCCTTTTCGCGCTCGGTTCGATTTATGTAACTAGTTTGCATAAATTGACCGAAACGGGTCAAACCTTATCATTTTTGTCTCAAAATCCAGAATGTATTTAGTATACCCATATTATACAAGTATTCAAACTTGTCGGGTCTAAATCACATTCTATCCGGTCTTCGCTTAATCGTGCGTTCGAACCGTATCGTCCTTAAAGCTAACCGGCCTAAGCTTAAGACTTAATTAAAGACCCGTTAGGATTCTAATAGGTTATTAAAAACCTTCGTTCCAGATTAGGAGCCTAGTAAAAGATATCTGTACTTGCTGAATTGATATACGGCTGGGATTGAATTTATATTTAGCTCAGGTAAATACTCTTAACTTATTTTCCCTATACGGGCTTGGCATACGGTATTATAAAAATACCGCTTGGTCGGGTGTGTAAACATTTAGATCGGATTGTGATCAATGAAATTACATGACTCGCTTTAATCTGTATTATTTGGTGTATGGCCCTTGGGAGTTAAATGACCATGTCCCGGATATCCTTGGCATCATCTTACGAGATGGCCACGACCTAAGCACGGGGTGTAGGCGTACACCTGACAGATGCATTATGTAAAAACTGGTAATCCACTCAGAGGTATCATCCTTGTGGGCATTATACCGGAACTGGTAATCCACTTAGAGGATGATAGCCTGTGGGCATTATACCTGTGGCGTGTCAGTTAATCTAGTCCGGCCCTACAAACCGGCCCTGACGGACGACAAATAAGTAAAACTGTATACAAGATTATATACAAATAATTGTCCCAAGTTATAATAGATATTTTGTGCCGAAGTGCATTCAAACCAATTTTACAAACTCTTTTCAAAATGAGTCAGTTGAGTTGTATTTACCAGTGTAAACTGACGTATTTTTCCAAAAAGGTTAAGTGCAAGTACTATACGAAATAGGCTGGCTACTCCAGGCATCATTAATCAAGTCTCGCAAGCTCTAGAACAGTTTCCTTTTATTTGATCCGCCTGTGGATCCTTTACTTTCCGTTGTAATACTTGATATTACTTTGTATTCAGAATGTAATATATTTATCTTTTGCTTCCGCTGTGCATTTATATATTGTGTTGTTTGACTATGATGATATCAACTACGTCACGATATTCCCCACCGGGCCCACCGGTAACACGTGGAAAGTCGGGGTGTGACAGCAGATCCAAACCCTTCACCACCTTCAAACTCAGTCGATTGGGAGTCGTATAGAGAGAGCTTCGCAGATCTGGTTCTGAAATGATCCGCACCCTATATATATATAGAAACGGGATCTAGAGAAAACGACCAAAAGTGTGAGAATGGTGAGAAAGCATCCTGGCCCAACACGTGGCGCGGGACATGATCAGGGTCCGAGGGGTTTTTTTTGTCTTTTTATTCTTCTCCTTTCCCGATTTTCGCGTTTGACATGCTGCCTCATTTTTGTCGTGCAAGATAATTTTGGCGTTATCTAGAATCATTAATTACTTGGCGTTTTACTGTTTTTCTCAGATTTCTTCTCGTTGAATTAATTCTTTTTATGTCACATAGTTAATTTTTTTGGCGTTATGGCTTTGTCCTTGTCATTTTTTTGGTGTTCTGGGTCTTTTTGTTAATAATTGATTATCATAGATTAATATTTTATAAAATTACAATAATACAAAATCAAAATAAACTAATAGTCTTCTGTGAATGGGATTACATCAGAGATGTACCCATAGCTTTGTTCATCACTTTCTTCAGATTCATCATCATCAAATTTTTGATTGGCGTATAACGCCATTAGCTCGTCTCTTCTTTGTTGCAGCCTATTCTGGAATATCACTGCATCCTTGGATTTTGGATCGTTCACAGGTGCTAAATCACAGAGTTGTTCAATGATAGATAGCAACCCTGTCTTCAACATTTCCTCCATTGGCAATGAATATTGCACCCCGTTTTTATAAGTCACTTCAAGCGTTTCTTCTTCCTCATGCATCACCCAACTGCTAAGTGTTGGTAGAGGAATATCGTCAATATCATCATCATCATCATCATCTTCTGCTAGAAATTTTCTCTTCAGTCTTTTTATTACAGTTTGGGTTCTTTCACTATCGTTTGCCATTGGGACCCCAATGGCCAGGATATACCTCTGAACCCCTTCATTCATAATAAGCATGGCTTTGATTGTCCTTACCTTCACCCTTCTCCTACCAGAGAACTGTATGATGAATCGTTTCTCTTTCCTTTCAAAACTCCATGCAATAACCTTAGCCATTTTTAAAGTTTTTGGCGTTTTGGACAATCTGCAGCGTTTTTAGTCAATGTTTTTGGCATGTTTGAGCTTGTGTTCTCATGGTCTTCTTTTATATTGACTTTTTCCCGCGCATGACAGGTAATTATGGTGTTTTGAAAAAGATAAGTAAATTCAATTCCCCAAGTATTTGGCTTTCAATATAATAAATGTTAGTAATTTTGTTTGCGTCATTTCATTTTACTGTTTTTGCAGTTACCGTGTTTTATTTTCAGACTCAACTGTTTTTATGGTGTAACACGTCTAATCTTGACGGCTGTAATTATGGCGTTTTGTTTTCCAATGGCGTTTAGATAACGATGGGAATTTTTTGTTTTATTTTTCTATGCACATTGTTTTAAGCTTTTTTTTATAATAGTACTTTTTCAAAGTAATTTTATTATAGTTTGGTAGTTTTTTTGGAGGGGGTGGGGCGTTTTTATGGCATGATGGCGTTTTAAAAGCATTTGCTGGTTTTGGCGTTTTATTATATTTTTCATTATACTATTAATGTACTTTGGTTGTTTATTAGCTGAAATTACAAAACAAACAACAGATAAAGAAAATTAAAAAAAAACAAATAGAAGCAATTTATGATCTAAATCTTCAGTGTCATCAGTCTCTTTTTTATTTTGAAACTACAAGAACTGTCACAAATAAATGGCGTTTTGGGTTCGGCGTGGTTTATTTTCTTTGTTCATGTGTTGAAGTGTCTTTGTGGATGTTGGAGACTTAGATCGACCCTCTGTGGGTGGATGCTATCTGCCCGTTGTCTTCATTATAATCATCGAGGCCAAAGTAGCATTTACACTGGGATAGGTCTCTTCTATTCATCCAAACCTTCTTCAAGAATGTAGGATCGTGAAACGACCTAACGAGTCGATCAGAAGAGTGCTCAGACAGAATCAGAGGCGGAATTCATTGATTTTGTCTTTGTTTAGCTTGTATAACACTAGAAACACTATTAACTGTCTCTTGTATTGCTCAAAACTCGTTTACAGACTCGGAGACACCTCGACAGCACCTCGGAGTCGGAAACCAAAAACTGTCTGACTGATATCGCTTGAGGACTATATATAGAGCTAGGGTTTCGCTTGAGAGTGACACTTGTCATTTCAAGCGAAATGCCTTCTGTTGATTTCGCTTGAAATGATGTTTGTCACTTTCAAGCGAAATTGCATGTTCAAGCGAAATCCCAACTTAAACACCCTAAAATCTGATATTTTCTCGTATTACAAGCCCTGATCTATCAGATCTAATCGAAGACTCGAACGAAGATGAAGTCGACAGACAACTGCACCAACAGACTCCCCGTTGAATGTTGACGGAATCTTCAGTGAGAGTCTTCAACATAACAACTCTTCAATCTTGATCAGTCTTCTTCAGGAATTTCTCCTGGAATCATGTACCCGGATCTTTTCTCTAGCTCTAACCTCGTCAGACTCCCCCTTTCATCAAGCTGGAATTTTCAGTCTGGAATTAGCTATCGCCTTTGAAATCAAATCCTAGCTTTAACTCTGTTCAGCTCATCAACTACACAATTCTCACTAAAACATAAGTTTTTACTTAAATCAATAAGAAAAACTTACTAGAAATAGTTCCATCAAGTTCAAATTAATGATCTCGATTAACTAATCAAACTATCTTTCTCAAAATAAATTCCTTCATTTAAGCACTCACTCCCAACCCTGTTCATCATGTTCAGCACTTGAAATTTTGAATATCAGCTCTCCAACATCAGTTGTCAAAAATCTTTTTTAATTTTTCAAAATATGAAACACAAATGCAAGAACAAAATTTAAATGCAGAAATGAAATATTTACACACAATATTTTTGTGAATTTGCGTGAGAGGATCATATCAGTTTTTGAGACACATCACTAGCACCGTTAAGCTTTAAACATTTTAGGTTCTAACCAATTCACATAGATTGACAATATAGTTGTCCTGTTAAACTCAATCTAAAAACTTTCGAAATGCTTACCGATACGTTAAGGTATATTAATTTTGCACTAAATTCTTATGGACCCCACGATCTTAGCATATCCCCTCATCATGCAATACACTAACTCGAGTAATGCCTTTAAACTTTCATCAACTGTGATATGTGCGAAAACAACGCAGAATGTTTAAACATTAACAATCAGGTCGATCTTTCGATACGCAGAGAAAGTCCCATGTTTAAACAAAATAAGAAAAAATAAAACAAGTTGAAATTGTTTAGGCTTTAACCACCAGTTCGATACTCACGTATACGCAGAAGTGATCCAAAGCTTAAAGAAACACCAAAGAAAATAACGCAGAACGTTTAGGCACTAACATCCAGGTCGATACTCACGTATACGCAGAGGATGTCCAATGCTTAAACAAAATAAAGAAATAAAGCAAGTTTAAATCTTTGCAAAATAAAATGCACAATCACAATGACTTTTTAGCAAAGTTGTGAAAGTTCACAAACTTAACCAGTTTTACATCTTTCAACAATCAGCGATTACCGAGTAGGCACACAATCAAGAAGGACAAAACTAAGTACTATGCTTTCAATCATGTTTCCCACTAGAACTAGGCTTTTTCATTTTAGGTTTGTATCGTTCTCGCAAATCTACTAGTCTAGCTGAGCCTACCGTCACATCTTTAGTGAGACCGTTTATCACATTTTATCATTCCATTTCTTTAGCATGCTATGACAGTCCAACTGATCTACAATCATTTCCTCTTTTTCACAACAAAACTCATTTTTACTTTTTTCAATGGTTTTGTAATTTTCAAATTTTCTAATTTTTTTAAAATTTTTACTCCCCCTAAAATCAAAATATGTCTCAATTTTGATTTTCTGGGAAAATTTGAAAACAAGCTGTACAAGAAATGTGACAACATGATGAGAATCACATCAATTCTCCATTCACTTGGCTTAAACAATCAGAACTCCCCCTGACAACAAAACATTTTCCCATAGTAATTTCAAAACACTTAAGTTTGTTTTAATCAAAATGGTTTTTCCGGAAAATTAGTTTTGTGAGTCATTTCTCAAACATGGGGATCATTCATCACCTTGTTTTCTTTAACCACATGTAAAGATTTAACTTTTTCCGATTTAAACAACAAAACCACTTGTAGAAAATCAGGTACAACTTAATGTCCTTGATTAACCACTTTTAAGACGAAATCACTTTCATGAATTTCTCAAGAAAGATGCCGATTCATGTTCCACGCTTACCAACCTGGGAACTCCGGCAAGTAAGGTTTTTCATTTAAACAGATTCACCCAAGCCTGACGGTCCTTGGGTGATTTTGAATTCTTGTTCAACAATGGTGGAAACTTTGCATCATCCATTGTTAGACCAGAATTCTCAACTTTAACCTCAACACACGGCTCTTCTGGCTTTACCACACCAGATTCATTGCCTGAACTTGGCTTGTCTGACTTTGATGATTCATTGCCAATACGTGGCTCCTTTGTTTCTAAAGAAACAAATTCATCACCACCAACTTTCTTTTTCTTTACTCTCTCATCTGTCCTCAGATTTATATCTGATGAATTCATTTTGCTTGATTTGTCATTCTTTGACGAGCAAGACGATTTATCAGAACTTTTATCCGTTTTACCAGTTGTATCCGAGGACAAAATTCTTTCGAGATATTCTCTCGCTTTCTTCCTCTTTTTCCTCAGTCTATCTTTTTGCCCTTGTCAAAGTTTCACTTTCTGTTCGTGAACTTTCTTTTCTTGAACTTTAGGTTCTTGAACTTTCTGTTCTTTGGGCTTTCCTTTGACATTGAGTGGTTTCTTTGCCAATTTTTGAGAATCAGCCCTTGATCTTTTCTTTGATCTCATTGGGCAGTCTCTGGCAATGTGACCTTTGATATGGCATTCAAAGCATCTTCTCGTCTCAAACTTCCAACTTTGGCAGTTAACAGCAATGTGTCCTCTCACACCACAAGTGTAACACACTCTGTTATCATACCAATCACCATCTTCAGTCCAAACATTCAGATCATAGCACTGTATGGCTTGGTGATAATCATTTCTTCTCTTGTTTGCTGGATTTGGCTTTTGAGCACTGTGGTTAAACCTGCACCACTTATTACCAACAGTTTTTGAGTTTTGATTTTCTAATTTTTGTGATTTTTTATCACGATTAGATGATTGAACTGATGAGCTTTTATTTTCTTTTTGAACATTTTTCAGTTTTCTATCCTTTTTTTTGTTCCACATTCTTCTTTACAGGTTTTTGCGTTGAGCATTCACCTTTTTCAGTAGAATGTAGAACAGTTTCTTGAAACATTTATTTAATTTCAAAAATATTTTTCTTTTTTCAACATCATCATCAGTTTTCTCATCACAATATTCAACTTTGACTTTGTCAAAGTTTGTGACATTGTCACTTATTGGAACAGAATTGATCGGTTTTGGATATGGATAATCTGGTGTTGATAACGAAATCTCAAAACCTTTCAATTTTTCTCAAGCCCTTTGATTTTATTTCGAGCATTTTCATCTTCCTTTTCAAGTCGAATAATCGTCTGAAGATGAGAATTGATTACTTTTTGTTTTTCAATATTGTTTTTTGCTAAAAATAGATCTCCCATCTTCAAGAATCTTTATTTGACTTTGAAATTCTTTTTCAGTTTTTACTTTTTCATTTTCAAAATCTTTTTCCTTTTCTTTCAAAAGTTTGTTTTCTAATGTCAAACTGTCCAAATCACTTAACAGTTTGACATTTTCAGATTTCAATATCTCAAAATGTTCCTGCAGTTCAAGAATCTGTTTATCACCAACTATCTTCTCATTTTTGAAAGCTGGAATTTCTTTAACCTGTTCCTTCAAATCCTTGATTTCCAATGTCAAACTTTCCACATCCTTCAAAAGTTTGTCATTGTCAGCTTCAAATTTATCACACTTTGAGCAAACTGATTCAGAATTTGAAGATCCAATCTTCACAGATTCTTCATTCTTTGAAACTTGCTCTGTCTCTTTCCAGAATGTTCCTGCACAAAAAATTTTAACGAAATCAAGAGGATTCGCATTCTTATCAATAAAACAACCCCTCTTGTTATCACATTTCATAACATTTTTTGCAGCAAGACATACACAAACTTTTTTATCCATCTCAACAATTACATCCAAATTCATTCTCTCAAAATTTCCTTTTATTTTATCTATCAATTCTCTTTTTTTCTTGTAATCTTCATACTCATGAGTTTTAAGTTTGTTGATGAAACTTTTTAGATGTAATTTTGAAAAATCAGAATCCTGTTTTATATTTTTCAGTATATCATCCCATTCAATAGATAAAGCATCTGCAAACTTTGTTATCTTTTCAGCATCTGTCAAATATATCTCATAATTTTTTAAATGATCAAGTAAAACTTCATATCGGTTTGCCAGATCATCCAATTTTTCATTTTTCAAACATACAAAGAATTTAAACCTTTTCATCCAACCATCCTTTTTCACATTTCTATAACTATCGTCCAAATACCCTTGATACCAATCATTTAACCTTTCAAGATAATCATTTTCTTTTTCATCAAACATCATTGCCATTTTTCAAACAGTCCCGACAAATTTCACACAAAACACACTTTCAAGCGAAATTATGTCTTCAAGCGAAATGACCTACACATACACTTCAAGCGAAATCAAAACTTTAAACTGAATATCAATACAAGCGAAACTATAGTTTGAAGCGAAATCAAGTTTTCACTTTCAAGTGAAATCTGGTGAAAGACCTCCTCAAGCGAAATCAATGTTTTTCAAGTGAAACCTGCTATTTCGCTTGAAATTGCAACAACTTTTCAAGCGAAATCTGATGAATAGTTCAAGCGAAATTAGGTTTTAGTCCATTTTTATCAGATTTAGTCTGAATTTTAAGCTGATATTCTCAAGGGTTTGTTAAAACACTGTTTTGCTTGTGTTGTGAAGAACTCAGGCCATTTTAACCGTGAAAAGTTGTCTAATTCAGAAAAGAATGTGTAGAAATTAGAATTTTCCAGCGAAAACGAGCTAAACGGTAAGAACTCTTCCTCCTGAGCTCTGATACCACATGTAGGATCGTGAAACGACCTAACGAGTCGATCAGAAGAGTGCTCAGACAGAATCAGAGGCGGAATTCATTGATTCTGTCTTTGTTTAGCTTGTATAACACTAGAAACACTATTAACTGTCTCTTGTATTGCTCAAAACTCGTTTACAAACTCGGAGACACCTCGACAGCACCTCGGCGTCGGAAACCAAAAACTGTCTGACTGATATCGCTTGAGGACTATATATAGAGCTAGGGTTTCGCTTGAGAGTGACACTTGTCATTTCAAGCGAAATGCCTTCTGTTGATTTCACTTGAAATGATGTTTGTCACTTTCAAGCGAAATTGCATGTTCAAGCGAAATCCCAACTTAAACACCCTAAAATCTGATATTTTCTCGTATTACAAGCCCTGATCTATCAGATCTAATCGAAGACTCGAACGAAGATGAAGTTGACAGACAACTGCACCAACAAAGAACAAAGATGACAGAATGACATATGGGTTTCATCAGTGCCTCTTTTTTGAATTTTGTCCATCTTATGCAGCAAAATCTTACTATACTCACGTAACAAATCATTCACGAAACTTTCATGCAGAACAGTACTGAGTATTAAAGAAAAGATGTTTGCCATCGTTGTATTTTTTGGCGTTTTAAATTGAGTTGTATTTTTTTATAGGAACCACTGTGTTTTTTGTGTGTTTTTTTGGTGTGATAAACGGAAGGTGGTGAGACGTTTCTATTTATAGGATTTTTTTTGGCGCGTAGTTTAGGAGGGATATTATTTTTTATAACAAAAAATGTAATTAACATTTATCCGGATGTAAGGTTTGGCGTTATATATTATGGCGTTTCACATTTTGTGGCGTTTTTGTAGACTGAGAGCTTAAATAAAAACATAGAAAAAAAGTATGCAGTGATAAATTGGCGTCTTGTATTTATTTGGCGTTTTATATTTCAACGGCGTTTTATGTGAAAAATGGTGTTTTACCTTTTTTACCCTTAATGAAGCGCGTCCACGTAATAAAATTGATGTTATTTACGAAAACGCCACCGCGCCAATCTAGTCCATAGATTGTTTTGATTGGACGATCCATAAGCATTCTCACCGTTCTCACACTTTCTACCGTTTTCTCTAAATCTTGACCCTATATATATTATGCATCAAGTACAAACTACAACTGAAATTCTAAATGTTAGTAATTTTTATGCATCGATACATATATAAATGTGATACATATTAGTAGTATGGATTTTGTGTGTGTGTGTATATATATATACATATTATCAAATTATAATAAAAGTACGTATATATGTATATATGCATATATATAGAAGTAGGTTGTGGTTTATCAGTACTGCATTTCTCTCTCATCGTATTTCCAGATGAGATTCTCCCCTATGCGGCGTATCCTATTTCCTTCCTCAATCAGATCTTCACTGTAGTGGCGAAGTTCTGCTACGTTTTCCTGACTCATGGGTGGCATTATGGCTGGTGCGGTTTCGTTGTAAGCCGGTATGGGTTCTCCGTATGGCATATAAGGATATGGGTCGTTCATTAGGTCTTGAAATGCCCAGTCATTAGTCCACCATTGTTCTAATGGGCTTGGCGTTGGTAACCTGGGTATTTCATTAGGGTTGAAAGCTGGTATTGGAAGTAGGTTTTCTTGATTTGGTTATGGGTACATTGGTAATGGTACTATGGGTTGTTTTGGGTATAAAGGTAATAGCTGAGGTTCTGGTTCTACTACACGGTTAAGGTCAAGTATATTGTCTGCAGTTCGGAATATATCAAGATTGGCTAATCACCTATCTAGTTCTTCCCACAGAGGTCTAGTTACTGGAATCTGAACATTTCCTTCAGCTATGGTTATTGTTGCTTGTTGGTTTCTCCTTTTTCTCCTCGTTTCCCTTTTTCTCCTTATTGAACCATCCCTTTTTCTTAGGTGTAAAGGCTTCCTCATATTTGGCTCTAAAAACAAAAGGTTCTTCGGAATCAGCTACGTATCCAGATGCTGTCTCGGATGGTCCTTCATCCGTTGGAGAGTGGGACTGGTGACGATAGGCGTCAGATTTATTTTGATCACTCATACTGTGAACTCCAGAAATCGTCAAAATAATATAAAAAACATAATATAATTATTAAGATTTACTTACACAGAATAACAAATAAATTATATAAATTTCCTAACATAATTATTTAAAATTTAGGTATTAAAAGAACACCTAAATGGCTTAAACCAGTGACTCTGATACCACCTTCTGTCGCAGCCCCCGACCCTACCCTAGGAGCGGGTGCCGCGAGCCTGACGGGTGGTATCGGTGTTTATTAAATTTGCAGTGGCATTAATTCATCAGGATCGTAGTTAGGAAATAATTTCAGAACTTGTAAAACACTAAACTTTTTATATTAAACAAATGGGCTAAAAACCCATATTTCATTTGTAATGTATTTATAGGGATAAACTCTATTTGTAGAAAACATAAACTTCTTCTTTTATTTAGGTAACTTATAGCCACTTTATTTGAGCCTTCGGTGCTCCATAGTTGGCTTCTAATAGCTTCACATCAAGTTACCTAAAATGCGTTTTAAAAATATTTTATCAGCAAGAAATACTGGCGAGTTCATTCCATTTTATATAAAAAAATAAATTGTTATAACTTCACAGTATTAAGAGCGATTATAATGTTTATATCTACCCAAAAACTCATTCAGTATTTGTCATGTTGGCAGTTATAATGACTGTGGTCATATTACTATTAGCTAACTCTTTGTCTAATAGCAACGCTTGAATAGTAGTGTATACAAAACCCCACACACCGGCAGTAATTGTAGAATACAAAGACTTAATCACTGTAAGTATAACTGAAAAACATTTAAGGTTTTGTAAAACAATTTGATAAAAAGAGATAATGACTCACTTTGTACACTTAGGTTTTACTATAAGTTTCCTGGTAATATTTTCTGATGATTTTCTTGAGTTCTTATCAAAAATATACAATGCACGCGTGTTAGTATAATAACCCAATTCAACTTTATCAATACATCACGAGATCAGAACCCCAACGTAGTTTACAAAGCATAGCCTTTATCAGGCAGTGCTTTGGCATCTGTTGTTGGGTTCAAGATCGATCGGACAGGGTACCGAATTAGTGATCAAGGGTTAAAACACTTACAACGGGGCAGAGCTTCGTGAAATTATGGTATTATTTTCGTTCATAAAGTTTGAGAGAGAAAGAGATTTTGAACGAATTGAAACTGCAGCTGAAAGGCTCTATTTATAGCTTAAATCTGGTCCTCTCGCGCCCTACGACAGCCTCAGGCTAATCTTCTTGCGGCCCGCGAGACCCCTAGCTAGGGCTTTGGTGTGACTAGTCAGCAATGTAGGTGTGACACGTGGACGACACGTGTCCCAAGACGTGACCGGAACGTTACAAGCCTCTCTCGCCCCGTGAAAGGTTTGTTCTTCATTTGTCGCGGCCCACGACAGACAAAAGATTATTATTTTATTCATTTTTCAAACTAAATAACGTTACGTGAGTTGGGTTCTTCAATTACGGGGTGTTTCAGGACATTTTTGAGGGTTGTTATAAATCAAAAATTAAAGTTGGTGATAGATCCCACAAAACTACACCATCACTTTATGGTGATTTAGTTCTTGTATTCTTACTCTTGTAGTTTTCCAATCTCATTAAGTTAGGCACATAGCCTACTTTTAATACAAGAGACATGGGGTGGAAAAGAGTCTCACTTAATTAGAGATTTTATTAGAGACATAAACTCTAATAAGAACTAATAAATTGACATAAAATTCTACTTAAGAGTTTATCTTCCATTTGAAGAGTCTAATAAATAATTATAATTTCATTAAATTCATATAAATAACAACACTATCACTTTATGGTGATTTAATTTTTGAAGCCAACAAACATCAACTTCAATGTATGATCTTTTATTTCTAAACCATACAAAGCATAATATAAGGCTTTATATTCATTAAAATCAATGCTACAACAAATTACTTATATAAAATGTTTACATAAAACATTTCAAAGCATTTCTATTTTAACCATTTTTAACAATCATGTTAAAATGAAAGAAATTCTAACGCGCACGTTAGAAATATTAACATTTCCACAAAATGTTAACTCGACTTCCTATAAACACATATATGGTTCAAATAAATAAGTCATTTCCAATACACACGTTAGAAAGTAAACAATTAAAAAATTGCTTCCAAATTAACGCTTTCCATGAACGTTTCTAACACACATAGACAAATGATTTCAAAAATCATTATAAGACTTATTTGTTCATATCAATCCATGGGTGGATGAAAAGTTTACTTTAAATAGTGACTTAATTAGAGACATAAAACTCTAATCAAGTAACATAAAACTCTTATTTAAAGACATAAAAACTCTACTTAAGAGAATTTAGCGTTTACAAAAAAACGTATGGTTTACACGAATAATTTCGGTCTAACACACATGTTAGAGAATTTAACCTTTACAACAAAAAAAAAACGCATGGTTTACACTAATAAACCCGATCTAACACAAAAGTTAGAAAAAATTAACGATTAAATCGTTTCAAAACCAAACGTTTGAACCAAAACTATTCTTTTTGTACCACCATATAGGATTTAAGATTGTATCTTAATCTCAATAAATCCAAACACAACAAGTTGTACTACATACATATTTCCCAAAAAAATATTTATAAGATCTTAATCTCTAAAAATATTTTGTTTGTTATAAATCCTTTCGTGAAAACCAAAATCCTTATAAATAAGGTTTTAAGATTGTAGCAACAATCTTACTAAATTTGTTTTAAGTTTGTAAGAATTAGGTTCAGTTTTTATAAAATATAATTACAAATATATAATAACGAGACTCTCGTTCTTCGTAGGAAATATCATAGTACAATACTGGTTGCAATAACTAAATAAAAAGAATATAAAATATAACTTTATATACCAATCTTGATTCAAGCCGCATCTCTGGTTGGTCATTCACACGCATTTGATAGCATCTTACACTCGAGTATTCATCATCTTAAGTCTTGAAAAATAGTCATTGATTGCAATAAGAGCACACTAAAATGTTGATGATTTTGGTTGAGGCACGTGTTCAACACGCTTCCCTTAAACCAGATTTCGCGTCTCTACTAAAGACGACGCCACTATTTCCCAGAGTATAACAGCCGAAGCAGTATGTACTGCCGAAGATGGCTCACGCGCCCGAGGTTACACCGGGTAATTGTAGTTTTTGAACTGATGGAACAAATAAGGATGTGATGGTGGTGGAAAACAAGTAGAGACTACTCCTCTCTCTAGTTGGTCTTCAAGTGTTCATCCTCCTAGTATTCTAATCTATCAAGTAATATCATATTATTATATAACACTACGTGAAAAAGGGGCTACGGCCACACTTTTGGCAAAACCGCCCTGCCACACATTTGTAAAAATGTGTGGCTAAAGGTTATTCATAACATTTAAAAAAACCTTTAGCCACACATTTTATTTTTAATGTGACCATTTATACCCGTTCAGAACCTTTAGCCACACTTTTAGAAAATAATGTGACATTTATTAGCCACAAATAGAAATGTGTGGCCAGATGTGATCTATGGCCACATATTTTTGTTTCATGTGACGAAAAAACATGTATTTGACACCTTTAGCCACACTTTAAGAAAAAAAATTGTGACATATATTTGCTACACTAGCAAAGTGTGGCTAAATGTTATCTACGATCACATTATATATTTTCCTATGGCCAATAATATGTGTATTCAAAACCTTTAGCCACAATTTAAGAAAAAAACTATAACATTTATTAGTCACACTAAAAAAGTGTGGCCAAATTCTACGGTTACTGTATTTGTTTCGCGTGACTAAACACAAAACTATTCCAAACATTTAGCCACACGTTAAGATAAAACATCCACACACTAGTAGAAAACAGAAGAGTTTGGGCGGTTCAATATTTTGTTTTGGGCGGTTCATAACCTAAAACCGCCTAAAACATTGGTTTATTTATTTTCTTGCCAATTAATAGCCCAAAAAAATAAATAATCGCTTAAAAAGATCTCATTCTGGGCGGTGTACAGTGAACGCCCAAACAACTATTTTATTTTGGGCCAAATTTGGTGAAAGCCTAGAAAAATAAGATTTTTCATATAAGCGGCAAATGATACCGCCAAACATTTCACTAAAAAATAATTACCTCAAATGGATCCTCCAAAAAAAAAAACTTAGAGACTTGAAACCCTAACCTCTCTTCCCCAAATCGCAGCACACAGAAGAAACTAAACTGGTAACAACCCTACTTTTTTTTTCCTTATATCTTTCCTTTCTAGTGTAATCTTTTGAATGAAATTCATTATTGTTCTAGAATTTTAGTTTGTTGATCCGTGTTGGAGCTTATTTTGAAGAGATTTGTGAAGTTTGAGTAGTTTTGTAGGTTATGTTATCTATCTCTATTTGTATTCTATCTATACATTTGTGTTCCTTTTTAGCGGTTTATGAATCCTAAATCGATAATGTGTTGGATTAATGGATTTTGCTAGATATATAATTCCATGTGTGGTTCTTTATGTCAGATTTTGATATATTTTTTAGGGGTTTATGAGTATCTCATGTGGTCTCTTATATTTGTTGGTTGATTTTGATATAATATATGTATGTGTGTATCAGTGCATTGTTATTCCTTCTTCAATTCAATAAAGTTTTCTTTTAATCTTCGTTTATGGCTTATTATTATATTATGCCCTTTTTATACTAGTAATTTGATAGGTGATCTTTCATTCTTATTTCTTATAGATAGCTTTACATTTTAAAGCCGCTAAATTTAAGTTTATTATAGTTCTATTGCTTAAATAAGTCTCTTGAAACCCCAGATGGATATGTTTTTGAAATTTTGATGACAAAAGTCATGTTTGTTTTTTAATTATTCAACATCTTGTTTTTAATTTTTTGCATATTAGAGAGTTAGATCTTGATTAAGCATATAGTTGGTTTTTTTGCATATTTTCTGTTGGACATAACTATAAGTGTTATAGTTAATATGCTTATGGATAGCAATTGCGACCCGGAATTGCTAGCCGTCGTCCGTCGGTACAATCAAGTTAAAGATGTCCATACGGTTTGGCATCGGTATGGGTCCGTCCGACCAAACCAAAAGGCGATCCATGACCCGCTTAATGCTTATGATTCTGCAAACCCACAATCTATTTGGCGCCAAAAGACAACAAGCATATTGTGTTTTATGGATGGACACTTGATTAATCATGTCAGGTTAATGTAGTAAGAAAATACTATGTATCCACTTGCTACTCTTATACATTCCCTAACATATGCTATACAAAAATCATATAAGTACACTAATTTTGGTTCCTACGTAGATAAACAAGTCACTGTACTGTAGCTTTTTGCAACACAAAGTTATCAAATGTATGCTTAACTGTGCAACAATCCAGTAGTTTACATTTTTTCCACACAATAATATATAGGCACCATAAACAAAATGCATGCTCTAAGTTTTGTTGCCTCACTTTGACGCTGATATAATTTTCAAAACTGCAATTATTCTAGGAATAACTTCAGTTATTTCACTCGGTTTTCGGTGCAAAGTTCAGGTAAGTACCCACACATTATGTGTTCTTTACCTCCTTTTGCTTTTAATTTGATTCTGAATTCCTACCCTAGTGCCCACATGAACTATGCAATTTGAATCTGAATTCCTACGAATATCTCACATACTTTGAACTATGCTAATGTTTTCATCTAGATACTTAATGATTAGACTATTATTAAAAAGTTACATAGACAAATTGGCTGCTCAATTGTTGTTAGTTTGATCTAAATTTGAACTGTAATGTGATTTTATATCTGCGTATATTCTTTTTGTTATCTTACACCATTATATTCTTCATAGTTATCTATTTACATATTTTGATGACAAAATATTTGGAGGAAAATCAGACTAAAGAGATCCACGTAGAAAAAGAGACGCACGAGGAGATGCTTTTGACGCAGAGGTAACTGTTTCCTAAGACCCTCTTCTCTAAATTATTTGAATAGAGGTGGCGAATTGCGTTGTTGTGGGTCAAAGGAGTCTAGCCAACCTATTATCATTTATTTTCTTTTATTGCATTGGTTTTATAAATAAGTGATGTTTTAAATATTGTATTACAGTATACAAAGGCCCGTTATGTTCGTCAAGATATTAAGATAAGTAATATATTGGCATGGCACTGAAAGCAAAGGTATGTGTAAAAGAGTTTCAACATCAGATAAACATATACTTGCTCTATAGTCTATATATTATATTTTATTTTTTAATTGGATTTCATGATTTGGAAGATAAGATTTTCACGGTGATTATGCACAGGAAAGAGATTACATAACTGCAGGACATGGGATTGCACTTAAAAACAACCGCAAAAGGAAGCTGAGCAAAAGGCTAAAACAAAACAAGTGAGAACGAGTAGCTCAACTCAATACTGAACTCAGGTTAAAATTAGTACTAAAGAGTTCATATAATGATATATTTACTTTTTAACTCTCAAAAGCAAAATCCTAGCTCATTTTTTTACACTTGAACAACTTATAACTTGGGTTAAACAGGTATGTATGCATAGTGTCAATTTTTCACCAGAATCACCACAACGCGCTTAGACTATTTATCATTGCACATCGCACTTTAAACTCGCCGCGTAGCGCTGGCAACGACCCTAGTGGTAAGTTGAAGAGTTAGCTAACAAGAACCATGATGTCCAATTAGTTAATGTGTGGAAAGCAATTTCTTAGGTGACCAATCCTCTATGAAAGGGTGCAACGTGCGGGCTGAATCCGCTAGTTTAATGATAGTAGCTAGATACGGTTAGGTTAGTTTTGTATTGTGTTTGAACAAGTTTTGTAAACTATGCAAGTTATAATGTAATTAAACAGGTTTTATATATGAATTTGTTTGGGTTTTTTTTTTGGCTGGATTGATATTGTTTTGATGAAATTATTATAATTTATTTTTAAATTCCTTTTTAATTCTTTCAGAGCGATTGATTGTAGCCTTGAATCATTTGAATTTTTTTGGGCGGTTTGACTGTAGCCCAAAATCTATACTATTATAAAAAGGAGACGTGATGTACGGAAACGTAATTTTACATCATGTACAAGTCTTGAAGCAGCATGTACAACAAAGTCAAAGCCATTGGAATTGTAAACTGTACAAAATTTTAAGACGATCTGAGTGTAAAATCGACAAACCTCCTCCTCCTACGTTAATTGTCTAAAGCTTTTCAATTACCCTACTCAATGAGAATGAAAGCGAAGAGACATAAGGAGTAAAAACGATAAGGGAGATGAGGATTGAGATCAGGAATGACGAAGATTGAAGCTGCTACGTCTGGTAAACACAATTAGGGTTTCAATCGTGATTCTTCAGTTGTGTTTTCTTTGATTCCATGGCTCTGTTTTCCAGGGACATAACTGTTTGATGGCTTTGTCATCCACAATTGCCGGAATCCTCCATTTTAGGTGCCTCTTCTTCTCTTCTTTGTCCCCCGTTTTCCAGGGACATTATTTAATTATTTTGATCTTGATTTTGGTGTTATTATAAATTGAGTTAGGGTTTTACACTCTTTTAACAGCCGTAATTCGGTTATGAATGGTGGTGGGTTAGGTGGGATGGGGATGTGATGTGATGTCGTGGTCACAATCAAATTTAATCCAATTACTACTAAATAGATAGCGGTAAGTGGGTATCGAACACAGGGAGTTTGTGGAATGTGTGTTATTTGAAGATTTAACTAAGTTACCTAAAATTAAACTAATTGCAAGAAAAGTAAAATTCACGAGTTGGTTTGATTGGATTGGTTTTAAAAACTAAGAATACCAATTAATTTGCGAAATGAAAGTTGAGTTTGTAAACAATTTGGAGACGAATGACCATCCTAAGTTTCCGGTTTGTTTCAACAATGGTGCTATCATCCACTAGAAAGAACTACATAGACATAGTTCGTGTGTAATTACTTATTGTGATAAAAGGGAACGAAGTACTCAGATTCCTAGAACGTGAGGTTGTTACCTGATGTGCTCGAAACGGGTTAACTAAATTAACTAAATTTACCCTAAATCTAGACTCTCTAAGTTTTAAATTTATAAACTAAGACTCGACTCTATAAAGACTAAGACTGACACGACTTAACCATTTGTTTATTGATGGGGGGGGGGGGGGTTTCTAAAAATCCTAAGAATGCAAATAACGAAACTAGATTAGCTAAAAGACTAACACGAACTCACACGAAGACTTTGACCAGTGGGGGATGAAGACTACCTAGGCTAGACGCAAGCTAAACTTAGAATGGATCTCTATTCGATAATTTTGTGGTGTGGAACCGGGATCTTAAAATGCTAAACCTATTAAGACACCACTAAGCCCCTCAAACACTCTCAAGGCGATTCTTGTGGCACTACCTAGGCTGTTACGTTTACCGGTTTGCTAGATTTCTTTTCCGTCCTCTAGTTTCTTGAAAGTGCCTATATAAGATGCTCTACTTTGCCGCGCGAACGTCTAAAGCGACAATGGGTTCTAATCTTAGCTTAATAGACTATGGAATGTTAAGGACTTATAACCAAACCTAGACCTATTAATACCCTCGAGCCTTTCCGCGACGAGTTTAGCAGCACACTTGATTTTATTAGATTACTGAAAATTACTTCTAAGGTTACTTACGCGATTTCACCCTAAAGGATTAATGACCTATTACGTGATATAGACAGTCACCTAAATCAAGAACCCTAGCCCGACTCTATTCCGTGATAAAGACCGTCACCAAGAATCGAACGAAGCAACAATCAATAATAGAATAATCACAAGCACACATACGCACCAAGTTAAATTCCCATAGCTTTTACAGTACAAGAAAGATCCACAACCATGACAAAAATCGAAGAAATACCAAACTTTATTAAGCTATTGTCATAACCTAGGTAGTACGAGAAGTTTAGCCAATAATCATATCAATAATCATAGAAACAATCATGGTCAAAACAGAATTCATCATCAAATAACAAGAAACAAACGAAAACGAAAGATTACGAAAGTATAAAACCCGAATTCTTCGATCACGTATGCTCCCGCGCTCCAACAATGATTCCACGCCTTCCCGAACCTTCAAACCTCTGAAATCAGCCTCCAATGATCGTCCAACAACCCTAAATTCGTAATATGTTCGTCTGTTGTTGTTGTGCGGCCCTCCTCCTCAGCCGTGTATATGCCTCTATGTATATATCTTCGATGTTGCCTCCTTCACGTCCAAGTACATATGGGCTTCGGCCCAACAATGTAGCCACCTTAATAATTCTCCTCCCTCTAATTTGCTTCCCAAGATTTGATATATAACCGTCCAACTGATGTAATCACTTGCGTCCCATGATACCTCAAAACACAATTAGCCTGTTTTAATTTTCATTAGTGGGCCGGCCCTCTTGACTTTTGTAATTGGCAAACTTTTATAATATAGATATAGTGGGCCTGGTCCAATCATAGAAAATAGCGCCAATTTTACTCCGGTCACTGGCATTCTACTCTGGCCAACTAGCAGGTCATTTCCATATTACTCGTTTTCGCTCCATTTGCACAGAACCTGTCCCACCACAATATAATATAATAAAGCACTAAAACTAAATAAAAATAAATAAAACTTATACAATAATTATACATTTTACACAGGACAATTATGTGTATTTTACCCCACATCAAATATCCCCACACTTAACCTTTTTTCGTCCTCGAAAAAGAATTATGCAAAACAGAATCATAGTCGGAATAGTCGTTCGGGACAAAAGCTTAATTTATTTTTATTAAAACCGAAACTCGTGTTAGCCGCGATTGCAAGTATATCGATCCTCTTAAACACAACCCGGTTCCAAGCCCTTATCATGCGATTTTAGTTCAAGTTCGGTCAATCTACCTAGGGTCTCACGCTAAGAATTGCAAGTCCACCTAATCCCCCCTCAAGCTTATAGGACAAAAGGAACAACCACTGGGTTATTTCCTAACCGTTTTATACCAAGATCAAGAGAGTTTAAAATCAAATCTATTTTTTTTTTCTTTTTCTATTTTTTTTTTCTCGTGAGTCTAGACGATGCTTTCCCTAACCAAGAGGTATTCCGGCTGTAGAGTCACGATCCCCAACCACAGATTACTTAGGTTTCGGTACTTTTAATCGGCAATTCGATTTCACACATCCCAGAGGCATTCCGGCTGTAGAGTCGCTATCCCCAACTCGGATTACATAGACCTGTGTTACTTTCATTTAGTTTCTAGCTCACTTTTTATTTTATTTTTTTTCAATGAGATAATGACTAAAAACTCTAACGATCTTAGCTTATAACGGTGCCCCTTATACTATTATTGGCGGTTTCAATTTCCCCACTTTCCCTAGATGAGAACCCACTAGTAGACCGACAATTAGGTATATTTAAGATCAAAGGAACCTAGAACCGAACCGAGCCTACCCGCGCATCCCAAACTAGACACAAGCACGATTATTTTATCTCATATTATCATTATTTGAACCCGAACAAAAATCCGACTTTTCTATCATTTTCCGTTTTTATTTTGCAAACTTCTTATTTCAAAAGACATTTTCTAATTTTTTAATTTTTTTGGATTTTTCAATTTTTAATTTTTTCGACTTTTATGACTCAAGACACTAACTAATGACACTAAACTATAATTCCCATCCCCACACTTAAACTCTACATTGCCCTCAATGTAGGATGGAAACCGACTCAAAAACTAAAAATAAAATAAGAAATAAAGACCAAGGGCAAATCAGAAAGGACTTAGCTGGTTTTTAACAACGCGTATGCTTCAAAGCTCTCGTCCAATCCAGCTCGATTGTATAGCATTTCGTTCGCGATCGGCTTTGACACTAACTAGTACACTCGGAAAATGCCTGATATCTGATAAGCAGCTCCAAAATCACCCGAATGGAGATTGAGTACGGGTGGTACATATTCAAACCTGCATAAACAAAAACAAGCAAAAACCAAAGCAGTACCAACTAAAAAAAACGACTCAAAAACTACTAACTAAGACTCAATATACAAAACTACGACTCTATACAAACTCTACAAAACCTCCCCACACTTGAACTTAATCAGGAGGTTTCTCTTTGACTTGGACCCATCTAACCCATTTAATTCCACCCGGTCCTCAAAAATATTTAAAAAAATTGTGGTGGAATTATAAAATGATTTTAAAATTTTTAATGGGTTAGAACACCTGAACTTACCTGGCAGGAGCCACCGAATCACGATCCCAGGTGTTCTTCTCATTGCCTTCTCCCGTGATTTTGAACTTTTACTCGCATTCGCTATTAGTACCACGGGCCAGCTGTGGTGTTCTTCCTCTTCCACCACCACTTCTTCTTGTTTGATGTCCGTCATTGGGTTTCTTGCAAGTAAAGCTTCTAAATATGCAAGGTCCCCCTCCGGATCAAATGTACATCCTTCTTCATCTACCGACAAACCCTCTAACTCATCCGCAAATTCTCTCTCCCAAAACAGCTCATCTTCACTTCCCTCATCCTCTTCATCTGAAAAATCCCATATTGGTTTAGTGGGATAAGACTCAGCATCAGAAGAATCCAAGTCAATAGGATTACCTGCCATTAAGAGAGTAGAAAGAGCAGAACAAGGTAGAGAGAAAAAAAAAACTAACTAAAAAAAATTACACAACTATACAAGTAGCACGGATTTTTCAGTTAAGTCTAATCAAAGCTAATAAACGCAATCGCCAAGAGTCCCCGGCAACGGCGCCAAAAACTTGATGTGCTCGAAACGGGTTAACTAAATTAACTAAATTTACCCTAAATCTAGACTCTCTAAGTTTTAAATTTATAAACTAAGACTCGACCTAAAACCCTAAATCACACAACCGGCAAGTGTACCGATCGATGAAGTATAGCCTAAGGAAGTCCGAGTATCGAACCCAAGAGACTCTACTGATTACGCTAAGACTCTATAAAGACTAAGACTGACACGACTTAACCATTTGTTTATTGATGGGGGGGGGTTTCTAAAAATCCTAAGAATGCAAATAACGAAACTAGATTAGCTAAAAGACTAACACGAACTCACACGAAGACTTTGACCAGTGGGGGATGAAGACTACCTAGGCTAGACGCAAGCTAAACTTAGAATGGATCTCTATTCGATAATTTTGTGGTGTGGAACCGGGATCTTAAAATGCTAAACCTATTAAGACACCACTAAGCCCCTCAAACACTCTCAAGGCGATTCTTGTGGCACTACCTAGGCTGTTACGTTTACCGGTTTGCTAGATTTCTTTTCCGTCCTCTAGTTTCTTGAAAGTGCCTATATAAGACGCTCTACTTTGTCGCGCGAACGTCTAAAGCGACAATGGGTTCTAATCTTAGCTTAATAGACTATGGAATGTTAAGGACTTATAACCAAACCTAGACCTATTAATACCCTCGAGCCTTTCCGCGACGAGTTTAGCAGCACACTTGATTTTATTAGATTACTGAAAATTACTTCTAAGGTTACTTACGCGATTTCACCCTAAAGGATTAATGACCTATTACGTGATATAGACAATCACCTAAATCAAGAACCCTAGCCCGACTCTATTCCGTGATAAAGACCGTCACCAAGAATCGAACGAAGCAACAATCAATAATAGAATAATCACAAGCACATATACGCACCAAGTTAAATTCCCATAGCTTTTACAGTACAAGAAAGATCCACAACCACGACAAAAATCGAATAAATACCAAACTTTATTAAACTATTGTCATAACCTAGGTAGTACGAGAAGTTTAGCCAATAATCATATCAATAATCATAGAAACAATCATGGTCAAAACAGAATTCATCATCAAATAACAAGAAACAAACGAAAACGAAAGATTACGAAAGTATAAAACCCGAATTCTTCGATCACGTATGCTCCCGCGCTCCAACAATGATTCCACGCCTTCCCGAACCTTCAAACCTCTGAAATCAGCCTCCAATGATCGTCCAACAACCCTAAATTCGTAATATGTTCGTCTGTTGTTGTTGTGCGGCCCTCCTCCTCAGCCGTGTATATGCCTCTATGTATATATCTTCGATGTTGCCTCCTTCACGTCCAAGTACATATGGGCTTCGGCCCAACAATGTAGCCACCTTAATAATTCTCCTCCCTCTAATTTGCTTCCCAAGATTTGATATATAACCGTCCAACTGATGTAATCACTTGCGTCCCATGATACCTCAAAACACAATTAGCCTGTTTTAATTTTCATTAGTGGGCCGGCCCTCTTGACTTTTGTAATTGGCAAACTTTTATAATATAGATATAGTGGGACTGGTCCAATCATAGAAAATAGCGCCAATTTTACTCCTGTCACTGGCATTCTACTCTGGCCAACTAGCAGGTCATTTTCATATTACTCGTTTTCGCTCCATTTGCACATAACCTGTCCCACCACAATATAATATAATAAAGCACTAAAACTAAATAAAAATAAATAAAACTTATACAATAATTATACATTTTACACAGGACAATTACGTGTATTTTACCCCACATCATTACCCGATGACCAATCAACCCTTACCCAATCCTAATTCTACCCATGATATCTCGATTGCCAACGGCACCAAGAACGTATGGTTTCAAACTAGAATATCATAAGAATCAACAATTTACAACTAAGCAATCACACACCATGATAAACAAGACATAGATAGAGTTTACCATTATAGAAATATGGAATCAAAACACAATTGTTTCATACAAACCTTCAACCTAGGACGACCATAAAAAACCTAGCCACTCATGGCTTGGACAAATATCATGATAATAGTTTCAATGTTCAACCGAATCAAAAACATAAAAACTCCAAGATTAGACAAGTGTTTTCTAATTGATGTGTAACCCTCGTTCCCCCACAAGTCGTTGGTAACCGACTCCAAATGAAAAGGCATCTTCAAACTCCATCAAAAGGCCATTCAATGCGATAAGTTACATCTGCCCTCCACTATTGCCGTCGATGATGATCATATATTAATGTTTCTTAAAGTTGTGTTTAATGTGTTGTGATATGTTCCAAGGTCCACGTCTCATGTGACACTTTAAAAATAAGTCATGATTATTTTGTATCTTGACTTTTTGGGCCTCCCTTAGCTGCCATCCAAAGATGATGATCATCTCTATTAATAATGATTGATTTTCTTTTTAATGTTCCAAGAAGAGTCTGCCATCAAAAGTCATGATCCCCTTCTCACGTGATGTTTGCTTCCCTTTTGTGTGGCGGCCCAGATGTCTCCAATCCACGTGATGATTCAGCCTCTCTCTAATGTTTGACAAAAAGTCCAAGAGGCCCTAGATGTCGCCACTTTCAATGTCTGCACATGAGCCCAAGAATAAGTAAACCGCAGCAACATGCATATGTCGGCCCATCTCTCTTCTCTCTCTCTATTCGACCCAAAAGAGAAGTCCACATGCTTCTCTAATTGTAAAATCCACAAGCCCCATGTGCGGCCCACAAGTACAACCGAATATGTAGGCCCAATTGATGATAATGTTTTGATTTTATAAACAAACAAAGTCTACTCTTGTCTGACGTGATGATGTTGATTATTGTTGTTTTTCACAAAGCCCAAGATGGCTAGCCCACATGTGACTTGATTGTAGCTCCCAAAACCAAAAAAATAATGATGATGTTAGATGATGGTCTCAATTAGTATACCACATGTGCCGCCACTTCACTGTATGCATATATATATATAGTTGCTGATGATCAATCGTGGGGTCCTCCAAAGTTGCGTATGATATTAATGTGATGTTAATGATGATGGTGTCAGCTCCTTTTTCTCTGCGTAGATGTTGATGAGATGTAATGTTGCTGATGATTTGGTGATAATAAAATTCCTTCCCCCCAAGTAAAAAATGTTGCATGTGTGTCGCCTCTTTCAACCTTTCAACCGTAGCCTACGGTTTCAATTTAACCGAATTAAGCGATTTACCTGTAAAACACACGAACACTCGTAGTTATCACATTCACGATACATAACCGTGTAAAATATGGGATATGCACGTATTTAGCTCATTTAAGGGTTGTCCTACGGACCACCCGTCAGGATGATGGGTGGGTTGGGTGGGGCTGGGGGGTTACAGTTGTTGCGGGGTCTCCGGCGGTTTCGTCGGATGGGTTAGGGAAGAGTAATGGGGGTGACACGTCTTCGGTGTCGCCTGTTCCTTATGTTTTAATGGAGTTTTTAGGGGGAGGAAAAATGGGGCTATTGAGAAAGTTGTGGAGAGGAGGCAGAGGAAGATGATTAAGGACCGAGAGTCTGCGGGTGTAGATCACGTGCTCGGAAACAGGTTGGTATGCTTAACATTGCTAGTTTTAGATTTATTAGTTTTAGTTCCTTTGACAATGTTGACTTTTTCACGTCTATCAAGGTTGAAGATTACCTTAAAATCTTTCGAAGTTTTGCAAAGTTGGTTATCTTCTTATGCAGTTAACCCTTTACCTTTTAATTAGTTTACAAATGAATTTATCCCAAAATTTTTAAAAATGATTTAATTGCAGGGAATTACTTAGAGGACCCCTATATTATGTTTTGATGTTGATTCTATCCACTGTTGTCTTCTGGCGCGAGTCGCCAATTGGTGTGGTTTCACTTTCAATGATGTGTGGTGGTGATGGTATCTTTTGTCAACCTTGTGTAGTCGTGTGACTGATTATTGGCTTCTTTGGGTTACTTATTGTTTATATATATTTTTTATTAACATAATACACTCTACAGGTATTGCAGATATCATGGGTAGAAGATTTGGAATCCATAAAATTCCTTACAACAAACAGAAGAGTTGGGCTGGTAGCATCTCTATGTTTACAGTTGGTTTCTTAATCTCAACCGGGTATGGGCCGATCTTATTGCTCATTCTTCCTAATCACATGCAGAAAAATTATTTTTATGACACTTAATATGCCATTTCACCGACTGTTTAAACGTCGAAAATGGGCAGATGGGGCAGTTTGATAGCGGGTCAAACAGGTTGGGTTAACATGGATATTATAGTATGGGCTTGAATAGGTCGGGTCGGGTTCTCCACTCCGTGAGCACCTTTTGGTTAATTTTTTAAAAAATGGGTTACAAATAGTTAAGCAATTAATAATACTATGTATTATAATAATAGTAATCTTAGCTTAAATGTATGTTGCTCAATAGTATTTTAACACTCGTTTGGCCTATCAACAATATAATGTTATCTTAATACATGTTAAGAGGTTTTAGTAAAAGTGTAGCACCGGTTAACAAAAAGTTAGAGCTAGCAAGATGAATTGGTTGGGGTGATAGGTTGAAGGCTTGAAGCAAACCAACCAAAATGGACTCCTAAATATATTTTTGTACATCTTTTATAGAAATTTATAAATTATCAATGCTTAAATTAGTATTACAAAAAAAATCTTATTACATCATAATCTAACTCTAAAAATATGACACTTTAGGAGTTTGACATGTTCCCTTTTCTAGGTATATTTTCATTTGACCTGTATATATGTAAAAGTGTCAAAATTGCCACCTCTACAATAACTGGTGAGCCGAATATTTAACGTTTGACTTAAAGGACTATTTTACCCTCTTACCCAGAATGCTATACTACTTTTCGATCTTTGGGTATTTATTTTTTTAATTTTGTGAATTCTTTGTTATCTTACATATAGGAATGAATTCAAACGCTAGAGAGCAGGTCGCGGGAACTGGGGAAGTCAGACCGATGAAATTGCTAGGTATCTTTTTTTTTTTACTTTCTATATAATTATTGAATTTAGAGCTGGGTAAAGGGGTGGCTTGGGTAATGAGCTAAAACGGGTTTGGGTCAAAGCATCTAAATTACTTAAAGGGAATATGGCCAAGCCGCCAAAGTCACCTAAAGTAATCGACTTATTAAAAAGTTACATTATTTTTATAGTGTAGTTTTTGCCATCATATGTAGCGCATTAATTATTTTTATAATTAATATTGCAGGTTAGTCTTTTCTTCATGGAGTGATTGCTTTTTATCCATGGAGTGATTGATTTTTATCTGTTGGAGATGATTCGTGTGTCGCTTTAGCTTCACTTGACACTTTATGGGTCGAGAGAATGCATAGCAACATCTGGTGCCCACACTTACCTACTAATTTTAACATTTAACATTGCACCTTTACGTAGATGCAACTGTAAGAGGTGTCTTCTAAAACGTTAAAACTAACTTTTCTATCTGTAAGCCAAAAAATTCTGTTTGAAACTGAATTTGACATAAATATCATACAATTTTAGTTTATATTATTTAAATTGTCAACTTACAGGCTGCATAATGCTTTCCCGATCATAACGTCGTAGTTTGGCCGCGTTCACCTGAACTTACTATCAAGGTATGTATGTTATGAGGTTATATATACGCACACGCCCACACACTTTTTTGTTGCAGTTATTATTGTTGTTGTTATTATTATTATTATTATTACAATGATGGTGTTTTAATGTTGTATGGCGCTGGACATCATTCGTCTGTGGAATGGATTCTGCTAAACAAGAGATGCAACCACTATTGATAAGCCAGAGACCGGAATGGTCCAATGCTACTTGGTTGTTCCAAAACGACGGCCCTAATTCCATCATTCGATTGCATACATGGAATGGTTTGCCGAGATCATGGGCTACTTTCGAGCCACGTATTTGTATGCGGGTTGGCTTTTTTTTATTCTTATTTGTTGTTTTCCAGCGTTATATATACGGAAAAAGTGTAGGAACTAGGTTCACTTTTTATTAAAATATTAATAAAATAAATAATAACGAGACTCTCGTTATTTGTGGGAAATTCATCAAGTACAATACCGGTTACATAAACCAATTGAACGAAAATAAAATACACAATAATTGTACCAAACTTGATTCAAGCAAGAGTCTTTGGAAACTTCAACCGCACCTTCCAGATCGAAACTTCGCTGCAAGACAAGCCAAATATCGTTGACAGATTTGGTTGAGGCACGTGTTCAACACGCTTCCCTTAAAACAAATTCCGCGCCTCCTCTCAGACGGTCTGTCTCCCAGGGTACAACAACCGGAACAGTATGTGTACTGCCGGAGATGGCACTCACGCCCGAGATTACACCGGGTATAATTTGGTGTTTATAAATTTAGGAAAAAGATGAAGTATGTAAATATGAGAGTACTCCTCTCAAAGGAAAACGAGACTCAAGAGAATGTCTAATTTTGTTGGTATCTCTAATATGAACCACCAAGTTCATATATATACACTTATAGTTTTAAGCTCATTAAAACTAGTAATAAAATAGACATTAATCTTGTCATAATTATAACATTAATCTTGTAATAAACAAGATAATGAATATGACTTTAATGGACTTAAGTGGTTAGACAAAAAACGGTCATATTCATCATGACACGCAATTAACGGGTTGTAACAGCTAGCTTGACCAGGTCTGCCAATTGCTCTGTTACCGTTGCAGACATGTACGCGCGCCTGAAGTGGCTCTTCAGTCCTTGCGTCACATTGTATGGAACCCGCGCATGTGCATGGTGTGCAGACCAGTGCTCCTAGTTACTACTGTAACCTGCGCGTGCGCCATAACTGATCCGCAAATCCATGCAACACTCTACATGGACCGTACGCCACGCCATATGGACCCACGCGCCACACATATGCCATTGCGCATACCAGGACGCCACCTGGTCATGCGCCATCTATACTTGCGCGCCACACGGATGCTACTACGCATACCAGGACGCCACCAGGTCATGCGCCATCTAAACTCATGTGCCATTTGCAGTCTTCGCCATGGCATCCGCCTACGCCACCCAAGGGTGCGCCATAAGCGGACCCGCCATGTATCTGACCACGCTCTCATGGACAAAAATACAAAGGCGGTGTGCGAAGTTCAAAGCGCACTACATAGGGCCTATAGCCCATGGCACGCGCGCATATGTGCACGAGTAAGGGTGCTCCGCACCCTTTAGGGTCCCCACTGGTGTTTGTCTTCAAGGAGTGCTCCTCCTTATATACCACTTTAAGTTTTGTCATTCCACCTATGTGGGACAAGATGACAAATCTCAATCCATTTTTCTCATCTTTGTTTTTCCAAACATACAACTTCAAGCTTCGATATCTCATTCATCTTAGCTCTATTTGGACATAGTTTGAACACAAACCATAAATAATTATTTATACAACACATATATAAATATTATTGATGTCCAAAATATTTAGTGAAAAACTCATTTTCACTAAAATTTCCAACAATCCCCCACATGAATGGAGATCGATTAAAACACACAAAATTCCCCGATGAAAACTCGACAGTCGAGTATTGTAGGATAGGTAGGTTTTGCCTTTGAACCTTCCTTTGTGAAGCATACTTAGTTTACTAGGGTTTTGTAGACGTGATGTCCTTGAACAACCCCCCATTTGTGTAAACGACAATATACATTCACACAATACTTTCCCTAGCCGGGCCATCCCCTCACTATCGTGTCCTATAATGGTCATGGAGCACTTTCCTAGTTCTGCGGGAGCTCTAGGAATTATGCCCTAATTCCATTCGAAGCGACCACACTTCTCTCCAACATAGGTGATTTCCCTTTAAATCATTAAAAGCATTATGGTTTAGTATGATTTACACAAATCATAAAACCACATATTATGCTTAACCTCACAACAATGTCACTGAATATTATAGGAATGGACTAGGACGTATTTAAACACCCTTTTATAGTTTTAGGGGGATATATGAAACATATAAACTAGCTTATATACAAACATATATATTAGCTACGCCCCCACAGTGACTACCCTTCGGTTCATGATTAAGTTGGCCTATTGAACCTAGATCTTGGGATCTCCAGTCAACTAGGTTAGGTTTCCCTCATGTCCCTTTTTTCATGGCTTTAGTCCCATTCCACAACCTGATCTCTTATCAACCCACTGGTTGTTGGATCCAAAATTATCTTTGACTTCGCTAAGTCACCAACGACAATTTAAATTGAGATCAGTTGTTCTAACGTGTTTCTTGACTCGCTAGTCACTTTTGCCTTTTAGTCGATTCATAAGACTTATAACTCGTGATCTCAACCTGGATCCAGTTATGTACCTTGTCTTAGAATGACATGAAACTCAATTCATGGCCAAACACGTTTTCACCATGCCTTTGGTGTGTCATGACTGACATCTTACTAGATTTTGAATCTAACCAATTGGCATTCGAGTCCAATCAATTCGATTGACTCCATATAACCATTGTGTACTCCACTTGGTCATGAGTTTGCAATGTATGCAAGTCACCCCCCACATTTAAGTGTAATTGGATAGCATTTAAATGGGGCGATGAAAGGTTCTCCCTTTCATTTCGAGTTTGAGAAAACTTCTCAACTACCATTTCCACATTCAAATGCAAGTCACCCCCACATTTAAGTGTAATTGGATAACATCCAAATGGGGTGATGAAAGTTTCTCCCTTTCATTTCGAGTTTGAGAAAACTTCTCAACTACCATTTCCACATACCCTAAAGGGTTTGTTTCTTAAATGGTTCCTCCCCCCCCCCCCCCCCACATTGCTTGCATTTTAATGAAGTTATATTTATAGTTTTGTTTAGCAAAAAATCCGTTCTTGTGTCATCACATATTTTGAATGTTTAAAGTTAATTTAATCTCCGTCGAGCATATAAATTAACAAGTATTAGTCTAGCATGCTTTAGACCACAATACTCTAGCATGTGAACAGAAGATGCATCATTCCAATTCTTCACAGCCTTAAGAGATAACGCACTATCTCTTCCGAACATTCGTTTCTTAGTTTAGACACAATTAAGAAATTTTTATTTCACCGTTCCAAAACCAACGGTTTTAGGAAGGCCTCAAAACCATAGTTAACTCCATCCATTAGGATCATAACTCGTTTGCCTTTTTATCTCCAAGGCTTCACCATTGACTTCCTAAAGAATTAAACATAAGTCTTAATCCAAGTCACTTTGATGAAAAATCTTTGTATAAAATAACTTGAGTCTTGAGATATAGCCAATTAGATTGACTCTCAACAACAAAGCATTCACGTATGCCTATAGTGATATATACATTTACGTTGTTGTTTCATTAATACCATGTATTGGGATACTCTCCCAAATTTAGGACCAAGCCTCCACATAGTTTAAACAACATTGATGGTAGTAGAAGCATCTACAAGTCCATCACTATTGTAAATTTCCGTTAATAAATTTGCTAAATTTATTAAACTCATTTACAATAATAACATATATTCCTTTCATATGTTATATTCTTTGAAAACTTACATGTGCATTTCCATGTTGATGCTCTCAACATTAGATGACATATCTCGTTTTCGTGCATTTCATCTCAAACCATTCACCACGTTTCTTACGACACCGTTATGCATTTGATGTTTGATTTGTGACTTATTACATAAGTCATGATCACAACCCGCTCGTTGTGTTTGTGTAAATTACTTTTTACACTTTGTATCAAAATGTGTATCCTTTTGACAACTTATTAGTAGTCCAAAATAACGGATACACCAATGATATCTAAACATCAAAAGCCAAAGTGTTATTATCTTCAACACTTTTTTTTTACCGAAATAAACGCAATTACTTCGTTCGGTGTCATGTTTTGATGTACTCCCTCATCTTGGAACTCTAAAACTTGAATAATCACAAGTTGTCCAAAGTATAAAGTTGTTTACAATTAACTACTCGCAAGTAGTTAAGCAACTTATTATGTCTATAACAACATCGAGTTGTTTTTCATAAAATAGTCTCTCCAATACTATTATATGGTTCAAGACGTTATACTTCTCGTGGAAGTATCGAATCACTTATACTTCGCAAAGACATGTTTTATTCGTCCAAAACATTTCTCGTTTTTGCAAGTGTTTTAATATTAAACTATATATTTATGTTTTGATTACAAATCAAGACAATAAACCTTATAATAGTTTAATAAATAAAACAATTTCAAACTCGCTCGTTTGAAAATAAAACGAATTCACATCGTTTTAATAAATGGTTTATCATATTCAAAGCATTTCTAACCGCTGTTAAATAATAACGATTATCAATCGTTAAAAAGAGTGGTTTGTATGATAACCAATTCTAATATGCTAATTAGAATTTAAATGTTGAACAAACATTCAAAATATTCGGTTTTTATAAAGTAAACCGGTTCTAACGCGCTCGTTAGAAATAAAACGAATACAATTATTCACTTTTGGTTTAAATGAACGTTTTCTAACACGCTCGTTAGAAATGAACACAAATCTTTTCTAACACGCTCGTTAGAAAATATATAAACCGGTTACAAATCATCTTAAATAGTTTATCATAGTTAACCCGGTTCTAACCCGCTCGTTAGAAATTAACGATTGAAAATCGTTAAAATAGTTGGTTATAAGATAAACTAATTCTAATACGCCCATTAGAAAATTAAACGATTATTTATTGCCATAAGCCGTTTTTGGTTTATATAAAATTAACGTTTTCTAACCCGCTTGTTAGAAATAAACAATTGACAAAGTCGTTAAATCGTTTCTAACACGCTCGTTAGAAAATAAACAACTATCAAACTCTTTAAATCGTTTCTAACACGCTCGTTAGAAATAATCGATTACAAAATTTGTTTCGAAGTTTATAAAAAAAAATTATAAACTATTTCTAATACGCTCATTAGAAATAAACAAATAAAAATCGTTTAAACATATGTGGAAAAAATCCGTTTCTAACTCGCTCGTTAGAAATTTAATAGTTTAGACGAAACCGTTACAAGGTTTATTATCCAAAATAATTGTCTCCAACACGCTCGTCGGTAATTATTTGAAATAATAATATTTTCTAACACGCTTGTTAGAAAATCTAAACGTATATTTTCTAGCACGCTCGTTAGAAAATCTAATAAACAAATAAAAATCGTTTAAACATATGTGGAAAAAATCCGTTTCTAACTCGCTCGTTAGAAATTTAATAGTTTAGACGAAACCGTTACAAGGTTTATTATCCAAAATAATTGTCTCCAACACGCTCGTCGGTAATTATTTGAAATAATAATATTTTCTAACACGCTTGTTAGAAAATCTAAACGTATATTTTCTAGCACGCTCGTTAGAAAATCTAATCGTTTTATAACCAGTTAGTTCATACAATCATCGTATCTAACACGCTCATTAGATATAAAAGATGATATTAAACTTATTATTCTATAAAATTCTAACACGCTCGTTAGAGATATAAAAAGTTTAATCTTGTTGTACTTCCACCAACAATGTTTCTAACACGCTCGTTAGAAAATATTAAAACTTGTTTAAAAAAAAATTACTTTCTAATATGCTTATTAGAAAATAAATATATTTCAAAACTTTTAAAACCAACATTAATATCAATTATGGTTACTAAAAGCTTATAATTAAGAAATTAAACGTTACAAAAACATTTGTAAGGGGTTACAAAATAAAGTTTTCTAATACGCTCATTAGAAAATATAGTATTTCAAAAACCTATTGAAATACGTATTATTTTGTATATGGTTCGGTTTATCTAAACACGAACACAAGCCATGAAACTCCAAAACTTGAATCAAAACGTTCGTTTTTGTAACACGGTATTCGGATTAAAAGATTGTACTCCAATCATAAAATTAATCCGACTCGATTGTACTACATATATATTTCCCCAAAAATATTTACAAGATTTTAACAAAATCCCATTAAATATTTTAACTTTCGTGAACCTAAATCCTCGTAGAGAAGTGATTTAAGATTGTAGCAACAATCTTCACGAAAATCTGTTTTAAGATTGTAGGAACTAGGTTCACTTTTTATTAAAATATTAATAAAATAAATAATAACGAGACTCTCGTTATTTGTGGGAAATTCATCAAGTACAATACCGGTTACATAAACCAATTGAACGAAAATAAAATACACAATAATTGTACCAAACTTGATTCAAGCAAGAGTCTTTGGAAACTTCAACCGCACCTTCCAGATCGAAACTTCGCTGCAAGACAAGCCAAATATCGTTGACAGATTTGGTTGAGGCACGTGTTCAACACGCTTCCCTTAAAACAAATTCTGCGCCTCCTCTCAGACGGTCTGTCTCCCATGGTACAACAACCGGAAGAGTATGTGTATTGCCGGAGATGGCACTCACGCCCGAGATTACACCGGGTATAATTTGGTGTTTATAAATTTAGGAAAAAGATGAAGTATGTAAATATGAGAGTACTCCTCTCAAAGGAAAACGAGACTCAAGAGAATGTCTAATTTTGTTGGTATCTCTAATATGAACCACCAAGTTCATATATATACACTTATAGTTTTAAGCTCATTAAAACTAGTAATAAAATAGACATTAATCTTGTCATAATTATAACATTAATCTTGTAATAAACAAGATAATGAATATGACTTTAATGGACTTAAGTGGTTAGACAAAAAACGGTCATATTCATCATGACACGCAATTAACGGGTTGTAACAGCTAGCTTGACCAGGTCTGCCAATTGCTCTGTTACCGTTGCAGACATGTACGCGCGCCTGAAGTGGCTCTTCAGTCCTTGCGTCACATTGTATGGAACCCGCGCATGTGCATGGTGTGCAGACCAGTGCTCCTAGTTACTACTGTAACCTGCGCGTGCGCCATAACTGATCCGCAAATCCATGCAACACTCTACATGGACCTTACGCCACGCCATATGGACCCACGCGCCACACATATGCCATTGCGCATACCAGGACGCCACCTGGTCATGCGCCATCTATACTTGCGCGCCACACGGATGCTACTACGCATACCAGGACGCCACCAGGTCATGCGCCATCTAAACTCATGTGCCATTTGCAGTCTTCGCCATGGCATCCGCCTACGCCACCCAAGGGTGCGCCATAAGCGGACCCGCCATGTATCTGACCACGCTCTCATGGACAAAAATACAAAGGCGGTGTGCGAAGTTCAAAGCGCACTACATAGGGCCTATAGCCCATGGCACGCGCGCATATGTGCACGAGTAAGGGTGCTCCGCACCCTTTAGGGTCCCCACTGGTGTTTGTCTTCAAGGAGTGCTCCTCCTTATATACCACTTTAAGTTTTGTCATTCCACCTATGTGGGACAAGATGACAAATCTCAATCCATTTTTCTCATCTTTGTTTTTCCAAACATACAACTTCAAGCTTCGATATCTCATTCATCTTAGCTCTATTTGGACATAGTTTGAACACAAACCATAAATAATTATTTATACAACACATATATAAATATTATTGATGTCCAAAATATTTAGTGAAAAACTCATTTTCACTAAAATTTCCAACAAAAAGTAACCAGCTGCTAAGTGTATGTAGTTTTCATGAAGACAAGATAAGCTGCATTTGTTTTGTAGCGTTTGCATTAGATATGTTGTTTTGCAGCGTAACTAAATTTTGGAGTTACATCGTTCTTTACGACACTAATCCATTCAATACTAATATACTATGTTAAGAGTCTTTTCTACGAAAGTGTTTTCGCTTAAAGTATTCAATATTGACATACGTAAAATGCTCATATACATAAACAGGAGTCATTGAATGAGAATGATATCGATGATTTGAGATAAACTTCTTCTTTGTGTTCTTCTTTATCGATCCTGTGCGTTGATTACCATTTGTGTTCGTACCATTACCAGTTAACTACTAAACCATTAATTGGTTTTTTTTGGTGTTCACATACGCGATGGTACCCACCAGCCCCGGTTTTGGACGTTAGAAAGTTGTTAATAGATAAAGCCCGATTGGTGATTCGGTGCAAGTTACAAGAAATGAAACTAGCTTCAAAGAACAGGAAAACGGTAAATAAAACGAGCACGGGCCCGATGCCGATAACGGTTCCGGACCCGGATTTCCATGATTTCGACACGGATAGATTGGAGGAATTATTCAAACCGAAGCAAATATGGGCTATATACGATGAAGAAGACGGTATGCCACGTCCTTTACTGTCTGATACACAAAGTCATCTCGGTAATCCCGTTTCAAGTACACATCAATTACTTGAATTCGAAAACCAACACCGAATTCGGCTCTGTAAAATGGATCGAATCCGGGTTCACTAAATCATGCGGAAGCTTCCGCGTCTTCCATTCATATATCGTTGACCAAGTCAACATTTTTTCGCATCTTTTGGGCCGGGAAAAGGCGGGCTGAGGCAGGAAATGTTTCGGTTTTCACACCAAGTTCCGTCGTGTTTGCTCCGAGGTCAACCTCTTAATCTGCCGGATGGGTGTTGGGATCTTGACCCTGTTGCGACCCCCAAAGAGCTTCTTCAGGCCGCAATGGAGGAAACAACAGGAGCTAAAATGGAAGATTGATGATTGAAGAGTTAGCTAAAAGGGATCATAAAGGGTTGATCCTTTGAGAGTTTGGTTGAGCTTCTTGTATCATGTTTTAATACTGCATGTATCTTAACACTTAGTTTTTTTTTTTTTTGTGCAACACTTAAGTTTATTAATATACAGATATAAAATTCGTGATGACAATAACATATTCTGGAGCATTGTCTAAACTTTAATATGTATTTCGAGTTACAATTTAAAACAAGTACATATCACTAAAGGTAACACTTTTACCAATTTAGAAACAAGAGTGTGATGTGAATTATATGTTTTATGTATAGTACTAAATTTAGGTAACACGTCTTCAAGCATCTTTGAGTTACTATGATATGAAAGCCTAATCGAATGAAAGATGGTTGAGTATCATAAATTCGGTTTTATCCATGAATCTATTTTTAAACGGAGGTGTCCCTTAAAATTGGGCCTTTATAGTATTTATAAGTAACCATGAGCCATTTGTTGCTTTTTGTAGGTTGTCAAATTATGTCTGTTAATTTACTTTTTTGCTTATGTTTTTCACCACTGATACTAATTTATAGCTTTTTAACATGTATAATCTATATATCATCTACTATTAAAGATTAAAAAGCACTATTATAACCGGTCACAAATTGGGTTTAATCTATGTATTTTCTTAATGTTTTCTATATTTTAATGATATAGTGTCAGTTTCTATGTATTTTCACAGTTCATCGCCCCGTCGTAGTGTGCGGGTACATTTACTATACTATATAAAGGATTTGAGACGGGCACTATGGTAATATCACACTAATTGGCTATTCCGCCGCAACGCGCGGGTTCGCCACTAGTGATACAAAAGTGCTAAACATTAACAAGGTTTTTTGGGCGGTCTTAGTTTTATTTTGGGCGGGTTGTTAACCGCCCAGATTAAGTGACCCATTTTTTCCTGCGCCCTGCGGTCAGAAAACCGCTCATAACCTTCGTTTCCACCGCCTAGACAAATCATTTCTGTAGTAGTGACATTAGAAAAGTGTGGCCAAATGTGTTCTACGACCACATTATTTATTTAATAATGTGGCTAAAATCTAATACATATGGCCACATATATTATTTTATGTAACTAAAGGTTGGACAATATTCACCCTTAAAATTACAAAATTTATTGTGGTTTTACATTAACATTCGTCACACAATCATCATTTTGTTTATTTTGTGTGACGAAATGTTATCAAATGTCATTAAAAAATGTGTGAACAAATATTAAACTTACTACATCTTTAGAAAATCCTCACAAAATATTTAATTCTAAAACTTAAACTTACACCTAAAATATTTCATCCTAAAACTTCCCCCCAAAATATTTCATTCTAAAACTTAAACCTCCCTCCAAAATATTTCATTCTAAAACTTAAACTTCCCCCAAAATATTTCATCCTAAAACTTAAACCTCCCACCAAAATATTTCATTCTAAAACTTAAACTTCCCCCCAAAATATTTGATTCAAAACTTTCCTTTCAAACAATATTCTTATTTAAAAAATTACATTATTTAATATTAAAAAACTAAAAAAAATTACTAGATATTAAATAATTCAAACCATTATTAAATATTATATATTTTAAACCATATTCGTTTTCTTCTAAATTAATATATTAATGTATGCGTATTAATAATGGTACCGAATTTCTCGTAGTTAATTGTTTTGGCTACTGGTACTTTCAGTTCGATACGGTACCAGTAGTTTACCGAATTTTACTTTCAAATAGCATTACGGTATGAGTACTGTATAGTACCATACCGAACATTTTTGGTATCGGTACCTGTACCCATATTTGATGATTTCTAGTATCGGCATTTTCGGTACCAGTATGTTCGGTACCAGTACCGGTACCGAACTCATCCCTAATCATATATGTGTTAATAGACCATATTGGGCTTTACTGGGTCACAATGGCCAACAGTGGTCATAGATATGTTAATGAACCATATTGGGCCTTAATGGATCACAATGGACAATAGTTGATCACGCATGTCTTAATGGACCATATTGAGCCTAAATGATAGTGGATCATACATGTCTTAATAGATCACAGTGCACAATAGTATATCATATATGTATTAAAGGATCATATTAGGCCTTAGTGGATCACAACGGTTGATAGTAGCTCATATATGTCTTAATGGACCATATTAGACATTAACAGCTCACAACGGGCAATAGTTGATCATATATGTCTTAATGGACCCCATTGGGCCTTAATGGATCACAATGAAACTTAGTAGATCATACATCTCTTCGATGATCATATTGGACCTTAATTGATCATAATTGACGATAGTACATCATACATGTCTTCACTGTCATATTTGGCCTTAATGGATCACAATGGACACTAGTAGATCGATCACACATGTGTTAATAAACCATATTAGGCTTTAATGGATCACAACAGATAATAGTAGATCATACTTGTCTTAGTGGACTATACTGGGCCTTAATGGATCACAATGGCGAATAGTAGATCATACAAGTGTTAGTGGACCATATTGGGCCTTAATGGATCACAATGGCCAATAGTAGATCATACAAGTGTTAGTGGACCATATTAGGCCTTAATGGATCACAATGGTCAATAGTAGATCATACAAGTGTTAATGGACCATATTGGGCCTTAATGGATCACAATGGTCAATAGTAAATCATACAAGTGTTAATGGACAATATTACGCCTTAATTGATCACGATGACCAATATTAGATCATATAGTTCTTAATGTATCACAATAGACCATAATAGACCATACATGTTTTAATGGACCATATTGGGCCTTATGGATCATGATGGCCAACAATAGATCATACATGTGTTAATGGATCATATTGTGCCTTAATGGATCACGATAACCAACATTAGGTCATACATGTCTTAATGGACCATATCGTAGAGGTGCATAAAATGATTTTTTTCCATAAGTGGTTTGTTTATCCGAACATCTGGTTTTTTCTCATTTTTGTTTTAACCGGTTTTTACTTTAAGCGATTCGGTTAATAACCATTTTCTTCGGTTATTCACTTTAAACGGTCCAATGAATAACCTGGTTTTTTAGTTAATTAACCGTTTTTTTAAATTTTTTATTTTTTCGGTTTCGGTTAATAAGTTGTTTCGGTCATTCAATGGCTATGAGGTTTTAAAAGATTCGGTTTGGTTTCAAAACCTTTAGAGGGTGTTTGGGTTAGTTTATTTTGGAAGAACTTATAATTTATTGACTTATAAAAGTTAATAAGTTGTTTTTATGTCTGCAGTGTTTTGGTTTTTTGAATACCTTTCCTCCTTAGACCGTGGGGTATGGTGGGGCGTGGGTTGGGGGCATGGTGCGACATGTGGAGTATGGGGCACCCAAGACCAAAAGCCAATTTCAAAGGGGTATGGTGGGGCGTGGTGTGGCTGGGATGGCGTGGAAAAAAAGCCAATTTCAAAGGGCTAGTGCTCTTGACCAATGAGGTTCCGCCATGTCATGTGGGTAGCCCCGCCCAACGCCCGGGCTGAAACCCCCGCCCAAGGGGCCACGTCGAAAACCAAGCCCACCCGGGATGATTACTTGGGCGTTTGTACCCAACCCACGCCCCAACTCCCGCCCCATACCCCATAGTTTTAGCATTTTGAAAACACTCAGAAAAACTTCTCCCACACAAACCCTAGCCTAGCACCTTCTCCTCCACCCTTCTTCTCCTCCCACCCCCGCCAACCTCCACAGCAGCCATCGACCCCCGCCACCTCCACAGCGCCGTCAACCTCCACCCCCTCCACAACGCCGCCGAGCTCCACCCCTCCTCAACGCCGCCGACCTCCACCCCTCCACAGCGCCGTAAACCTCTGTCGGTCACATTATACACGCTCAAATCTCCATTTCACACACACACACTCTCGTAACAAACCCTAATTAACTTGCAACAATGAAGGGGATGAAGCCATTGAAGCAGCTCAAGCTCTCTGTTCCTCCTCAAAAAGTCCCAATCACCAGCTTCCAGTATGTATACACACCATCTCCTTTTCAATTATATTGTTCGATTCATCCGAGTCGCTAATGGTAGAGCTTTCGTTGGAATTATGTTAATGTAGTTACGCATTTGTAGTACAATAATTGTATATCACTCTGGTTTTTGTTCTGAATTAATTCGTTATTTGTTTTGGATCATGTGAAACCCTAACTGCATTATGTTGTTGATTTTATTTATAATTGTGCTGTTTGGATTACGTGAAAAGGGTGTAGGTTTGATTTTGAATTTTGATTTAAGATAAGATTGCTTATCGGTTTAGTTTATATGTGTGTTTGGATCATGTGAAGTTATAATTTGAGAACTTTTAATCGAATGTGTTTGTATATTATTAGTTGCATGTTTGTAGTATGTGATGTGATGATAATAGTGGATGACTGGAATTACAGGACTGCGAGTGGGACGTTTCATTATGGCGATTTGCTTCTTAATCTGAAAGGATTGTGACTTGCATCTGAGGATAAAGAAAATAGTGTATGTTATATTCAGTTCTTAAAGGAGTTGTAACTTGTAAGTTGTGGTATAATCTGCTGTAAACCAGATCACATTTTTTTGTGAATAACAATCAGATTATATATATTTTATTTTTGAATCTGATTTATATTCGTGATCTATATAAAAAACTCACTGTCAGTCTGCTACTTGAACAGCCAGTTGATGCCAAGAACATTGATCTGCAATTTTCATTGGAAAATCTTGAGACCATCAGAGTCATTGGAAAAGGAAGTGGAGGCGTTGTTCAATTGGTTAGGCATAAATGGATTGGGACATTGTTTGCTTATAAAAGCGACATATGGAGCTTGGGCCTTGTGATTCTTGAGTGCGCTATAGGACGGTTTCCGTTCATACAATCTGAAGATCAACAAAATTGGCCAAGTTTCTATGAACTCTTAGATGCAATTGTCTCAAAGCCACCACCAACCGCGCCGCCAGATCAATTTTCACCTGAATTCTGTTCATTTGTGTCTGCATGGCAAGTTTATAAATAATAACATAAAAATATAATCTGAGTTGTTTTGACCTGTTAGTTTTGTATTGTATTATATATTGCTTGCAGAAATAGAAACAAACGAGTGTCTGGTCGACAACGGGGGCTGCTGGATTGACAAGGTTGCTAATATCACTGCTTGCAAGGTAGCGCGATTATTTTAGTCTCACATGAGCCCACTTTTGTTTTGATCATGGTTTAGATTATATTATCTTGCAATATGTTTCTACTTTCATTTGGTATTAGGATACTTTCCGCGGGAAAGTGTGTGAATGCCCGGTTGTTAATGGTGTGAAGTTTGTTGGTGATGGTTATACACAGTGTGAAGGTAATCGGCGACTAGTCAGATGCTATTCTAGATTTTTACAACCATGAGTAATGGTATCATGGTTGATTAACAAAGAAAAGTCCATGAGAAAATCACGAAAGTAACATTTTTCTGAATGCGTTATATCCCTATGGTCAATCAAAACAGTTTCACACATATAGCCATGAGATGCGTGAATCTTTGGTCGCGTATCCGCTTTTACTCACCTAAGTTTTAAATATTTTCATTCTATACGCTAATAACAACACATCCGCAAATCTATATATTTTATGGTGTCACGTATCACATTAGTGGAAAAGCCAGTTTTTGGTGAGAAAAAGTCTTTAATGCGAGTAAAAGTAGATATGCAGTTGGGTATCTCATGGCTAAATGAGTGATTTGTTTCAACATGGTTTATATAGGGATCATGCATCTAGTAAAATGACTATTTTTGTGATTTTCTCAAATTCTATATATTTCGTGGTAGGGATGGAGTTACGTGGGTGACCGACTGTTATCTGCAGTGATACCCTATGAAGAAAGTTGTTGGTATGATGGACAAATGTGTGTAAAGCCTCCAGAGGTTAGTTACCCTATTTGTGATCCATTCTTCATTCATGTCAACCCCATTATGATTTCAATATCCTTTCACAATTGTTTCATTTCGTATGATAACTTGGAACATTTCTTCTTTATTCTCAGATTCTGGCCCGTGACAGATTATTGGGGTCATACAAGGTAAGAACAACTCCAAAAAACATTAGTTGTTATAATCTAAGTCATGAACTGAAACGACCGTCATAAGTGCAGGTCAAACCGGTCATCAAATTACTGAAACAAACGTTAGTTGGAACGGGTGTCTTACTCATCACAGCCGTTTCATTGATCATTTTCGCCACACCAGTAGAAGATTTTATCCAAAAAACTTCTGCAAATCAAGAAAACATTGCAACAACAAAGACAACCGCCAATATGAGGTACGTTAAAAACAGATTAACACTTATCTTTTAGATGTATGGTGTACTAAATGTCTAATCAACGTCTTTTGTAAAAACTAAATTTACTGCAAAGAAGAGCTCCTAAGTCTACCATTGGGCGTGAAAGCCGATGATGATTTAGCAGCAGCCGCTGTTGAGGCTGCAGACGGACGACCAATCTACTGCAGGGACAGGTACTACCGTGCACTAGCAGGCGACCAATATTGCAAGTGGGAGGACCTGCTTTAGTAGTCAAGAACACACAAGCGAGTAACTACTCCTATGTTCGATTATGTGAAAAACATATATAGCTTTAATTTGCAATTTTGAGATGCTAGTGGGAGAGACGTGCAAGAAACAAAGAAAGAAAAAACGCCTCAACGACATCAGAACTGGCCATTAGTTATAGGTTTACTCCCCACCACAACATTAATGTGGCCACGAACCCATGGATGCAAATTTGCAGCACTTACAGGTCCATAACATTGAGTACATGGACTTGAAGAAAACAATCTAGAAAGAGTTTTTAGTTTGTGTAGTCATTTTCCTTTGCAACTTGTAGATAGGTTTTGAATAGAAGTTTATGTATTTAATTAGTGTTTAAATCGAAAACTTATGTATGGATTTTGGGTTATTATTGTTAATAGCATTTGGTTTTTAGTTTTCTCATTTTATTTGACAAAAAAATGAAAATAAAATTGGTAATTACAAGAAAATGGCCACATAAAACCATAGAAAATATGTGTGACCAAATCGTAGATAATAGCCACATTTTGAATTAGAATTACAAAATTGCGTGTGACTATAAATAATCATTAGTCACATCATAGTCACTTTGTTTCTTGTTTGTGTGATGGAATGATACCAAACGTCATGGAAAAAAAATAATGTGTGACCAAAAGTTAGACAATACCCACACTTAAAATTACAAAATTTCGTGTGACTATAAATAACCATTAGCCACACTATAGTCACTTTGTTTCTTGTTTGTGTGACGGAATGATACTAAACGTCATGGGAAAAAAATTTACTAGTGATCAAAGGTTAAACAATAGCCACACTTAAAATAACAAATTTTTATGTGGCTTTACATAATCATTAGTCACATTGTCATCACTTTGTTAATTTTGGTGTGACGAAATGTTAGCAATTGTAACGGGTAAAATGTATTACATGTGGCCAAAGGTTAGACAATAGCCATACTTAAAATTACAAAATTTCATGTAGCTTTACTTCATCACTAGTCACACATCGCCATTTAGTTTATTTTGGTGTGACGAAATATTAGCAAACGTCATGGGTAAAAAAATATTATGTGTGACTAAAGATTACATAATAGCCACACTTACAATGAGTTTATGTGACCGTAATTACCATTTAGTCACACTAATTGAATGGAATGCTTGATTACAACAACTCTTTTTGCCACATTTTTTAATTGGTGTGGCTATAAAAACTTTTAAGTGACTATACAATAGAAACGACCACACTTACAATAAATTTATGTGGCTGTTGCTACCCTTTAGCCACACTTATTGTACATAATGTCTGTTTCCAGCAAGAAATAGTGGTACCCTTTAGCCACACTTTTAAGTTGCTACGGCCACTAAACGTGAATATGGCCGTATGATACCTACGATGACTCGACCTTTGGTCACACTTGAGTTGAAAAATAAAAGTGTGGCAAAAGCCGTATGGTCACACTTTTTTTGCGTGGCCGTAAGCCCTTTTTGACGTAGTGTAACAAAAAGAAGCCCATAGCCTACTATAATTGTACAAGAGTTAAGGATTGGTGAAAGGTTTTACTTAATCACTTAATTAGAGACTTAAAAACTCTAATAAAACTAATTAAATGTCATCAAAAAGCTCTATTCAAGAGTTTCTCTTTTATTCATAACATGGAGATTCTAATTAATATTTATAATTTCATTAAATTATAAATATATTAAATATTCATTCATCAAATTTCCAACAGTTTCTTGCTCCATTGAGGACAGTGTATAATTTAAGTATGGGGAGGGGAACCTATGGTTCTAGTATGTGTTGTTTATAGGTTTTAGTCATTGTTTAAAAAAATCACAAAAAACTGAAAATGTCTCATTAAAAATTTTGCACAAAATGGAAAATGATAGTTAAAATCACGACGATGGGTTTCAATTACTATATATAAGATATAAATAAATGATTGAAAATGCATCTAACTCGGGTTATGTGGGTAGGTACAACCGATAGAAAGGTTTCTTAGGATTGATATAATATACATAATTGATATGATTCTTTTGGGTTCTCGCCTTAGGAGGTATAAAAAACTGAAACCGTTAAGAGTATAAGAGGTACCGTTATAAATAAAAATCTATAAGTATTCCGGTTAAGACCATGGGGTATGGTGGGGCTTGGGTTGGGCATTGGATGACACGTGGACATTCAAAAGTCAAGGCTTCAACCCACTTTTGAAGGGGGTATGGTGGGCGTGGCTTGGCTGGCGTGACCAAGCCACATCAGCTTTATATATATATATATATATATATATATATATATATATATATATATATATATTTATAACCAAAAACTACTAAACATACAACATAATTATTAAAATAAACATACAAAATAATTATCAAAATAAAAACCTATCATTCTTCGTCGTCTTCGTCTTCTTCGTCGGTTTCGAACCCAGGAATCGTTGAAACATGTTCCACCAAATCATCTCGAAGGTTGTGATGTATATCCCTTGACTTTATTAAAAATTCATTTGCCGCTTTATCTTCGTCTGTTACGTTACCTGGTTGGGGCCATCATCATCATAGTAGGTTACGACCGCTCTACCTTCATCCTCCAAAATCATGTTGTGAAGAATGATACATGTGTACATCACGTTTCCAATTTGATCCTTGTCCCATAGTCGACAAGGCATTGCCAATATTCGCCACTTTTTCTTCAAAACACCGAATGCTTGCTCGACGTCTTTACGTGCAGCCATCTGGACCCTGTTAAACTTTAATCTCTTTGGATCTGGCGTACCGTGTTTTGTGAACGATTTTACAAAAGCCCCCTACTCATACGAAAACGACGCCTAAACATTTTTTCATCATACTTAGGTTCCGCTGAGAAGTAATCGCCTACCAACAAATCGTTAGCGGTGTGCCGTTCACGAGCGATGTACCTTCTCCTTCGTTTAGGTTGTTGAGTCTCTTCCTCATCGTCTTCGTCTTCCATGATAGCTTTCACCACCGCCGCGATCGTTTGTAGAAATATTTCCGCACCATCGTCAGATGATGATGACGATTCACTATAACTTGAAGAACTCATGGCAATATTGTGTTTTATGTGTTTGATATTGTGTGAGAAAGATGTTAAATGTGGTAAGTATTTATAAAGGGAAATTTTTTTTTTTTTTAAATATAGACCGCAACGGCTAGCCCAACGGCTAGTTTGAAAGGGCCATTCACAACCCGCTATGTCATCTTGCTCCCCCGCCCCACGCCCGGCTTGAAAGCCAAGCCCCAAGGGCCACGCCCAAACCCAAGCCCACCCGAGATGGTGGCTTGGGCGTTTTCCCCCAACCCAAGCCCCATACCCCACGGCCTAAATGACACACCTTCTCCTTTTTTATGAAAATAAATCCAGATTGGTGGCGCACGAAAAAAAAAATCCATCTACCAACTAATTGAGCTAGATATGTAATAACGAGGCCTATGGCATTGCCCACTGGGATGACGACTCGGGTGGATATACCCTCTAGGTTAAGTAAAAAAAATATGTTGAAGCTTATGGTATTGCCCACTAGGATGGTGACTGGGTGGATATCCCCTCTAAGTTAAACTTAAGCAAAAACATCTCTAAGCTCATAACCTTCATCCATTCTCCAGCAAGAGAAGAGTGGAAGTGACCCAACGAAGAACACGCGAATCGTTGCTGCGTCTTCAACGGCTTTCAGTGATAGAGCTCCTACATTGTCATCAGTGGTCAGTTAATTTCCTTTCAATTTTCAACTTTTAATCTAAAAACTTGTTAATGGCATACTTGGTTGCATATTGGGTTGGGATTTTAATCCTTGTAAGTTGGTTATCGTAATCTGTGGTGTTTACTTTATTTAGAGGGCGTTTGACGATTCTGTGTGGTAAAAAACCCGGTTTCATGCTTTAGTTATTCCAAACACTACAACTTTGAGCCCCGAATCTAACCAAGAAAATTCTGGGTGGATTGTGTTTTTTAATGATAACTGTGGATTGTGTTACTGTTGTTGATACACTTTTTGTGGACGCGACTCGGCTCGGTTCGACTCGGTTCGGTTCAACTTGGTTTCGACACGGTTAGGTCCGGCTCAAGCCCGACGTCACGACATTCCTCCGTCGTGCGCCCCAGAGTTCGACACGCGAAGCACGGAGCGCCGCAAACCAAGTCCGGATGACACATCACCATGACATCATCATTGTGATGTCATGATGATGTCATAGTTGTTGAATTTGTGAAAACAATTGACCGAAACATGTATCTGGGCCAATCAACATACATCATGGGCCGTAACACCTCATTGGGCTTTGACTTTGTTTTGGGCCAAACTAATAACGACGAAACCTCAATGGTTTTGTAATGAAAGTGACTAAACTCTAAGGTTTCGTCACTTTAGAGGTTTCGCCGGGTCCATTTTATGTTTCGTCATGGTCTGTGTCTTGTATGCCTATAAATACCTCTCATAGTTTCTGTGTGAAACTGATGAGTTCATGAGACCATTGTGAAGCTCCATGAGTGAGAGTCTGTAAACATTGTTTGTATATGTTTGTGGTTGTACTCATCCCTAATCAATAGATATTGAATCTTTGGTTACGCGTGTGTTTTACATTGTGTTTGGTTTGCACCTTTACGGGGATTCCGCACCCGTGATAGTGTTTGTGATAAACAAGGATAGGTTACGTATCGGATCCACCGAGAAAAACGGACCTACAACTGTTTATGTTGAAAATGTTCTACCCGTTGTAAGACAATGTATGCTATGTAGGTAAGGATGTAAACGAATCGAACATTCAGCGAACAGTTCGTGAACCGTTCTGCAGGAAGTTGGTTTATATTCGTTCGTTTAATAAATGAACGAATATGAAAAAGAAATTTCATTCGATTAGTTAAATGAACGAACATGAACAGATGTCTCGTTCGTTTGATTGTGTTCACGAACGTTCTGTAAGGTGTTCGTGAACGTTCGTTCTTTTGTGTTCATTTATGTTCGTATGTTTGTTTTTTAATTAAAGATTTTTGTACTTACATATATTTTATCTATACTTTTTATATTATTAAACTTTTATTTATATCTATATTTTTTATATTATTAAACTTTTATTTATTTTATTACCCTAACAATTAAACTAGGAAACCCTTTTTCACCTAGTTTATGTACCATTTCCGTTTCCTTTCTCATTATTTAAATCGCCGAATACGATTGACTTCTGTTCCACAATAAATGATTCAAGTTCCAGTGCTACTCTCTGAGTCATCTACCTTTATCATTCGTCGTGTTTGCCAAATTTATTTGTGTTCGTGAACCGTTCGCGGACATGCTCATTTCCGAACATGAATATAACATCTCGTTCGGTAAGTGTTCATGAACCATTCGTGAACACATTTGTTTTCTTAATAAACGAACATCGTTCGTTTCGTTTACAACCCTATATGTAGGCTTGATATATACCCTCCTCAATTTTCGTAGGCAGACTTATATTTTTTTAAAACGAAGGGTGATGTTTATCTTTTGGAGTCCTATGCTAGCTACATAAAGGATCAATTTCTTGATGCTCATTGGGGTGTGCTTTATGATGAAAATGTAAGATATCATTTTGTTATTAAACAAAAACTTTAGATCAAGATTAGTGATAAAACTCTTGAAAGAAAGTTTGAAAACGAGGTAGTTTTGTATTTACTAATGCTTATGTACAATGTTGAATTAAAATTTGCTAGTAAATGTTTATTGCTACGTTTTGTAGGTGTATGTACAATGTTGAATTAAAATTTGCTAGTAAATGTTTATTGCTACGTTTTGTAGGTGAAACAGATGAATCCCGAACAAATTGACTGTTCTTTGAAAGTGGATAAACTTCTTGGAAAAACCGTTGGGTAACTTTTGAAAACCAGATTTTGGAAGAAGTCGAAATGACTATGGGTGAGATAACAACTTTATTTACTTTAACTTATGCTTCTATATCATTTTTAAGACATAGAAGCTGTAGGTGGGATTCTTTGAAACAAAATATGCAAATATACTTTTTCCATGTTTTTTATAGAAATTTGAGGCATATGTTGGCAGTGTCGGTTTATTATTAGGCCGGAGGGTGTGGGGCGTCACCCCGCCAGCTCAGACACTATAGCGCCCATATGGGCTCCATCACCACACCCTCCAAGTGAAGAGGGGGGGGGGGGGGGGGGCATACCTTCATCGCCACCATGGTAACGCCAAACTTGAAGGTTTCAGGTGGGGCCCACAACATGTTAACCAATCATATTTTTTTTTATTTTGTTTAATCGGGGGCTTCATCCACACCCTGCAAATTAAAGGGGGGCACCATAGCTGACGTGGATCCTACGTGGCCTGATAAAGCCCCTAAGGGGCTCCAACCGCACCCTCCAGTCTTAGAGAAATCTTCTTTTCATTGTATTTTGAAGACTTTATGCATTAAAATATCGAGTTAAGTACACTTGTCTCTCTATGGTTTCTGGTAAATTTCACATTGCCTCCCTATTTAAAAACTTTAGGTTTTGACATCCCATATCCTATCCATTTGTTGCATTATTGCATAAAGCCTCTCTGTCGTCAAGTTCTGTTAGTTTCTGTCAGTTTAACCGTTTGACTGTGAGTGAAAAGACCAAACATCCCTTTTTAATTCTTGCAATACGTGCCTATTGTTACATATTTTTAGTGTAATCGAGGATTGACTTGGTGATCAAAACGAATAATAATACACATCAAGCAAGCTAGGAGGTGCGGGAGTGCACGCTTGTTTGAGTTATTATTAATCGAAGTGTACGGGTGGAGCCCGTATTCTACGGGGGTTCCAAGGGGGCAGCGCCCCTAGGAGCAGGGTCCAAGGGGCGGCAGTCCCTGGTGGGGTCCAAGGGGCAGAGCCCCGGCTGGGGTCGAAAATTTTATTAAATTGCCTTAATGAAACTTCATCAGAAAATTTTATTTTCTGGAATTTGTCACATTTTCGAAATGATAAAAATGGCAGCTTTTGGCTTTTTTTGTCTGAAAAATAGAGGTAACTGCCTAATGGCAGTTACAACCCCAAAAACAAATTCGTAGACAGTTTTGATTATTGTAACGCCCTGCATCCCTAAACTTTAGGCTTTTGGCAGTTTTAGTCCCTAGACTTTTATCTACTGGTCACTTTTAGTCCCTGAACTATGTAATGTGTAAAACTTTTGATACTTGTGAAACTTTGTGAGCCTATATGATGCTAAAATCTTGATTCTTGATACTTAAACTATGATTCTTGATGCTTAACTCTTGATTCTTAATACTTGATACCTGGAAACTATGATTCTACGATACTATGATTCTATGAGGTTTGATTCTATGGATTCTTGATACTTGGAAGCTAGATTCTTGACTCTTGATACTTTGGTGCTTGACTCTTGAGGCTCGTGAAACTTAAGACTTGGTTGAACGAGGGACTGGAGTCTTGTCACTGGCGGAAACTATGGAAACAATGGAAACTTTGGTGTTAATACTATAATCTAGTTATCTATTACCCAATAATACGCAACGCTTAATCTAACTCGCAAAACGAATCAAAAGACGGGAATGCGGAAAGGATGGGATTGGCCAAGTGGCAATCCGATCGGATGGCCACTCGATCGACCCGCCATCCGATCCGCTGCACACCGCCCTAGTCTCTCTCCCACACTATAAATAGGCATGTCACATCAGTCCTTCACTGATGTGACAGCCTTACTCGACTCAGACGTACGCACACCACATCCCTTCGATTTCTCAGCAATTTTGGTACGTTTTACACTAGATTCTTGTACTTTCTTGATCTACACTTCATTCTCTACGTGATTCTGCTTTGAAATCACACTTTTCACCGTGAAATCTCTTAGATCTGAGTTCTTGAGGATGATGTCATCGTGGTGGTTTGTACAAACTACTAAATGATGTCATTCCTCGTAGAATCTAGCTCAGATATGAGAAATTCCATGTCATTTTCATCAAATCTAAGCTAGATCTAGGATTTTTCATAATAAAACTTAAGTTATCTTCATCTATTCTCCAATCTTTCACCTTAAACGGTGGGATCCGGGTCTAAACGTACTGTAGACTGAACGGATAGTCTTAAGTTGGTTTAGAAACGGGTTGTTGCCAGAAGTGATGACCGGAATACGGATTCCGGCATAGACTCATTATGAACAGATGACCGACCGGACATGGGTGATTCCCATCCGATCAGAACGGCTGTATATTGATGAGTTTACCATTGCCTCTATACGTATCGTGACGTCATCGTTAAACCAGAAACTTAGAACTTTACAAAATTTTAAACGAGACAAGGACCACTCGACCGAGTGGCAATCCGATCGGATAGCCATCCGATCGAGCAGCCACTCGACCAGGTGACACTTGTCTCACAACCTTTCAACCTTAGAAACTTTTCAGAAACTTGAAATCTTGGAACCCTTGATGGAATGACAATCCGATCGAACAGCCATCCGATCAAAGCAACCAAGACACTTAGCAGTTACACTTGAATCGAGTGGCAATTCGATCGGATAGCCATCCGATCGGATAGCCATCCGTTCCTTCATAAAATGTCACCTCAATCGACTGGCAATCCGACCGGATGGCCATCCGATCGGACATCCATCCGATCGGACAGCCATCCGATCCAGTGACTGATCTGACACTTTGAGCAATCTCGTTATTCTGTCCGACTCTTCTCTATTGTAATCTAATCTGGCTAATCCTAAAAGAGCTCCCTTTATGTAACACCCTTAATATTTGAACAGAATATAATTAATAATTATATTAATTAAAACACAAATCAGAGTTTACAAAAACTTTTTCATGTTTAAAGACCATACATACTTGTTGTAATACCAAAACATTGTACGATAGTGCATAACAAGTTTAAAGTTAACCCTTGCTAGTAAACTAACCACTAGTTTAAGGGATTTAAAACATGATTAACAAAAGCATTTACAACATAATTAAGTCTAGACAAGATTAAGATTAGTGCGGAAGCTTCAAAATGCGTGTTCGGTTCTTGACAATGTACTTGATCACCATCCGGGAGGGCTTCATACATACCTAGGGTCATACACTAAAAACATTAGTTTTGTCAACAATACGTTACATATAAACGAATTCCAACATCGAGAATTAACAAATAAAATACAAATTTTCTGGGTCCACCGTAACTTACGGTGTCTACCGTAAGTTACGGTAGACCTTGAATGTCTATGGTTCTGCCGTAACACAGGAATGTCTCACCGTAACACTTTGATCTCCACCGTAAATTACGGTAAACCGTAAATTACGGTGATACCGTAATTTACGGTGAACACTGGTAGTTTGTCGTTTAACTATTTTGTGGATTTCTCTCAAATCCGAATACCATTTTAGGCCATTTCTTTTCCTGTATGTCTGTAAATTTATTACGGGTATATTCATTTCAACTTTCGTATCAACAATCGACTCACCGATCGCATAGCTAAAAGTTTCTATACTACCAATTATTCGACCCATTCTAGCTATAAGTATTTGTTTCCAATTTCTTATTCCAACCCTTTAGATGCCATTACCCAAGATCCCGGGCTTGTACATCTTGATGTATTTATGTTATTCATAGTTTCATGTTTCCTTGGAACTGAAAACGCTTTTTCTTGGAATTCATCATTCCGTTTCATACGACACATTTTTTTTTTGATCTTTAGTGTTTGACCCGTTAACACGGGTTCGTGGATTTAAATTAACATAACCAATTTATTGGTGTGGTACCATCCATCACCTAGCGAGATATGAAACTTTCAAGTCTCTACTTTCGTGATCCCTTTAAAATCTTTATTTTGACCCGTTTGGCTATCTAGTGAAGACCATCACTTTGTTGACAAGCCAAACCAATTTCCAAATCTTTGTTTTGACCCGTTTGACTATCTAGTGAACTTCGCCACTTAACGACACATCAAACGCGTCCTTTACACTACAACATCATTATTACACAAAAACCAAACATTTACATAATGTAACGAGACTGAAGTCACGCACCTTTAAAGCCCACATTTTCCGCGAGTATCCCCTCCGGCGTGTCCACTTGACGTTCCGGATTCCTTGCCTAAAGAGTTCAATTCATAACAAGATTAGAACTCTTTCATAAGCTTTAACGCATCAATTCATAACATATGCAAATCTGCGTTTTTACCAAACTTTAGCATTTTAACCCTCGTTTAGGCGTTTTATCAAACACCTAGCAGGTCGGATTTTTACATGATCTAAACTAATTTCATGACTAGTAATTATCATCCAAACTACTTTAATTAGTCAATTCTACACAAGTCTTAACATCAATATTTCTGAATTTATTCTTAAATTCAGATTTATGTTAGAACAAGATCATATTTTTAGTACTTATCAAGCTCTCTTCAAGTTCATTAGCCACCTACAAAGGTGATTATAAACTCTATGATTACCATGAAATCTTTCAACAAGATTTCACCTAGGGTTCATCCCTAAAAACCATATCTCTTCTAATTACACACATGCACTACACAATCAAGCTGAATTCTGATTTTTCACAATTAACCTAGAACTTGAGATGAATCAAAACACTAGAATTTCACATACCTTGTGATCCCTTCAGTGAGGTTATCACCAATTCGTGCTTAGAAATCGATTTGGACTTGATTTATGCCTTGAATTTGTGGTTTTTGTGATTTCTAGGGTTTTGGGAGTGGGGGTCGCCCCTTCTCTTGTTCTGATCGACCAGACCTCCTTAATGGAGTGTTTGGTTTTGTTTTTAATTAATTTTGATAATACAAGTTTCAATTTTGACAACATGAGCCCCTCCATTTTTGTTTAACATATAGTTTGATCATTCTAGCCTTAATTGGAGTTATTTCTAGACTTCTAGTTAACTAGGTTATGTTTTCCTAGTTAAAAAAATTCTAGTTTGTTTATACTTTATAACTCTAATATAAAGTTTTATATTTTCGGGATGTTACACTTTGATCCAATAACGGTCTTAACTGTTAAGCAATCACTGTGAGTATACTTGATCCCCTTTTGTCTTAAACTTTGGGATGTAACATGTATTCTATAAACTACAAAACTTGATACTTTTGAATCTAAACTCTATCCTATGTGTACGTGAAACTTGTGATTATTGATTCTTAATTCTTTGTGCTACGTGACGTTTAATCCAGAAGTGTGTAGTTCCGCCTTAACAATAGTAGCGCTATAGGAGATGCACCTCCCCATTATTCTCGAGGGTATTGTTAGGAGGATTCTAGTTTACCTTGAGTCTTGGGTAAACCCTAAAGAATCGGGATACTTGGGCTATCACTGGCTGGACTATGACACTAGCACGACTGAAACTATTTTATTACTTACATTGTGGATATGAGTTGTTTTAATCTACTAATCTATGTACTCAAACTTGTATACTCGCCGGTACATTTTTGTACTGACTCTATTTTAATACATGTTGCAGGCTGATAGGATGCTGTGAATCAAGAACTTGCTAGGATGCTGCTTAGAAACACATCTTAGTTAAATTTAGAAACTTTGAAACTATTTTGGATAATTGTATTTGACAAAATTGGATGTTTGATGCTTTTGGACAATTTGTGATGGAAACTTGATTAATATCTATCGAAACTTTTAGTGTTATGGAATCTCATGAGCAATCTGAACGCTGAGTGCTCGCACCCTGATGTTTCCGCCATCGGTTGGGGTGTGACAATTATACTCTTCTTCTGGTTCGAAATTTCACATACATACGAACATACTCTGGTTCAATTTCTCATAAAATCAGAGTTGTATCCGATTGAATTTTTTGGGTGAACCACCGAAATAATTTGATCTGAGAGTGATTACACGCCTATCTGATCATCCGGCAAACTAAAATTCCCCAACAAAGATAAAATTATTTTATGTGAAGATGGCAAGCGGATTGATGAAGGATATGACAAGCAAGTTTGACAAACTGGAGAAGTTCGAAGAGCAGGATTTCCGTCGATGGTAGAAGAAGATGCACTTTCTTCTCACAACATTGAAAGTGGTGTACGTGTTGACTACTCCAATCCCAGAGATACTGGAGAAGGGCAATCTGGAGCAAATCAGAAAGAGGTCGAAGTGGGAGAACGACAATTATATATGTCTTGGCCAAATTCTAAATGGTATGTCTGATCCCTTATTTGATGTTTATCAAAATGTTGAAACTACAAAGTTACTGTGGGACACGTTGGAAGCCAAATACATGGCAGAAAATTCTTCTAGTAAGAAGTTTCTTGTTAGTAATTTCTGTTGGTGCATTTGTCTGTTGACTTCGTCTTATATCGAGTCTTGGTTGCGTTTCGAATCTAAACAAGAGAGATGTCATCATATTAAATGATGACATCATAAAGGTGATCTCACTCTTACATTATGGAAACAAGTTACAGGAAATTGATACGTAACAAGAAGTCAAAGGACACGAAATAGAATTTTATATTTGTTTTTATTGAGATTTCGCTCCAAATGTAATTGTATGAGATTCCGCTCCAAACCTGAATATGTGATTTCGCTCCTAGTTCAAACCTTATAAATAGGTAGTTGGGTTCTCATTTGTAAATAGATTTTTCAAGTGGTGTAACAAAGTGCTGCTGAATTTTCAAGTTTAATGTCAATGAGAAAAATGTATTAAAGTATCAGATCTCTGTTTTCTACTCCGTTCTTGCTAATTCAACTCTGTTTGTGTGTTTCCACCACACAAACAGTGCGTATTGACTCTGAATTGACTCATTTGGTCCATTATTCGATCCTACAATTGGTATCAGAGCCAGTGATGAGCCAATACGCGTGAATTAGTGCATTTTTCTCACATTTTTTGAATTTCTGGACGTTTGGACGGACAAATTGGACTGAGTTTTTGATATATTGTGTAAAAGTGACTTTTAACAAACCCTTGAAAGTATCAGCTTAAAAGTGGTAAAAAATGGCCTAAATCTGATTCCGCTCGAACAAAGGTTGGTGTGTTTCTGTTTGAATTTCGAGCGAAATCAAGTTTTTCGGTTTTTACAGTTCTTATTCCGCTCGAGCATTTGGAGCGAAATCAGTATTTTAGCCTGAATCTTTGATTCCGCTCGAGGGAACTTTCTAATTCCGCTCCAAAGAGTTTAGCTTGAATCTGTGATTCCGCTCAAGTGACTATCTGATTCCTCTTTGAAAACCGTATCAATTTGATTCCGCTTGAAAATCGTTTGACACATTAAACAAGATTGTCAGTAGTTGGGAATAGAAATCACAGGTTCTGTGTCACGCAATACTTAATCAGACTATAAAGAAATCGTTGGGAAGTGGTCTATCACGTGAACTCTGAATCCATTTATTGCATTTGTCTTGATAACATCAATATACATGTGATAATGTGGGTTTACTGAATAAGACATTTATTTGAGATTTAAGAGTGCATGTGATTATGTGACAGTAGATTCGGTCCATTTATAAATTGTTGTGAATAATTGTTGTCGGCCATTAAGTTTGCATTTGAATCAAATAAATAATTTGACTGTTTGCATGAAATCACTAGCCCATGTTGATCAGTTTGCTTTGTCAGCCCATGTGAACTCAAATTAAGCGGCCCAATCAGAGTATAAGGTTGTTAGATAACTTCATTTAATTATTTAATAAAGTCAAGTGCATTTGAAGTATTAATTGTTGTCGGCTAGTATACAAAGATTCTTTGTGAAGTTTTGTATGACTCATTAATTGTTGTTGTCAGATTGCATGTGAAGTATTCTAGGTTGACATCCATTTTGAATAGATGATATAATATTCACAAGAATAAGTGATGATGTTATTGTGTATGTGAGTTTATTTTGATAAATCAAAATTCATTTGGTAAAATCAAAGTGAAAACTTTACCCAATCGGGTCACAATCCGAATCAAGAGATTGTATTTGTTCAAAGGTTTTAAGTGCAAAAAATCGAGTGGCAATCCAAACGAGTTGCCACCCGATCCTAATCAGTTCTATTTGTCTGTGTTTCAGGTTGTTTGTCAAGCATCGGATACCAGTCCGAGCGAATTCCCACCTGATCCATTGTCATCGGATTTTTTGTCACTCAATCGGATATTCATCTGATTCAGTTGTTTGATAAAGTGATTGAAGTGGTCTTAGATTGTGTGAATTTTCGTATTGTTTGAAAATCTGTCTTTGAAAATCTTTCAATACTGAAACATGGGTTCTGAGATTTATATTGCACTGAACAAGTTTGATAGTTTTACAGGTATCAAGGAAGAGTCTACAAAAGAATTGATTAAAAGATACTGCCATCTAGTTTTGGAGATGGGGAGATTGAAGATAACCAAGGCTAATGAGGTGTGGATTGATAAATTGGCAGACGCATTGCCATATGATGAGTGGGGAACTTATCTGATGGTGTTAAAAAACAATACAAGTTTTGAGAATATGAATCTTAGTGGTTTCATAGAGAAGATTCAAGCTCAAGAACTTGAACTCCAAAAGATTAAAGAAATAAAGTCTGTTGATGAAAAATTCGAACCTGAGAAAAATGTTCAAGTGGTAGAGTAGCAGGTTAAAGAAATTTCAGCTATCAAGGTTGAGAAAAAGGCTGAAGCTGTAATGATGTCCGAGAAATGTTTAAACTATGAAAAATATGAATTAGACAATGCCAAACTCTTGAAGGATTTGGAAAGTTTGACATTGGAAATCAAAAATTTGAAGGATGAGAAGAAATCTGATGATAAACTGATTTTTGAACTGCAGGAAAATTATGAGAAATTGAAATCTGAAAATGTCAAACTGTTAATTGATTTGGATAGTTTGACATTGGAAAACAAAATTTTGAAAGAAAAGGAAAAAGATTTTGAAAATGAAAAATTGAAAATTGAAAAAGATTTTCAAAGTCAAATGAAGATTTTAGAAGATGAAAAATCTGTTATTTTTAAAAATAATCTTGAAAAACAGATTGAAATAAATTCTCATCTTCAGAAAATCATTCGGCTTGAAAATAAAGCTGAAATTGCTCAAAATAAAATTGATGAGCTTGAAAAGAAATTGAAAGGTTTTGAGATTTCGTCATCAACACCAGATTATTCTTGTCCAAAACCAATCAATTCTGTTCCAATAAGTGACAATGTCACAAATTATGACAAAGTCATAATTAAAGATTGTGATGATAAAGCTGATGATGAAAAAGAGAAAAAGAAAATATTTTTGGAATTAAAAGAAAAATTTAAAGAAACTGTTTTACATTCGACTGAAATAGGTTAATGCTCAAAGCAAAAACCTGTTAAGAAGAATGTAGAACAAAAACAAAATATAAAAAATTCGAAAAATTTTCAAAACAACAATAAAAGCTCATCAGTTCAATCATCCAATCAAGATAAAAAAACCACAAAAATTGAAAAACCAAAATTCATAAAAAGTTGGTGATATGTGGTGCAGGTTTGACCACAGTGCTTCAAAGATAAATCCAGCTTTCAGAAGGAGTGATGATTACCACAAAGCCAGACAATGTTATGATCTGAGCGTTTGGTGTGAAAGTGGTTAATGGTACGATAACAGAGTGTGCTACATTTGTGGTGTTCAAGGACACATTGCTGTTAACTGCCAGAATCAGTGGTTTGAGACGAGGAGATGCTATAACTGCCATATCAAAGGACATATTGCCAGAGATTGCCCAATGAGATCAATGGAAAGATCGAGGGCTGAATCTCAGAAAAAGATGAAGAAATCAGTCAAGGTCGAAGAAAAGCCCAAAGAACAGAAGGTGAAAGAACAGAAAGTGAAGCTTTCACAAGGGCAGAAAGACCGACTGAGAAAGAAAATAAAGAAAGCACGAGAGTATCTCGAAAGGATTTTGTCCTCGGATACAACAAGAAAATCAGATGAAAGTTCTGATAAATCGTCTTGCTCTCCAAAGAATGACAAATCAAGCAAAACGAATTCATCAGATACAAATCTAAGGACAGAATGGTGTATGAAGAAAGAAAAAGTTCCTAGCAATGAATTTGTTTCTTCGGAAGCAAAAGAGCCACGTGTTGGCAATGAATCTGACTTGTCAAAGTCAGAAGAGCCACGTTCTGGCAATGAATCTGATTCGTCAAAATCAGAGGAGCCATTTGTTGATCAAAAAGGAGAAAATTCAGTTACGCCAATAGATGATATCAACTTTCCACCATTGCGGACTGATAATTTTAAACAAAAAGATGGGAAAGTGAAAATTTCGAATCAGTTCTATTCTGAAAAGAAAGAATTTGATGTCGAAAAGGCTTTCAATAGCAAAGTAAAAAATATTTTTGGAAAGATGGTTGAGGGTAAGGTAAAAGGGGTTAAAGAATTTTATGAAACAAAAAGGAATGTTCAAACCCCGAATGAAAATAACACAAATACACCCAAGGATCGTCAGGCTTGGGTGAATCTCTTTAACTGAAAAACCTGACTTGCCGGAGCTCCGAAGTTGGTAATCGTGGAGCAGGAATCGGCATATTTCTTGAGAAATTCACTCTGGTGATATTTCGACTTACAAGTGGTTAATAAGGACATTAAGTTGTACTTGATTTAACTATCTTACAAGTGGTATGATTGTTGGAATTTGTTTTTGTGATAAATCTACAAGTGGTTTAAAAACTGTGTGATGAATTAAACCCCATGTTTGTGAAATGGCAAACAAAACTGATTTTCCGAAAAAACCCATTTTGATTAAAACAAACTTAAGTGTTTTGAAATCTTAATGGGAAAATAGTTTGTTGTCAGGGGGAGTTCTGATTGTTTAAGCCAAGTGGATGGCGAATTGAGGCAATTCTCATCAGTTTATCATTTTATCTGTATAGTTTGTTTTCAAATTTTCTTAGAAAATCAAAATTGAAACATATTTTGATTTTAGGGGGAGAAAAATTTTTAAAAAATTAGAAAATTTGAAAATGCCAAAAACATTGAAAAATTCAAAATGAGTTTTGTTGTGAAAGAGAGGAAATGATAGTAAATCAGTTGGACTATCACAGCATGCTAAAGAAATGAAATGTCAAATGTGATAAACGGTCTCACTAAAGATGTGACGATAGGCTCAGCTAGACTAGTAGATTTGCGATAACGATACAAACTTAAATGAAAAAGCCTAGTTCTAGTGGGAAACATGGTCGAAAGCATAGTACTTAGTTTTGTCCTTCTTGATTGTGTGCCTACTCAGTAATCGCTGATTGTCGAAAGACATAAAACTGGTTAAGTCTGTGAACTTTCACAACTTTGCTAAAAAGTCGCTGTGATTGTGCATCTCATTTTGTCAAGATTTAAACTTGTTTTATTTCTTTATTTTGTTTAAGCATTGGACATCCTCTGCGTATACGTGAGTATCGACCTGGATGTTATTGCCTAAACGTTCTGCTTTATTTTCTTTGGTGTTTCGTTTAAGCTTTGGACCTCCTCTGCGTATACGGAAGTATCGACCTGGTGGTTAAAGCCTAAACAACTTCAACTTGTTTTATTTTTCTTATTTTGCTTAAACATTGGACTTTCTCTGCGTATACGGAAGTATCGACCTGATTGTTAATGTTTAAACATTCTGCTTTGTTTTCGCACAAATCACAGTTGATAAAAGTTTAAAGGCATTACTTGAGTTAGTGTATTGCATGATGAGGGGATATGCTGAGATTGTGGGGTCCATAAGAACTTAGTGCAAAATTAATATACCTTAACGTATCGGTAAGCATTTCGAAAGTTTTTAGATTGAGTTTAAGTGCACAACAATATCGTCAATCTACGTGAATCGTTTAGAAATTAAAATGTTTAAAGCTTAACGGTGTTGATGATGTGTCTCAAAAACTGATATGATCCTCTTACGCAAACTCACAAAAAGATGTTTGTATATAGTTTATTTCCTTAAATCCAAAAAGATTTTAGTGTGTTTTAGCATAAAATTTTGAAAAATCCAAAAAGATTTTCGACAACTGATGTTGGAGAGCTGATTTTCAAAATTCCAAGTGCTAAACATGATGAACGATAGTGGGTTGGGGAGTTTGTTTAAATGAATTTTTTTTTTTGAAGAATGATTGAATGTTTAGTTAATCAAGGTCATTAATTTGAACTTGATGTAACTATTAATGTTTGGTGAATGAATGCTCTTTATCAGTAAGTTTTTTCAAAGTGATATAAATAAAAACTTATGTTTTGGGTAGAGAATGTGCAGGAAACGTTGAAAAAGCTAGGTTTCGATTCCTGAGGATTAATGCCAAGGTTTCAATCCTAAGCTACAAATTCCAGACTGCGATCCCGATACAACTTAAGGGGGAGTCTGTTAGAAAAAGGGAGTTTGAAGAGTGAAAGAGCTAGTTTCAGATTCTGGAGGATAGCTGTTAATGGTGATTGAAGAGAAATAGAGAGTTTGAAGGATGCTTCAGCGTCAAATATTTTGGAAAGCCTGAAGACTGAATAAGACTGAAGTGTTGACATACTAACATCTCGTACTGAAGACTCCGTCAACATCCAAGGGGGAGACTGTTGGTGCATTTGTCTGTTGACTTCGTCTTATATCGAGTCTTGGTTGCGTTTCGGATCTAAACAAGAGAGATGTCATCATATTAAATGATGACATCATAAAGGTGATCTCACTCTTACATTATGGAAACAAGTTACATGAAATTGATACGTAACAAGAAGTCAAAGGACACGAAATAGAATTTTATATTTGTTTTTATTGAGATTTCGCTCCAAATGTAATTGTATGAGATTCCGCTCCAAACCTGAATATGTGATTTCGCTCCTAGTTCAAACCTTATAAATAGGTAGTTGGGTTCTCATTTGTAAATAGATTTTTCAAGTGGTGTAACAAAGTGCTGCTGGATTTTCAAGTTGAATGTCAATGAGGAAAGTGTATTAAAATATCAGATCTCTGTTTTCTACTCCGTTCTTGCTAATTCAACTCTGTTTGTGTGTTTCCGCCACACAAACAGTGCGTATTGACTCTGAATTGACTCATTTGGTCGATTATTCGATCCTACAATTTCAGTAATTACATAATGGTTGATGAAAGGCCTGTGGTGGAACAGTACAATGAACTGTTACAAATTCTGGGGCAGTTTGCCCAAGATGATATGAAAATGGATGAATCCATCTCTGTTTCGAGTATCATTGACAAGTTACGTCCTTCCTGGAAAGATTTCAAACATAATTTGAAACATCAGAAAGGAGAGTTAACTTTGGTTGAACTTGGAAGCCACTTCAGAATTGAAGAAGGCTTGAGAGCACAGGAAAATGTGTTGGTCAATGATGAAAAGAAACGGGCTGGATCAAGTTCTGTGAACATGGTTGAGACAGGTGAATCATCCAAAGGAAACAGTAAGTTCAAAGAGAAACGAAAGTTTCAAGGAAATAACAATTCGGGTTCAAACAAAAAGCCGAATTACCCTTGCTGGAAATGTGGTAAGTTTGGCCACTTTAAGAGGGACTGTAAGATGATGAAGAATAACAAGTCCGGTTCAAAGAACAAGAATGAGGCTGGTTCTAGCGGGTCCAAGGACCCGGGCAAGCAAGGTCAAAATTTAGTACAATTTAATAATTCGGTTCAGAATTATGTGTCACTAATTTCTGAGGCATTTTATATGCAGGATGATGACATTGCTTGGTGGGTTGATTCGGGTGCAACAAGCCATGTATGCAAGGATCTTCGTTGGTTTAAAGACTTTCAACCAATCGAAGACGGGTCTATCATAAAGATGGGGAATGTTGTAACTGAACCAATCAAGGGAATAGGAACTGTGAATCTTGTGTTTACTTTTGGAAAAACTTTACTTTTGAACAATGTTTTGTATGCGCCCGGGATTCGAAAGAATCTGTTAAGTGGCATTGTGTTGAATAATTGTGGGTACAAACAAGTATTGGAAAGTGACAAGTATATCTTGTCAAGACATGGTACCTTTGTTGGTTTCGTTTATCTATGTAATGGTATGTTTATGTTGAATGTTGATGTCTCGTTTATGAATGAATCTGTTTGTGTCGCTTCAACTAGTAATGTTAATGATGTACCTTCAACAAGTAATGCAAATTGCATGGCTTCAACTAGTAGTAGAAATAACTTGACTGAATCGGAATTATGGCATGCTAGACTAGGACATGTACATTTTAAAGAAATGTCTAAAATGAGCTTAATTCCGCCTATTAACATAAACAATGATAAATGCCATGTTTGCAAGTTGAATAAGATAACCAAAAAGGCTTTCATGCAACATGTTCATAGGGAAACTAAAGTGATTTGATACATAGTGATCTATGTGATTTTCATGCTACACCATCTCTAGGTAATAAAAAATATATAGTAACATTCATAGATGATGCTACTAGATTTTGTTATGTTTATTTGTTGCATGCTAAGGATGAAGCTCTTGAAAAGTTTAAGATTTATAAACAAGAAGTAGAGATTCATCGGAGTGGGTTGATCAAAACCCTACATACGGACAGGGTGGTGAGTATTTTGATCCGGTGTATTTCCAATCTACGGGAATAATACACCATACCACAGCTCCTTACACACCGGAACAAAATGGTGTGGCGGAAAGGAAAAATAGGACTTTAAAGGAAATGGTCAATACCATGTTCTCCTATTCGGGCCTAAGTGAGGGCTTTGGGGGTGAGGCTATGTTGACAGCCTGCTATTTGCTAAATAGGGTTCCAAATAAAAGGAACAAGACCACCCCTTTTAAGCTTTGGTATAAAAAACCACCGGAGCTGTATAAGCTGAGTGTTTGGGGTTGTAGAGCCGTGGTGAGGCTCACTGATCCTAAGATAAGGAACATAGGGGAAAGAGGTATAGACTGCATTTTCATTGGGTATGTGGAGCATTCATTTGCTCATAGGTTCTATGTTATAGAACCAAATGACTACGTGTCAGTGCATACGGTAATTGAGGCAAGAACTGCAGAGTATGATGAGAATAGATTCTCTTCAATACCTAGGCCTAGAGACATGGTTCCAAGCTCTAGTAACTCTCCCGTGGCTGATCAAGTGATTGATACTCCTCCGGAACCTAGGAGGAGTGGTAGAGCAAGAAAAGCTAAATCATTCGGTGATGATTTTCAACTATATTTGGTTGAAGGATCTAGAGATGAAATTAAAATTCAATATCAATATTGCTTCAATATTGAGGAAGATCCTAAAATCTATAGTGAAGCCCTGGCATCTCGAGACGTAGCTTTCTGGAAAGAAGCTATAAATGATGAGTTGGACTCTATTATACAGAATAACACTTGGAAACTATGTGATCTACCCCTTGGGTGTAAACCACTTGGTTGTAAATGGATCTTCAAGAAGAAGATCAAAGTAGATGGTTCAATTGATAAGTTTAAAGCCCGATTGGTTATCCAAAGCTTTAGACAAAAGGAAGGAATTGACTACTTTGATACATATGCTCCTGTAGCAAGAATATCCACTATTAGAATGTTGGTTGCCTTAGCTGCGATACACAATCTTGTTATTCACCAAATGGATGTGAAAACCGCTTTCCTGAATGGTGATTTGGATGAGGAGATATATATGAAACAACCAAAGGGTTTTGTTATGCCTGGCAATGAGCATAAGGTGTGTAAGCTAGGTAAGTCATTATTTGGCTTAAAGCAAGCACCAAAATAGTGGCATCAAAAGTTCGATGATGTGGTTTTGTCTAATGGTTTTGTATTAAACCAAGCAGACAAGTGTGTATATAGAAAATTTGATGATTCTAGGAAAGGAGTCATAATTTGTCTATATGTAGATGACATGTTGATCTTCGGTACTGACCAGGATCAAGTTGATAAAAAAAAATTGTCATCTTGTTTTGACATGAAAGACACGGGGGAGACGGAAGTGATCCTTGGTATAAGGATCAAACGGGAGAACAATGGCATATCTATATCTCAATCTCATTATATTGAGAAGATACTGAAAAAGTTTAATTTTCATGATAGTTCTCCGGTTAGCACTCCAATGGATCCTGCTTTTAAGCTCTCACCTAATGAAGGTGTAGCTGTAAGCCAACTTGAATATTCAAGGGCCATTGGATCTCTCATGTATGCCATGATAAGCACTAGACCAGATATAGCTTATGTTGTTGGAAAGCTAAGTAGGTATACTAGCAATCCGGGTGCAAGTCATTGGCAAGCAATGAATCGAGTATTTAGGTACTTGAAAGGAACCATGAGGTATGTTTGACTTATACCGGATTTACTTCGGTTTTAGAAGGCTATTCGGATGCAAGCTGGATTAGCAACAAGGAAGATCATTCTTCCACAAGTGGATGGACTTTTCTGCTTGGAGGAGGTGCCATATCTTGGGCATCTAAGAAACAGACTTGCATAACTGATTCGACAATGGAGTCTGAGTTTGTAGCATTAGCCGCAACTGGCAAAGAAGCTGAGTGACTAAGAAACTTGATTTACGAGATTCCCTTGTGGCCTAAACCTATATCACCAATATCTATTAGATTTGATGGTGCTGCTACCTTGGCTAAGGCATATAGCCAAGTGTATAATGGGAAGTATAGACACTTAGGTGTTAGACACAGCATGATTCGTGAGCTCATCATGCATGGGGTGATATCGGTGGAGTTTGTGAGAACTCAACAGAATTTAGCCGACCACTTAACCAAAGAGTTATGTAGAGATCTTGTGCACAAGGCGGCTGTAGGGATGGGATTAAAGTCCACCTGAGATTTCTCGTGTTAAGATACCCAATTCCCACCTAATATGACGTTAGGTGCTGAATTCAATGTGGAAAGCTTAACATCTAGAAATTGGAATACATTAGTAGCATCATCCCAAGGTATGTGTTCAGACCTGTAAGTTAAAGGAGGTTGAAGGTTTTCTTCTTAATAGTTCTTAGAAAAATTGCATATGCAGGTGCAAGAATAAAGAGCTATCTATATGAGCATGAAGTTTAGCCGCTTCAAGAAACTAGGACTTGGCTTTGATATGTTCATTGAAGGATGGGACACAGGTTAGTAAAAATAGTGTCAAGAAAGAACATTAGAGTATGTAAACTTGTGTGTATATTATCTTAATGTATTCATTGATAGAAAGGGTTCAATCCTTAGCGACATCTCTATATTCGAATATTTGGAATGTGTAATATACTAATGTGAAATTCAATCGTCGCAATATTTCATTTATGCATAAGTTTGATTGTTGTGAATTTGTTTTAGTTAACGAAGGATTACGCTAAAATGGGGGAGTAATGTTAGATATTTTAGTGTAATCAGGGATTGACTTGGTGATCAAAACAAATAATAATACACATCAAGCAAGTTAGGAGGTGCGAGAGTGCACGCTTGTTTGAGTTGTTATTATTCGAAGTGTACGGACGGAGCCCGTATTCTACGGGGGTTCCAAAGGGGCAGCGCCCCCTTGGCGGGGGTCCGGGGGCAGCGCCCCTGGGAGCAGGGTCCAAGGGGCGCCAGCCCCTGGCAGGGTCCAAGGGGCAGAGCCCCTGGCTGGGGTCGAGCTGGGGTCCAAGAGGTAACTGCCTAATGGCAGTTACAACCCCAAAAACAAATTCGTAGACAGTTTTGATTATACTCTTCTTCTGGTTCGAAAATTCACATACACACGAACATACCCTGGTTCAATTTCTCATAAAATCAGAGTTGTATCCGATTGAATTTTTCGGGTGAACCACCGAAATAATTTGATCTGAAAGTGATTACACGCCTCTCTGATCATCCGGCAAATTGAAATTCCCAACACCTATGTGGTTTCGTTATTTGTTATAATTGGCCACCACTCACTACCACCACCAAAATTTCCATGATTCTATTTGTTTTTGACCACTTGACTCGTTTCATATTTTAGCTAGTATATTTTAGCTACTATATTGGTTTTTCCTATTTTAACCCGTTAGGTTTACAAAATTGATCTCTACTCTTATACCGATATAGTTAAGAGGTGGCAAACCCAGTAGGGTAGGTCAGGAAAGTTGGTTAGACTCATGTGGCCCATCCTCATGTCGTGTTTAACACCATGGTTAGCCTCACACGGCCTCTCCTCACTCCGTGTTTATTTTATTTTCTTTTTTAACATGTTTCCACTTCCAATCATGTTGTGGTTATCCTCACGCGGCCCTTTCTCACGCCATGTTTAATGCCGCCTCCGGCTGTGTGTAGGTCCCTCTCGAGGATGAGATAAAACCTTTTCCTTGTTATATCAAACACACTAGCGAGTGCGGAATCCAAGCTAGCATGCAACCGAGACTTTATACGAGAACAAGCACAAACACAACACACAACATTCAACGATTAACACCACTTGTATTAATGCGTATGAAAGGTTCGGTTACAAGTCCAATGTTCACAGATGTATTCTGCAAACTCTCAAAGTTCTCTCGTGTGTGTGCTCTCAACAGAATGCTCTCTATGTGTTCTGTCTCTCTTGTCCTCACTATATGTTCTCCTGTCCTATACACAACACACTACATGGGTATATATACCCGACACAGCAGGTCTGGTCGAAGGATCAGACAGAGTGATCGAAAGATCATCTGTCGACCAGAAAACCCATCGAAAGATCACATACACCACGAAGGATGATATCCTTCGTGGTCTATCCTTCGAGTTCATCCATCGAAGGTTATGTTTCGAACTCATCTATCGAGGTCCATCTTTCGAGCTCATCATCGAAGGATATAAAACAATCCTTCGATGACACATCCTTCGACACAACCAGCTTACAACATTTTTCTAACTGTTTGGTCAAGTCAAACCAGGAGGATGGTTGACTTGGTCAAACTTACATCAACCTTACATTAAAGACATCGTTTTGAATCATGACGAAATACAGACAAAGTACAGACACAAGTGCACCAACAAACTCCCCCTTGGCTGTAGCTTTGTCTCGATCTTCGTGTCTTCAAGTCTTCAAGGCCGAGTCGAACCGAGCCGAGTCGCGTCCACACAAAGTGCATCAACACTGTGTGTGACGTCCAACAATGTTGGCCGCCACTCGACGTGGATGCAGCGTTGCTCCATAACGGGGAGTCTTAGGTGTGTTCGCATACGACAGTAGAGGTCACATAATTTGTGATTGCATTCTGCGTTGTTTTGACGGAATATCATCTAACCATTTTTATCTCATAATTTTAATTTTTAATGATAATTTTGATAGTGACAACATCTGAGTTTGTTATTACTATGATTTGCTAAACCACTTGTGATCTCCTCCGGGTTTAGGTTTGTGTACCATGCTTTTGATTCTAGTTTTAATCGAGGTTTTTGAGATTGGATTCGTTAGCCTCATAAGTTTTATGGGATTCAATTTTGGTTTTTACATTTAAACAAAATTGATTTTGTTTGAACATTAAATTGATAACTTTGTGATTCTGGTTTGGTTATTGGTTTATGTTTTTACATAATTGAATTGGTGGTTGTGTGAATAGATTCCATTAAGTTCGGTTCCATATCCATCACACCAGGCTCACTAGATTAGTTTAGTTTTACCAAACCTAAAAGCCGGTGTGGATTACCTTTTCTCATTATTGTTAACAACCAATTAATCAAAATCACTTTAACAATCATTCTTACAATCAAATCAAAACGCAATAGTCATAAATTAGTTAATAGATGAGGCACTTGAACATTGACACATTTAAGTGATTCCACCCTACTTACTCTTGCTAGTAAAGGTAATCAGAAATTGATTTTCACTTTGTTTTTGACCGACCTTTTGACATCAAGCATGTATCACAAGCTCTAAGTGGTAATCTTCGTCATGCTCGCCAATAAACTGAACTCGGGGTTCGAGATCTCAAATTGTTTGTTCTCCGATGTGAGTTATCTAATTGAAGACACATATATAATGAAAAATCAACATGTGGTTGTAGAATATAATAAGATGTCTATTGTTTAACGATTTCCTTCTGACTGAACAACGTGTTATCCTGTTATGTGATTTTTGAAGATGAGAAATCTAGATACATGAGCCATATATGCAGAACAAAAAGAACACCAAACACAAAAGAATATGAAGTATTTTTTTTTTGAAAGGTTAAAGAATATGAAATATGTACATCTTATTGTAGTACGCAAGTTGTTGTCGCCTATTAATTTATTGCATCATAAACTGACATTTCATGATAATAGTATTTATTGCATCATGAATTGGCATTTGATGATAAGACCATGTGTAGTGGTTTTATCAATAATTAATGCTCCCATTCTTGGGCGTTTTCTGTCACGTGACAGTCTGGTCAGCAAGGGGGCATTATTGGGCGTTTTTACAAAAGGGGTGTAGTGGGATAATGCCCAATAATGCCCCAACCAATCATTACACAATTATTGCTCGACCTCCTCAGCGGTGGATTCACCATCATCCGCTAAAAACTCTCTATAGTAATAATTTGCGACGGACGAGGAACTAGAGGAAGCCATTTTTTTTATAAAAATGGTTTAATATTTGAGATTGTAGAGATTTTTGTTTGTAAAAATGAAGTAGAAGTGTGTGTGTGTATATATATAGGGAGAAATGAAAAAAGAAAAAAAATATAGCCGTTGCTTTGTGACCGTTGCAAACGGTTGATTGGTCAAAAATTCACCCCAACAACGTGATTCAAAACACACCAAAACAAAACAAAAAGGTCAAACACGCCCAGGGGGCGATTGTTCGATGTCTTCGGGTGTTATTGGGGGCTTTTTTGAAAAATACGCGTCCACGGACGGTCTAATAGTCTAGTGAAAAGTTAATACGCGAAGTATTGTCGCATATTACATGCATTTAAATTTATGAAAGGTAAAGGGTCTCATGTACAGAGTTTTATAATATAAAAAAGATTTTTTTATAGCATGACTGTAAAATGGTCAATTTCTTGTTGTTCTCTTTACAAAATTACCAGTTATTGTAACAACATAGATACTTAGCTAGTCTAGCAAAAATAGTGTGGTCGATCTTGATTTCTAGAGCTTAAAATCAATTGTAACGTATTGTTAGGATAAATAAAACGAGTTATGTGCCATTTACGTCTCTAATGGTTGGCTCACTTTTACCATTTCATGTCAAAATTGAAAATTGTAACATTTTCCTTTATATATTATATTCTCGAAAAGTGTCTAAAAAGCTAACCACAATGAAAAAAACTAATAACTCAGTATGCTTAAGCATATAAATGACACTTAAAATTTAAGGACGTAAATGCTCGTCCCTAATTGTTCGGTACTGGTACTCGATACCAAATGCTCATCCTTATCCCTAACTGTGTAATAATAATAAGAAGAAGTTTAAAAAATAAAATATAAAAAATCTAGGATTTAAAGTGTCATTTTACGTCCATATACTTTAAGTGCCATTTACGTTCATGGGTTAATTGAGTTATGAGTTTATTTTAACTGGGTTAGTTTTTTTTATTTAATGACGCGTTTCAAAAATGTTGGAAAGAAAAAAGGTACAATTTTAAAATTTGACTTTAAATGGTAAAAATAGACAAACCACATGGACATGAATGCCACTTAATTCATAAAACTAAAAAAATAATTACATCAAAAAACCAAGCATAATAACATAGGCGAACGAACTCGGAACTACGTACCAGTTTGTCATCTTCAAGCAGTATTCCCCTGGAGAGGATGTTGTAGATATCATTCCTTTTAGAAGAAGGAGAATCTGGAAACAGACGAAGTATATCATTGTAGGTTGTTTGAAATATTTTCTTCCGTATTTCATAAGACTCCTGCATATCGATTGAGGAATTATAATCCATCACACATTTAAATTTTGAATACTTGATTTTATTTACATTTTTAAATTTGATTTAAGCTAGGTTTTAAAAAATAAAACACAAAGTAAAACATAATATACGTTTCAAGTGAGTATCATTCTCATTTATTATGAGTATACTTTCTTGTATTAATTTCCTAAAACACTATTTATTGTTTAATACTAGTTAGGATTGTATATACTACTGTCTATTCATCCAAGGAAACAAAGACCGATTTGTAATGTTGTGAAAACTTACTTGGAATTCCAAAGCTTTTTGAAGTTGTACTACCACATCACTGCTATTCAAAAAAAAAAAGTTGTGGGACGGTGTTCTCTCTCTTCATGTAAGCATTGTAAAGCAATCCTTCGGTATGGCAAATGATTTCAATACAATTTGATCCTTTATGCCCTCAAACACTATCTCATCAACTCGTGCTACTTGAAATTTACTTTTAACCAAATCATCTAGAAATGGAATGTGATCTTTGGCATCTTCTGGACATGCCAATCTCCCGCACAAGATTTCAAATAAAATCACACCAAATGAGTAAATATCAAACTCTTTGGTTAATGAATGTGTTTCCCAATACAGTGGGTCACAATAGCCAGGCGAGCCTACAACATCATCGAAAACATTCTTACTTGTAGAATATGTTAAAGCAGACTCAAATCCACAAATTTTTGCTTTCCAATCACAGGTTAGTAAAACGTTGGAACTTTTTATGTCTCTATGCATCACCACATCTTGTCCTACATCATCTTCATGAAGGAACTTCAACCCCTTTGCAATATCAATGCCTATTTCAAGTCGTTTGGTCCATGAAAGACTAGCATCCTTCATATACCTATTAAGACTTCCGTTAGAGGCATGCTCATAAACAATGATTTTTTCCTCCCTTTCTTTACAATAGCCCACCATACCGATGATATTCTCTTGTTTATACTTGAAAAGAATTTCAAACTCTTTCAAAAAACAATGTTCTTGGCTGGTAAACCGCTTTACAACGACTTTTTTATGTCCAACATTGTCTTGATGTTGGTACACTTTATGTGGACGCGACTCGATTCGGTTCGACTCTGCTAGGTTCGGCTCAAGCCCGATGTCACGACATTCCTCCGTCGTGCGCCCCAGAGTTCGACACGCGAAGCACGAAGAGCCGCGAATTTTCCCGACGCCACATCACCATGATGATGTCATGGGAAGACTTTTTCATGTGAAGCTTACACAATATCCACGTGAAAGTAATTGTCTGTGTGTTTACTGTGTATAACATTGACGAAAAACCTGCTGAAGAAAGACAAGTTTCGTCGAGTTGGGAGTGTGACGAAAGACTTGTTGTCTTTCGGCGACTCAGTTGTTTCGTCCGGGTCTTTCGTCGCTGCATGTTATTCGTCGAGATGTTTCGTCGGCTGAAGTTGTTTCGTCGACCTTGCTGCTTATATAAACAGCAGACTGAAGACACCAGAGAGAGAGATAGAGCACAAGACAGCTCCACTACTACAAAATAGAGTATTAGACGGTGTTGAAGTTTTATTTTAGACGGGGTTAAAGCAATAACACCGTCTTAAAATATAATCATTGTGCTGTTTTGATTAAAATATTCAAGAAAATTCAAAAAAACCCCGTCTAATGCTTAAACACCGTCTTATACTATTTTCTGCAATCTTTAGACGGTGTTGTCTTGAACACCGTCTTATAATCCGTGTTTTGGCAACTTAGATGGGGATTAAAACCCTAGGCGGGCAAGCATTCTCCCATTTCCCCCCAAAATCATTCCCCTTGCCTCTCCCAAAACCCACGATGCCGCCACCACCAGAACCCGCAGTCACCTCATTGCCGCTCCACAGCCTTCGCTGCACCAGGGTAGACTCTTTAGCGATTACATGTTTCTATTTATTTGTTGATTGTTTATATCTTTCTATTCTGCTTGTTTAGGTTGCCGATTACATGCTTAGTTTATGTTGAATAATCTGCTAATTACATGTTAAAGGTGTTAAAGATTTTGATTGAACAAATAAATTGGAACAATTAAGTTACTAAATTAGTGGTTTAAGCTCATTGGATTTCCTGCATAGGAGGTTAAGAATACTATTTAGCTGCACTGGTGAATTAATCCTATTATGTTTAATTTCAATGGAATGGCAATAAGTTATCAGCAAAGGACTACTTTGTGTTGGTACTAGTTAATAATTCTATTGAAAGTTAAAGAATGGAAAGATACTGGTTTCGCCTCCATCTGGTTATGATATTCACATATAATTTTCACTCAATTTCACACCATTTTGTATTCTAGGATTTCTATTTCATCAACGGAAGTTCAAACCCCGACGATGATGCTTTTAAAGTTGTAGATGCAGATACCGAAAAGATTAAAAGGTATTGGTTTTATTGCATATTATTGTTTTATTAGTTGATGCCTGTACATATGTTCCAAAGTTTACCTTGTTGTAGGGAGTAGGCTGTGAAAGGTAATTAATCACTAATTATGGTGGGAAAGGTAGCATGAGAAGGTATGGTGATGTTTTTGGTTTTGATTTGGTCGGAAACTGAATATAATAATAGGATAAATAGTTTGAATAAGTAAATAATAAACAGTTTGTATAGGGATGTCAAAAGAGCTTATGTATGATGATTTTGAAGTACATAAGCCAAGTTAATGAGAATCAAAGATTGGTTGTTTAAGTTTGTTATAGCTTGTTGTTGATTAGGCCTGGCAACTTTGACCCAGACACCAGATTTTGGTCATTATGGATCACTTTAACGACCTGCTGGGTCACTTTGGGCATGGCTAGTGTTAAAAGATAAAAGCTGGTCAGAATGGGTTGTAATAGATGTCATGTATATGTAATTTAGTGTGTACATAATATATAATATAGTATTTGAAAATTCATTAAAAAACCCTTTTTTACCAACCCAACCCGAACCCATTCCGACCCTAACCCGTTTTGACCCGGACTCGTTCCAACCCAAACCAAAACAACTCGTTCTAACCTGAACCCATTTTGACACGCAACGCGGCCCAACACGCCCGTTTTGCCAAGTGTAATGTTGATGTATATGTATATGTTGAATAGAGTAGGATGTTATATATTTATGTTTGTTAACTAATGTTGATTTAAGATCTTAATCGTCGAAGATAAGCAAACTATTAATTACACACCAATTATATCTACATAAATGTGTTAAAAGTTTCTAGGTTTTTGAAATATTGCTATTCATCATATTTTTGGGATATTTTGTTTACAGTTGGTTGAGAATTTAGCGACAATGGCTTCTAAGGTGCAGACAAAAATTCAAGTGTGTTGTGACAAAAGATAACATCGATTGGGATCCAAACTACATTTAAGGAGAAAGAGTCTAAAGCCTCGTACTTGCTGGTGAGATTGGTTTTTTTTTACAACATGAATTCCCTCTTTTCCCTAAAACCCAAGTTTTAGTATCTTTTTGAGCTGAATGGACCTACTAATTTTGAGGATGCCAACATAGGATAACTTTAAAGTTTATGATGGTCTATGGCTTTGTTTGCTGTGAATTGGTGAAGTGTCGATAGAGCTGTGGCGAAGACAAGGGTAAAGACAGCTACCAATCACTGTAGCGGGTTGCTGGGGATGAGTACATTGCTAAAATACCTTCGGCAGGGGCTGGTGGTCAGGATGGCGTTTTCAACACCGTCTTAAAGTACACCGGTTTAAAATCAAGTCTTATTAGACGGTGTTCAATTTGAACACCGGCTTAAACTTGATGAACACCGTCTTTTGGTGTTCAATTTGATTAACTTGATGAACACCGTCTTTTGATATTATGATATAAATCGTTGCTGTTATCTTGTCGTCGCAATCGTCACTATTTCCGTGTCGTCGCTGATGCTTAAAAAACGTTTTTTTTTTCTTGTTTTTTCAATACAAACCTGCCAATTTCCGGTTCACGACACACAAAAACAAAATAAACATAAGCTAATAAGCATAAACGTAAGCATAAATGGTTGCCTTTCAAAACAAACATAAGCATAAACGTCACAATCCGGGTTCATTTTAAGTCACAATTCACAAACACGTCATAAAACTACCTAACATATAAAATGTAATAATTGTACGTCATATGCGTGTCATCATCCACTTCTTCATCAGATACCTAGTCAAATACTTTCCAAACAGCTGCCTGGAGGGGGGTTAAGTACTCATATGCAAGCTGGACAAAAAAATATATTTATCAACTTTAACATAAATAATAATAACCCAAACAAATGATCCACTGCCAATATATATATATACCTTCCCAGTTAGTAACTCCCATAACACAACCCCAAAACTAAAAACATCAGCCTTAGCCTTATGATCATAGAGTTTGTGTTCAATAACCTTCAAAACAAAAAAAAATTAAGTTATTAAAATAAAATCAAAGACAAAAGACAAACACTGATTTAAAAAATGGAACTTCATAATACAATCAGTTTTGTTAAACGGTTGGTCGGCGGCCATTTGATCCAATTACTCTCTTGCAGGTAAAATGGGTCAAACAGGCATATATGCCCGTATCATAATTTTAGTACAACTATTACTTTTTTATGGATTTTTTATATAAAAGAGGTACCTCAGGAGCCATCCATCGATATGTCCCCGTTTCGGCTGTCGTGACACCAGTCTGAGCCTTTACTCTCGCAACACCAAAATCAGCTACCTTAACAACCTGAAACCAAAGTGCCATGTAAGATTTTGGGATTAATCATGGTAAAGAACTAAAAAATATCTTAAAAAATCACATAGATCGATATATGTACTGATGTCAATAACAAAGTTATCCGCGCGCATTGAAGGGGAGACTTGTAAATATAGATAACAAAAGGTTTTATGTACACTATTTAAATACATTTTCTATACATAGTTGACAATGTTTTACACATTGGTATCATACAAAATTTAGAGCAAGTAAGGTCATATTATTGACGGAAAAGAATTCTAAAATTACCATGGAGGTAGCGCATAACAATAAAAAGTAGCTTCCTTAACGAAAAAAAACTCCTACCAAAAGATGAGTCTGTTTGACCTGTAACATAACCATAACCTTGAAACACATACTTAAAAAAACTCATCAACCAACTCCAGCAAAAACGGTACAGACCGGTTTCAATCTTTCCATTAAAAGTAACAAAAAATAAAGTTTATACCTTTTTCCTTCTTTCAGCATATTTGTGTATTTGAAAGCAAACACATTAGTGTTCTTATCTCTAACCAGCCTTGCTACTCCGAAATTCCCAACACCAAGCTCCTGTAATGTTGGTTACATTGGCTTGACATGTGAAACGACTTTAGTGTATTTAGGAGACAAGTTAGAAAACATTTAAAAGACATTTGGTCAGATTTAATTGTTCACGTAGACGGTTCGATTTATTTAAATCGGGTGTATGGAAGTCGTAAGGGTAACCGAATAACTAACCAGATACGCAGTCACAGTCGCCACCTCTACTGCGGACTTGTAAAGCTCAGACAAATCGGCACCCTGCAGTAAAAAATCTCAGTGATCCTTGATAGATGTATATGTATCGTTCCTTAGTTTAATTAAGTCCGTTTAGACCCACACGTGATCCGCGATAGATAATTATTATATATAATCAAATAACTTGTGAGTTGCATCTTTCGAGTATTTCTTCTTTTCTTTAGTTGCTGGCAACTCAAAAAAACTTGTGAGTTGCATCTTTAACATCTTCAAGAACATGAATAGGGACCCCATGGCAGCAGCGTACTCATCCCTGGAAACCCGCTACCAGTGACGACCGTAGCATCAAATAGCGGCCATCCTGACCACCAGCCCCTGCCGAAGGTATTTTAGCAATGTACTCATCCCCAGCAACCCGCTACAGTGATTGGTAGCTGTCTTTACCCTTGTCTTCGCCACAGCTCTATCGACACTTCACCAATTCACAGCAAACAAAGCCATAGACCATCATAAACTTTAAAGTTATCCTATGTTGGCATCCTCAAAATTAGTAGGTCCATTCAGCTCAAAAAGATACTAAAACTTGGGTTTTAGGAAAAAAGGGAATTCATGTTGTAAAAAAAACCAATCTCACCAGCAAGTACGAGGCTTTAGACTCTTTCTCCTTAAATGTAGTTTGGATCCCAATCGATGTTATCTTTTGTCACAACACACTTGAATTTTTGTCTGCACCTTAGAAGCCATTGTCGCTAAATTCTCAACCAACTGTAAACAAAATATCCCAAAAATATGATGAATAGCAATATTTCAAAAACCTAGAAACTTTTAACACATTTATGTAGATATAATTGGTGTGTAATTAATAGTTTGCTTATCTTCGACGATTAAGATCTTAAATCAACATTAGTTAACAAACATAAATATATAACATCCTACTCTATTCAACATATACATATACATCAACATTACACTTGGCAAAACGGGCGTGTTGGGCCGCGTTGCGTGTCAAAATGGGTTCAGGTTAGAACGAGTTGTTTTGGTTTGGGTTGGAACGAGTCCGGGTCAAAACGGGTTAGGGTCGGAATGGGTTCGGGTTGGGTTGGTAAAAAAGGGTTTTTTAATGAATTTTCAAATACTATATTATATATTATGTACACACTAAATTACATATACATGACATCTATTACAACCCATTCTGACCAGCTTTTATCTTTTAACACTAGCCATGCCCAAAGTGACCCAGCAGGTCGTTAAAGTGATCCATAATGACCAAAATCTGGTGTCTGGGTCAAAGTTGCCAGGCCTAATCAACAACAAGCTATAACAAACTTAAACAACCAATCTTTGATTCTCATTAACTTGGCTTATGTACTTCAAAATCATCATACATAAGCTCTTTTGACATCCCTATACAAACTGTTTATTATTTACTTATTCAAACTATTTATCCTATTATTATATTCAGTTTCCGACCAAATCAAAACCAAAAACATCACCATACCTTCTCATGCTACCTTTCCCACCATAATTAGTGATTAATTACCTTTCACAGCCTACTCCCTACAACAAGGTAAACTTTGGAACATATGTACAGGCATCAACTAATAAAACAATAATATGCAATAAAACCAATACCTTTTAATCTTTTCGGTATCTGCATCTACAACTTTAAAAGCATCATCGTCGGGGTTTGAACTTCCGTTGATGAAATAGAAATCCTAGAATACAAAATGGTGTGAAATTGAGTGAAAATTATATGTGAATATCATAACCAGATGGAGGCGAAACCAGTATCTTTCCATTCTTTAACTTTCAATAGAATTATTAACTAGTACCAACACAAAGTAGTCCTTTGCTGATAACTTATTGCCATTCCATTGAAATTAAACATAATAGGATTAATTCACCAGTGCAGCTAAATAGTATTCTTAACCTCCTATGCAGGAAATCCAATGAGCTTAAACCACTAATTTAGTAACTTAATTGTTCCAATTTATTTGTTCAATCAAAATCTTTAACACCTTTAACATGTAATTAGCAGATTATTCAACATAAACTAAGCATGTAATCGGCAACCTAAACAAGCAGAATAGAAAGATATAAACAATCAACAAATAAATAGAAACATGTAATCGCTAAAGAGTCTACCCTGGTGCAGCGAAGGCTGTGGAGCGGCAATGAGGTGACTGCGGGTTCTGGTGGTGGCGGCATCGTGGGTTTTGGGAGAGGCAAGGGGAATGATTTTGGGGGGAAATGGGAGAATGCTTGCCCGCCTAGGGTTTTAATCCCCATCTAAGTTGCCAAAACACGGATTATAAGACGGTGTTCAAGACAACACCGTCTAAAGATTGCAGAAAATAGTATAAGACGATGTTTAAGCATTAGACGGGGTTTTTTTGAATTTTCTTGAATATTTTAATCAAAACAGCACAATGATTATATTTTAAGACGGTGTTATTGCTTTAACCCCGTCTAAAATAAAACTTCAACACCGTCTAATACTCTATTTTGTAGTAGTGCAGATAGCACAAGATAACTGAGAGAACACAGGAGAGTTTAGTGTGTGTGAACCTTATATTGTAATCTTGTACCGAAAACTATTCTGAATATATACAAGTGTGTGTTAAACATTGAATCTCTTTGTCTCGTGTCTATCTTAATCTCGGTTTGCTTTCCCGGTTGGATTCCGCACAACCGGGTTTGTTCGTATACAAGGATTAGGCGACTAGATCCTCCGCTAGTTGGACCTACAATTGGTATCAGAGCCTTGGCTCTCATCCTTGTTAAAACCGAGCCGTGTGTCGAGTTATCAAAGTTTGTTTCTTGAAGTCTTTCGGTTTAAAACTCTGAAATTCATGATATTTTGCTGTTAGTTCTTATAAAAACCATGTTAAACATCATGTACACATGTTAAGATATGGTTTTTAGGGAAGTTTCCTGCAAAATTTGTGTTCGGAAATTTCTCCGGTGACCGGAAACCCCATAAAGTTCTTGGTGTTCTTCATTTGATCTTCAAGATCTTCAAAAGTTCTGGGTTTTTAAGTTTGTGTTTGGCTGAATCATTGTTGATGTTTTTATTATAATAATGTTACTGTGAAAGTTGGTAAACTAAAGATAAGGTTGTTCTTTGAAAAGTATGATATGTTTGAAAGTTTGGTTTACAAACCATCCTTTGTGTCAGAGAAGATAAGATCTATATTTTTTTTAATATCTCACCAACTTTATTCTTTTATCAACGAAAAACCCATCCCTTACTGTTTCTATTTTTGATGAAAAACCTAAGTATTTCGTCACAATTGGTCCTTGACGAAAAAACCACATTTTTCGTCACCTTGTCTTTTACTAAAAACCCTTTTTCGTCAGATAAGGTCTTTCGCCAAGAACTAATTTTTTTTCGTGGGTCACTCTTGTCAATTTTTAACAGAAGCTTACAAAAGTTATTTTAACGGTTTTGTTTAAGTGATTTAAGCAAGTATTAATTATTATATATTCAAAATGAGTTCAGATTGGTGGGGTATTCCATCCAATACGGAGAGCAAGTATAGAAGCACGGGTTTATCGCCATCATGGGCCGAATCTCCCACTCCCTCATCCTCATTACGAGCGTGTTCTATTACAGCAGAGCAGTGGGCATCGGTTACTAACCAAAATCAAAGTGAACCGAAAATGGCTAGAAATATGTATGGTGATCTGGTACCAGTTGCTCAGCTACCAGTAACCTGTGTCTCAAACACCGATTTGTATGGAAATCCACTACCACCAGTTGCCTCACAACAAAGCTACAGGTCTACTGTAGCACCATCATCTCTTGATCCAAGGAACTGTAGTCAGACAGGAACTGCGTTTTATGCCGAAATTGTCAAAGATGCCAGCAATGGTGAATCCTCGGGAAATGATGACAGTTCTGAACATGACGGTAGCTCAGTTGAAGATGGTTCAAGTTCAAGCGAGGATGGATCAGAATATGAATCAACAAGGGAGGTTGTTGATTCTGAGGCAAGTGAGTCAACATCTGAGAGTGAATCCAGTCAGGTACGTGTCGATAAACCAAGTTCTGATAGGTGTGATAATTGTGTTAAATTAAGTGCTAGATTGTCTGATTCGCAAAGCAAATTGTCTGATTTGCAAAGCATATATGACGATTTGCAAAGCAAGTATGACATGACATTTATCCACACCCAAGGTTTGATCGTAGATCTTTCGAAATGCAAAGAGGCTAACATGTTTTATGAAAACCATGAAAAAAGAGTTTAAAACGGTGATTGAAAATTTAAGAAAAGATAAAACCGAGCTAACAAAAATGGTTTCAAGAAAACAAACTAACATAAACTGTTATATCAATCGTCTGGAGTTCATGCAAAAAGAGTTAGCCTATGTAAAGTGTGAAAGTGAGGCGATCCAGCTTAAGCTAAATAGTTATTTAAATTCTAGTTATGTGCTGGATCACATCATCGATGTTCAGAAAGAGAAAAAGGATGTCACGTGCATTGGATATAAAAAATGTCCACCACCTGTTAGTGCGACAGCTAGGGCTTTTAAGACGACCTAAGCGAGTTGAAGTGAGTGGATTGGATTTTTTTAATTAAAAAAACCGCAAGGGTCCTACTATTCCAACACCACCCCAAACTAAAATATACCACCCACAACTCAAACGATCCTTTAAAAGTACGGGGCTATGACGCAACCCTTAACCTTCAAAAGCGAAACTTCAAACAACTGATTAATGCAACCTCAAATGGTCGTTTATAGACGAAGATGGTGTTGGATTCTCTGTGTGGGTATATATTAGCCCGGCCGGAAGCAACAGTGATAAGGAGAGTATTACTGTAGTATGGACCGTTCAGAAAATATCCTTATAAGTAAAATATAATTTACGTTTTTTTTATCTAATTTATCTTTCCTAAAGGCTACAAAATCTCATTCCTCATTTTCATTTGAGCTCACTTTGTAGAATAGTAACCAAGTTTTAAAAATGTTTCAATTAGGTCACTTAAGTTTCAAAAATGTTTCAATCAGATCACTCAACATTCATTTTTCAATAAAATTAAGGGTTTTTCATCAATTTCATAGGTAACCATGGTAATTTAGATTTTTTCCCTTTTATTTAATGCTAACGTCGAGTGATGATGTGGATTTTGACTTGTTTTTTTAGTTTTTAATGTAATTAAAGTGTTTTTATTTTTAATAAATATAATTTCATATATTAAAATAATCCAACCCCAGCATCTTATGCTCCATTTTTTTCTTGACACATGGTAAAAAAGACATGTCTCGATTTGAATGTTAAGTTATCTAATTGGAACAAAAACCATACGGGTGACATAATTAGAACACTTTTAAAACTTAGTTACTATTCTGCAACATTTTCCCTTTCTATTATACTTATCTAACATATATATATATATATATATATATATATATATATATATATATATATATATATATATATATATATATAGGGTAAGGTTCATTCGAGAACCACCTTTATTGCGAGAACCAATGTGAACACAACCTAAAATAGCTAAAAAAAACCTAACCCCCACCCCCAACCCCCAAAAACCTAAACCCCCCACCCCTCCCCCCCCCCCCCCCCCCAAAAAAAAAAAGCTAACCCCCCTCCCCCACCCCCCAAAAACCTAACCCCCCCCTCCAAGCTAAAATGCTAAAAACTAAACCCCCCAAAAAACCTAAAAAAATAAAAAACACACACAAAAAAATTTTTATATTTTTTAAATTAAAATCGCTACTTTTAGTAGCAAAAAAAAGATATTTAAAAAAAAAATTTGGCTACTAAAAGTAGCGATTTTTTTTATAAAAAAATATTTAAAAAAAATTGTGTGTTTTTTTAACTATTTTTAGGTATTTTTGGTTGTGTTCACATTGGTTCTCGTGGTTCTCGCAATAAAGGGTGGTTCCTAACGGATCCTTCTATATATATATATATATATATATATATATATATAGGTACGGGATCAGGAGAAAACGACCAAAAGTGTGAGAACGGATTCTGGCGTAACACGTGTCACGCGACATACTGAAGGGCAGAGATGTTTTTTTGTCCTTTTATATTCTTTTTTAAACGCGTGTCACATCACCTTTTATTTTTTGGCGTTTAACAAATACGCGGCGTTTTTATTGTTTTTTTAGATCAAGAGCATAGTAAATATTTTGGCGTTTTAACTAAGTATGGCTTTGATTGTTATGCCAAGTAGGATGCAGGCCTATAAGGCTGGACGGTATGGGGTTAGTCCTCGGTTCGTTCTGGTCCGGCGCCGGACCAAACACCGTGCCGCCCCTTCCCGGCTTCGTCCTCGCCGTCCTTTCCCAGACGTTGGTGCCGATCCACAAAATGACAAAACTCATCCCTCCCCTCTCTCACACACCTATACATACAATATATGCATATACTTTTTAGGTCCATCCCCCCATTTCCATACCTCCATTCTCTTTGACCCATCCTCATGCCCATCCTACGTGGCGCTTACGTGGCGGACCATCCTCCAATGGAGGACCATCACCATACTGCATAGCCTAATGTAAAAAACATCAGTAATTTTCTTAATGTTTATTTTTTTCTATCAATTGTTGTGCCATGTGGGATGCAGGCCTATAATGTGACAGGCAATTATAGCGTTTTGAAAAGATAAACAAATTCAAGTTTCCATATAGTGGATTCTAATATAATAAATGTTTGGCAATGATGTTACCGTCTCTTCACTTACTGTTTTTGCAATTACTGTTTCGTTCAGTTTCATCTGTCAATTAGTGTTGCTTTTTCCAGTAATACTTTGTTTGGCATTTTTTTGCGTTTTATATAGCAACGACGTGCTTTGCTAGCATCCGTTCTCACAGTTTTCATACTCTCAAGCGTTTTGGTGTTTGTAGTTTTTGGCGTTTTATACTCAATTTTTTTTATTAGTAGAGAATTAGATAATAAACAACAGAGAATTAGATAACAAACAATAGAAAAGGAAAAAAAAAATTAAAAATTCTAATCTAATTTCTCATCCAAATTTTCACTGTCGTCAGCCTCTTCTACTTTAACCTTTTTGGCGTTTTGAACCTGTTTTGAATACCTTATCTAGATCCTTATTTTCCTACATAATGCCCGTCTTTAGAAGATGCTTGTGGTTTGATATATACTTGTTTGGTGACATGTTGAAGAACAACGCCTGCTCGAATGTATTGATCACTCATGCCATCCATATATCCATCAAGAACAAAGTGACCTGATGACATATCAGTGTCATCAGTCTCTTTTTCATGAATATTTGTCAATCTCATTCAACAAAAGCTTATAGAGATACCCACCTTAGAGAAGAATCTATTCAGTGAAACTTCATTCAGAACAATACTCAATGTAGAAGAAACGAGGTTTCCCATCTGTGGCTTTTTTAACTATTTTTTTGGCGTTTTAAAGTGAGTGGTTTCTAGGAAACATGGCATTGATTTTTGGTGTGATCAATTGATTGTGCAGAGACGTCTCTCCTATAGGATGTTTTTTGGCGCGTAGTTTAGGCGGAATTTTATTTATAATAAATGATATTAATAAAGTAGCCGTCTTTTCAGTTACTGTGTGTATTTTTCGTGTTTTTGTTAAGCTTTTTATGAGTTTTTAGGGTGATAGACGTGCCATATTACAAGTTTGGGGTTTTTTAATGGCTTCAAGTAGTTTTTGGTGTTTTTTTTTCATTTTTAGCTTTTGTTAATACGTGTCCAAATTACTTTTATTATAGTTTGGGAGTTTTTGGCGTTTTATGGCATGATGGCGTTTCACAATTATTATGTATGTTTGGCGTTTTTATTAAAATAATGTATTTTTTGTTCTTAGATGAAAAATACATAACAAACAACAGAAAAAGAAAATTAAAAAAATAAAAATAGACACAATTCATTTTCCAAATCTTCACTGTCATCAGTCTCTTTCTTCTTTAAAACATGTTCACTGGCGGTTTGACTTTGGCATGCTTCATTTTGTGTTTTTGTTGTTGAAGAAGCTTTTTTCTGGCCGTTTGGAAAGACAAAATGACGTGAGTTTTTTGTTTGAAGTTCATCTTTATCTTCATGTTTATCTTCAAACCACTCATCAATGTCATTCGTCTCTTCATGCCATTATAATATTCATCAAGAACAAAACACAAAAAATTACATAAGTCTGACACCAACATCTTTTTGTTGAAGATTTATCCATCTCATGCAGCAAAATGTTATTGAATCACAGCACCTCAGGCAAGAATGCATTCTGCGAAACTTCGCGTAGAACAATATTGAATATACAAGAAACGATGTTTGCCATTTTGGCGTTTTACTGAGGAAATAGTGTATCTAAAAGAAACGTCGATTTTTTGAATCTTTGATGTTTGAGTTTTTTGGCGTTTCTAAGATGATTGGTATATAGTAAAATATGGCGTTTTGAGTTGGTGTGTTTGATGTTTTGGTTTTTTTGGCGTTTCTAAGATGAATGATATATAGTAGTAAATATGGCCTTTCCGGTTCGGGGTGTGTGTTTAATGAATGTCTGAGATGTTTTGTTTATATAGGATGTGTTTTGGCCCGTAATGATGTTTTATTAATTAGTTTAGCGTTTTTGGTAGAGAAGTCTAAAGACCATTTTACCCTTAATGAAGCACGTCCACTTAATAGAATTCGTGTTATTTATGAAAATGCCACCGCGTCAATCTAGTCCGTAGATTGTTTTGATCGGACGATCCATAAGCGTTCTCACCGTTCTCACACTTTCCACCGTTTTCTCTAAATCCTGACCCTATATATTTATATATATATATATATATATATTACTATATATAATAGATATTAGGGGCTGTTTGGCTAAGCTTATTTTAGTGACTTATTTACTTATTGACTTTTTGAAAAGTTAAAAGGTGTTTGGGTTAGCTTATTATGTGAGAGGAATAAGTAAATAAGTCACTCCAAACCTTTCATTCCCCCAATCTCTTCTTTTCCCCCTTTCAGACAGACACACACCTGTACACACACAACAGAAAAATAGAGAGAACTGTTGATGGTGAATGGTGAGTCCAGCTCTAGGGTTTAGTGTTAAACAAACGCCCGGTCTGGTAACGAACGACTGAACGAGGCCCGATTTGGGTCGAAACCTGCTAAATCTCGTGATGGCGGTCACAAGGGAGTTCTAGGGGTTTGGTGGCTAAATGCGATTAGGGTTCAGGTGGAGGCGGTGGAAAGAACCCAGGCTGCATACAACGAAAATGGAGATGGAATCGTTTTATGGCCGTTTCAGACCAGATCTATGACGGTGTCAGGCATATGTCCCCATTTCTAGCTGGCTCCGGTAAGATTTAACAATTTTATTGTCACTCAGACATGATTATCCATTAACAACTTCTTATCCATTTAAGTCGTCTTTGCAGCTACTGGATTCAGATTCTACACTTACTAGACGGCTCAAGGTGAGAAAATTTTCTATTTATTAAGCCATCTTGGCTGTTGATTTGCCACAAATAACAGATAGTTGACTATTCATTCTATATTTCTCCTTATTTTGATCTTATAATCAGAGCAATTGGTCTGCTTGAGAGTATTGCTTTAGTAAGGGATCCAGAATTTGCTATTGTTGATGAAGCTACCATTTGGATTTTTTTAATTCCATTATTTCTAGAAAGTAGAAATCTAGACTTGTTTAATCCGCGGATATCCTGCTCTAAACTATTGTAATTGGAAAATTCTCTCTTTAATGAAAAAGATCTGAGCAAACGATACATTGAGCCGATGCAATATAAAAGTGTAGAATGGTCATATTAGAAGGGTAGACTGGATATACTGGAAGGGCAGAATGGTCATCTTGATACTTTCGGTTGAAGAAGAATGCAAATAATGACTCTTTGCAGGTTGGGTCGCAATTAGAAGTCGTTGATGCGTATTGTTTGTGCTTTCACTTTCGTCCGATCTCATATCTAGCTTAATTTATTTAGCTTAAATATTATATATGGCTAATGAAAGAGTTTTTTGTCTCTGTAGACTGAAAGAGTTCCTAAATGGCTGATGAAAAGTTGTCAAACAAGAGAAAAAGAGTCTGCTCAACCTCTGAAGACCTAAAAGAGTTCCTAAAATGGTTAATGGGTTACATGATGTTCTTACTTTTTAGTTGACTTACATGAAAATAGTAACTTTTTTTAACTGATTATGTTGTGTGACTTTGATGCACACAAGCTTGGATTGACTTGCAGAACCCTTTGCAAAAGCGGAGCTTTCTCCTATATTTTTAACTGATTATGTTGTGTGACTAACTAATTCATTGCTTTGTAAGTTAATGATGTTGTATGATATTTAGCAAGAACCCTTTACTTGATTGATTGAGCTATTACATACCTTCCTTTGAACATAATTTTAGTTATGCTATATACGAACTAAAATTTATGTTACTGTCAGGAAATAGTTCGGAGTTTTTTCGAAGAAGATAGAAAGAACAAAAAAAGGGACTCCAAGGGAAGAAGGAACGACTTTGGCTGAGCATATAGATGTGCAAATTACATGGTGTGATTAGACTGAGACCTGAGTCTGGTTTTGTCGACGATCCCTTTGACCTTAACAGTTTTTTTGAATCTTACCAGAGCTGAGAACTTCGATATGGGTTCAGCAAGAGGCAGTGACTATGATGCAGATGAAGAACAGTCGGTTGATAGCAGAAATGATGACTATGATACACACTGATCAAGATAATCTTAGTCCGTTTCATAATGATGCGGCTCTTGAGGCTGCTGATATATTCTCTGGAGATGATGAGGAAGTTCAGCTTGTGAATTACACAACACAGAATGATGCGGAATTTCCGTCTGTAGATTCCATGATGCAGAATGAGGATTCTAAACTGATGACGTATCTTTTGACTTGAGAGACGATTCTCCATCTGCACGTGATACAGAAGTTCAATCTTTGAATTCGATGACACGCAATGAGGATTCTAAAACTGATATGAGTAGGGATTCTTTGAAGCACTTATTTCTTATATACGATTTAAATTTGTTTGTTTGTTTGGTTTACTTATTAAATTTTGATATATTTATAGGTCGGTTGGGACGAGTCAACTGCTGGTGAGAGGCAGCCACGTGTATCGTTATGGGAAGTCGAACCATTGATAGCCTTTCCTATGTATTCATCGTTGTTTCTTCCTCGTTTGAAACGACCTTGGTATCCCGGACTTTCATCTTTTCAAGGTAAATGAGTCGGTTTGACCTGTAACCACGTCTTTGCATGGTTAAACCTATTTATAATTATTGAATAACACGGTTTTGGAGATTGTATGTATCTCGTTCCTATTTAGCAATGTTCTCAGGACCGGACCGAACGTCAAAACCGGTCTCCTTACCTGTCCATTGGTCGGGCCGTTCGGATCGGATGTAAGAACAGTTATGCCGTAAATATTATAAGAATAAATAGTGTAAATTTGAAAAAATAAGTTAATTAAAATCCGGCTCAACCCCTAAAAAATACGGTCAGAACCCCGGTCTGGTTTTCAAAACACTGCTTTTTAGTCTCTTATTATTTAAATGTAACTATTGTTAATTTGTTCTATGCGTATAGACAACAGAGATGATGCATGGATGAGAGGTGAAATTGCCGAGCAAGCGCTCCATTATTCGAGTTTTCAATCGAGCGGTATGTTTCCATGGATGCAGCAGCAAAGGGTAGATCCGTCATTTCTCCAAAGTAATCTTAATCAGCAATATCAAGCAGCATTGGCAGCCGGTATGCAGAATGTCGGAAGTGCAGACACTTTAAAACAACACTTGTTGCAATCTCAGTAGCCCGTTCAATATCTTCAGCATTCGAGCACCCAAATAACTCACCAGCCCTAAATGATGTATTTACCAGCCGTAACCCAGTACATAATAGCCCCATCTTACAGCTATATAGTGCTATATTTTCCAGCCCTAATCCACTACATAACAATTCGACAAAGTTTCATCTTGGTTGCCCAAGTCATGTAATTCGTTAAAAGTCAACGTCGGCCATTGAAACCTAGATTGCTCTTTCAGAGTGCTTCAGTTGGACATGCCTAAGTTTTCCTTTATAATATATCATATTTTTAACTACTTAAAAATGGAGGGAGACTTTTAGTCACATTGCTAGCTGGATAGAGGTGTTCTCAATGAGTTTTTTGTTTTGTAGAGTTAAGGTTTTCTCAATGTGCTCTTTGTTTTGTGTGGAATAAATAAGTGATCGGCTAATGCTCTGATTGTTTAATAAACCTGTTGACTGAAAATTAGGATTTCTAGGGTTCTTAGTTTGGATTTGAGGATTTTGAATATTTGCTGAAGGTATATGTTACTGATATCCTTGTGAGTTTACAATATCACCCTTTGATTATTATATGGTTTTGTTTATATTAATCATTGAACAAACTGGTTAAACTGGTGGATGGGGTTGATTAATAAAATCAAGAAACACATTGTATCAGATGATGATTTCCCAGATTGGACTTTGATGCACACAAGGTGTTTGTCACTCCCGTAAGCCATCTTAGGATGGGGAAATATATAAAAATCCCTAGAAAATAAAAGAACTATAAAATATATCACGAGAGGATTCATAAACTAACAGAAACCAGTATTGCAATGCAAATGCTCGCCCCCGCAGCATCGCGCGGGTTTCCTACTAGTAAAATCGCATGTACCAAAAAAATGAAGAAAAAGGTAAATCACATGTTGTAAAGAAATTTTCGCATGTTGTAAGGAAATCCCGTCCGCGTCGTACGATAACACATATTGTACAATGACCGCCCTCTCTCTCTCTCTCTCTCTATATATATATATATATAGAACATGTAACTAAATATTGATTTGTAAAGAATAATAAATTAATAAAAAATAAATGTTATATTACAATCCTATCATTTTCATCTAAAAAGTAAATTGATGGTTAGGATTAGTTCACTAGGTTCACAAACAATGATGTTGTTCACTCATGAACCTAATCCTATATATATATATATATATAGAGAGAGAGAGAGAGAGAAAGTATGTTGTACAATATGTATTAACATACGCCCGTACGCGATGGCAAATCGCACGTTTTGTTTTAAAAAAATAAAATCGCATGTACATTAAAATAGGGGAAATCGCATGTATAAAAAGAAGTAAAATCTCATGTACCAAAAAATGAAGAAAAAGATAAAACATATTGTACAATGACCGCCCTCTCTCTCTCTCTACATATATATATATATATATATGTAGAGAGAGAGAGAGAGAGGGCGGTCATTGTACAATATGTTTTATCGTATCTCTCTCTCTCTCTCTCTATATATATATATATATATATAGAGAGAGAGAGAGAGGGGGGGGCGGTCATTGTACAATATGTTTTATCGTACGACGCGGACGGGATTTCCTTACAACATGCGAAAATTTCTTTACAACATGTGATTTACCCTTTTCTTCATTTTTTTGGTACATGCGATTTTACTTCTTTTTATACATGCGATTTCCCCTATTTTAATGTACATGCGATTTTATTTTTTTAAAACAAAACGTGCGATTTGCCATCGCGTACGGGCGTATGTTAATACATATTGTACGATATACTTTCTCTCTCTCTCTCTCTCTATATATATATATATATATATATATAGGATTAGGTTTATGAGTGAACAACATCATTGTTTGTGAACCTAGTGAACTAATCCTAACCATCAATTTATTTTTTAGATGAAAAGGATAGGATTGTAATATAACATTTATTTTTTATTAATTTATTATTCTTTACAAATCAATATTTAGTTACATGTTCCTATATTTAGGGAAATCTGAATTATCTTTTAATTTTATTCCATGATTCTATCGAAGCTTACAAGAACAATAATTCCGTAAGTCAATTTTCGAATTCCACTTTTATCATTCATATTTATCTTCATAAACCCAGTTCATCAAATTCGCCCTATTCAACCATATTTTATATAAACCCAGTTCATCACGTTCAACTTTTATCATTCATATTTATCTTCATAAACCCAGTTCATCAGATTTCGAATTCAACTTTTATCATTCATATTTATCTTCATAAACCTAGTTCATCAGATTTATCGAATTCATTCACCAGATTTCTCGAATTCACCCATATTTATCCTCATAAACCCAGTTCATCACGTTCATATTTTTCATCAGAAGCTCGATTATTCCGGCGAACATTAATCGGAGACGACATAAGATTCCGACGAACATTAATCGGAGACGGCATAAGATTCTGACGAACATTAATTGGAGACGGATTGGATTCCGATGAACATTTTAATCGGAATAGGCAGTTGATTTTGTTAAACCCAGGTGTGTATCGTTAGTTGTTTGGGTATTGTACTTGTATTCCGATGAACATTAATCGGAGACGGATTGGATTCTGGCAAACATTTAATCGGAAAAGTTAGTTGCAGATTGTTCAAAGTTCAAAGTCTGAGCTGTTGTTGTTGTTCAAATTGGATCTGAGTTGTTTGGGTATTGTACTTGTTTTGTGTTGGTTCTATAGAATCATGCTTTGTTTATGTATTCCCAGTATGTTCTACTTTTTTTTGTACACAGACGTAAATATTGTAAGCAACACACAGTTTATAAGGTTTTTTTTGTATATTTTTTAGTTTAGTGCCACAAGTTTTGTTGTATACACATAGGGTAATGAATGTTTTACGTTTATATAACAGATGGATATACACATGTGTACTATATTATTCAGCAGTTTTATTTTTAAGATAAACTAATTTGTATAAGAAAGTTGTATGTATAATAAATAATTATAGTCTTTTGTTCTCTTAAAGTTCAGAGTCGGTAGCTAGTAACGTATACGAGACACCCAATGGCATTAGGTATTTGACTCCAGTTGTTCCCCCCGGTTGCAAACCCGTTACAAAGTCGAGATTTAGTACAATGGAAGCCGCAATTGCAATGTATGAGGGTTACGCACAACTAGCAGGGTTTTATACACGTTTGGGTATTTCTAAGAAAGAAAAAGTTGGCCACAAAGGAAATGTAATTATTGTGGAAAAAGAGTTCGAAAACACGATAAAAGGAATTGCTCTTTGAAAAAAGGTAATCCAACTAAGGATGACTCGTTTACCAACGAGGACGACGAGGAAGAAGAAAATAAGGAAGACATGGTGCTAGGATCGGACGAGTCAGAAATCCAAGCCAACGATAGCGAAAATTTGAATATGCTTTGACAATCACATTTTCCAAGTTTTTCCAATTTTAATACATGACACACTTACATTTGTTTGTTGACTGTGTTTTAATACTTTGCAATCTATCATTTACTTTAGTCATAATGTTTGTTAATGCTTTTGCTAGTTACTGTTGAGTAAAATTAACTTTTAACAACCACATTTTCATTTCCCTGTCCCACTGTCCAAGTATTAAAAAATTATGAAACTACATATATACACATGTACTTACGGTACACACATATGCACAAATGTTAAGAGTTACATTCACGTACACCTTACAGCTTGTGAACAAAAGCCTTATAATCTACTGGAACTACATACATGTGTACATTGCATTGTAAATAACTGTACACAAATGTACATTGCTCTACTACTAAATTTGATTACATTCTATCATTTCCTTTATTCATAATGTTTGTTAATGCTTTGCTAGTTACTATGATTAAATCTTAACTTTGAACAAACCCATTTTCATATCCCTAGCCTACTGTTGAAGTACTAAAAGAGAAATCTGAAAGTATATATATACACATGTGTACTATTCAATTATCTAATTAACACCAGTGACCTATGTACTTACTGTACACACATATTCACAAATGTAAAATTCGCATTCAATTGCACAATACAAGTTGTGAACAAAAACCTTGTAATCCACTGTTACTACATACATGTGTACTTTCCATTTTAATTAACTGTACACAAGTGTACTAAGAAAACAAGGGCAATCACCACTTTCTGCTAATATATTTTTTACAGTTGTACACATAAATAGGGTACGTTCCAGTTATCCATATTATATTTCCTACTCAATACTAGTTCCTCAACGTGTGTTTAACCAAGCAAACAAGCATTCTATAACATAATCAAAATTAACAAAACAATCGACCATAAAACGTATGCTATTGTCTACAACCATAACCAAGCAAACAAACATTCCATGACAGACCAAAAAATTAGCAAAACAATCGACCATAAAACGTATATTATTGTCTACAACCATAAAATGTACTAATTAACCCAATTTGTTCGCTTTCCCATATTGTTTGGCTTCATCCAATATGCGGTCACGATGCTTGTTAACGCCTGAAGTAACCAGCTTCACAGCGTGTTTCTTCCTTAAACATGTCAATGCTGCTTTTTTTGGGCCCGACTCAAGTGGGAAGCCAATATCCCATTTATCAATTGTTGCATTGACGCAAAGCAATTAACGATTCCAACATCAATCCACTGACTTGGTTGTAAATCCTTCATTTGGAAATGATACAGTCCAACACCAGATTCGGTTTCGAACACAAAGTCCCGGCTCGATAAAGTATAAGCTATATCAGCTACGATAGATAATTGTACATTGTGTACATACACTGATACACATATATGTATAACATAACAATACACATGTGTAATATGAAAAATACACTTGTGTACAACGGATTAATCTGAAATTATACACATGTGTACTTCGTAATACTCATAACACCAGTTTTAACAAACTAAAAAGCTATGTCCGACTGATATAACCGACAATAAATGTAATTAGTTTATAGTACACAACCTACGAGTAAAAAAAATTAATATTGGGTGTCCATGATAAATCCGAAAAGCATCTTCTGTACGCAAAATCACCTTTATTTCTCTGATCCCCGTTATCAAGCTTTTGTACTGGGACACTATCTACACGCAGCTTCGACCCATCCTTTCCATCACGTAACGGTTCCTTACGGTCCCTTTTTACAGTTGACATCTTATTTACTGTTGACACATAATTACGTTAAAAACACCGTTTATAAAACTATCTTGAAGGAATTATGTTAAACAAGACAAACTATAGTTTCTGCTACATTAAAAATTAAAATTCACCTATGTTTTCCGTTTCATCGTCGCCAGAACACTCAATCGGGTCTTCTTTTGTATTTCTAAGGCTACGAGCCTTTGTACGGGCTATCCTCGCACTTTTCCCCCTACGCGAATACATAAAAATTTGTTACTATTATTATATTTACTAATTTGAATTCATACCATAAAACGTTGTTATACTTAAATTTCCTAAAACTTACTTTTCCTCATTGTATCCCTTTTTTTTGTACCTACAAAATATACACAAGATGGGATTGCTCAAGTACAAAACTTAAATGAAGGTGTTAATCTTATATTCATGTAATCAAATGAACTTTAATAGGCACATATAAGTTTTACACAAATCATCTTTCGAAGCATAATACACAACTGTATAATCATTTTAAGATTATGTACCTACTGTATACTAAAAGAGTAATATAAACGGAACATACACGTTTCATCAGTATCCAAAAAACAAACACACATAAACTATCAGTACATAACTGAACTCTATACTAAAATGAGAGGATATACACACGTGTACTTCCAAACAACGTTAATCATCAAACACAATCCAAACGCATAACATCAGGATGTAACAAATAATGCTAAAAAAAAACAAAGCAAACTCGGGGAATTTATACTCACACATAAAATCTATACGCAGGTGTACATCGAAGAAATTATACCCACACATAACTGCTATACACAAATGTACATCGGCCAATTTGTCCTTATGTAATCCTGAAGTAGTCAAATACACTACAATCAAACCATAAAAACGACAACATCCTTCCGATTAAGCAACACAAAAACAACTCCAAAATGATTTTTATACATTGGATTAAAGAAAGCCTAACTTTTCACATCGGATTAAAATAACCCTAACTTTTCGGCTACATATTCACTAAACAAGTTCTATTCATACACAACCGGAAATTAATAACTAGAAACAAACTTACCATCGCCGTCGATTTTGATGCTAAACCTAATCGGAATGCAGCGCCGTGAGTATTAAGGGAAGAAGAACCCTAATTCGCCGTTGATTACAAGCTTGCCATTATCCTTAATTTTGATCATCTAACAAATGAAGGGTCCAGATCTGTTCATTTTGTTCACAAGTTAACCCTTGTTCACTCTAGATTTAGGGAAAACGCCTAAAAGTGTGAAAACAGTGAGAACGCCCCTCATCCGTTGGATCAAAACAATCTATAGATTAGATTGGCGCGGTGCCGTTTTCGTAAATAACATCAATTTTATTATGTGGAGGCGCTTCATTAAGGGTAAAAAGGGTCTTTTTACTGCTCTAATACAAAACGCCAAACTCATGAGTAAAACGCCATTAAAATTCATGCCTTAAACTACAAGCCATACACATCATCTTTATTTAAACGCCATTCATACAAAACGCCAAACTTTATGTTTAACATGCCATAACATTATTTTACTTTACAAGAGTTAACTAGTTTTATTTTGTCTTCTTTATCTAAAACGTCATTCATACAAAACGCCACTTAGTGATGGGACACCTATAGCTTTAACAGATAAAGCTGAATAAACAGTAACTGAAACGATGGAAGTTTTAGTACTAACATCTATTATAATAAATTTGCCTAAACTATGCGCCAAAAAATCTTATATAAACAACGTCTCAGGACCTTCCATTGATCACACAAAAAACAAACGCTATTGAAAAAAATGAAACGAGAACAAAACGCCAATGCATCTAAACAGTGAAAATGCAAAAAAAAAAAAAAAAAAAAAACATAAAAAATAGAATTATAAATATTACTTGTTGGAACGATATGTGGTGTAAAACGAAATCATATCACCAAACACGTGGTAATTATGTTTGCATTGATCATCACACCAAAAAAGTCCCTTCAAACGATTCTCTTCGTCTATGAAGTAATCGTACGAGAAATTAGGCTGGGATTGTTTTTTTTTTCATCCAAATGTCTCACAACAATCTCAGCATCTTATTCCCCTATAAGCAAGTTAATTTGCATCTTGTAGTTCTTAAAATCAACTTTACTTGCACCCACGTCTTCAAAACCGCCAAAACAAGTCTTCATAACATTAAACGCCTTAACCGGTCCTAAATTCAACTTAGACATGCTATGTATAACATTGCTCTGGAGCTGAGTGAGGTGTCGTTCAGATGGAAGAACATACTTATCAGGCTGTTCAACAAAATCATGGTTGTGCTCCTCAACAAACTTATACACATTCCATGATCCTGCCTCAAATATTATACATAAATGTGCTCCACAACCTGTCCTCTTTGAAAAGTTGGATCGCATAAAACTTTCCTTTTGATTCGGGTCCAACATATCAACCTCCTTGTCCTTATATACCCCAGTTCTTGTACACATGTAATACTTAATATGTTTTTCTCCTTTGGCGTTTATCTTTTCAGTCTCTTTCCTGACAGAAAAAACATAAACCCTAGCATACCTAACATACATTGAATAATAATCATCGAGGCTTGGGAATATCATGTCCATTTTGGGGTTTATCTCTTCACTAATGTCGGGAATGATAAATGGTAAACCAGTTTACGGCAAAACCTTTCATTCGAAGAAACACCCTCGTTTGAGAAAACACAGTGAGAACAATTTAAGAAAAATGGCATTAAAATAGAAAATGTCTCCTTAAAACATTATCAACGAAAACACCATTAATTCAATAATAAACAAGATCTAATAAACATATAATTGAAAACGGCATAATGAAAACACCATTAGTTGATTAATTAACAATATGAAGAATTAACAATATTAAATAAAACGTGTTGATGAAAACGCCATAAGTTAAATAATTAACAATAATTAACAAAATGAGTAATTAACAAATAAAACGTGATAATGAAAACGCCATATTAACAAAACTGATGTTTACAAATTAACAAATAGTAAGAACTGATGTTTACAAATAGTACTCCAAAACATTCAAAACTAATCAGGTGTAAAACGCCATTGATCGTAAACAATAAGCAAATACTAGATCCCAAACGAAAATTAACATTAATAATGAAAAAGCCAAATATCAGTTCTTACTACTTGTTATCAAATAATGAAAATACCAAATATTGGATATATGAAGAACACCATTGAAACATAAACGCATTGTCAAATATTACTTTGGAAAAAAACGACATTGAAAAAAGCATAAAGAACAAAACGCATATCTGTTGCATATGTGTTACATGATTTGCTAGAACACATATGAAAACGTCATCAAATATTACTTTGTAGAACGTAATCCACATTAGATGCCGTAGATCTCGAAAGTTTGGAAATGAGGTAACTGCTAATACGAAATTTTTGGAGTTTTATTTGAAACAGAATCATAACTCGATTTATGGAGGGGAACGTGCATATCATTTAGCGCCCCTGCCACGTGTTCGACCAGGATCCGTTCTCACCGTTTTCACACTTCCAACCGTTTTCTCCTTATCCCATGATTTAGAGAAAACGGCGAAAAGTGTGAGAACGGAGAGAACAGTTATGGATCGTCAGATTAAAACAATCTATGGACTAGATGACGCGGTGGCGTTTTCGTAAATAACATCACTTTTATTGCTGCGACGCGTTTCATTAAAGGTAAAAATGTCTTTTGACTTCTCTACACAAAACGCCATCTCATGAAATAAAACGCCATTAAAATTACCGCCTTAACCTACAATAGCACACACCATCCTAATCTAAAAACGCCATTAGATATAAAACGCCAAACTTAATTATAATAAAATCCCACCTAAAAAACGCCAAAAAACATCCTATATATACAACATCTCAGACCTTCCATTAAAACACACAAAAACCCAAACGCCATATTTAATATATACCATTCGTCTTAGAAACGCCAAAAAACCCAAACATCAAATATCCTCTAAACCAAAACGTTTTTTTGAAATTTAGTTTGGTTGTCGGTAAGGTTTCGCTCAATGTAATGGACAAAATCCTTAAGTGAGGATATTGTCCATTTCATTGAGTAAAATCTTATTGACTTTATCCCCAACTTTCATCCAATTTATAACGCCAAAACATACAAAAACATTATTGAGGTTTGTTCTCAATAAAGTTTAGCTGTATGGGATGGACAACATTGTCAGACATCTTTCTTAACTGAGGATTAACAATGTTGTCCATCTCATACAACAAAACATTATTGATTTAGCATGATCAAATTTCGAGGTTTAAGGTACTTTTATTTAGTGGCGTTCTTTTTCTCGGTAAAACGCCAAAAAGTTAAAAACATCAAACATCGTTCATTGGAAATTCAAGATTGTTGGCTGAAGGGTGTAACTCAATAACATTTTGCTGCATGAGATGGACAAATCTTCAAGAAAAAGAGGCTGATTTTAGACTTTGTGCTTCCACACGGCAACAAAAAAACTACTTCAAAAACAAAAAATCAAAATAAATCATACGAAAGTCGAAACAGCCAGTGAATATGCTTCAAAAGAAGAAAGAGACTGGTGACAGTGAAGATTTGGAAGATCAATTGTTTATATATATTTTTTTTAATTTTCTTTTTCAGTTGATTGTTATCTAATAACAACGCCATATATAATAAAAACGCCACACAGCCAAATGCTTGTCAAAATGCCATCATACCATAAAACGACCCAAAAAGTACCAAACTATAATAAAATTACTTTGGACAAGTGTAACAACCCTCATTAAAAGTCCTATTTATTTTATTATTTTATCCAATAAGAAACCCTAATTAAGACACCCAAGTAATCCTGCACAAACCCTAAAAATTTCAGAACAATAAGAATCAGGATCAGGGCCCCTAAAACTCAAGGGGGGGGGGGGGTATTTCCTACTTAACGATTATCTTTATAAGTTGCTGTCAAAATTGAATTTAAACGTTCCGTCGACTCAGCAAGGCTACAAATACACGCGGCAACCTTATGTTATCGCGCCACGCGACGCGCACACAAGGATCTCTCGCGTGGCGCGAGAGGGACAAATTTTCAGTATAAATAGAGGGCATTGGCACTTGATTTCTGGCGTTGGTTCGACGTTCAAATTCATTTCCTACACAGAGTTAAACTCCAATTCGTTCAAAATCACACTTTCACGTAGAGAGACGCTGCTACGAATCCAGGGTATTAACTCGATCACTGTTACAATTCTTTCCTTTCCTTCAGCTTTTATTATAGTAAATAGTAGCTCGGGATTATGTCTTTTTAATTCCCGAAACTCTGCCCGTTATTAGGGTAATAACTCTAAACGCTGCTACGATTCAATGTCCGTAATTGGGTTATGCCTTTGTCATTCGTTGTGAGGGTTTTGGTCTCGTGAGTTGTCGTTAAAGTTGAATTGAGTTAATACACTAAAATGAGTTCTATTGTGTCTAGAAATTAGAACTCGTAATCAGGGAGCTAGAATATTTAATAGCTAAGTAAATTCGTAGTTAAATAAATTTATTAAACGTACTAATTACACTTAGTTGTTGAGATAACTTAGCAATTAAGAAACCTTAATAAATAAGTTAAGTAAGATTAATTAAGCTAAGCAAGATTAATTAAGCTAAGTAAGATTTATTAAACACCTAGATAGATATACATGAAAATAAATATATATGAAATAGATAATATCAAAGGAATGTGCTAGGAAGGTGTAAGAAGATATATATGTGGGTAGGAAGCTTCCTAGAAGATGTATAGGTAACTTCCTAGAAAAGCTATAGGAAACTTCCTAGAAATTTCCTACTTCTTACCTATAAATAGGAAGCTTAGGAATTCATTTCCTTTGTTCATTTCTTCTATTCTTTTCTCTATACGTTAGTGTTCTAACCAATAATCACCGATGCAATGTTCTGTCCGATCGATTCAGGAACCATTTAATAAATGCCAAAGTGCTGTACTTTGTGAATTTCGGTAAACGGAATCCAAAGTACTGTACTTTGTCAATTTCGGTAAACGGAATCCAAAGTGCTATACTTTGTGAAGTTTGTTAAAGTTCGAATCTTGTGACTACCGTTAAGGTTTGATTTGGGTTTTACACAAATACGTATTCCATTCTGTTAAACTATATGTTTAACTATCAGAATACTCCCAAATATACAATCAAACAAGCTGTTAAATCATCAGAAGATTCATAACAATAAAGTATACGCTTAATTATCAGAAGGAGTATAATCAAGAAGCTTGCTAAATCAATACTATATGCTTATAAGGTGAGTCATTCTCTTTTTATCAAATTTGATTTCAAAAGCATGTTTATTTTCAAAAGGTTATAGTTACAAGGATTAAGTCTTTGTTATTTGAAATTACTGCCAGTAAGTGGGGGGATGTGCACATAGCTACTAATTATTTATCACTTGTGGGTGAAAGGACCCAGCAAGTGATATGTCCACAGTCACAAATCCGGTCAAGTGACAACTGGATCAGTTAAATTCAAAAGATAGAGACATTGTAATCGCTCTTAATACTGTAAATTATAACAAAACAGGTCGTTTTAGTAAATAGAATGATTCACTCAGTATTTCCCGCTGACAAAACCTTTTTCAAACATGTTTCAGGTAATTACAGTAGAGATGGATACGGCAGTGAAAGACTTTAAGAAGTGGCTTATTTTATTAATTAAATCAAATTAAGAAATATTGTTTTATTAAAGCTACCTTTGTAAAACATGGGTTTATCCCATCTAATTAAATAAATAAAATCCGGTGTTTTCTAAACTCTGATATTTTTCCTAACTCACGGTCCTGATGAAATTTCCGTTGCAATATTTTTCAAAATAATCACCGGTACCACGGGCTGTTCGCGACTCCCGATTCCGTCCAGGGTGGGTCGGGGGCCGTGACAGAAGGTGGTATCAGAGCCACTGATTTAAGCCAATAGGTGTTGTAATAAAATACCTAAGTTTATATAAAAGAGTTAGGAGATTACTGTTAACTGGTAGCACACATGATAGCATTTAGACTTGAACTTAAGAAAAAATGCCTTAGTATAAACTTCAAGATAAGCTAAGTACTTATGTGAATAAAGTATGGTGGGTTTTTGGTATACCATAAGAATGGTAATTAGAATATTGCAAGATATGATAAATAAGCAAGAATTAATAATAATTATTGCTTATTGATATTACTTGGTCTAGAATAAGATATGTTACGGGAATACAAATTTCCTTGATTCTGGATAAAAGCCCTAAAAAAAAAAAAGAGAGAGAGGCACTTTTAAAATCTTGAAAAGATACTATTTATGGGAAATGGAAATTTTCTCCGGCAAGACTGGGTATGGTGTAGCAGACTCTCCAGTTTGTCCGGATATACTGAGGTTACCTTTCCGGCGCGAACCGGATAAGACAGGGTATGTAATATGTCAAACGAGTGACAAGATTTCCCTAAATAGTATTATGACCAGATATTTGACTGTTTTTTGGAAATATGAATCTGTTAAATACATTGACCTGATAGATGGTATGTTTATTTCAGCATGTGACATATATGATTATATAGATATATATATATATCTATAAGGAATTCCAAAAGTCAAATAGGAATAAAGCACAAGCATATGTGTCTAGATTTCTTTATTAGGAATCTCTTTTCCGATATCGAACATTATTTCGTTTGATTATCTGCCTAGTAATTCGAGCGACAATAATAACAATAGAAACCCATTAAGTTGGGATACCATCAAAAATGTAAAAAATTTCTAACGCGTTACCATAAACTATTAACGCAAGTAAGAAACATGTAAAGTTGTGCTAGTGCACAAGAAAACACATGAAACTTAAATTATACGTCCACAAGACGTCAAAGTATATTACACACGACTTCCAAGGCAAGACCTTTGGAAAATATAAATTGGGCACGATGACACCAATGTTGATTCCGTCAGTAGAAGAACTACTAAATCAAAAAGAAGCACTTTGCCACATGATCCTACAAAATGAATATCGCTAAGGTACGCTAGAACAAGATTTCACAACCATCAGTGCACAGTCTAATCAGAATCATAATTATTATCACTGCAAAAGGAGTCACATACCTTTGCAAATTCCCTATTTCATTTTTTCAACGTTCCCTTGTAATGTCACTTAACAACGGTTATCACACGAAATTCCAGATAAAAGTTCTTATATTTCTTTCGTTGAAATTCTGACTTTTGCATATAATAAATTAACTTTCGTGTTTCTACTTCCCTTAATAGTCATCATATCATGAGGATTTCTTTCATAGTAGCGAATATTGATCTATTTCATTTCCTGGTAAATTCACACGTTACACATGCACTGTTCGTTGCACATGTGGTTCTTTTGATTTATGAAAACCATTGGAGGACTTCATTCCGACTTGTTATTTTATTCAAAACTCAAATATTATTCCGCTTTTTGCACTATGAACCACATTATTGCAAAACGGTAACTCTTTAAATATCGAGTCGATAAATTTCTTGAAAAACTCAATTTCCTTTGGTATACATGGGTTTTGTTAGGACCATGTCCGAACTTATTAAAACTCATTTTGTTTAAACCAAGTTCAATTTTTTGAATTTGCTCGCATTATATCTTCAATTCAAGAATCCATATGATGAATTAAAACCACCATATTCGAAATAATCTTAACAAGCATTTCAATTTTCTTGAACTATAACATGCTTGTGTGATCCTCGACTTCATTAAATCATTTCTTTGATCACGATCATCTTGTGGTGATGTTTTCACAAAATCTGAAGATTGCGTTAATCTCGGATTTAATTATTTGATCATTTATATTGAATCCGCTTGGTTGATTTATTCTATACAAGCAATCTTAACACAAATCGTGTGCTAAGATAATAATACACAAATTCTTGTCATATTTCAATATATCTCTTAATGGTTCTTACAACATCAATCGAGCCTTTCATGATAATTATTGCTTTAACAATCTTCAAACGAAAAACATTATATAAAATTAATTATATATGGAAACTTACATAAGTGATTACCTAATTTACAAAATAGTATTACTATATTCTTAAACCATTGAGGTGAAGAATTTATATTTTTATTTGAGGTATACTCTCATTTAAGTTTATGTTTAAGTTATTTATTATTAATAATTTTATTAGTAATAAATTAATAACAGAAGTGTTAGTATTATTTTTAGGTACTAGGGTTATTGTCAAGGGCAAGTATTGGATAGCCTAGCCTTAGTTAGGCATGGACTGGCCACCTATGCTTAAACAAGGCAGCACTAATCAATATCCACCCATGATAAAGACTAGTTAATATATATAAAATAAGTCATCATACTTATTTAGTAAATTTTAATTATATATATAAAAATATATATACTTTGTTCTGTAAGGAGAAGACATATTTTCATAAAACAATATAAGAATAAAAGGGACGAACAAAATTATAAAAATAATTTTCTATCACATGTTTTGTGGTAACTATGTATCGTAACGCTCTGGCAAGAAAATTACCATATAAGAATAATATGGTAGTCATCAACTACGTTGGGTTAGGGGAACATTATAATATATAAGAATAATCTCCGTTTTCACTTATTTACAACATTTGTAAATACATTCACAACGTTATATGGTTTCAAAATGAAAATAAGTAATCACATAGAATCGACCCATTAAGTGTTATATATTTACAAAATATTTTACCAATACTTTTGTACAATAAATATTTTTACACCTTTATTTACAACTTTCATTTAACGTTATAAATAATAGTGATTTCTTTTACAAAATAATAATACTAAAATATTTTGTAATATAATAACTTCATTGCGGTGTTTTGTAATATATATTACATAGTAAATATAAGTTATTTTACATAGTATAGTAAAATACTAAAATAATATTTATTTAAAAGTGGTGGCCATTTACATATAGTAAAAATGCGTAACAAATAATATATATTACATAGTATTTATATTTGATATGTAAGATACTGTTCAGACAGGGACACAAATAATATATATTACATTTGCTTTATAAATATAACATAATGGTTGGTCATGCCAAAACAACTTGTTCTTGTTATATTTCGATCTCTAGGACATAGTATGAAAAATATGATCACTAATAGTGTACTATCACATTGTTTCACAATTAAAACAACTTGGAACTCTAAACAATAATACACTAACTCTATTGTCTTTTGGTGTATCTTTGCAATTCACTCATTTCAACACTTTGATTTTCTCATATCATAAATATTTGACAAATCATTTTTCATACTTTTATTTCATTTTGAACCTATCAATTCTAAGTCTTCCTCAGTTGCCAATCAAAGTAAGTTTTCTTTTGACAAAGAATTTTATTAATTCTAAAAGTCTTTCACATTCATTTTAAAATATCTATTGATCATATATCATTTGGTTTGAACCTAGTCACCTTGGAAATTATATCATTTCATCTCATTCGTTTGTCATCGATTTCTTGAACTAACTCAGTTGAATTATTGAATCTTACTTATTGTACAAATCGTATTCACAAAATTTGATATTTTGATTTTGTATCATCTACCTTAATCTTGTTTTTATTAAAACATGACATAAATTTAAAAGAAATATCGTAACCCAAATCTCGAGGACGAGATTTTTATTAAGGTGGGGAGAATGTAACAACCCTCATTAAAAGTCCTATTTATTTTATTATTTTATCCAATAAGAAACCCTAATTAAGACACCCAAGTAATCCTGCACAAACCCTAAAAATTTCAGAACAATCAGAATCAGGATCAGGGCCCCTAAAACTCAAGGGGGGGGGGGGTATTTCCTACTTAACGATTATCTTTATAAGTTACTGTCAAAATTGAATTTAAACGTTCCGTCGACTAAACAAGGCTACAAATACACGCGGCAACCTTATGTTAAAAGTAACCCCGTTGCGCCACGCGACGCGCACACAAGGATCTCTCGCGTGGCGCGAGAGGGACAAATTTTCAGTATAAATAGAGGGCATTGGCACTTGATTTCTGGCGTTGGTTCGACGTTCAAATTCGTTTCCTACACAGAGTTAAACTCCAATTCGTTCAAAATCACACTTTCACGTAGAGGGACGCTGCTACGAATCCAGGGTATTAACTCGATCACTGTTACAATTCTTTCCTTTCCTTCAGCTTTTATTATAGTAAATAGTAGCTCGGGATTATGTCTTTTTAATTCCCGAAACTCTGCCCGTTATTAGGGTAATAACTCTAAACGCTGCTACGATTCAATGTCCGATCGATTGAAACTATCCAGTGGATGTTTAAGTGCTGCCCGTAATTGGGTTATGCCTTTGTCATTCGTTGTGAGGGTTTTGGTCTCGTGAGTTGTCGTTAAAGTTGAATTGAGTTAATACACTAATACGAGTTCTATTGTGTCTAGAAATTAGAACTCGTAATCAGGGAGCTAGAATATTTAATAGCTAAGTAAATTCGTAGTTAAATAAATTTATTAAACGTACTAATTACACTTAGTTGTTGAGATAACTTAGCAATTAAGAAACCTTAATAAATAAGTTAAGTAAGATTAATTAAGCTAAGCAAGATTAATTAAGCTAAGTAAGATTTATTAAACACCTAGATAGATATACATGAAAATAAATATATATGAAATAGATAATATCAAAGGAAGGTGCTAGGAAGGTGTAAGAAGATATATATGTGGGTAGGAAGCTTCCTAGAAGATGTATAGGTAACTTCCTAGAAAAGCTATAGGAAACTTCCTAGTAATTTCCTACTTCTTACCTATAAATAGGAAGCTTAGGAATTCATTTCCTTTGTTCATTTCTTCTATTCTTTTCTCTATACGTTAGTGTTCTAACCAATAATCACCGATGCGATGTTCTGTCCGATCGATTCAGGAACCATTTAATAAATGCCAAAGTGCTGTACTTTGTGAATTTCGGTAAACGGAATCCAAAGTGCTATACTTTGTGAAGTTTGTTAAGGTTCGAATCTCGTGACTACCGTTAAGGTTTGATTTGGGTTTTACACAAATACGTATTCCATTCTGTTAAACTATATGTTTAACTATCAGAATACTCCCAAATATACAATCAAACAAGCTGTTAAATCATCAGAAGATTCATAACAATAAAGTATACGCTTAATTATCAGAAGGAGTAGAATCAAGAAGCTTGCTAAATCAATACTGTATGCTTATAAGGTGAGTCATTCTCTTTTTATCAAATTTGATTTCAAAAGCATGTTTATTTTCAAAAGGTTATAGTTACAGGGATTAAGTCTTTGTTATTTGAAATTACTGCCGGTAAGTGGGGGGATGTGCACATAGCTACTAATTATTTATCACTTGTGGGTGAAAGGACCCAGCAAGTGATATGTCCACAGTCACAAGTTCGGTCAAGTGACAACTGGATCAGTTAAATTCAAAAGATAGAGACATCGTAATCGCTCTTAATACTGTAAATTATAACAAAACAGGTCGTTTTAGTAAATAGAATGATTCACTCAGTATTTCCCGCTGACAAAACCTTTTTCAAACATGTTTCAGGTAATTACAGTAGAGATGGATACGGCAGTGAAAGACTTTAAGAAGTGGATTATTTTATTAATTAAATCAAATTAAGAAATATTGTTTTATTAAAGCTACCTTTGTAAAACATGGGTTTATCCCATCTAATTAAATAAATAAAATCCGGTGTTTTCTAAACTCTGATATTTTTCCTAACTCACGGTCCTGATGAAATTTCCGTTGCAATATTTTTCAAAATAATCACCGGTACCACGGCCTGTTCGCGACTCCCGATTCCGTCCAGGGTGGGTCGGGGGTCGTGACAACAAGTATTATAAAAAACCCAAAACAAAAATAAAATAAAATAAAATAAATAAATAAAATAAAACCAAACTTGAAAATGTAACTAGAAACAGTAAGTACAAAACAGTAAAACTGAATAGACGGAAAATTTATTATATTTGAATCTAAAACGCCATACTTGAAAGATGGGACGTGTTACAGACTTCAGAGATAAAGCTTATCAAAAACAATAATTACAAACAGTAACTGAAACGACGAATACTTTATTATAATAATGCACCGCCTAACCTACGCGCCAAAAAGACATCCTATAAAATGATACATCTCAGCAACTTCCATTTGATTAAAAAAAACAAACGCCAATACTACTAAATACCACTCACTGTAAAAACGCAAAAAAATTAAAAAAATCAAAGATAGCTAATATGCTTTCTTGGATATTCAGTATTGTTCTTCGTGAAGTTTCACTGAATGGATTGTTAGGTGAGGGGAGTAACTCAGTAAGATTTTGCTGCATAAGATGGACAAATCTTCAAGAAAAAGATACTGATAACAGTCATATGCCATTTTGTGTTCTTTGTTCTTGAAGAAGGCTTCGATGAGGAGAAGAAATCAATAACACTGAAGAGTGGGATGATTATAAAGATGAAGATCAAGTTGAAGAACAAAGCGAAAAACCCACCCACACGTCATAGATCTATGTCTCCAAACATCCACAAAAGCCACTTCAATAGACGAGCAGACAAAATAATCAAACTGATGGGTTTGTTAAGTTTTACATAAAATGCCATATATTTGGTGACAGTTCTTGTAGTATTAAAGAAGAGAGAGACTGATGACAATGAAGATTGTGAAGAGAGATCCGATTAGGATTTTTAATTTATTTTTTCCGTTTCTATTTTTTTCCTCGGTGGTTGTAATATAATTTTCCGATTGTAAAACGCCAAGATACCACAAACGCCAAAATGTATATAAAAATAATAGAACAATGGGCCATCTTGTCTAAAACGCCTTGAAAAACGCCATTCAGAGAGATATTCTGACCCCTTGGGGTTCCAATGGCATATGATTTGAAAAACGCCATAAACGCCAAAATATTAATACAATGAAACCATTAAAACGCCATATAATTATTGAATTTGGTTGTCGCCAAAAAATCTTAAACCCCAAAAATAAATCAATATTGTGAAAAGCGGAATTAGAAAAGCGAAAGATAAAATGACGAAAAAGCACATACGCCCTAATTATATCGCGCGCCACATGTTGGGCCAGGATGCGTTCTCACCGTTCTCACACTTTTGGTCGTTTTCTCCTGATCCGGTACCTATATATATATATATATATATATATATATATATATATATATATATATATATATATATATATATATATATAATAATTTTCTTCCTTTTTTGGTATGGCGTAATACAAATGGACCAAGTAATGGAATGGATCATTACTATTCCATTGTCTTATTTGGTTACTATGGGGGAATGAAATGAATAATTACTTTATGTTACTTGGTAGGCATGAAAAGACAAGAAATAAAATTGGTGGTGATTTGCGGCAATGGTGGTGGGCGGTGGGGGTGGTAGTGACGGTGCTAGTGGCGAGTGTCGACTGTGCTGGGGCCGCGACGGGTGGTGGCGGTAGGGGTGGTGGGTGGTGACGTGTGGTTATAGAAGATGGTGGTGGTGGTGCAGGTGATGGTGGTCGCGATAGGTGGCAGGGGTTGGCAGTCGTGGGTGGTGGTGGGTGGCGGCTTGGGGCATTGGAGACAGGTGGTGGTGGTGGTGGTGATAAAGGGTGAAAATGGAGATAAAATGAAAAAAAAAAATGGGGTAGATGGAATAAATTTGGGGTGTTTAGAATGAATTTATTTCTTGTGTAATGTGTAATTTCATTACAATGACTAACCAAACACACATTTTGTTTCATTCTCTCACAATAGTCAATTCCATTTCGCCACCCATTCTTGCATACCAAACGCTATCTTAGAATATTTCCATTGAAATCTCTATATCCATCCCATCTCTGAAACTCTCAATTTTCTCTAACTAGGGTCGTTAGTAATTCGGCATCGATGTTTTCGCATTCTCCAACGCTATGCGACGGTAACTCGGTCGGCATCGATTCAGTTTGTTATGCGTAGGAAATTCTTTTGGTATCGTTTTGGTTTTTTACATATCGCCATAGCGTTGGCACTTGGTACAACACCATTAACAATAAAAAATGTAAAATTAAGTTAAATAACAATGGCGATTGGTATTGATATACCGACACACACTATACCAAGCGAAAGACAAAAAAAAGTAATTGTATCGGTTCGACAAAAAAATAAACCCAAAAAAATACAACTGTAAAACTATTTAAATAATTTAGTTAAATTATTTTGTTAATAAGAATATCTAATATGTAATCTAAGAGGGAAAAAAGGTGAGGTGGAATGAAATATATAGATTTTAAGTAATTTAAAGAGCAATTAACTTTAATGAATTAAAGTCTGAATATACCGATTACTAAATAGAATTAAGTAAACAAATAGAAGAACAAAAGAATAGGTAAAAGGACCTAAAAAAATGGATTTGTGCGAGTCGAACTCCTGTTAAAAAATTAAGTGAAAAACATACATGGCCAGAAGGGTAATGGTTGTTTTTGTTGATTAAATAATAATAAAATCTATACTTTCTGTGAATATTGATGATTGGAATACCTCCACTGAAGGAGGAATACAAATATATACACAAATACAGAAACGGATACAATGAATGAAGGATAAATGAATGGACACTAATTAATACACGTTAACATCCGGGGTAGGCTAAATATACCCCCCTCTTATTACTTTTTATACCCCTTTCCATAAAATCACATTAAAACTTGTAATATTTACCCCCTATACAAATTATCATTTTAAAAAATATTCTTTTTGTTACAAAACAAATTCAAAAGTGTACAAAAAGATTACTGACGTTTTTTAAAATAGTATTTTGATTATGTTTCTTTATTGAACATCTTTACAAATAAATAATAACATTTTTTTTTCTTATAAAAATAATAAAAAAAGGTGTTTAACTTTCTTTTTGAAAAAAGTCTATGTTATGTTTTTTCCTCGTCTAGTTTGTGTTTTAAAGGTCTTACTTTTATATTTTTTAATACTTTAGACGTGTTTATAAAATAATTAATAATTTTTATTTATCAAAAAAGTAACAAAATTTTCTTTTAAAATAGCGTTTACAACCCTAGCACATATTAATCATTCAAACCAACTATGTAAGTGAACAAATAAACAATAAGTACTAAAATTATTTTATCAAACTATAAATTAACAATCTATATAAATTCAAATTTAATTGGTGTAAAGAGTATGTTATAAACAAGTTAAAACCAGTTTAAGACTTGGATCGAAGTGAACACTTTTCTAAAGCAAAACAAATAGATAGGGTTGATTCACAAATATTTTTCTCTTCTTCATTTAAAAAATATATTAAACTGGTTGATTTCAAAAATATATGTGGATTTTTTTTTTGTAATCAAAAGTAGATCATTCGAAACCAAAAGTCACGTAAAAGCATAAACTTAATTACGAATAATCATCGGTTTTCGACCACGCATCAGATACCCACTTCAAGTCGTTCCAAAATAAATAAAAAAACATTTTAAAATATTAAAAATAATAAATATAAGACATTTAAAATACAAACTAGACGAGGAAAAAAATATAATGTAGCCTTTTTTCAAAAATAAAATCCAAAACTTGTTTATTATTGTTTTTATATGAAAAAGGTTATTAATAATTTGTAAAGATGTTCAATAAAAGAAAACATAATCAAAATACTATTTGAGAAAGTGTAAAAAATATCTGAAAACTTTTAAAAAAATATGCTTTTTTAAATAAACATTTAAAAAAACGTCTATAATTTTTACACTTTTGAATTTGTTTTGTAACAAAAAAAAATACTTTTAAAAAATATGACTTGTATAGGGGGTAAATATGACAAGTTTAAATGTGATTTTATGAAAAGGGGGGTATAAAAAGTAATAAGAGGGGGTATATTTAGTAGCCCCCTAACATCCCCCCGCAAGCGGAACGGTGGCGGGCGACAACCAAGCCGATCGCGAAAAAACTCAAACTGGGGTCGTGAGAGGCTCTTTGTGAAAATATCCGCAACCTGAAGCTTGGTAGGAATAAAGGAGGTCCGTAATTTTCCAGAAGCAACGAGCTCACGGACGAAATGGTAATCAAGATCGATATGCTTCGCACGCTTGTGTGACACCGGGTTTTGAGTAAGGAACAATGCACTTTTATTGTCACAGAGGAGCGTGGGACAATCTGGAGGTAATGTATGCAACTCGCACAACAGATTGGAGATCCAGATAATTTCAGCCGCACTATTAGCCATAGCACGATACTCCGACTCACAGCTAGAGCGAGCAACAGTTGGTTGTTTCTTCGCACTCCAGGAAACGAGATTACCACCTAGAAATATAGAATAACCGTAGGTCGAACGCCGAGTGTCGATACATCTAGCCCAATCTGCGTCAGAATAACCAAGAACCGAGACATTGGAGAGCCGAGAGAAAACAAGACCATAGGAGAGTGTCCCCTTGACATAGCGAAGTATGCGTTTAACACACTGAAAATGGGTGGTAGTCGGAGCCTTTAAGAATTGACTGACTTGATTAACCGCATATGAGATGTCCGGTCGAGTGATGGTCAAGTATTGGAGGGCCCCCACAAGCGAGCGATATGTAGTGGGATCCGAGTGAGGAATACCCGTGGCCGTTAGCGACTCATTCACAGCCAATGGAGTGGACACCGGTTTGCTATCAAGCATATCCGCACGTTGGAGAATCTCGGTTGCATACTTGGATTGACAAAGAAAAAGGCCATTGGTAGAGTGAGAAGCTTCAAGACCCAAGAAATACCCAAGCGTTCCAAGATCCTTTATTGCAAACTGTTGATGTAGCATAGAAATAAAACGTGTCATAGCCTTCTGATCATTCCCTGTTAAAATTAGATCGTCAACATACACAAGGAGGTATAGGCGACAACCATCATGATCAAAAATGAAGAGCGAGGGATCCGCTCTACTACCGAAAAACCCATTTTGAAGAAGGAAATCGCTTAATCGTTGAAACCAAGCACGCGGCGCCTGACGAAGACCATAAATAGCCTTACGTAAAAGACATACATGATCGGGGAATCGAGGATCGGCAAACCCGGGTGGCTGTTCCATGAATACCTGTTCACTGAGATGGCCATGTAAAAACGCATTATTAACATCTAACTGGTGCAATGACCAGTTGTTATTGACCGCTAAGGAGAGAACCACCCGGACAGTGGCAGCTTTGACTACTGGGCTAAACGTGTGGGAGAAATCCAAGCCCGGTAGCTGCGAAAACCCTTGGGCTACAAGACGAGCCTTATACCGATCGATAGAACCATCGGAACGGTACTTCGTGCGGAACAACCATTTGGAGCCAATGACATTTTGAGTTGTCGGTCGGGGTACAAGCGTCCAAGTACCATTGTTATTGAGCGCCGATAATTCATGATGCATAGCATCGACCCAGTGAGGATGCTTGCTGGCCGACTTGAAACCTTTTGGGTCAGAATTTGCAAACAGAGCCAAGTGAAGCGCAGTGGATGCAAAGTCTGCCCGGTGTTTGGGTTTGAAGATACCTGCCTTGGCTCGGGTAATCATCGGATGAGACGAGGGGGCAGGTGGAGGTGGAGGTGGCGGTGTGGTTACAAGGTTCTCATTAGTGTCATCCGAAGAGGACTCATCAGAAGAATCGGTTGACGAGGTTGATGAGGCAAGCGGCGAGGGTGGTGGAGACCCCGGTGTAACAGGTATTATTGGAGGTTGTATAATTAGGGGATTAGGTGATGAGGCGGTGGGAAGAGGAGCATCACAACATGGAACAGGAGGTGGTAATGATGGAGATTTGGAGGGTGTCGCATGAAGGGGACCAGAAGGAGACAAAGGAGGGGTGGAATCTGTGTAGGTATGCCATAACAGGTTGTCAAATGGGGCCGGTGAGGTGTTTCCTTGACAAGGAAAAATTTCTTCAGCAAACCGAGCATGCCGTGTTATGTAAGTGCGATTCGTAGCTGGATCGAGGCAGCGATATCCTTTGTACTGAGAACAGTAACCCATGAAAATGCACGGCAGACTTCGTGGGGACAGCTTGTGGATGGAGTAGTCACGTAGGTATGGGTAAACCAAACATCCAAACACCCGAAAGTTTTCATAAGCGGGTGTGGTATGAAATAATACCTCAAACGGAGATTTGTTATCCAACAGTCTAGTAGGGAGACGGTTTATAATGTAGACAGCTGTGCTGAAGGCGTATACCCAATAGATAGCCGGCACATGACTATTGAATAAGAGGGCCAAGCCAGATTCAACAATATGACGATGTTTTCTTTCGGCACGCCCATTCTGTTGTGGTGTGTACGGGCAAGAGACCCGATGAAAGGTGCCATTCTCATCAAAAATTTGCTTGACACGATGATTTAAAAAATTCGGTGCCGCCATCACTTTGAAACACTTTAATCTTACGAGAGAATTGTGTTTGCACAAACTTCATGAAAATTAGTAAAACATCTTTAAACTGAGACTTTGTTTGTAATGGGTAAAACCAGGTGAATCGTGAATAATCATCAACAAAAATAACATAGTAGCGACTGTTGTCGACCGAGGTGACTGGCGAATAACCCCATAAGTCACAATGTACCAAATCAAGAGGGTTAGATGCACGTTGTTCATTAGTAACAAAAGGTAAGCGATGCGATTTTGATAATTCACAAGAGTTGCATAAGACAGGCTTAGGTAAAATTGAGGTAAGACTTAAACAACCATTTTTATTTAGCAACAAAAGTGTATCATGAGAAACATGACCCAAACGTGAGTGCCACAACTCAAATGAAGCTTTATTTGTAGATGCCAAAAATGCTTGGGGCTTCGACCGGAGAACGTAAAGCCCATTTTCACATCTTCCTTGTGCTATTACCTGCTTCGTTGCTCGATCCTGTATGTAAAAATACGGTTGGGAAAACAAAACATCCAAGTTATTGTCACTGGTTAATTTGCTAATTGATAAAAGATTTCGCACAAGGCGAGGTACCACTAAAACGTCATTCAACCGTATATTTGGGGAAATGGTTTTGTGGCCAATACGAGATATAGATAAAGAATTACCACTGCCGAATGTTACTTTAGAGTCACCAACATACGGAGAGCTATGGTGTAATGACCGAGAATTGTCGACCATATGATCAGTGGATCCGGTGTCTGCAACAAACCAGTCAGGTGTCGAGGGGTTAATATTACCAGTAGCAAGAAATGCCTTGGCAATGTCCGCATCAGTAGAGGCATTAGTGGCAGTAAAAGAGGACAAGCGAGGGCACGCCGACGCATAATGGCCGTTTTGGCGGCACAATTGACAGTGCGGGGGTCGGCGAGAACCACGGCTCCGACCACCCAAAGCAGATCCACGATAGCCACGACCTCCTCCACGATTACCTCTGCCCCGGTTAGAATTGAAAGCCACTGGAGGGGTACTTGAGCCATGAATCGAAGAGTGAAACTGCTCATATGACTCGGCTTGAGTTATAACATCACGAAGAGATGGCAGAGGCTTGACGGTTCGAGTGGCAGTAGAGAACATCTCAAAACCCGGGCCAAGACCGCGAAGAAACAAGTGAGATTTCTCAGCATCATCAACAGGTTGACCGGCGGCAGCAAGTTGATCAACGATGTGCTTGAACCGGCGACCAAAGTCAGCAACAGTCGAGGCACCCTTCGAAATCAGACGCAACTGATCCTGTAGGTTCTGAATTCGTTCAACAGATGTATTGCTAAAGGCTTGTTCGAGAGCCAGCCAAATGGATTGTGCTGTAGGAAGACCGATGACTTCCCCAAGAACCTCTTCAGTGAGGGAAGCGTTAAGAAGCATAATAGCCTTTTGATCATCAATCTGCCAAGCAGTATACAAGGGGTTAAAAACAGGAAGCATCTGGTTCTTCCAATACAGGTAATTTGTAGGAGTGAGTTTCAAGGCTAACATGTGCATGATAGAACTCATGGGAGCAGCAGTGTCAGGGGCAGAAGGAGATGCCATGACAACCAGAGAAGAAGCAGGGTAGAAGACGAAGAGGAGGGAGGGATTGGGAAAGAAAATGATAGGAAGATCACTGGCTCTATACCATGTGAATATTGATGATTGGAATACCTCCACTGAAGGAGGAATACAAATATATACACAAATACAGAAACGGATACAATGAATGAAGGATAAATGAATGGACACTAATTAATACACGTTAACACTTTCTATAAAAAAAGAAATCTCAATAACATAAGAAAACCTGATGTGTCAGCCAGAGAGTGTAATAGACGGAACTTTCAAAACCCTAAGATGATAAATGCTATAAGTAGTGCGACATATTATTATGTCGGATAATTAGTGTTTAGAACGTTGGTATGTATTTATACTAGTAACGTCTAAAATCTAGATAATTAATATATCAGCATTACAATATACGTAACATATTATATTAGCACTTAAAATAAATAGAGACATAATGTTATGGAAACAAACTAACTGAGAAATAATTGCGTTTGCAAAGGATGTCTTTTATTGTATAACCAACAAAATAAAAAATAAATAAATAACCAAATAAAGGACTAGATTTAGAAAGAATAAAAGTTTCAGTTGTCAATTTAATTCATTTCCAAATGTCGAGCAAATTATGGCGGGTCTGATTCCTTTCAAAACCTTCGACGTAAATCTCGGGATTTCGTATCTGTCTTAAACAACCAACATAATCTTATTATTTGATCCATTATACCCTTTCATCTCCACCAAAACCCTTCTATACTACCGACGAGTTCGCCGCCGTCAACCACCTGTTCGAACCAATCTCGCCAGTTTGTTTCGCTGTGGTTCGTCTGGTTTGAGCCGAATCAAAACTCTTGAGCGCCACCACCGCAATTGATCGATCATTCAGTAAGTTTCTCTATCATTCGATTGTCCCCTGTTTAGAAGATCCGTAAGTAACCTGAACCACCTTCATTTACCATTGCCAGATTTCACTAGCTGGCTACGCTCATACCGCGGATAGCGATAACTGCAAGCCACCACCGCGATACGCAGCGGTCGCCATCTCAAGATCTCTGTTGAACCTGCGTCACCGCACCGACCGTCTTTTTCTCTTTGACATAAGGTATCGACACTAACCCCGTTATCCTTTGAACCTTTCCTGACTGTGATTATGTGTATCGCAAACAGAAATATGTTTAGCTTCCCGTCTAAATAAAAACGAAGCAGGTGAATATTAACTCCAGAAAACAAACTAAACTTTCACACATATGAACATAACTTCCTTTCTGTTGAACTTCATTTTATCAACGATCACCACCAGTTCATAAAATAACTCTCCTAAAATGATTTACATTGTTTTTTTTATGATATAAAAGTATTTTGGAAGTGAAGTTCTAAACTTTTGTACGTTTACACAAAACCAATAAGATTTAGTATTAAGGAATATATATACGAGGTCATGTATGGTTTGCTTCCTGTCAACTTGAGTAAACTGATGCGCATATGATAAAATTAAAATATAATCCTTTAATTTTAAAAGTTGTTTCTGTTGATCAAGGAAACAAGAAAAATAGGATTAATGATGTTTTTAACATTATGAGACTAGTGGGAACTAAATAACTAAATTCATTCAGTGGGTTCCATAAATTAAATGAATGTAATATATAGCAACCAATCTAATTTAAAACACAATTAATATGTAGGATTTTGTTTCAAGTGAGGACTTGTTGCGTCTACATTGTTTACGTTTAAGCTAAGGTACGGATTTTGTGGTCTCTTTCTTTTAGCATAGTATTGTTTTCTATTCTCATAGTGCACGGATATTCGGTCCGTCACTCGTAGCGTAAAGTGTTTACTCGCTCCATAATATTGTAGTATCCATCGTCACCGATCTATGATTTATTGTTACACATCTCGTATTGACTTATTTCCTTTAATACACATGCGATAGGTTACACTTTTTTTTCACTCATTGTCGCATGTTCACACAAGTTTTATTATTTATTATTGATCATTGGCTACATGTGATATAGCCTTAGTGTATCGTTAGTGTATTTGTCTTGACTTGAGTGAATCGTTTTATTGACCTCAATACCCGAGCATATCCACCTATGGGGACATAGGGCGTCATCATAGGCACAGTTGCCGTGCACCATCCGTGGCGGTGCGAAAGGCCCACAGCGTCTCTATATTGTATTGTGTGCTAAGTGATTGCACTTATTGATTATTGAGAGGTGTATGGATTGATCCTAGGAGTCTAAGTGTAAGTGTTAGTGGTAGTGGGATAGGTGTGAGTGCCCACATCCCCTCTACATAATGGTGCATTGGAACTGCAGCTAATGTACAAAGTGTTAGTGTTTATTGTTAGTGGCTCACATGGGTATTTCTAATATACCTTTATGGTATTCATCAGTGATTATTCGGCGTATTGTATTGTATTGTTTGCATCATTAAAGTGTTTAGTGTATTGCTTCTATCATTTATGTGTTAGTGCTATTGTTTCTCCGTTACTGGGCAATTTTTGGTCAACCGTTTCTTTTTGTTGTTTTCTTTTATTATGTCTTAAACAGGTACTCAGGGAAATCGGGGAAATGTGTGAAGACTGAAGAGTGATAATAAAAAGCTAGAGTTGGAATAAGGAGTTTAATAAAACTTATATTCAATAAATTTAGACACTTACGTTTTTCTATTGAGACCGTTATGTCATTTCGGGGATTTTTGTTTTTAAACCTATGAAATTTATGTTTTAATTAAGTTATTAATTATCTCTGATTACCGAATTGTGTAACACGTCAGCCCTAATCGGGGCGGGGTGTTACAGTTATGGTATCAGAGCTTTTTGTGTAACATAAATAGTATACCATATTTGTAATCGCTAATTTCGGGGACGAAATTATTTTAAGGGGTAGAGAGTTGAAATACCCGTATTGTATAGTTTTATATAATTCTAATTTCGAGGACGAAATATTATTTTAAGGGAGGTAGAATTGTAATACACGGAACTTTCAAAACTCAAAGATGATAAATGCTATAAGTAGTGCGGGATATTATTATGTCGGATAATTAGTGTTTAGAACGTTGGTCTTTATTTATACTAGTAACATCTAAAATCTTGATAATTAATATATCAACATTACAATATAGGTAACATATTATATTAGCAAAGGATGTCTTTTATTGTATAACCAACAAAAAAAAAAAATAACCAAATAAAGGACTTGATTTAGAAATAATAAAAGTTCCAGTTGTCAATTTCATTCATTCCCAAATGTCGAGCAAATTATGGCGGGTCTGGTTCCTTTCAAAACCTTCGACGTAAATCTCGGGATTTCGTATCTGTCTTAAACAACCAACATAATCTTATTATTTGATCCATTTATACCCTTTCATCTCCACCAAAACCCTTCTATACTACCGACGAGTTCGCCGCCGCCAACCACCGGTTCGAACCTATCTCTCCAGTTTGTTTCGCATGTGGTTCGTCTGGTTTGAGCGGAATCAAAACTGTTGAGCGCCACCACCGCAATTGATCGAACATTCCGTAAGTTTCTCTATCATTCGATTGTCCCCTGTTTAGAAGATCCGTAAGTAACCTGAACCACCTTCATTAACCATTGCCAGATTTCATTAGCTGGCTTCGCTCATACCGCGGATAGAGATAACTGCAAGCCACCACCGCGATACACAGCGGTCGCCGTCTCAAGATCTCCGTTGAACCTGCTTCACCGCACCGACCGTCTTTTTCTCGTTGACATAAGGTAGCGACACTAACCCCGTTATCCTTTGAACCTTTCCTGACTGTGATTATGTGTATCACAAACAAAAATAAGTTTAGCTTCGCGACTAAATAAAAACGAAGCAGGTGAATATTAACTCCAGAAAACAAACTAAACTTTCACACATATGAACATAACTTCCTTTCTGTCGAACTTCATTTTATCAACGACCACCACCAGTTCATAAAATAACTCTCCTAAAATGATTTACATTGTTTTTTTTATGATATAAAAGTATTTTGGAAGTGAAGTTCTAAACTTTTGTACGTTTACACAAAACCAATAAGATTTAGTATTAAGGAATATATATACGAGGTCATGTATGGTTTGCTTCCTGTCAACTTGAGTAAACTGATGCGCATATGATAAAATTAAAATATAATCCTTTAATTTTAAAAGTTGTTTCTGTTGATCAAGGAAACAAGAAAAATAGGATGAATGATGTTTTTAACATTCTGAGACTAGTGGGAACTAAATAACTAAATTCATTCAGTGGGTTCCATTGTCACACCCCAACCGATGGCGGAAAAATCGGGGCGTGGCACTAAGCGTTCAGATTGCCCAAAAGTTTCCATAACACTAATAGTTTCATTATTGATTAATCAATTTCAAAACACTGTCTAAGCATCAACAAAAGATCAATTACAAAACATTCCAAGTATTGTTCAAGTTTCCAAATTAACTACAATGTGTTTCTAAGCAGCATCCTAGCAAGTTTCTTGTTTCCTCAGCTACTATCAACCTGCAACATGTATTAAAATATATCAACAAAAATGTTGGCGAGTATACAAGTTTGAGTACGTAATAGCATAATAGTTTAAACGTTCCAAAAACTCGTATCTGCCATGAAACATATAACAAGTTTCACCTTGCTAAGCTAACGTAGTCCCTATGTAACACACATTTCCAACGCAATTAACATAGCAATCCCAAGAGTCTAGCGAGAGCTATAAACGTTCAATGCCTTTCCCAAAAGTCAAGCGGGAGGTTTAGATCTTAGCAATAGCCAAGAGAATAGCAGGCGGGGCGTTACAACCTATAGCATATGCATATAACCATAATTGCTAAGAGATGTCACATACAAGGATTAAACTTCACATAGCATATCAGTCTCAAGTTTCGCAAGTATCCTGTTTCACGCAGATAGAGTAAGTTTCCAAACAAGTTTCAAGTGTCCAGTGTCAAGTTTATAGAATACATGTTGCATCCCAAAAGTGTTTAAAAACAAAAAGGGATCGAGCATACTCACAGAGGGTGCTAAGTATCGACACCGACTATTGGATTGAAGGGAGTGCTGGAGTTAGCCTGGTTATAGATTAACAGTATGAGCGTTGAACAGAGAGTCAAATCGTGCAAAGTGTCGGACAGGTTTTGTGACATCTGTGCTTATGTAATCATTGTACAAACTCCGAACAATTCAAATATCAATAAAACAATGTGATTTGATTTCAATATTTGTTTATTTATGTTTGACATTTTGCATGTTTTGATTTTTGTTCGATTTTAAACTCTATATCGCTTTCTAGAAAGTTATACCAAAACTGATGCGTAAACGTAATCAGTTTAACGCGACAAACACTCTGTAACAACAACATAAGCTTAACATACCTTAAATAACCTTTACATAACTTAGAAATAAGTTTTAAAGGGTTTGGTATGGCAAAAACAAGTTTATTAGCTCACAGGGACTATTTACGTCAAACTGCAAAAGTCTGCCGTTTCATATAGCAACGTACATTCTAGAACATGATCATAAGCTAAACATACCATAAATAACCTTAACACAGTGTAGAAATAAGCTTTGAGTGGTTCGGTATGCGAAAATACGCTTATTTGATCAACAGGGACTAAAAGCGTCAAAAAGTGCATAAGTTTGCATTTACGCGCATATCTCACGTTCTGAACATATCCAGACATCCAAAAATTTTTGTAGTCACTAAAATATTTTATTTTAGTGATAGGAATGCAAAAATACCATTCGTCGCTTAATTTGGATCGTTTTCGCGTCCGTTACGATTTCCGTCCTAATTGGCCGAATAACCTGACTATACGACCAAACAAACCGACACTCGAGAAATTTTCAAGCATATTTCAAGTCCCCTATACTTTAAATTCATGGTAGAGCCTTGAAAATGGGTTAACGGGGCTTAAACGTGTCAAAAATCAGATTATATGCATGCAGGGACCAAAACTGTAATTTCTGAAACTGTTTCTGAACTGTTGATCGCTCGCGGGCCGCGACCGCCCAGACAGCATCTGTCGCAGGGCGCGACAGCCCCCTATCGACATAAAGTTTGTTTTTTTAGCAAACAGCTTATAATTCAGGGACTTTTATGCAATTCTTCATGTTTTGGGCTCCAAGTAAACATCTTCCCAAGCAATAATAGCTGTCCTTAACACACGTATGGCCAAGATTTCATTGCTTGGGGATTACATAAACACTTGTAATGATCTTGAATCACCTCCACAACTATAAATACCCCTCCATTCTACCTTGTTCATTGCTCATTCCCAACTTTGAACTCTAAGTTGAGGATTTCCATCTTTGGGAGTCACCTACCTGAGTTCTAGTACATCTTTTTCCAACCCTTGAACACCTTGTAAGTGTCCTTTCATGGCTTACTATTTATTTTCAGCCATTTAGAGCTGAAAGTCAAACAGTTTGACTAACAGTTTGACTTTCGATTTTGACCATCAATTGGTCGAATCAAAGTTCAATTGAACTTTGCAACGTGATTGTAATCACGATGGTTATAATCCTTAGCGATTATACCTACTGATTACCACGTTGACTAGGCGTAGTGACGAGTCAAAGTTTTGGTCAAAATGCGTATTTATGCGCATTTTGCGACGAAACTACTTTTAGGTATCAAAACACTTTGTTTTGATACCAAATCAGTTTTCTAACTTAGTTAAACATTTTTTAGCATGTTTAACTCGTCACTACTAGTTTAGTGCTTGTTTAGGGTCGTAAGTTAAGCGGTCTCGACAACCGCTTAGACTTTCGAACCTGATCCGTTTGGTCGATCATTAGGATCCGACCAAGCTCATTTAGTGATCATAGTTGCATAGGGAATGACCTACTGAGGTTATACCTTATGATCACTTAGGTTGGTTAGTTATTCATTAAGTCGTTTATATGCCCATTGAAAATGACCAAAATGCCCTTTTTCGAGCATAAATTCATATTTTGCATATGTGAACAAGTTTTTGACATCTAAACTGATTTAGTAACATATTTAAACATAATTGGGCATGTAAGACTTAAACGACGCGTTAAAGTAGCTTAACATAGGACTTAGATAACCATCCGACCTTAGTTTTACGCAAACGATGCGTTAAAGTTGCTTAAACTACCTTAACGGGTCGAAACGGGTCAAAAGCCCTTAGGTTAAGTTTCTAATCAGAATGTTAGCTCTATTAAATCATGCCATATGAGTTCAAATACTCATTTGATTTATAGAACCCCATTCTATCCTATCTCCTGATTTAGGATCCGATTATTAACGTAGTTACCTATATTAGGTGTCGTTTGATTCCGTGATCCTTGAAGCTTTATTTGGTCTTATTTCCAAGACTAATAAGCAATCCCAAGTGAGTATATAGTCCCCTCTTTTACCGCTTTCAATTATTTTGGGGTGATACACATGTGCAGACATTGTTACTTTTGTGCTTTTCATGCTTTTATGACATATACTTGCTATGTTTAGCTAGTACACATATAGTACATGATTTCAATTATGTTTTGCTATGTATGTTGACTGAGCATGCTAGCACATTGATTTTATAGACACTTTTGTTGCATATGTTTACTCAGCATATGGACACATTGATTTACATCACATTTCTGCTATGTATGTTTACTGAGCATGCTAGCACATTGATTTCATGAACATTTCTACTATGTATGTTTACTTAGCATACTTAGTACATGGTTTTCACATAGCATGCTTAAATTGGTTATGACATTTGGTATGTTTAACGGGACAATAATACATTCATTAACATTGATCACGCCGCTCGGTAGTATGTAATGGTACCATAGGACTTGACAAATCCCGTTCCCGACTTCCTAGGTTTGTTTGGAAGTAGGGAATGACAGAATCCGAAAACATATTTGATAAACCTTTAACTTGTTAAGGGTTTATCCGACAGTCTCAAGGCTTGAATGTATGCGATAAACATTACTGCATAAATGTTTGTAATCATAAAGCATTGTTTTCTACAAAACATAACTTTTGATTTAAACTTAGGTTTATTCAAAAACATTGTTTTGTACATTATACATATGGGGTTGAGTAAATACTCTTTATTCACCATACATGACATTTGGTTACACATTGACATTATACATATGGTTTGAGTAAATACTTTTTTTACTGCCATACATTACATTTGATTACACATGACATAGTTTACACTTGACATTGAACATGGTTTACACATGAACATTTTGGCATTGGTTTAAACAAGACATTTTGGTGGTTATTGATAAGTGATTTATATAACGAGGCATGTGTAATATGATAAAAGCATGATGGATACGCCGCTGGTACTTCCTATATATATGTGCTTTTATAATATTACATATTGCAGCGTTATCTGAATCACTTTGGCAGAAACAAAGACATGACACATTTTTATACAAACACATATTTTTACAAGACATCGTTTTACAAGCAACACGTTTTACACAAATTCATTTCTACTTGGTTATTTATTTAACCATGCATTTTCTTTTATTATCATCTGATTTTCACTTCGATTTTCATATGATTGTATAAAAGAAAAACATTTTACAAGGTTCATGACTGCTTTTTGTTAAACATTTCTTGTAACTACAAGTCATGAATCGTTCATCGACAAAACCTATGTATCTCACAGGCATTTTTATGCTAACGTACCTATTTTCACATATGTTTCAGGAGCTAATGTTTGAGGTTGATCATGCTACACTTATGCGGACTCGGGCCTTAGTGACTTAAAAGATAGTTTAATCATGTTATGTTTTCGACAATTCTAAGACAATGTAAACACTTTAATTAATAAAACAAAACTTTAATTACCATGGTTGTGAAACAATAATTCTGTCGCTCCACTCCCCGACGTTTTCGCTGCGGTTTGTTGTTTTACGCGGTCGGGGTGTGACAGAAGAGTTGGTATAAGAGCTCATGGTTATAGGGAATTAGGTTATTAGTAATGCTTTTACCTAGACTATAACCTTTCTAGGACCCTAACACAAGTTTCTTGTGTTTAGATCTTAAAACAATACACGTCACCTATCCTTAGGTGATTACCAAAACAAGAACACAAATTTCAAAAATGATTTTGAAATCAATCATCCATTCTGGGATGATTTCTTTTGGCCTTGTGCCTTCCAAATTTTCAAAATCTCGTCAAAGTTTGGGTCTAAATAATGTGAAGACGTGCAATCTGGAAGGGTGGATGCTTGTACCCTGAGTTTTCTGTCTAAGGCTAGAGTGTTCGTACAAATCCGCAGTATCGGACCAGTCACTCTTACCTGGGAACTCTTGGGGTGAGTGTCCACTTATAGGCTAAAGCATGTCTTCGCGATACATTATTGTGACCCATTTACTTTGATTTGTCACCGTGTGTCGTCTGTTTGTTATGAGGTAATGAACAAATGACCACCATCCTTACATTTTGTCAATATCTATAACATCTCATTTTCATCACATCATCTCACTCGTTTTCTCTCATGTTTCCTCTTTTAGAATGCCTCCTCGACGTAACGTGCAACAACCCGATGCCGAACTGGCAACTATTATCGCACAGCAGATGGCTGCTATGCTACCAAATCTCATCACTCAAATCAACCAAGCCAACAATAACAATAATGCACCTGCTCCATGCAATTTCAAAAGTTTTAACTCGGCTAAACCACTCAAGTTTAGTGGTTCTGAGGGAGCAACTAGGCTCCTCCTGTGGTTTGAGAGTCTTGAGAGCACTTTTCGCCATGTTCAGTGTCCTAACAATCGTAAGGTCGAGTTTGCTTCTAGCATATTCCAAAAGAAGGCTCTCACATGGTGGAATGGGTTAATGAGAGATCGAGGTGCTGATGTTGCTTTGGGTCAAACTTGAGAGGAACTTAGAGCTCTTATGATGAGAGAGTTTCGCCCTCGTTACGAGCAGAGGGCACTTGAAAATGAGTTCCATGACCTTAAGCAAGACAGTGGTGAACACCGAGCTTACACTGACAGATACGAGGAGTTAAGCTTGCTCTGTCCGACGATGGTCACGCCTTTGGATAAGGCTATTGAGAAATACATAGACGGTTTGCCAGATCCTGTTCAGGATATTGTCACTGGTAGCAACCCTACTACCGTCTGACAGGCCATCGAGCTCGCTGCTACCCTAACTGACTCTCAAGTCAAAAAAGGTAAACTCCACAGGAAGGGAGACAAGAAGCAGAAACAGTCTGATAACACCAAGGAGCAAAAGGGTAAAAAGGCTATTGAGTCTTCAAAGAAATCAAGGAAGCGTAAGGCTTCCAAGAATTTCGCCGTTACAGCTCAGACAAACCAGGCAGCACAGAATCAGCCGGCACAACCTGCTGTCAAGAGGCAGTACACTGGCAATGCACCTCTGTGCAACAAGTGTAACAGCCATCACCAAAAACATGTGCAATGCCGCATCTGTACAAACTGTGGAAAGTCTGGTCATCTTGCAAACACCTGCCGCTTTGCTCCTAACCAAAATCAGGCAGCACAAAACCCTGCTCAAAACCCTGCCCAGCAGCCTGCACGACCTCACTACCCGCCTGGTTCATGTTACAATTGTGGGGATCTGACCCACTATAGGAACAACTGCCCAAAGTTGGCAAACGCAAATCAGGCACAGGCTCGTGGTCGAGCTTTTAATTTAAATGCAAACGAGGCTCGCGCAGAGAACGAAGTGGTGAACGGTACGTTCTTTGTTAACAACCAACCTGCTTCTGTTCTTTTTGATTCGGGTGCCGATAAGAGTTTTGTGTCCTAAGCCTTTGAGCCTTTGCTTTCTATAACTAGAACAAAACTAGGAAAGCCCTTGATAGTAAAAGTAGCTAGTGGTTAACCCATTGTACTTGATTCTGTACTTCGAAATTGTCACACCCTGACTTTTGCGGAAGCGTGGTTATTTGGTGTGACTTCTTAATACCATAGCAATCAATCATAACAATGCTATATGATAAAACCAAAAGATTTTCATCCATTAATAAAGTCTAGAAAATGCCACAATACCATTGTCTTGAAAACATTGACGCCAATTAGTTACAAACCATAACATGTTTAAATGAGTTCCCATGGACTCAACAAAAGACTTTAAACAATCCTGAGTTTAGAAACATGTATCCCGTCCAGGAATAGGACACATCTTTTAAACTCTACGACCACGAATGACATCCTTTATTTAACACGCAGCTTGTAGTCACATGCATACACCTGCCAGATCCGTTTAGTTCCCTGAAATACATGTAGTTTGAAAAATCAACAAAAGTTGAGCGAGTTCATGTGTTCGTTTGTGTGTATGTATAAACCTTTGTAACGTTGTAAATATGTATGTAAGTCCCTGGTATGTAGCATTAAGGAAATAGAGATCACCAATGGTTTGCAAGGCCATTGATATGTGTGAAGTGATGCAGGAAGACTCAAACCTAGCAGATTTCGTACCGGGCTTCCGGCTGGAAGACATAGTCACCACATGGCCCATTCTGCGGACTCATGGATGGGGCTCGCTACACCCGAATAGATCTATCACTCATGTCCCTCGGTCCTACAATGAGGATTGATGGCCTTAAGTTTCCGCCTACCCACTCACATGATCTAAGTAGTATGCCCTCCTTAAGCTAACCATACCATGTATAAAAATGTTTGTATAATTGTAACATGTATTTCACCCCCGAAGTATAAAACTGAAAACAGTTAAAAGAAAAGGGGGACATGAACTCACTGTATTGCGTGTTCGGTACTTGTAACCCAAATCTCCTCAGCAAACACGACTACCTACAATGGTCTAACGTCTATTAGACGAACGGGTCATGCCTTGTCTTAGTATTTATGTTTTTGAGTTACGTTTCTGATATTATTCCAAGTCATAATAATTATATTTAGTTTTGGAATAATTGTTTATACAATATTTCTGTATTTATACTTCTCAAGTATTCGTATTCGTATTTCCTTCCCAAGGATGGGGTATTTCATACATGGTTATCTGTATTCTTGTATTTGCTTATCTAGCCATGTAGTGGTGTGTTAATCCAAAAGAATATATATCTTTAAGTCCCACTTAGAAATATATAAATAAACTTCATTTTTATTCAGAACAATACAGTCCAAGAAAATATACATTTTTCCCAAAAGTACTATATTTCTTAATAAACCCGAGTAAGAATACTTTTACCTTCCCAAATAATAATACATTTTCTCTTATCCCAAAAATATGATATAACTTGGTAATACGTAACAAAATCATATTTTCACCTCTTTCGTATCCAAAATAGCGTTTACCAAAAATATGTTTATAAGAGTATTCCCCGGAATATTTTGTAAGTTACGTCTTTGTGTTTGGCTTCACAATATTAAGCGTGTAATTTAAATATTTATTCCTTGTGATTTTTGGTATTATTTTGGAGTTGTAAATTTCGTGGTATTTGTTAAGTTATATTATTTTACCCTTAAAATAATATAACTATTCCACAAAGTATGCAAATATTCACACAAGTGTCCTTAGTATAAAATATATTCTAAATATATGTTTATCCGCTTTTATTTACGAAAACCCACCTTTGACACTTTGTATTTTTGTAACAAATCCTATGGCGAAGTTTACTTTCGAAAACAAAGTCAAACACATTTGTAAACTCTTGTTAGAAAATAATTTTCTAAGTCTTGGGATTTTTAGAAAATTTCGCCAGAGTTTCCCCTAAAAACGGAGGTGTCCATGCTAATAAGCATATCATTTTCTTTGCAAAATCAATCAACAATCAATCCTTAACAATTTTACATCACCAAGAACGAAAACTATGTGCGTTACATATTAATCATGAACTTGATATATTCCGAAAACGCGTAGTAACTTGGTAAAGCTTTTAGTGCACTTAGTTACCTTCCAAAGCGTATTCATTTCTTTAAAAATCATTTTCTTGAACGAGTTAAGTTTTTACAACTTGTGGACAATTTTTACAAAAATTAATCTTTTGAACTCTTCTTGTAAATAAAAGGTTTTCACACTTAGTTTATTTACAAAAAATATGTAAGTGTATGTAAAGTCATGATTTTCCAAAAATCGATTCTCTAACTTGGTTTATTTTGGAAAAGCCTTTTGTAACTCTTGGATTTACAAGATCATCAACTCACTTGTTTAATTATATTTCAAGAAAAATCATTTTTATCAAGTTCATATTTAACTAGAAGGTGGTTATTTTATGTAACACGTAACCACTTTCTAATCTTGTTAAATCATATTTCTAAATATTATTTAACAAGATCCATATGGTGATTAACACCACATAACCAAGAATCATCATACCATCAACAACATATTCATAACAATATCCTTCTAACAACATTTCATTCTCATGTAAACTTTTATGTTCAAGTTTCTTGTTTAAACTCTTTTGGTGTTCTAGTTCTTTAGTGTTTTGAACATACTTAACATACTACAACTTTTGATCATAAAAATAAGATGAACAAGAATTTAACTAGGACTTACTACTAGCACCAAGGCTAGGGATGAATCTTTAGTGAAAAGATGAAGAAAATGATGGTGGAAAAGCAATGCATGAAGCTCCTTGATGATCTACAAGTTGCAAGCTTCCTTGAATCAACTTCTAACCTTGAATGAAGCTTGAAAATGGAAGATTTTGGTGGTGAAATGGTGGTGATGGTGGCGGTTGTAATGTGGCCGAGAGGAGGGAGAGAGATGTGAGGGTATTGTGTGAAGATTTTGAAATGATGTAATAATCTAGTGCCATGCTTTATAAAGATGTTCTAAATATTTAGTTTACATGATCAAGCAACCAATCCATTATAATATTAGAAGAAAATCTTGGACAAGGTTGTGAGGTATGGTGGGGTGGTCCTTGTGACCGAATTCGGTTGGGGGGGGGGGGGTTAGATGTAAGTTTTTGTGACTAGATGGTAAATATTAGTTAAAATCCAAGTGTATCCTTATATATGTTAGTTACTTGATTTTTAGTGGGTGTTAGGGTGTTCGGGGATCATGACTAGCCAAGAAATAATTAAACAATGTGTTTGGCAAAATTTTTGTGCCCCGGGTAATGTCCGGTTGTTCGATTGGATACCGTTCCGTTCAAGTGTGTAATTATTCCGTAAGGTGTCTTTTATATATATTTTTGTAACACTTTTAATCCCCGGCACTTAGGAAACCATACAGGACCATTCTGCCATATTTTTGC